>CM069537.1:34468815-35068815 GCA_035773235.1 Eospalax fontanierii | reverse complement strand
GTTTTGTTGACTGTTGTATTCTTTCATTAAAGGAGGGTCTGCAGGGTCATTGGACCCTCACGTAAGTATCCAGTCACTCTTCCCAGCCAGATATATGTAATTCTGCCCTAATCACAAATGATCTCCTGAATTTGGAGAGGAAATCTGAGGAAGGCTAGGAAAAGAATAATTGACCCATGAGGTTACAGAAAAGTCAACACCTATGCTGAATAAGGACTTTCCAGTGCAAACACTTTTAGGTCTGTCATTATATCTGTTAGTAATACTTTGCATATCTCTATGAGTAAAGTCATTGGTTACCCAGGGTGAACTTTAATTATGTATAAATATTGTCATGGCTGAATATTTTTTAGAAAAAATAAAAAAGTTTATGCAAGTGATTAAAGGTCTGAGTCAGTATGTTATGGTATATAAAAGATGAAACAAAATTATGTATAGATAATCCTAAAATTTCTAAAGTAATAGTTGAGTCAGATGGTTTAAGAAACAAATTATATGTCTATTCAAAGTTTATTCAAAAATGTTTAGGCTTTACTTAAGCTTTATCAACATATTACATGGTAATTAAAAGTACCAGATTGGTGGAATTAATCTTCTTGGGTGTTTGACAATCATATTTAGAGGCCTATACTAATCTAGTCAGAGGGACCTGAAGGAACAATTTTTGTCTCTAGCTCTCCAAAGTCAACTAAGTCCCAGGGGACTATGGTGCATCTCTTGAAATGTCCTGTACCTGTGGTAAGTCACCTCTCCTCTTGTTCAGAGACAACCTGGAGAACCCCTAGATGGACTCAAACCAGTGTTCATTCTTTAAAGAGGAGAGTCAGGACAATGCTTCCTCAATGCTTCCAAATAAAGCCATGGTATAGCACGACCTTCTGACTTACCTTCACATAGATGTAACAGGTAAAGAAAGACCTAGAGAGGCAAGGACTCCTCCTAAGCCCATGTGACCCACTGAGAAACAGATACTCAATTGACCCTAAGAGTAAAAATAAATTGGTTTATTTAGGCCAGTTGCATGGTCTTAAACACCCAGCAGGAAAGTATAAGCAAAAATTAAAATGATTGGTGTGCTTCTTTAAGAATACAAGGGACCGCACTTCCCAGGTTTAAGTTCGTATAAGATGTTATTTGCACCATTTTTCACCATTTTGTTCTTAAGAAGAAAATGCTGCTCAGATGTAAGACTTCAAATCTTGGCCTAAACTAACACCGCAGTGCCTACCTGCAGTCAAGAAAGACAAGCCCACTCTTGTTCTAACCTAGAAATTAAATAATGGCTAATTTTTTTCCTCTCCCTGTCTAGAAGCCATTTGGGAGAGAATTTACACTGATTCTAGTCACTCTGACAGTTATCAAAGTACCTGAAAAAAATTCCTAATTTCATCACTCCAAAGCTCAGCCTTGGTGGCCAAAAGAAAAACAAAGAGGAATCCAATCGATAGATGCTTTTGGAAGTCTCACCTAGAAATTCTAATGGATGCTGACTTGTACATTTGGAATTTGTCTTGTTCTGACTTTTTCTGGTCTCCTGTCTAGAACACATAATGCTAACTACTCTTGCTTTTACTTCTCATCTCCCAGGCACCAGTCAAAGATTTTCTTTTCCTGCTATAGCTAACAGTTATGAAATTTTGGGGCTTTTACATTCACTAAAGGGTTACCTCAAAAGCCACAACCTGTGCCCCTATTCAGCATGGAAGAAGAAAGAGCGATCAGTGTCCCCATTCCCTATTGCCAGTTTGGGTGACCTCTTCAGTGCATGTTGTGTGTAGGGAGCCATTTGCCTGCCTTGAACTATCCCCCAGTTTAGGGCTAAGCAGAAGTCAAGTCACAGAAGTGCTGTGGGAGCAGAATGCTTTGATATGCAAATACTTTATCACTCCTGAATGGAAGTCTGCTTTGGGCCCAAGGCTGAGGACCATTGCAAGACAGCAGGGTGGCTTGAATGGTTCTGCCTATGTAAATGCATGCTTGTTTTTGCTTGGAGCTCTTGACTTGTTTTGCTCCTCATGAAGCTGTAAAGGTATAAATACACTGAGCAAAATAAAGTCTGGGCCTCAGTATTGACTGACAGCCCTCCTGAATCTAGCTTCTCTCTCTCTCTCTCTCTTTATTTTTCAATCCTCACTCCCCACTTCAGGTACAGCTCAATTTCAGCTGGCTGGCTCAGGCAGTGTGCTAATAAGAGGTAAAAACTAACTGGACAGTTTAGGGTAAAAAGGACCCTAAGAAAAGCAACAAGTTTCTTTCTTGGTTAATAGCCAAAATGACCTGTGTTTTTTAGCGGCCAAAAATGCCAAAAGGATTTGGGAGCTCTTATCTAATCCCTAAAAGATTTTAGGGTTACCTCTTGAGGGGTGTTAAAGTGGCAAATAACCCTAGAAAATTAACTGGTATAGACTAAACAATCTTCAGGGTATCTGTAGAGAAAACTCACCTTTCCAGTTTCATTAGTCAATCATTTGCTCATAGGACCACGCCTAGGGAAGCAGGTTCACCTTAAGTTATGCCAAATAGATGGACAGAATACCTAGTATGTTAATGAGGCAGTGAGTTTTTCCTGTCTGCAGTCTCATCTTCCAGTGCTGTGCTGTCTAATTCTCAATCCAGAGAGTGCAGTCACTGGCCCAGTTAAATAAATTTGACTGATTTGGAACATCTGGAGTCTTAGTGGTCCTTCCCAGGGGGTCTGAACACCATAACACATTAAAAATAGCTAACTATAAAAGAGTTTAAGGAATAAAAAAACAAGAAAATATTCAGATACTGGGGCCATTTGTTGTCATTTAGTTGAAGATGAGTCCCATCCAGCATCTCTAAAGTCCACATGGATGAGTTCTTAGATGTATTTGGTATGTGTGATGCTTAAAGTTCATCTTGAATTTTATAGTACAGGAATAGGTTAGAAGTATCTGGATACAGTTTTCACTCTCCAGTTGAAATGATTGTTTGATGTGATGTTTCTTTCTTCAGTTGATGAAATCCTCTGGTTTTCTTTATCCTTCAAGGAAGATTCTGCAGCTAATTCTGAATTTTTAGTAATCATATTTAAAATTCCTTGTTTTTTCTAAGCAAATTAACATTTAAGAAAAATTTTGTTTTAGTATTTAGTAACTAATACTAACTCATTAATTTTACCTCAAGGTATTGAATTTTGACCTTAAAATTTTAATAATCTCTGTATAACAATCAACTTAATTATAATCCTTTCATTAAGTTTAATTTTCTGATTTTTTTTCTACAATATACTAATTAACCATCTTTATTTCTTCTTTTGTTCAGATCCATAGTCCATTTTTTAATTTTATTTATTTATTGGGTCATTTGTTTTCTTGAGGTTTTTTGTTTTTGTTTTTGTTTGTTTTTGAGTTCTTTATATACTCTGAATGTTAAAGCTCTGATGGTGAAGTTAAAAAATTAAATGACAAATTATAAAATACCTAAAAATAAAAGAATTTAGAACCTCAATATAAATATTAAACTTTTTATGGATTCCTTACAAGACAAATTTAGCAAAATATTCATAGAGTGAATGCTCAAATTAGAATTTTTAAAAATGCAATTTCTGGGCTGGAGCAATATCTCAGCAGTTAAGAGCACCAGTTGCTCTAGTAGAAGATCCAGGCTTGGTTCCCAGTATTCACACGACAGCTTACAACTGACTCTAACTACAGTGCTAGGGAATCTAATGCCCCATCTTCTGGCCTCTATGGGTATTGCACACATGTGGTGCACTTACATTATAGGAGGCAAAACATTCATACATGTAAAAAAATAAGATAATTTTAAAAATGCAATCTCAAGTTAATAAGCTCAGATTGTAACTTAAAAAACCAGAACGTGGAAGGAAGGAAGGAAGGAAGGAAGGAAGGAAGGAAGGAAGGAAGGAAGGAAGGAAGGAAGAGAGGGAGAGAAGGAGGGAAGGAGGGAGAAAGGAAGTGAAAGTCAAAGAATACAGGAAGAAATAAAAATTAGAGAGGTAATCTATCAAAGAGAGATACCAAGAGAAAAAAAAAATCAATGATATCAAAAGGCATTCTTTGAGAAAATTAATCAAATTTATCAATTTCAAATTATACAAATTAGGTGAAAAGCAATAACATAGAAATAACCAATATCTAGAATGTGCTTACATCATTAAAGATTCTGTAGTAATTAAATAAATAAGGAAAATTCTGACAAATTATTGTTTGATCTCTAGTTATCAAAAACAACTGTATTCTATAGACAACTAATAGCAATTTTGAAAGCATAAGACAGTATTGAATCAATAGAAAGTACATACAAATTCCAATAAATGTAATTCAATACAAACTACAAATGAGATGAACCTTCGCCCACATTTTAACTGTTAAGTAGCATTAAGTGGCTATTATCAATGCCTGAAAGGCACAACCTCATGCTAAAACTAAATCAAAAGAGAGACAGAAAAGGATAAATCCCAATCCAAATAACAGAGAAAACATGTAAGTCTCTTAATTTTATATCTAATCATTGATTCAAACTTTTCCTCAGTCACTCAAAATCTAATTTTTAAATTTTCATTCACTTTACAACATTATCTAGGAAACATGCCTAGTTCCTCAAACCACCTTTAAATAATATTAATAAAATGAATGTGTCATGGCATTGCCTAGACCCATCTGCATCAGCCAATCAAATAAATATTTAAGGGGCTCTAGCAAAAAAAGAATTTGTCACTAGGTAGGTCAACACTCCTAATAATAAAAACTGACATTTACATAACACAATTTGTACAGCAATTTCATTTTGAGTTCCCAAACATTTATTCATTAATACTGCCAATATTCCTATGCATTATTCAGTAAACATTCATCTCCATTTTACTCTTTTATAAAGGAAATTCATAGGATGACATGGACCTGTGGCTTTTTTCCTACTGAGTCCATTTCCATACACTAGAAAGAATAGAAAAATATAAGACATCTAGCATGAAATAGGTTGGTTATCCCAATAATGAAATATTTCATCGCACTTGGCTCTTGTCTAGTCCCACCTTTTTGTATGCAATCCAGTCAAACACTCTGTCAATATCTGTTGCCTGAAGTACTTCCTGTGATACTGGATGGGAACTGGCTAAACCATCAAGCAGCATCACTTCATGCAGCACATCTGTCAGAAACCTCTGTTTTTCCTGCAACACAGTAGATGGGAAAATATCATAGGTGATTCATGGTTATAGCAGAATCTGCCAGACAACATGAACAGTGTGTGAGTCACTTAACTGATGATGCTCATCAGTCTTACACAGTGATACTCAAATCTAAAGGAAACTCAGTAAATAAAATACCCCCCTTAGGATACTCTAAAATAAAGACACTTGATTTGAACATAACATGAAACAAAATCAATCGGCTACGGCTATAGTAGACCCTGAGTAGTAAGAACAACAAACCCTGTTTTATCAGTGCATAAAGCAAGTTTGGACAACGGACGCATATAACAATGACAAGATGCAGGCTTGTCTGTGCCTTGAAACAGGGTGAAGACTTTAAGTCCAATCTCAAATAACCTTTTCAAGTAAACTCAATACAAGAATACTATCTATTTAGATCATTTTTTATCATGTCTCATTGGAACTGGTTAATCTCTCTCCCCTGCAAATCCTCTTTCTGATCACACACATTGTTTTCTCAAAGAAATCCAATCAACAACACATAGTAAAAGGTGCTTTTGACATCAAACTACAGTGCCTGTGAATGTCTGTACAAATGTAGAGTAATGGACATAAAGGAGATCACCAGATCTTAGTGATCCATTCATTACCCTGAAGTACTGAAAACAAACAGAACCATGAAACTTCTCTGTGTATAGTATTGGTCTAATAAAAGCAGATTCTTTATGTTAAAAAAAAAAAAAAAAAAAGTAGAGCCAGGCGGGTGAGGCATGCCTTTTATCCCAGCACTCTGGAGGGAGAGGTGGGCAGATCTCTGAGAGCTGGAGGTCAGCCTGATCTCCACAGTGAGATCCAGGCCAGCTGTGGCTACAGGAAGACCTAGTTTAAAAAAAAAAAAAAAAAAAAACTGTAAAGAAAGATACCTTCTTTGTTGTTTTGGGTTTAAGAAAGTCTGCTTTAAAGAAACAGCTTGGATTTTGTTAACAACAATGCTATTAGTCCTTCTGGCTCCTGCCTTCATTGATGGAGGAGGGAAAGAAAGGACAAGTTGCAAAAGATAACAAGGGCTAAATAGCTCTCTAGATAGCTGGTGTCTGAGGAGCAACATTACAGAGATTAAAGACTCCACCACTTAAATTGTTCTACCTAATTCTGAACTCAGTCCTAAAATATGCTCATTTTGAGATAGCAGGTAAACATCCTGTTATTTTGTATTGAGTCATAATTTCAAGCTGAGAGTACCACAATCCTGGATTTAAAGAAAATGAAATAAAGCCTGAATATATTGCAGAAAGAATAGGAAAATAAAAGGCTGTATTTGGGTGAGTGTGTTCATTCAAATCTGATTTTTAAAAACATTTTACTCATCTTCACTTGGTCAATAATTCAGTTCATTTAATTAGTAATTTAATTAACTAATCAACTACTCATATGAGTTTCATTTTCTAATAGTCTTTAAATTGTCTGTGGCTAATATGTCTAATTTCTTCAGTTCTCTTGTGCTTTAAGAATTCGCAGCAACTCTCTGTGACCAATCAAAGAATATTACAGAGTAAAGATAGAACCAAACTCTGCTCTGAGTCCCAGGCAGATCCTGACCCCTGAGACTACAGAAGCAAAGTTTAAATTCAGCCTGAATTCAGTGACAAATTTGACATAAATTAATTCCATATTTTTTCTCAAATTAATTTCTACTTCATGACACAAAAAATTGAACCTGCTAATTTTAAATGTTAGGGTTGTGACTGATGGTTCTGCTGCTCGTTTGCTCATTGTAAGTCCAGTAAACAAAATAATAAGATCTCAAACAAATGGCCTAGAGAGAGAAAAATCATGTGATAATTCCAAAATTAAAAATATAAATTTTACAGTTAAGCAGCTATCAGCTTTAAAATACATGTAAAACTATCTGATGTTACTCTAGCAGGAAAAGGTATGGAATGGATATTCATACTTCAACTTGACCAATTAACACTGATTTATACATAGGAACAAAGATGTGATGTAATTGAGAAGATAATTTCCAGTTCTTCAAATAGTACTTGTTTGTGACAGAGATGTAAAATAAATTTTAAATGATGCTTTATTTGAATTTTAATTTTTAATCTTTGGCAACAATAAATGTATATTGTTCAACATTAAAATTTAATGAACAGTCTTTATGCTGGAGTTGTGAACCGCATAGTGTAAATGGACTACAAAAGTGATCTAAACTAAATTTCAAAGAAGAAATTTTATTGTTAAATGAAATGTCAATGATATATGATGTATTACTTCATGCTTCTGGGGAAAAACAAAAATAAATCTTTGCCTAGTTAATAGAATTTCAATAAACAGTATTTAAATTTAGTACAGTAAAGCCATTAGTAAAAGATTTATCCTCTAACTTCTTTGGAGAGTGATATTAAGTAATGGAGAAAAAGACTTGTATGCCAAAATAGGTTGGACCAGAGAGATTCTGGCAGGAGAGTACTCAGAGAGCACAGAACAGAGAGTATATGAAATTGATGGAGGGTGCGGGAATTCTAGCCAGAGGCAAAACCAATTCAGCAGAACTACAAACAACTTACAGAAGAAAGGGTATTGATAATTGTTATTAACACCTGCATTACTTTAAAGTAAAAAATGATCTGGCTAGAGTCCACAACATCAACAGCAACAGCAACTACAGTAGCAAGAGCAAAACTTACTAAGAATTGGTTAACTCCCTACCATGTGTCTGGAACTATGGAAGTTTAAAAATAAAGTAAAGGAAGTCCTGTTATATTAGACAAGAAATAACAACAAAGTAATTGGCCAAAGTGAATGAGTGAGTGAAATAATTTTCTTTCATGGACTAAAATGACCAATAAGATTTTGAGAAATATTCTACAAGAATAGAATTATCTGTGGGCTCTTTCTTTGTAGAAGTAAAATATGATCTAACCTTGAATAAAGTTTAGTTTTGTGTGTGTGCATATAATATACTCATGGTGAATATTTAACAACTCATTTTTATTTTACTTTATATTTAAAGCCAGCATGATATGTGATCTACCTCTTAAAAGAGGAAGTTGTAGAACTTTAAAATCTGTTTAAAAGAAGCTCGACATCAGTCGTAACCACAAATCACAGATTTCATGTAGACACTACTCAGAGCTGTTGCATGTGTGTCATTTCAACAGCTATAACAATATCAAATATCATGCATGTTTCATCATTTAAATATATGTATACTTTATATAAACTTGTGAACTTTACAAAGGAATTTCATAAAATTAGGAAAATGAGAGTAAATTTACTGTTGTTAGTGAAAACCATACAGCCACTATTTTACTTATTCATTTCTTACTTTAATAAATATATGTTGAAGTTCCACTGTATGCTAGATAGTGTACTGCATTTCCTAATGTTAATGAACACATTAATTTCCCACAAGAGTGGGAAAGAAAATACAAGAATAAACAGCAAAGCACATTATAACATAATGGGTATTATAAAACCAAGGATGGAATGATTAACTAGTTCAGAAAAGATTCACAGAAGAGGTACCATCAAAGTGGGTGCTTGAAGGATCAGAAGTTACTCAGATGAATGGGGAAGCAACTAAGAAGCAAATCTGCCAGGAGTAACCATGCACTCCACTTGAATTCTCACTTTCAATGAAGTGTTTGGACTTAATAAATGGGCACAGGCATAATGACAAAATAAAAGTAGTGTCTTTGGAGGCTGGAGAGATAGCTCAGTGGCTGAGAGCACAAGCCGCTGTTGCAAAGGAACCAGGTTTGACTCCCAGTACTCACATGCTAGTTAACAACTATTCATAACTCCAGTTCCAGGGGAATCCATTGCTCTCTTCTGACCTCCTCAGGCATTGCACAACATGGCTATATATACATGCAGCCAATACACTCATACACATAAAATAAAAATAATAAATAACATTTTTAAAGTAGTACCTTGGCAGGAAACACCTTCCTTTGAGTTGTTGGCCAGGGCAGTCAAAGAGACTCACAAAATTACACAAGCTATTGCCACAGCCTTTGATGGCCTCCAAGAACTTGAAGGAAAGACACTATTGTTGAAGAAAGAACGTACTTCAGACACAAGATTTGGAGCAAGGGCGCTGGAACTGACATGAAAGCCACTTCCCCTGAAGGCTAGATCTCATAGCTTTGTTGAACACTAAATAAGCTGCTGAGGGAGAACACAAATCAATGACCCAATACCAGCTTCAAGATCAAATAACCACATCAGTGACTGGTACAGCACATGACACTGTGGTGCAGTAGTATTACTTTTATCTTAGGGGCAATCAACAGCTACCTAATTGTACTTAAAGCTCATTCAATGGTTGGAAACTCGTGTGTGATGCTTAACATAGCCAAATACACCAGGAACACTAACTTGACACAACAAGCCTTAACACAAATGACAGTCTAGTGTGGTGACTATGGGGTGGGGCAGTGGGCAAGAGGGTATAAAGATGATTGAGACGGATTGAGATGTTCTGTATAAATACACAAAAATTCAATAAAAATTTGTAGTGTCTTAGAAAATTAATGCATCTATAGCATACATGATGGTGCATAGAGCCATGAGACAGGAAGGGAACTAAGAAAGGATGTGATAATGTTGTATTATAACAATTTGTTGCAGAAGGACAGGATTTAAGAGATATGTTAAGCAGCTCTCATGCTTTGATATTTTGGTTCCCTGTTTGGGGGGAGGGATGACAGAGACGAAGCATTCAGAAATAGCTATATGACTTTTAGATTTGACAGAACTTAAAAAGCTGAGGATTAATGACAGACATGGGGAAGTGGGAAAAATACAGTTTGGAGAATAAACTAAAATGATTAGTTTTGAATAAACAACAAGATGCTGCTGTGCTGGACCATGTGAAGAACCTCATCCTGCAAGGTGAATGCTTCCCTAGCCATAGGTACTTCTATACCGATCTGAAAATTCCAAACTCAGGATTTGACTAGCAAACAAGAAAATAACTGGGAAGCCAAGACGTCAGTGACACAGCTGCAGGCACTGGAGAATTAGTGGTGGCAAGGTCTTCTCTCTGCACAGGGACTGGAAACATGACTCCAGGCCTCTTCATTTTAATAAGAATCTTGGTTAGATGGCAGAGGATTGAGGCATGCCCTGGGTATCTGGCCTTGGAGCTGGTGTATGTGTGTGTGGGGGCGTGCATTGGTTCCCAAGAGACTGAGTGCGTGTGTAGGATTATATGAGGGACCTTACCACATAAGATGAATATTTTCCTGTAGGTTCTTCTGTATTTTTCTTAAAATTCTGAACTCAAGACTTGGCAAGGGAAGAGGATTACCAGAGAACAACGCAGACAGCAGCACAGTCACAAGTGCTAAAGCAATGGTGGAAGTCACATAGCTCTCAGCTCAAAGCCTGCAAACGTGATGAGGCCCTGGGTCTCTCCATTTATTAAGAATCTTGGTAAGTTAGTGCTCCAGTGGCAGATGGAGCTGCCGTGGCCTAATCACCCACATGTCCTGGAGGCAGGTGGCACTATGCTGGCCTGGCCACCCAACAACCTCTAGGTGCCTCCTGAGCCCCTGGGACACCAGGGCACTGCCAGACCTCCTGGCCACTGAATTCAGTGAGAGGGTTGGGGGCAGCTACAGCCAGGATGGGTTGTGACCTTGGTGCATCTCTCTTGCTGGAGGCTATGCCTTTGAGCATCCACTGCACAGATCACCCACAGTTGGTCAACATTCATCATTACCCAGTGGCTGTCAAAACCTGGCTGCAGTCCTCAACAACATTAGGAATCTGAGAAGTCTACAGATTTCAGAAAAGGACCTGGAGGACATTGGTGTGAAGCTGTTGTGTGAAGCAAGTGGCCACTCAAAGAATCTTGAATTGTAGGACTATGAGCTAACTGCTGCCTGCTGTGAGGACCTAGCTTCTGCTTTTCCCTACAACAATAAAACTCTCTGGGGAATCAACCTATTGGAGAATGCTTTGGGCCACAGTAAGGTGAGTGTGCTCAGTAAGGAATAAAAGCATTCAAAGTGTAGCTTGCATGATCTCAGGCTGCCTATAACTCACTTTGATGAGGAAACCCAAGCATTTCTATTTCTAATGGGGAGAGAAATCCCTATTGACAATCTTAAGCAGCATGTAAGAGAAACAAAAAAACCAATATGAAAATTCCATTCCAAGAAACCTGGGTGTGTTCTGATTCAAAACCATGTACACAGGAAAGGGAATGGACCTGTACTTTGACGGATCTGTGTGTAAGAACTATAGATCCTGTCATTCTAATAAAATACGATCTTTCTAGCACCCAGTTTAGTTAGACGTGTTGTGTAAGATGAATGGGGCTTTTCATGTGCTAATAGAGGACATGAAATCAGGGGGAGGGGTGGTAAGGTATGAATAGAGATGAAGGAGGGATCAGAATATGATCAGAATACATTGTATGCAATTCTTGGGGGCGGGAATTAGCTTTATACATTGTCACAAAAAGTGACTATGAGTATGCACAGAAACTTGGAATAAGCAACTGCAACTGACTACTGTATCTAAAAGAAAGAGCTAAATGTCTTCAGACAAGGCATAGTAGTTTATTAAAATACAAATAAAGCATCATAATTCACTTCTTAAAATTAATTTTTATAACAGTAGCATACCATAGGTTGGTTTTTGGTAGTATATGTGAAGGAAGTTAAAAATTATTTACACAGAATTAAATATCTGAGAAATTATATTCCTTGATGTCTCAAAATTAACTTCTGATGGGACATATCAAAGCTAAAAGATTAGACAAGCATATGACTGCTCTTGGCATAGTCACTGGGGAAAAGTGGGAAAACAAGACGCAAAGGTAAGGCTGTGAGCAACTTCCTATAGACACACTGAAGAAGTTTAATGGAGAACATTGCTGGGCAGAAACTGTCACCAGAAAAGAAGCCAGAAAGAAAACCAGAAAGCAATTTCCAAACAAAAAGAGCACTACATGAAACCAAAGCCAAGGGAGAAGAGGGACAAGACTGGGCCAACTCAGGTCATGTTGGGATAGTCAGAGGCATAGAAAAAGGTCTCAAGACAGACGTGAGTTCTATCAAAGCAGTCACAATGACTTAATTTTCTAGGAGGAAGGATCTGAGCATAAACAGCTCTTCTGATGTTCATAGGAGAAAACCCAGGCATGCAAATGCAACATTGATAAAAAAAACCCTCCACTGGAGGAGGAATATCTGACAGTCACTAGCTGCACGACCTTGAGCAAATTACTCAGACTTTTCAGAGCTCATAATCCTTATTCATACACATGTCCATTTCTGAAGATTAAGTAAGTGAATTAGTTTTATAGATACTCTTTATTAAGCATCTGCTAGATCCTAGATGGTACACCTGGTTGTAAGGAAAAAGAGACACAAAGAGATGCATCCTACATTCAAAGACCTTATAGTAGCAGAAAGAGAGGCAAAGATGAAAGCAGATATTAAAACACAACCTGTGTAGGAAAAAAGGAAGTAGGCTCAGGATCCAGAAGAAGTTCTCTGAGAAGGCTAGGATTTGTTCTGCTTGAGGGAGACAGAAAATGCTTCTAAGGTGAGAGTTTAAATTGAATTTTCAAGGGTTATTTGAGTATTCTAAAAAGAAATGGCAGAAAAGTAAATTTGGAATAAAAAGGAATTTGTGGTAAGTCAAAGAGACCTTTCAGCATAGTTTCTTGGGTGGTCCACCAAGTTTTGTATGGTGCAGGCTAGGGAGCAAATTACAAGTGATGAGCACAGAGAGACAGAGGAGACCAAAATTATCAAGGATTCTCTATGTCATGTTTGAAAGCTGGAGTTAGAACACAATCTCATGGGACCTGCATTTCAAAAAGTCTTAATAGTAATGAGTTGTTGCACTAGAAAAATGAGCAGTACAGAGAGAAATGGAAAAAGATTGCCTAATTGTGACCAAACCAAAATGGCTTTATTTTGTGATCACAAAACACGGTGCCAATTATTTCCACTAACTTTCATTATATATTATGATGATCAAGGTTGATTAAATGAGATGTTTACCTTGGAACCTCAAATGTGAACAAAGTATAGACATAAACAGAACTACAGACATAGATTAAACATATCCATACAAATGCAAATGTTTCATATTTGTGCTACTTTAATTCATTTATGTGAAACAATGTTTTATTTGAGTTTTTAATGTTCACAGTATCCTATTTCATAGAGATAAGGTCAGTTTTATAACCTGTGGATTCAAACCAATAAAAATGTCTCACTGAAATGAGAAAGTAGTACCATGTAATTCCACATGTGCTCTAATCTGAGGAAAACAGTGGAGACACAACTCCTACCTCCGAGCAACTCATTTCACAGTATGAAAGACAGACAGGAGAATAAGTTCTTAATGTTTGTGATGATGAGATATTAGTAAGATAAAGTATTATAGGACTAGAAAGTAGGGAGAAAGGTATAGGTCAAATTGCAGTCTCAACCACGATCTATCATGAAGAGAAGAAATAAGATGTATCACACTTTACAAATGTGGAAATCTAAACTCTCACATGGCAACACTTTCAACATTCCAAGGTTAAAAAAAATGTCACGTGAGTTCAATAAGCTGAAGCTGTTGATTTGTAAAATATAAAATGAGGATTACTGATGCACCTAACACCAAAAGGTTGGATATTTCACTCTTGATTACCATGACCTATTCAAATCATGACAGAACTTAAAGCTGAGAAATATGATCAAGAGTTCAAACAATAAAAATAAACATATTGGGGGGAAAATATCAGATTTCATCTACATGGAAAACATTGCAATTATCATCTTCTGTAAATATACAACTGGAGAGCAGTTGAAAGCACTGGTTGCTCTTGCAGAAGACCTGGGTTCAATTCCCAGCACCCACATGGTGCCTAGCAACCATCTGTAACCCCTTTTCTAGGGGATCTGGCTTCTGTCCTTTCTGTCCCTTGTGGGCACAGCATGACATGGTATACTTATATACATGCAGGTATAACACTCACAAACATAAAATAGAAATAATACAAGTTTTAAATGTTGTATTCAGGGAAATTAGAACATATTTGGAATCCTAGCTTCTTACAACATTGAAAGAACTTTATAAATGTCACATTTTCATAAAATTCTAAGAGTATTTTAAACTTTCCATTTAAGCAGCAAGATTTACTTGTGAAAAATTATGTCATCATTTAACTGAGTGTTCAATTTTTACACACAGCTAAGTCATACTGATAAATGTAATAAAAGTAAAAAGATGGTGAAAACAAATGCTATTTTCATATAGCAATTGACTTCAAAATTAACATTTCAAAATTTCATGTTTAAAATATACATGCCCAAGATGTTATTATTCATTTCCATGTGCAGTTTGTTAAAGCAGTTAATTTGTATTAAGGTCAAACTTGTTTTAACATACATATATAGCAGACACTGAAAAATAATTTTAAAAGTAACCATCATTAATGCTTACAATGAAACAAGCACTCAGTTGAAATATTTGCCTCTGTATTTATCTACATTACCTTCTACAGAAAGCGCTAGACTCAAGGCAGAACTCAACTAATGTAATATTATTTTGTGATTTCACATAAACCTTTCAGCAAATAACTGAAATAATGTGTTCAATATATTTCTTTCAATTATCAACTGCATTTCCTCTGCTGCCCAATCACAAATTCTCTTAAAAAACTTAATCAGTGAATACACTAAAATGAAATTATATTTCTAAAAGAATATCTTGGAAGATTTTATGAACATCTCACAATCCCAGATAAATGTTATTTATGAGTTATATGTCTTTATGGGTTATGCTACTCTCAAACATGACTAACACAGAGGAAGCGGGTTAAATTGTGACTCTCTTCAGGAATTTCAACCTCAGCTGCCTGGTATCTTAACATCCAAGCTGAATGTGCCATATCTTATGTTATCCAAAGCATGATATAGCTAAGGGAAAAAGGTAAGTTGGAACACAAAATTACTGCATTACATATACAACCATATTCTGAATCATGTACAGATGTACCATGAACTATTCAGATACAGCAATATTGCCAGGCATGATAGCACACCTCTGAAATGCTAGCACTTGGGAATTACACTCAGAGGAATCAGGGATTTAAGGCTAGCCTCAGGTACACAGAGTGTTCCAAACCACGGACTACATAAGACCTAGCCCAATCCTAAGTTAGCATCACTTACGTTTTCATTAATTATGGTAACCTTGGGTCTTACATAACAATTATGTCTGCTCCCAATGTCAATTATGGCAATAATTATGAGCAAGTTGACTAATTATTTTTTAGACCAGCAGTCCTCCCAAATCACTGTAAGTAGTCTCCATATGCCCTGTGATTTAATGTAACTCTCTTAATACATGCATGTCATTTATCTTTCCTTTATTTCTGTGGATTTCTGTATATCTTCTCCTCTGTTTATTGTCAAACACTTTAGACAATGTAATTATTCATATGCTTCTAATCTAATCTACTTCTAATTTTAAAATCCTCTTAGTGCGAGGAACTGGGGGGCGGGAGGAGGGGAGCAGACCACAATCTTTGCTGAAGAAATACTGGCAATTGATTACTGTTGACTGAGGATGAGATAATCTTCCTTAAGCGAAGGACTCTCTGGATAGGCTGAATAGACCTCAGTGGATGAACTTGCGCTGAGGAACATCTGGGGGCACTAACTTGACAGACTAGACCTTAGCACAGATGAAAGAATGTATAGATTCCAGTTGGGGGGCTAAAGAGGTGCCAATGGCAAATGGGGTATAAAGATGATTAAGGTTTATTTATTATTTATGTTCTGTATGAAATATGTGACTCAACAAAAAAAATTTAAATCCTCACATACCTCTGTGAAGGAGCTCCTAAAATAAAAACAGACACTGTTACAATCTTTCATCAATGATTTTTTGGTTCTCAGTTCACAATTTTTTGTTAAGTTTTGGGCAGACTTTTATTACTGAACAGCTCATATATGCTATACTTTGGCCCAAATACTCAGAAATTACAGTGAAATAATAGTCTCTAAATGTTGCCACATACTGTCTAATGATGGAAATTTACTTCCTGCCCACTGTCAGTTTGAATAAACCTTCTTGCTGCTCTAGCGTATGTATCCTTTGGGACACTTCCCATAGATTAGAACACCTCTGAAACGTAATTCCCCTTTCATCTTTGATAATCCTGCCTCTACTTTGTCAATAAAAATATTTTTCTTTAAGCTTAACTTTTTGACAAGCTGAAAAGATTTTATTTGATTTTATTTTGAAATAAAATCAAAATTGCCAGTCAAAGGAAAAAAAAGATAATAATTTCCCGCACACATTATTAGAGTCTCAAATACTTATCAGATGCAAGTAACAGACTCATTAACATGCCTCAATATTTGACTGAAAGAATGTAATTGACAGAATGTTGATGTATATTAAGTATTTATTTTAAACAGATTCCATTTCTTTTTAAATTCTAATGGAAGCTTTCTCAGACCATTCAGGCCTGTAGGAATTCCAAACATGATTTAATCAAGCCCCAGAAATAATAACAATACAAATCACCTGAATTCTATAACAAAATTCTTACTGATTGGAGGAATGATTTTAAGTGTCATGTTTCTGTCAATTAGTTTCTATAAATGATCAGCTCACATAAATTAACCTGAGGAAAACCTCATGCTTGTCAGCATATAGATGATTATATCTTTTCAATGAAAATGAAAAGTATTGTTTAAGTTGAAAGATTTAATAAAGTCACAACAAATAACTTCAGCATACAGACTACTGAAAGCCCAGATATTAAATCAAGTCAGATATATTATTACATCTCCAAATATGTATTGGTGATATGTTCATTGTGTGATTAGTAAGTTTCGTTCTTCATAATGCAAAGTATGAGTAGAAATCCACTTGAAAAGAACAAAAATATTAAAATGTTAACATCCAAAATTCATTCAGATAGGTGAATGGAGAGATGGTCCAGCAGTTATAAACACTGGCTGCTCTTGCAGAGGACCTGAGTTCAACTCCCTGCCGTGAGGGTGCTGGGAACAGGATCTGGATTCTCTGCAAGACCAGTCAGTGCTTTTAACCACTGAGCCATCTTTACAGCCCCTGTTGTCCTACTTTTAAGACAAATGACTTGTCTGGAAAATTTTGACTTGTTTTGAGAGCTTACAGGTCAATAATTTTACTTCCTACAACAAGGTAATATTTTCTGTTTTTTTTTTTTTTTTTTACCAACTATTATGTTTCTACTTTTTTGGCTACCTAAATGTTGAAGAATTTCGGAGGATTAACTTATACTGACTTGTTCACCTTTCATTATTTACCAAACATTAATTGGATGACATTTTTGATAGCTTCTCTGTTAAGGACAAGGATTACCCAAGTGAGGGAAAAGTATTGATGTCTTCCTGGCTTTACTAACCTCTTCTACCAATTAATTGAGGCTAATTTTTGTCACAGTGATGTTATGTTTACAGTTCTGAGAATTATATTCAGTGCTTTTCTACCCATCCTGGAGGTTAATCTTTGGCTCTTTGCTACGTAGTAGTCATGTGATCTTGTTTCTCTATTTCAAAATATGTATGAAATACTGTGCCACTTGCTATCAAATACTTTTAAAAATGAAACAATTATTATTTTGCTCTCATATTATTACTAGCAGTACTCTTGCTTTTCAGCAATTAAGTATAATAATATTAAGGTCCAAAATTTGTTTTCTGATTAGCTCTATTGTGAATCAGCAATTAAGTATAATAATATTAAGGTCCAAAATTTGTTTTCTGATGAGATCTATTGTGAATCACATATCAAAATACTAACAAAAGCAGAAAATTGTTTTAAATAACATTTTGAGTGTACCTATTACATTTAAAATATATTTGATGATTTATTATTTCTATTTCATATGTATGAGTGTATTGCCTGCATGTAAGTATACCCATATTGTGCAATGTCCGAGGAAATCAGAGGAGAGCATCAGATGCCCCTGGAACTGAGTTATTAGCCTCAACTGGAGTTATGGACAGTTGTTAGCTGGCACAAGGGTGCTGGGAATTGAACTCTGATCTCCTGGAAGCAAAGCAAGTGTTCTTAACTGCTGAGCTATCTCTCCAGTTCCCAAAATAAAATATTTTAAAAGTGCTGATAAAATAAAAGATATTCAACATCTAAGTGAAATGACCATTGTAGATAAATCTGAATAACCATTAGAGATGTTTGCACTGTTTACTCTAAAAACAATAATGAGAAATTAAATATCCTTATTGCTCAATGATTTGGCTAAAACTTTGAGACAAACTGGCCATGTTTTTGCTTTCTAGACATATGCATGATTTTGAGGAGTGTGAATGACATAACAGCTCTGTGGTTTGAGCTACTCCACAAACAACTGCTGACAGGGATATAGTCGGTCTGCTAGCGAAAAAAATACATGCGTACTGAAACCACCATACCAAAGATAAAA
Organism: Eospalax fontanierii; assembly: GCA_035773235.1. NCBI lineage: Eukaryota > Metazoa > Chordata > Mammalia > Rodentia > Spalacidae > Eospalax > Eospalax fontanierii. Next base: position 35,050,198 of record CM069537.1, on the reverse strand, counting down.
TACACCGAATACAAAATAAAGTTATCTCACAGTCCTAAACTAATATTAACAGGAGATTTACTCCATAGAATATAGCACAAGTGTCTCAATTTAGGTAATTGTTAAGTCTTTGGCTGAAATAAATAGAACAAATGAAATGCCTGACTGAACAGAAAGGCAAGAAGTGGCATCAGTACAGCCAGCCCAGAAGAGCATCACCAACTATAAATAAAATCTGCAGAGGAGAAGATGAAATGATTAAAGGAATTAATTGAGCACAGGTGTTCTTGAAGCAGGTTCTAAGGGAGAAGATACATGCCTACATATCGTCAGTTTTTAAAGAGATTATGATACAAATTGACCAAAATAGGTCTTTAATTACTAGAATTTTCTATCAGCAATCCAGAGAAGAGATTAAAAGGTAAGGATAAAAAATTTTTTTCAAAGAGGACTGCTTAAATTTGTGAACAGAGAACCAGGGAGACTTTTCAACACAGTGTTAAAGTGTGCCCTATCAGTTTTGTTTTGCCTACCTGATTAAGAATTGCTGCCTGAATGTCAGGCTGAATACTGATACAGTTAGTATAATAATGTACTTTAAAAAATAACAGAGATATACAACTTCACCCAGGAAGAATGTCTTATTCTACTTCACAGAGCACTAAATTTGCAAAGAACATACACGGAGCACTTGCTACATACACTTTCATTATTATAACCACAAGACCAGACAATGCAGGCAGCATCTTTACCAATCTCAAATTACTTGGATTTTTCTTTGACAGAAACTTCTTCTAGGTTTCTTAAAGTCTGAATGTACTACTTTGTCATACTGAGAATTCTCGTCTAGTAATATCTGACCCTAACTTAAAGTAACCTTGATGAGAGATATAAGCCTCATAAAGTGTGATGGACTGAGACAGTCACTCCTTGCTTAGAACTGAGCTGTACTCTAATGTCTCCTATAACACACAGCTGTCTAGTTAAGGGTGATTAATAATTAGAAAACTAAACTAATGAATTCAGCATCAGTTGCCCTCTGAGACTTCAGTCTTAGCTGTGTTCCTGTTAAGGGCTTTGAATAGCAAATTCTTTTTTGACCTGGAAAAAACTAAATAATATCAAATTTTGCACATTTCATATGTTATAGGAGGTAACATTTTTACCTCATACAAGGAGAGTGGCATAAAAATGCTCTAGTCAATACTGTGCATTTTAGAATAACAATGTCTAAGAGAACATTTTGGTATGTTTTAACTTGCATCTTTATTTATCAAGTGATATCTGATGAGGTTTTAGCAAGCTGGAATACTATGCTCACAATTTGCTCTTATATGAAGCAGCAGACGGAATCACTTCCTTACAGTACTGCTAGTCAGAAGAGAGGACAGCTTTGCATTACTCTGAGGCTTCAGGTTAAGTTAGGATGTTCTTTTTAGACAGTGACTAATTCTATACGTTTTTTTCTATTAGTTTTGATATTCCTAAGAAAATGTACAAAGGCCTTGGCACTACACAAATGTAAACAAGTTCTTCAGAAGAAATACGTTATTCTACCGGGAATGTTCAATTATCTTTGATCTCAGGGCTTAAAGTTCACAAAACCTGAAGCAATGTCTTTCTTAACAAAATCACCAAACCGTCCTTTCAAGCATAACTAAACTTTCCATAAACTTTGTTTTAATCTTTAAACTCCACACAGGAAAACATGCAAAGTAAAGCCACCTTAAAAACTCCCAGACACTTACCTGAATCTATTAGCACGTGTATGAAATCTACTAATGAACTGAGCTTCTTTTTCTTCTTTCTAAAAATATATTAGCGAGTAAATGCTGGAAGCTAAAATTATACACACACACAAACACACACACCTCTAAAATTCCAATTTCCAAAGCAAAGTCATAGCTTTGCTTTTAATTTTTAAAAATGTAAATAAAAATATAAATTAGTAACTAATCTTCATTTATAGTTTTAATCTCAAAATATATTTCTGCTATAAAGCTTATACATTGGTTAATATGCTTCAAAAATTAACAGATGATTGGCTTTACTTATACACTTCTAACAGATGCCAAACAGCCCTACCAATAAAAGAAAATTTTCTTTTAAGAACTGAGTTAGACCTAAAATGTGGGAAAACAGAAGCACATTTTATTATTACATTAATCAAAATGAGGACTATTTTAAAGTGTTATGTTATGAGTACAGTCGCTATTTTAACTACTACTCACTAGAAATTCTTAATTTTATGCATTGTGGGCTGTGATCACAGTCACGGGTCTGCTTTTAACTCTGCCACTGTTTTTGGATCATCCTAATTTGAGCCCTATTTGATATGTAGTCTAATCCTGGATGCAGGGGACATCTGAGCACTTAAGTGCACATTATGATTGCTCCTGCCCTGACTCTGATGCAGATAGGATGTCTGTAAGTCTCAGTGAACAGTGTGCTCCTCACTATCACTCTCACTCCTTTGTGCTTATTCTCTTTGCAACAGACCCATTAGCCACAAATGCTGAACACTGATAGCCACTGGTACTAGGGGGAAAGTTAAACCTTCTTTCCCAGAATAGGGAGGTTCTTTCCACTAGGAAAAAATATTGTTCTATTTTTTAAAAAAAGCCTATGTTTTCAGCTGAAAACATGATGCTTGCAGAGAAAAGAGAACGGTAAAATGGTGCAGAAAAGAGGGATAGTTTCAATATTAAACCCCCAAAGGACTCTAACGTGCATTCTTTCTATCCTTGCAGTCTTTCAATGTACATGTCACTTTTAAGCCACCGAACAAGATCAAAAAGACACAGACCCTTGAGACTATCCAGGAAGCTTTTCAATCTTTAACATCCATAGGTTTAGAATTACTTGGGATTAAAATATTATCAGTCTGTTAAGAATAATTGGATCACCTTCTAATTCCCCATTTCTGGAGTCAAATGCTATATGTGGACTTTGATGACAACTCCAAAACACAACTGCATGGAAAACTGAGTGTATGCATATGTGCATTTACAGTGTTTAAAAGTAAGATTCTAACAACAACGTTGAATTTCCAAATGGTCTGTCTCCTGCCCCATAGTTCTGCTAAGTCAGTACATCATGATTTTTGTGAGTTGCAAGAAATAACATCAATGTACCAGTTCTCACTGGAATATATATTAAATAGCATTTGAAGTATGTAACAGCATTTTCCATGGAGCCACTGAATCAGGCATGGGCTTAAGAAATGAACAGCTAAACTGAATGAGTGAAATATTATCCCAAACCCAATTACTTTCTCTCCAAATTGTCATTTCACCATCTGAATATCAGAGTGTTCTTCCTGGATTAGAATGGCATGTAAGCCATAAGAATATTAACTAAATAAAATCAATATTTCAATTTAGCAATGGTATTCTCTATTTCTTTTTGAATGAAAATAAAATCATTTGAAGGGTGAGAATGATTTTATTGTAATCATACTAACCTAATTGGAGAATTTGTATTTACTCTTTTCATTTTGTTTCTGACAGAGACAACCAAATACATTTATTAAAGGTTTAAGAAACACACTTTAAGATATTCTAAATAATTAGCATAATAAAATTTAGTCGTATAATTTTCCATTAATGATTTTCTTTATGCCTGATGTTCATATAAAACTTCAGGGAAAATCTCAGTCTATTTGTTGTCTCAGTATCTAACTTTAAAATTATTCCTTGAGAGGCTGTGTAAGGATCTTAATTCCTTTAAGAAAAAAAAAACACGGACTTGTAGTTAACGAATGCAGTCATAGGAGCATTTCTTCACAGTGTGCCTTCAGAAGATTGAAAGCAAGTAGTCTAATCAAGGGCTAGAGAGATGCCTCAGCAGTTAGGAACACTTGCTGTTTTTCTGGAGGACCTGGGCCCAATTCCCAGTACCCACATGGCAGCTAACAATTGTCCATAACTCCAGTTCCAGGAGATCAGATGCCGACTTCTGGCCAGCCTCCACAGTCTTTGCACGAAACAGGTGTACTCATATGCATGCAGGCAATACACTCATACACATAAAATAGTAATAATTTTAAAAATTATAATGAGAACCTGTCATTATGTTCATTGGGTATCATCTCACCCATGTAAAAGCCAGGATGGAAAGACAGAATGCAGTGACATAAATGAGAAAGGGGAACCATAGATAGGATGGGTTTAGTGGGGTGGGGAATGGGAGGGTAGGGCAGAAGAGCGGGTAAGAGGAGTAACAGGAGAAGTGGTGCTGAATACAAAAAAAACAAACAAACAAACAAAAAAAACAAAAAAACCCACCTATTATCTGGATACCACAAGGTAGTGCTTGGGACAGCATGCACAAGACCTGTACAAACACCAGCCAGAAAGTACAGAGGGAGGAAGTTTGCAAAAAGCCCTAGCCCTAGCTGAGGAGCTATTGGCCACTGATAGATGCTGGGAGAGTAAGAGTCAGTTTTCCTTACTGGTGAGTCATCTGACAGGCTGACCAGACTGCAAGAGATAGATCCACAACCAAAAGTATTTTGGAAACACAGATTAGACTCAATAGGCATTTTAAAAAAACAATAATAGAGACATGAAGTCAGTTTATGAGGGATGGGAGAGTAAGGCGATGGTAGAGAAGGGGAAGCAGTCTGAATAGAATCAAAACACACTGTGTGAAATAATCAATAAATGTATTTTTAATTCAATCTCTAAAAAGATTCTGCGTAGAAGAATTTTACTATGTACCTTCCAGTATTGAAATTATGTTATTGTGGACTTTTTCAAATGAAAATCAAGAAGTGCTGAAAAGTAGTAAGATAATTTAGTGTCTCCTTTCAGACCTTCTGAGGAAACATTTGCCTCCCTATGTATGAGGATCTAGCTAAGGATCTAAAATGTGCACCACAAGCATTCTCCCACTAAGTTAAATTTCCACCACAATAAGATTTAATGTAAAAATCATCAATAATAGCCCGAAAGTTGATCAGCCCAACAACATAGCAACTAACAGCCAATTTTAATAAAATCAAACCAAACAGCAAAAAAGATAACTTGCCCCAAGTAATGTTTCTTTAATACTAAACTGAAGAAGTTGCTTCTAATAATCTTGTCACATGTATTTGATAAATTTAATGTTACCTATAGCTTATATTCTTATAAAATAATGCATGTTGCCAATATTGATGAAATTGATTACAGTAAGAGTAAATGCAGACCCAGAATTTATAGAACTTTTATCTTAAATCTATACATAACTCATATAAATCTAGACTGTCAAAATAGATTACAGGAATTTGGTATGTTGGAACATCTCTAATAAAATCTATTCACCTTGCTAATGAAGTGTGCGGTTTCCAGGCTATGATGAATTCTCATATTTGTAAAATGGCTCATGGATTTAAAAGAACTTGTAAAATCTATGGTAACTTGCTAAATTACAGCAATTGTATCATTTTTCAAATGATGAGGATGAGTTAGAGGTAAAATTCTTTCTTAGTATCTTAATTGCTTGTTTCCCATCCATTCCTCTAATCTTACATCAAACTACCTATAAAGGGCTGTCCATATCTACAAAATGCTAAATTCAGGGTTATTTCAAGGCAAACTGGGTATTATCACAAAAATATTTCTATTTCATGCAGTAGTCCAAATGCTAAAACTGATTACTTTAGTATTGCCTACTGGCTCTGAAAACACATAACCACATACATAAACATAACATATGATTTTGCTGGGCAACAGTTAACAAAGCAGTGATAGCACAAATCAGAGCAAGGGCTTCCTAACAATACCATGCAATTCTGGACTTCCTGATTGCTGTTCCATGCAACGTAGATTGTCATTGTAATCTTCCTAGGAAGCTCTATTTCAGTGTTTGAGTTCTGGTGTCTAAAAATGATAAAAGCACGCTTTCTTGAGATCAGAAGCAAAGGAGGTCAACTGCCTGAATTTTTTTTGCCCTTGACATGAGCCTGTCTCCGAGCTTATCTATTTTAGGCTCAGCTCCAGTGAAATCCAAGACACACACTCACAGAGGGATATCTGTGTGTATCACAGGAGTGTGAGCTGATGCTGACACAGCCATCACTCTTACTCTATAGAGTATTTCTTTCATTTTTTTGCTGATGCCATTATGAAAAATAGTTCTGGCACAGCCTTACTGCCAATTGACATCCTTTCTTATTTATGTAGCTAACTTATTCTTGAAATTTTATTTTTAAAGAAGATATTGTTATATGGAGGAGCAGTTTCTAAGTGGAGTTTTTATGTGAGTTTTGTGAATTTAGTACATTGCTATACTGAGGTATTTCACTGAGCTAAGCAATCAAAGGTCAGAAGGTATTTGTACTTTCAAAATCTGAATACAAATAACATATTTCTATTCACTATTAACTGCCTGATTACTGGTGATGGAGCTTAAACTTTGATTTCTTAATTTGATAGGGTGAGCTTTCCATGTCACTGTAATTGTATCATCATTAATTTCCACATAATTATTATATATTGTTTCATAATAAATGAAATCATATATCTTAACCACCTCAAGATTTTTATTTTTCCAGTTCATAATCTACAATGTGACAAGATCTCAGCTACACCACTCACAATTTATGTTCATTTTCAACACTTCATATAATCCCTTCTCCACAAGGCCTACATTTATAATTTAACTGATAAAAATACAAAAGGAGATCCAAGACAAAGTCTAAGGACACTGAAACTGAGATATATAGCCATGCTTAAAAGCATCAAAAATCTATCTGTTTTCACTCCACGTACAATTTTGCTGATTACTTTTTAATCTAGGATGTACATTTCATAATGATGAATAGAGAGGATTTTATTACAACACTTGAATGAGCTAAGGAAAGGCCTTACCTATATGGGTGACATATCATTTGTAATAAGAACATATTTTAATATTGAGACATAATGAAATTATAAATCAGTAATAATCCACGGCATAATGAAAATTTAAAGCTGTTTCAAAGTCATCTAAAAATCAAAAGATACTTTTGGAAAGGTTTTAATAATCTTAAACACTTAAGTTTTAAAATTTCACATTTGTGGGGCTAGAGATGGTCTAGCAGTTAACAAAGCACTGGCTGCTCCTGTAGAGGACCAGTTCCAATTTCCAGCATCCACATGGCATCTAACAACCATCAGTAACTAAAGTTCCAGAGGATCTGAGGCCCGCTTCTGCCCTCCATCATGCCCTTACATACATGCAGGCAAAACACACATACACATAAAAAATGCACATTTGTAAATGAAAACTTCTAATAATATTTCATAATATTGTTGGCTCTTCTTCAAAGTTCTCTAATGCAGTCTATTTTTATACTTATTTATTTATTTGATCTCAGTACTAGAGATCAAACCAAAGACCTTGTGCATGCTCGGCAAGCATTTTACCACTGAGTCATATCCCCAGCCCTAAAGGCTATCCCAGTTAATTTCAATGTTAGAATGATATGCTTCAACTAAAATTCATTTAAGTTGCATCATATGCACAAGACTAGATACATCAACCATGCTGCTTTTGTAAAACATGGGCAAGGTTGCATGCACACAGGTAAAGCATACTGACATGATCTTAACTATTGTCCAGTTCTCTCTAGGAAATGAGTTAACTTCTTCCCCAAAAGGAGTCACTTGAGTTTATGGTAGAGAAGTTACATGAGGTCTTAATAACTTTCTACTTATTCATGATTTTTGTGCTCCTCCAATCATAGAGTAATGACAGTTACCCACTGTTTAATGAATTAGAGCTCAAAAGAGAGCAGTATAAAAATAGAGGAGAACATGGACTCACTCTGACCAGTGACAAGTGAATGGTGAAAGAAAACTGTGGTTGAATAAATGATGGACGCCTTCAGCCTTTGAAATTGAAGAAAAGCCTGCCCTCTACAACCATATGGGTGAAACTGTAGGACATTATGCTAAGGGAAATAAATAGATGCAGGACAAATGTTTTATAATCTCATGGATATGCAGAACCTAAACTTAGAGAATTCAGAAAAGCAGGAAATAGAGTAGTGGTTGGCAGAGGCTGAGGGAAGGAGGAAATGAAGAGGCATAAAGGACACAAAGTTTCATTTATGCAACAGGAGCAAGACATGGACAGCGCAGTGCATCTGTAGCTGGCAGCACGTTAAGTGCGCTTCTCTCAAAATACTAATATAGTAAATACAAAAGAATTTTTAGGAAGTAACAGATATACTTATGGCATAAATCACAGTGATAGTTTCATAGTTCATGAACGTAAAACAAACTCCGAAGCTCACAGCTGTGTATATTATAAATGTAAAGCTTTCTGTAAGTAAATCAGTAGTGTGTGCATATATATTTATATATATATATATATATATATATATATATATATGAGCCTATATTACATCATAAGTGAAATCTGAGGTTTTAAAAGTTAAATGTTGGTACACAGAAATTTTTATTTAATAATACCAATTGGATAAAATAAGTTTCAAACATTTTTTTAAATTTCAAAATCCAAAACAATATATGCTGTTGGTTCTATTCAATAATAATAATATAGTCAATTATTTGTGAAAGAAAGCTTATGTAAGGTGAAAAGCTGATGTAAAAAGACACAAAAATCACATTGTTTACTTTTTAGTCTAGAGAATTTTAAGACATCACAGCTTCAGAAGCCTCCTCCAGATTAACAACGCAGAGCATTCCTAGAATATTCACACAATATGCACAGCTCTTTATGAATAAAGGTAATGGAATCTTTGTAAGTCACCTGTTCCTAAAATACATACACCTAAAAGATATATTATATATTTTATCTCATTAATGCATTTCATCTCTTAGAAGAAATATTTGATTCTCATATTCTCTATGCATTGAAATATTCTCTATATTGAAAACATAACTTACTTTTAATTAATTAATTTATTATTTTTATTTTATGTGTATGAGTGCATTTTCTGCATGTAGGTAGGTGCCCCCAGGCCATGCAGTGCCTACAAAGGTCAGAAGAGGGTGTCAGATCCCTTGATAAAACTGAAGTTATGGACTGTTCTTAGCCACCATGTGGATGCTGGGAACCAAACCCGAGTCCTCTGCAAGAGCAGTCAATGCCCTTAACCACTGAGCTATTTCTCCACCCCCTGAAAACATAACTTATTAATTACAGTCAACTTCTCCATTTTAAAGGATAATTTGTTTTATTATAAAACACTGTAATAAAAAATATTTCCATTTAGCTAAGTTATGGCATTTAAAAATATTTTATCCATTATTCTTTATTTTATATGTATGAGTATATTGTTTGCATGTATGTAAGTGTATCCATGCTCTACAATGACCACAGAGGCCAGAAGAGGGTGTCAGATCCCCTGGAACTGTAGTTAATACAGCGGTTAGCTGCCATGTGGGTGCTGGGAATCAAACACAGATCTTCTGCAAGAGCAGTTTACTACCCCTGAGCCATCTGTCTCTCCAGTCCCAGTTATGGCATTTTGAGATGAGTATATAACAAGTCAGATTCTGTTTTCAATTGATACATGACTTTCTTCATGAATTGGTTGGTATTTTCAGGCACCTCAAATGACAACACAGGCTCAAGGCAGCAGCACCAGCACCAGGTTAGCCTTTTCTGGGGAGTTCCAAATGACTGAAGGAAAGGGCACTTACCATGTTCCAGCCAGGGTAGAGGTAGTCTGTACCCACAAATTCAAAGTAATGAGCGAAGCCTTCCTTCAGCCACACATCTTCCCACCACACTGGAGTCACAAGGTCACCAAACCACTGCAGAGTCAGATAAACAAATGAATGTCAGATAAAATAGCATATATCTCAGAACAATTTTATCTAAAATTTAATGTATTAAACTGTGATTATCATAACTAAATAGAGGGCATTCCCCAATTGACTTTGTGATTTTTAAATGTTGTGGCAAGACTGTATGGATTTATCAGACGAGATGGGTGACCCTGGCACTTTATAAATGTATTCAGTGAGGACAAAAAGTATAATCAAAGACCACAACAAGAATGCTTAACTTGATGAAGAAAGGATCCAGAAATCAAAGCTGATGACAATTGTCTTCAAATATTTGAAAATCTATTATATAGAAGAAAAGGCCTGTTTCTTATTCCCCTACAGGGACAGAGACTATGACTGATGAATGCAAATTAAGCCTGTTTCTTATGACCCTACAGGGATAGAGACTATGACTGATGAATGCAAATTAAGACTGGCCAATGTCTGATGAAGGTATATAAAACTCTCTAGCTGCTGGCACAGAAATGTCTCCTAAAGCAGTGGATGAGAAGCTCATCACTCTGACGCATCTCCCTCTAGAGGCAGAGAGCGTTCAGAAGGTTCAACGGCTGATGCTTCAATCAAAGGATACTTCGGCCATCCACACTGGACACTCATAATCACACAATAAAGACCAATAAAATCTTACTTGGTTCATTAAAAGTTTTAAAAGTGTTTGAATTAAATAATAATAGCTATTCTGAAACCCTTGCTTATTTTAAGAAAGTGTTAAAGAAGCGCGCTTTTTTTATTAAAAATGTATTGCCAGGTGCTATCCTAAAGACATGAAATTGAATGATGAGAAGTTAGATATACCCCTTCTCATACAAGTAACAATTATTATGAATTCAGAGACCATGAGGTAAGGTAAATGATTTAAAAAATAACAACAAACAATGCAATTTCAGATCCTCATAAAATGTTACAGGAATAGAGAAGGAATTACTTTCGATTGTAAAAACAAAATAATTCTCTACGCAGATGAAATATGTACTGAGATGTTAATGATAAGAAAGAATTGGCCACAAGAAAAACATACATGGATTCTACATAGATAGCAGACTAAGTAATTCTTAGTGTAACAACTCTATGTGGTATGTGTGATTCCCAAAGCTCAGGGATCACTGTGGAAGAGGGGTGTGGAAAGATTATAAGAGCCAGAGGTAGTGGATATCCATAAGGAAACAGAGAGCTGGTCAGTTACTCACAGCAATATGACAGAATGCACAAGTCCAGTGAAAGCTTAAACTAGACAAAATCCCAAATAGACACGGGGAAGTAGGTAAAAACCCCAACTCGACCTAAGGAACCATTGGCAGTCAATGGTTGCTCTAGGATGGGGAGAGTCAGTCTCTTTCAAGGGTGCACTTACATGCAGGCACATACACATAAAATGAAAACAATAAATAAAATATTTAAAATGTCTCCTTTAAAAAAAGAAAATCACAAAAATTCAGTACTTTTTAAAAGACATGCAAGATCTGGGAAGTTAGAATATAGTCTTTCAGGAAGAGGGAAGAATAAAAATGTTTCCAAAGTTTGAACAGCTTCATGGCTTCCCTGAGAGTTTCAGTATTAACAATAAAGTGTCACTTCCTTTAGGAGCCCTCTAATTAAAATGCAAAGAAAAGTTAGCATTGGATATAGTAATGACCATGCAGCCTCTATTTTGAATATTTTACTTTTCCAAAATATAACTTTCCCTTTTAAATTGACAACCTTTCTTTAAAATTGTGATAACAAATAGGTGGGGAGAATAAAAGAGAAATTAAATATGACAATCATAGTGAAAATCATTGTAGGTGTTTCATTCCCTCACAGTAAGTGGCCTACTGCCACTGAGCTTACCACAGGAAATTAATTTATAATATAAAACATAAGAAATTCAGCACCTTGAACAATTACAACACTATCATCACACTTCCATTTCAACAGAACTGGATATCTAATTTATCATTTGCAGGAATATTCCCAAGGAAACTCTTTTTCCCCTCAGAGTTGTAAGTTTATGTAGAAATTCCTCTAGCACAGAAGAACCCCAGTAATATCTGCAGTGGACCCTCTATAAGCTGAGGTCAGAAACAGGTCCGACCTGGTAACCATGAGGATTACAAACACCTCACATGTTCACCACAAAAGACTAAAGAGATTCAGGCGTAATTTAGATACTCAACCGAGGCCAATTCGTCAAGTCAGATTCATGTGTTAGTGTTTAACTGTTCACCTATTTCACCAACAGCATTTTCCTCATCAGTCTTTATTAAGTTTTACTACTTTATAAAAAAGATTTTGGGTGTAGAGCATATTGAAGCCATACTGCATCACAGTGAGATTGTTTGGTGTTTGTAGTTAAAAGGGTACCCATAGTTCCCAGGAGCAGGACAGATATTGCTTTCACTAAAATCAAGATTCAGACAAACATTACAAAATATCATTCTACTTTCCCTTCGTTTTAAGAAGGTGCATGAAATTAATTTTTATCTCAACTTCACTACAAACTTGCCTAATTTACATATGAATTTCTAAACATGCCAAGGTGGGGGACAGTTATTTAAGGACAAAGAGTCTATGGCTGAGTTAGTGAAAGACTTCCTGAAGTGTCTACGTGATAGGGAAAGGGAATAAAAAACTGATTTCAGCAAAAGCAAATTTTGACACATACACAAAACCCAGCTTCATCTTGCAGCAATTCAATAAATCGTTCTCATCACTGCACTTACCATATGCACACGTTAATCATGACAGAAAATAAAGCAAGGCTGATAACCAGCATCAACTGGATCAGGGCTCTGAAAGCACAGCCATGCCACCACACATTTCAACAACAAAGTGGCAGCTACCTATCTGATACCAATAGTTTATTATTTTAAAAATATTTTATTTATTATTTTTATTTTATGTGTATGAGTGTATCGACTACAAGTATGTAAGTGCACCCTTGTTCTGCAAAGACTCTGGAGAAGACAGCTGTCAGATGCCCTGGAACTGAAGTTACAGACAGTTGTTGGCTGCCATGTAGGTGCTGGGAATCGAACCTGAGTCCCCTGGGAGAACAGCAAGTGTTCTTAACCACTGGTCCATCTCTCCAGTCCCAGTTTGGGTATTTTTGTTTACATTATCATCTGAGAAAATTGTGTGTCTTTCAGAGAAACTGCACAGTGCTTCATGTGAAGACTAAACGGACGTAATAAATGAACTCTTCATCTAGGTGTCTGAGGTCACCCCACATTCTAGACAGTTTCACATTATACTTACACCAGATCTTTTTCTCATACCTGGTGACATATTTCATGCACAATGACCATGGTGACATCCATCAAATAAGAAATAGATGAAACACTGGGATCCAGCAGTATTCTTTGTTCCACAAAAATACTTAGTCCCCAGTTCTCCATAGCAGCATACGGATGCTTAGGCACAGCTAAAAGATCTAGAAATAGAATAAAACAGTTCCAAAGGCTTTAACAAAGGCACCAGATTCTAAATTTTATAACCTAAAAAAAAAAAAAAGTACAGAAATCCTAATAAGAAGAGACTGCCCTTCCTTACTTATTTTATTTTTTTTGTAATTAAACAGTCTGCCATTTCTACGTGACAGTAGAAACATGGGCCATGGCTATGGCTGCTGGTCGCATCATTCACACTGTTTATCTTCAGGCCCAGCGCTCTAGGGGGTTGGAACTATGCACCATTATTGATAGGCCCATCTAATAAGTTTCAGAAAGTCAAGGAAACCAAGTGTCGCAGGAAGCTAGACTAGGAGGTGCTGTGCCTTCTAATGGAAATGTGTCCAGCTCAGCGCAGGAGAGAGTGTGCTGTCACTCCTTTCCCAGTACTGTCTAGAAGAAAGCATTTTCCATTGGTTTTAAAACGTAGTATCACTTTTTTCTAATTACTTAAATTCGACTGCACTTCTTTAGTTCTGTTAAAAGTAAAACGCTACATGTAATTTTAGCTTATAGAGAGAAAGCCGGAGGAATGAACGTAGTGGCAAAGGAGACTAGGGGACCCACGGGCTTTGGTCTGGACTTGCCACCATCAACTACGGATGTGACATCAGTAAATCACTTAGTTTCTTAGGACCACAATTCCCTCACCTATAAAGTAAGGTTATTGGCCTTTTCTCTAAAATGCCTTCTAGCTCGAAAAATCCATGATTAGACAATTCTAAAATTTGTGCTTATTCTAAAAGGTCGTCCAGGTATTATCAACTTCTGATTATGGTGACAGGAAAAGTTCGTGCTTTTATGTACTCCCTCTGCTCCAGACTCATAGCAATGATAAATAAAACATTAAAAACGAAAACTGAAAAACATCCCCAGGCTCAAAAAATAAACCCCTCCGTGGATCAGAAATGGAACTGAAATGCAAAGTGGTGATTACATGTGAAGCCACAGGCCCGCTGGGCTCTGGCTCCGGAGGTAGGCGGTAGCAGCTGGGAACTGGCCCCAGAAAGACACACTACAGCCAAGAGGACCAACGCCAGGTTGACTGCTTGATGTCAGGGTCTGAGGTAAGGCATGCACGCTCAGAAGAGCTGGAAACAACTGGCACTCACTACTTCCTGGGAGAGTGAGCAAGGCCTGGGTAGGGATTCGAATCCAGCCACTTGGCTCCTATGCATGTGTCTTTAATCATAATTCTGTAATACTAATAGTGTCTGACTCAGAAATCCAACATCTCAGTATAAACCTGCAGTAATGTGCTCTGAGGCCACAATACATTGTATGAGAATGTTCTTTTTAGCATTGTTTGTAAAAACGAATGGGGAAAATTAAGTTCCTGTCCTCAAGATGATGGACAAAGAAACTATAAAAGTATTACATAAAGGAATATTAGACAGCATTAATATAGTGATCTCACCACTGGGTTTTAACACTATAGATATCAACACCAATAATCTGACAAATAATAATGAACAGAGAAAGTATAAAATGACCCAAACACTACTAAGAAACAAGCAGAATAATACCATATACTGCATATGCATACACAGACACATGTGCACGCACAGAGATAGTGATGAAAAAGACATGTGCAAACACACACAGGCAGCAGTGATAAAGAGGTGACCTCCAGGATCATGACTGCAGCTGAGGAGAAAGGAAAAGAAAATGAGAGGGATGGTCAAACAGGAATCTAGTGTCAATGTCTTCAATATTAATGTCTTACAGTTGGTGATGGGTACGTCAATATTAGTATAACATTTTCCATTCTGTTATGTATACTTTAAGTATTTCCCAATAAATAACAGAATACAATAGTCAAAGTTCCTAGAATATGATTGATTTTCATTTATTCCTGACCAGTAAATATCTTCTCAGGATCTGTGATGTTCTAGAGTTTGAAATGTGTATTAAAATTAGTCTAATATATCTTGTAATTCTGTGATACATTAGACAAAGAATGAAGGCATGATGGCTATACTACAGAAAAAAAGGAAATAAAACAAGCAAAGAAAATAGTTAAAATGCTACGAAAGAAGAGAAAGAACAAAATCTGTTCAGGGAAATTCTTGAAAAGCTTTTATTTGATTGGACTTCAGAAAGTGAATAGGGTTTCAATAGGCAGGCAAGGGTCATCTGCACATTCAGGTATACAACATTTACTGAGAATTTCCTTAATTTGGGTATTGTTGGCCTGCCTTTCGAGCTCCTTACCACTTGCATTGTGATGTTTATATTCCCATGTGGATGTGTGCAGGAAGCCAACTGACAAGTAATAGAGGAAAGACAATTTTAATGGCTAGTAAGTGCTAGAAAAATACTCTAGTAAGAAGATGATGGTTTGAGTAAGTGGGGGCAGCACAGTCAAAGTCTCTCATATAATCACCTTTACCTGGCATGTGAGTAATGGTAGAAGCCAGCAGCTTTGAAGATCTGTGCAAGTGTACAAGTTTGCAAAGGACAGCAAACAGTACAGTCCTAAGGTGGCAATGTGACAAATATGTTGGACAAAGAGAAAGGAGAGGAATGGCTGAACCACATAAACAGAGAGACAGATCGTGATAAGTCTATAACAAGCACATATTCTCCTACTTCACATAATGGAAGAGCTTCCCTAAGGATAAATGAACTGGATATTGAACTATCACTTGTCAACTGTGACGGTCAGCAGTATATGGCAACAGCACCAGCAGGCCTACGGCAGTTCCTTGTGGAAACAAATGGACTTATGTACAAATCTTCAGAACAAACCCTGTTTCAAAGCACAGTCCCGTCTGAATTCTACAGTTCTCCAAGAGCTTTGAGAAGCCAAGTTCCCAGAACTAAACGAGCAGATCATGCTGGTGTCTGGATGGGCCAAAAGGCTTGAAGGCAAAAGTGCAAACGTATGATCTATGGAGTCTAGAAGCTTCAAAAGGAAGCTTCAATGAAGGGACAGTGTTCAGCATGCAACATAAGCACAAGTACAGTTGGGAAAATGCTTGTCACACAAGCATGGGTCCCTGAATTCCATCCCCACTACCCACATTAAAAGCTGGGCATAGGGATATCTGTTTATAATCCTAATACTAGGTAGGCAGAGATAGGTAGATCTCTGAGGTCTGCTAGCCAGGCAAGCCTGAGTAAGCCCCAGGTTTTGGTAAGAGACTCCATTTAAAACAAGGTAAAAGTGTCCTGAGAAACAACACCCAAGGTTGACTTCAAGCCTCTATGTGCACTCACATATACCTGCATAACCATTTGCACCAATATGTACATGCCTTCACACACACAAATATATATTCACATAGACACAAAATTACTTTTTAAATTAAAAATTTCAAAAAGCAGGCAAACTGAGGAGGCACTTGCAGACTGTCACCAAAGATGACTTTGATGACTTGTAGTTACATTCTGGCATCCAAAGATATAGAAAACACAGAAGTCTGGGCAGCAATATCATAGATAAACCAATCAAGGACTCTTCAACAAGTAGAGCAAATACAGATAAAGTTATTGAAAGTGGGAATTTAACACAGTGGGGTCAGTACAAGAGGACAACTTCTTAGGTACACACAGACTTTATAACAGTTATGGGAAAAAATATTTATGGGTTATAAAGGGGACAAAAGAGAGAGAAACTAAATTACTCATATTGTGTGCTATTACACATCATAACAAGCCTTAGAACAAATTATTAGATGCCTGCTACTCTAACTCTTCATAAATTAACTCTGAGTATAATTTTATCTTTTAAGAATATCTGCAGCAAATATATGTCCACAAAAAGCTTCTATACATAAATGCTCAAATAAGCTTAATTTCTAGCAGCTGAAATTAGGATAACCTACATGTCACAAACAGACAAATGGATAAAGTGGGAACTGTAGAAGCAGGCCACTGAAGGAATAAATCCCAAAATAGCTATGTACTTTTTAAAATTAAAGCAATACATGCTCTACAGGTGATGTCATTTGTGGAAAATTCCAGAAAATTCAAGCTCATCTATAGTGTGACAATGGAGATCAGTGAACGCCTCGGGACACCAGGAGGGTCTGCAGCACAGTATAGGAACGTTCAGTTCATGTCAGTGATGTCTATGCATGTGCTAAAACACACTGTATACAAAACGTATCAGTTTATTAGACCTCAGTGAGATTCTGTTTTAAGGGGGGCTCGTAACTGAACTACTGTTTTGCTTATTTGAAGCATATACTGTTGACTCACACTGAATTAACTTGTTTTAACATTGCAAATTAAAGTAATGATGTGGTATCCATTAAAATATGCTCCCATAACTTTTTATGGACCTTGGAAACAGAGGAAATCTTATATTTCAGAATCCAATTTCCTTAGAAATTCAAAGAAAATCCTAGATAAAATTATGCAGAGTATTCTGCTTCAAATAATTACTATAATCTAGAAAACAGGAGATAAATTAGTAAATCACTTACTACTAATGAAAGCGGTGACATAAACGGTCTGTCTACCTCTGTTGACCATGGTGTATTTCAGTTCCCCAACTATCCAAACACTAGGCTGAAGTGGCTCTGCGGAATTCACAGCATCTCCAGCATTCCCCTCATGGTTGCCTTTGGTGGCAGCATTTCTGATAAATATTGTATGGCTGATCTGTAGATGGTAACAAGGATGCCCATGTTCTCCTGGCACTTCTCAAATGAACTCTTCTTATGTTTGCTTTTCTTTGTGACTTTCCTGTCATTGTGACTTTGGGAAAGGAAAATTTCCTAGACCTCCACTGTAGTTTCTCCAGAGGATGTTGATTTGTTTAAACTCCATTGTGATCTCAACACAAAATTCACTCATTTTTAAATTTCATGTCCCCGATGCAATTCTCATTAAAAATCTTCCCTATGGTGGTACTAGGATGAGGGTCATTTAGAAGTGATTGAGTCATTAATATTCTATTCTTATGGACTAGTCACAGACATATCAACCTTTTGACATTATAGCACATTCACTGCCATCTACAAAGTTCATGCTTAAGAACCAATTTAAAATAAGAAATTGCAGGGCTGGAGAGATGGCTCAACAATTAAGAGCACTGGCTGTTCTTGCAGAGGACCTGGGTTTGATTTTCAGCACCCACACAACAGCTAACAACTGTCCATAAGTCCAGGGGGTCCAACACTATCTTCTGACCTCTACAGACATTAATAACACAGGTATACTTACACACATGCAGGTAATACACTCATACACATAAAATAAAAATAATAAATAATTTTTTAAAAAATAGGAAATTGAAAAAGGACATTCATATTTTAAGTAAGTTTATGATTTTACATTGAGCCACTTTCATAATTTTGGGGGTTTGAATGAGAAATGTCCTCTTTAGGCTCAAGTCTTTGAATACTTTGTCTTAGATGATGGCACTGTTTAGGAGGTGATGCAATCTTTAGGAAGTGCAGCCTTGCTGAAGGAAGTATGTCACTGGGGGCAGGGCTTTGAGAGGTCATGGCCTTGACCCACTTCCAGTTTACTCTTTACTTTGTGTTGTGGTTGAAGGTGTGAGCTCTCTCAGCTTTTGGCTTCCCTTACCGGTTACCCATCACTTTCTGCCATGCTTTCCAGCTATGATGACTCTCCCTCTGGAACCCTAAGCCAAAATAAACTCTTTCTTCTATAAATTTGACTTAATCCATGCTGTTTTTTCACAGTCACAGAAGAGTAACTAATACAGTAACTATCCTGGAGACCTAGGGAACATGAGGCCAATAGAGGCACAGACTAGACATACTTATCACTTTCTTTTAAAGGAGCATAACTGGTTAAATTTGCCTCCCACATCCCTTCTGCACCATGAGGACATTATTTGTCACCTCTGGAAGATGAAGCATCAGGGTGTTACCTTGGAGGCAGAGGGGTCATTAACATCAAAATACCTTATCTTGGGTTTTCTAGTCTCCAGAAATGTGAGAAACAAACTTCTATTATGTGCAAAGTTCCTAGTCTTAGGAATTTTGTTATAGCAACACAATCAGATGGACTCAGTCTACTATTTCTTTTCTCTTTGACTATTCTCAGCTACCAGTATGATCACATAACTAAACAGCTATCTTTTGTGTCTAGATTAAATATATAAGCATTTTTACTGGATTGTTCTTTGATCAATACCCAATGTATCTATGGCTTCTTGAATGAGTATCTCCCAGCGCCCTTTTAAAATCTGGTTTAAACTTTAACAAAGCCTGACAACTTCTTTTCTGCTCTGAGAAAGGTCAGCTACCATGAAAAATTGTTCTTCCACCCAGAGAATACCATCTAGTTGGAATGCTGCAACCATGAGATAAAGCCCAAAGAACTATCAAATGAAGGCTTCCTTAGTGCATTCTAAAGAAATCAGTCTCCAGTATTAACCACAACATTACTGTGATTGTTTTTGTAATGAATTACTGTGTTTGCTAGAAATATGCTTTAGTATATTCTATATTATTAAACAGTCACTAGTTTAAAAAAAAAATGCGTGTAGTATCAGGTCCCTCATCTGTGCCACACTCACTCTCTGAGCTTCCAGATTATCAAACGCAGTGAGTTGACAATAAAATACCCAGATTTGGACTCCTCCAAGACCTCACTCCAGTATGAGAGAGCCTGTAATCCGGCAGTTCAGATACTCTCTGGCATGTGATTAAGATTACATTCCACATGCTGCCTGAGAGGCAGCATGGATGATGTCTAATGCATGAATTCAGATACTTGTTAATTATTCTACTCTCCCTTGACATTTCTCCTTTTGTCTAAGACATATTCCCAGGAATCTTGGTTTTCCCTGTCAATATTTCTTTATCAGCCAATTTCTGCCTTCTGGTCATTTCACATCCAAACTCACCAATTCATTCTGAATTTACATTAGTTTCTTTATCTAAAATTTTGAGATAGTTAAGATCAGATTTCCACTATCCTACACTTCAACTTTTACGCTGAAAAGCAGAGAGGGACTGGAAAAATGGCTCGGCAGTTAAGAGTTCTGAGTACTTTTCTGAGAACCCAAATTTTGTTCCCAGTACCCACAACCACCCATAACTCCAGAGCCAAGGAGATTTGAAACCTCAGGTTACCTTAGTCATCTGCACTCACATGCACAGACACACAGACACAGACACACATACACACATACTTTAAAATAAATATTAAAAAGGAGAGAAAGTCCTTGGAAGGCAAGAGCCTTTATGTCAAGGAAGCAAACAGTGGGGCCCGAGAGTCTACTCAGGGGGCGAAGGCACTTGCCACCAAATTTGATGACCTGAATTTCATTCCTTGGACTCACACAGTGGAAGGAGAGAACAGAATCCTGACAGTCGTCTTGTCACTTCTACATGTGTGCTATTGTGTCGCATGTACACACACGCATATACACACAATAAATTAATAAGAAATAAATACAAAATATAAGCCCAGCAGTTAGACACAGTACCTCAGTAGCCAATTCTTCTTTACCAGATAACAGACCTGTTTTTGCTTTCAGAATAGAAGAAAAAACAATCCTTAGATTTTTCAAAATTACTTTATTGATTCTTTGAAAATTTCATATGATGTATTTTAACCATATTCAGACCCCTTCTTCATGTCCACCTCCACCATTCGGGTCCTCCCCCTATTTCACGTCCTCCATTAGAATCTACTGAGTTTTTCTGTATTTCATACAACGCATCTTAATCATATATCTTAATCACATTTAGATCCCCTCCCCTACATGTTCCTCCCATAACCCCCAGACTGAATTTCATGCATTCTATTATATATATATTAGGGCAAATCAAGTCAAGTTGTGCCTCCAGATGTCCCTCAGTGTGAGTTCATCCACTGGATCCTGGTCAGCCTACCTAACATCACTCCTTTTAAGAAGAGCAATCCTCCCTCATCCAGCAGTGATCAGTTCCTCAGCTAATGTTGGGGATTCTTGCCCATTTTCACAGTTCTATGCTGGGTTTTTGTCTGATGTAAGTTTACTTGGGTCTTGTACATGCTGTCACTATTGGTGTAAGTTCATATGAGCAAGTTTACACAAGCCTGGAGGATTCTGTTTCCTTGTGGTCATGCACCACCCCTGACTCTTTCTGCAGTGGTGCCTGAGCCCTCAATGGTGAGGTTTAATATAGGAGTCTTATCCAGGGACAGACACTGTGTAGTCTCTTATTCTTTTTGCAACAGATGGAGACTATTCCAGAATGCCATAACTGGTCAAGCACAGAGAATGAGTGTCTTTATTATTATTATTATTATTATTAAATGCTTTATATATCATTTTATAGGACCAACTGATCTCTCTGATTTACTATGTCTGTGTACTATAGCATGTATATTTAACCAGACCTTCAGTAATAAACTCAGCCACTTATTCATTCAATAAGCCTTACCAATATCTGTTCCAGCAAAGAAAGCTGTCATAGAACTTACCCTTTCTCATCTCTCATCCTCGCTTGGGGTGATGGGGCAAGGAGGCAGATAATTCAAAAATGCATAGATAAATCAACTATAGAATATGACTGGGGTTGTAATGAAATAACTCAACAGTATGTTGAAAAGAAACAGGGCTTCACGGAAAAAACTTTAGATTGAATATCCAGGAATAGCTTCTCTGAGTACACTGACATCTACACAGCTCACAAAGGCAAGTGAGATTTCTATCTCAGTTGCTGCATTTTCAAGTTTACCATAGTGCCAAGCACATGGCTGATGTTCAAAACATAACTAGCACCCCTTCCACCGTGCTTTTTGGCTGAGTCTAGTTTGGTCTTGCCTAATAAGGAAGTGGCTGCAGTGCTCCAGGGAACCCAGGTGCCCTGGCTTCAGCTGAGCCTGGGCTAACAAGGCAGGACTGCAGGAAATCCAAATAAATTGATAGTTTCCTTTTTGTGACAAGTCATGTTAAATCTTGCTTACTGCAAGCTTAGTCTACAACTCCAAGCCACACAGATGTGTAACTATTACTAATAATTATCTGAGAAAGATACTTCACTTCTCCTGGCCCAGTCTTCAGTCCCATGGTTTTACTCCCAATGGCTGCTCCATTAATCACCTCCCTGTTGTTAGCTAAATTTTCACATAATTATACTCTCCTCAGATATATTCTGAACTCTGTGCTCTGGCCTTCCACCTCAAGTCCATCTTAATCACAAACCCTCAGACTTCCTTATTTTTGACTCTTCTTCATTTTATCCTTTAAATTTTACCATTAGTACTTTCTTCCATGATGCAGCCACAGAGCATCTCAATCAAAACGCAAGCAGATTCCTCCAGCTCTGCTCCCTAGACCTTCTTGGTGGAGGATGGTGGATATAATGGTTCTAAGTGCAGGCTTTAGATTTCGTAATGGCTAGGATCCAAAACCAGACCCATCACTTACAAACTACGGAATCTTGACCAGATTATTCATTGACTTGCAGAATTCATTCCCTAATAGAAGTCATAATGGCACCTCCCTTGCAAGTTGTGTTCATTAATTAGCAGACCATGTAAAGACATAGTTCTAAGCAGAATATGTTATAAATCACATTTTGCTTACTTTAGTTTTCCATTTCCTCCCCAGTTTGAGGAATCACATGCATCACAGACCTTAGCTGGAAAATCAGGAAGAATCCAAAGAAAAAATTTTGGTTAATTTATTATATTGGAGAATTTAATTTCTGAATTGAAATTGTAAAATTTAAAGTAACATATGACCTATTAAAAGCATAATAGGATATGATGGTATCATTTAGGGACAATCAATAAAATTTAAAAGCATACCTGGTAAAAAAATCAAAAAGTTAGACATTGACTAAGCCGTGACTGGCACTTGAATATGATACTATGTACGTATGCAAGATTCTCAAAAGATACAACATCATTTATGCATAACCATAAAAATAAACTACTTGCTTAGAAGGCTCACATATGGAAAAAATAGAAATTGAGCTTTAAATAGTAATACTGACAACCTAAAATTCATAAAAGTATCCATTATTAATATTTATAACATGAGATCAACCATCGTTTTTCTTTGTTTCAAGTGCATATTAAGAAGAATTTTCTTACAAACAGGCTACATTTCCAATGCTTGTATTTAAGTTTTGTTGGCAAAAAAAGAGTTTACCTTTTGCTGTTCTGGAATAGATTTGCTCCCAAATCCATGAGTGAATCAGTCCTTCAAAGTTTCAAAGCAAAATCCACTTTTCTCCTGATAGACCATCTATCTGAATACACTTCATTCAGAAAAGACCAGTTTCAGCTCCACGTTTTGGCCCATGACAGAATTTTCATCAACACCACTTGTGTTCACATGCTCTGCTTTTCAGTCCTCACACTTTAGCATTCTCCCGAATTAGCATTAGACCATAATATACAGTCAATGTTTTTGCTGATCCTCTTGCCAGATTCTCAAAAGAAGTTTTTTTTTTCCTGCAATCACTTTTCCTCAGAACTTACTGATTACTGTCAATTGCAAAGGAGAAATGTTTTTCATGTGTTGCTTGATTTTCTTTTTCCCTGAGAAAGAAATTCAATGCCAAAGGAATTTTCTGTATACACAGAGCACATTTGTCAGTTTCTCACCCATTTAATTTTAAAAATTATTCTTATTTTAACTTTCGTCATTGTATTATGCATTTTCATTATTATGCATCTAGTGTGTTCATAATCTTTCATTGTCTTTTTTTGACAGGTATGATGAGGCAGAAACACATTAAGTAACCCCATCCCCATTTGTTGGTGACAGGTGAAGTCCAGCAGCTCTTAATATATAACAAATATTTTGTGGTATGTAAAAAAGGCAAATTAAATGTCAAGATTCCTCTATTCTTTATTCTCTCCCTTAATAACATGATCTATTATGCTTTGTGTGGCTCTAAGATAATCTATGGCATTACATACTTTCTGAGAAATTCATTTCCTTCTTTCTTTCTAGGAGAATTATGTAGATCTAGTTCCTGTCTCAAGAGTTTTACTACTTTTATTTAATTACAACTTTATTCAATAAAGCAATGACAAAAACTATGGGCACTGTAAGATTGTCTCTTTTAAAAAATAGTTTATTTATTATCTTTATTTTATGTGTTTGAGTGTATTTATTTCCTGCATGTGTATAAGTGCACCTGTGTCATGCAGTGCCCACTGAGGTCAGAAGAAGGCGTCACATCCCCTGGAACTGGAGTTTATGGACATTTGTTAGCTTCCATATGGGTGCTGGAAACCAAATCCGGGTCCTCTGTAAGAGCAGCCATTGCTCTTAAACAGTGAGCCATCTCTGCAGCCTCATAAGACTGTCTCTTTAAGAAAGGTTTTTGTTCTAGATTTTTAGCTTCATGTTGAAATGTAACTGTGAAATTAATTGAACTGACGATCTATTCTAAACAATTTTTATTTTTGAGAATTTCATACATTAGTACAAGGTATTATAATAATCATATTCACCCCTCCTTCCCCCAACCTCCTCTCATGTCTTTCCATCTCTCTCAAATTCATGGTCTTGTTTTATATATTATATAATTATCATTTATAGATCAATCTATAGATAGATAGATAGATCTATAGATCGATAGGTAGATATAGATATTTCCTAGTTAGTGGTGTCCATGTGCACAAGGTTATAAGACTTACCACTTGGACATGGGCAGACTATGAAGGCGCTTGTCCCTATAGAAAACTGACTCTCCCTCTCTCAATATCTGTCAAATGCCTACAGCTCCTTAGCAGAAAAATGGATGGGACTGGAAAATACAACACAGGAAGGTAACACAGACCTAGAAAGACAAACACCAACGCATTTCTTTATTTGCAGATGCTAGATTTGAACCGTTAGGTTTAAGTGTGTAGATTAAACTAACTATAAAAGACAGAAAATAAGAAAGAGATCATGGAGCCAGAAAGAGCTATAGAGAATGGGACAGCAGAACACAAGTGCTCTAAAGAGGAAAAGGAAAACAAAATAGAGAGAGGAACAAAGGTGGGGAGAGAGAGATGGAGGCTAAAACAGTGAGAGAGAGCAAATGGGGTAGGGAAGGTAAATAACAGTAAGGATGTTTGAAATATTCATAGGGAAATCTACTACTCATAAGTTTTCTTAAAAATACATGTATAAAACTGTATGTGTGATTTAATTGGAATTACCCCACTTAGGGGGATAATGCTTCCCCCAGAAGTTATAAAGTATCAAACAAAAACCCTGTGCCAAGATAGGGAATACCTCCTTTCAAGGTGTTAGAGAGTTCCAAGAAACTACTACAACAGTACAGGTTATTGCCATAACTCTTGGATGTCTACCAGAACTTGAAGGTAAGATCTTCCTTACCCCATTTGGCATGAGAATGGCAGATAGTACGGTATAGCCTCAGTAGCTGACTGGGTAACAAGATCTATCTGTTGTAGTGTGTTAATGCTTAAGAAACAAGTAACTTTTAAATTTTTTTTTAATTTTTTGAGAATTTTATGCATTAGTATACTTTATTGCCTACATACATGTACATTTACAAATGTACATAGATGCTTAAATAGCTCTTTCATCGTAGCCTAACACTACATCCATATCACTGTGTGGGTACTGCTTTCATCTCAAGATGCAAGGTAATACACTATCTCAAGAAGACAGTACAGCACAGTAAGATGATTATAAAAGCTCACATTAATTTAACTTTACTTTTTTACATGGATTCATATATATTACTATATATAGATTGTTTTATATCACCATCCACTCTAATCCATGAGCTATGAGAAGTCATGATCTCACATTAAGCAGTTGTTTCTGCATTCATTAAAGGGCTTTCCCTTTTATTGAATTATTAATTATTTTAATTTGATCATATTTAGATCTCCTTCCTTGTCTGTACCCTCCTTTGTCAATGCCCCCCCCAAATTTCCTGCACTCTAATATAAAAATGTTTTAAGAACTAGAGTCAGGTATGTGTCCCCAAATGTATTTTCTTATTATTGCTCTTAATCTCTTTTGTACCTGACTTATAAATTAACTTTGTTACATATATATGTATGAAGAAACAAACATATTACATGTAAGTTCAGTACTATGTACAGTTTCATGTGTTCACTGGGTATCTAAGCACCTGTAGATAAGGAAAATAAATGTTTTACTTTTTCATTCAAGTGATGGTTCTATGCATACAATTAGGCTTCATGATATGTCTTGGTAAAAAGTTTTATTTCACTTGAAAATATGTATGCTAAAATAGTCCTTTTAGAAAGCACTAACTGTAATTTAATTACTTTAATAAATATTCTCCAAGATATTTAGAGACTGTGTCAGCTGTTCCTCCTGTCTGGATGGATCACTACTTTTGACACGCTCTGCCAGCTTTCTTCTCCTTCTTATGATACTATTTTGTTAATATCCTTTGTGGATCTGGCCCATTTACCTCATTCCTCAGCACTCTTTGATGTCTGTCTTTGTCTCTCTGTTCGACTTTGGCCAGTCTCCCTGCATGATGACTTGAATTTGCTCTTTCATCCACCTGTCTCCTCAGCACATCACACATGTACACTTAGCTCTATTCCATTTAGATGGTCCAGAAACAACTCAGTCTCAGCATGTCCAAAGTAGTGTTTGTTACAATATGCTTCAGCCATTTTGATCTGATTTTGTTTATTGAAACTACTATCTTCTTAGTGTAAAGAGCACTCTCCAGAGGATGCACTCTTCATTTACAGGACTTGGCACTTGACTTTGTCTAGGAAATCTATTTTCATTCTTACATTAATCTTATGAATTTCTTTCATATAGCATTGATAACAATGCTAGAGTAAGATGACCATCATGATAACTTTCAGATTCCCATTTCCTCTACAACAAATTAGCCCATACCCAATGGATGAAAACAGCAGGGATTTATTTTATTACAATTATATAGGTCAGATTGGATTTTTGTCAGAGTCTCACTATGTAGCCCTGGTTGATATAGAACTCACTATGTAGACCAGGCTGACCTTGAACTCAAAGAGATCCACCCGTGTCTGCCTCCCAAGTACTGAGTCTAAAGGCATGTGTTCAAAGTATGATCTTTGTTCTTACTGGAGGCTCTAGGGAAGAATCTATAAGTTCTAGAGACTGTCTGAATCCCTTAGCTCAAAGTCTCCTTCCTCCTTCAAAGTCAGCAGGGTCTGGTAGGATTTCTCTCAGGTTGCAGCACTCTGACGCTATTCTATTTTTCTTTTCTGTTTTTACTTTTCAGGGCAAGGTGATTATTGAGTCCACTGGGATGATTCAGGGTATTCCTGCCATCATAAAGTCAAATGATCAGCTTCAGTTTTATTTTCAATTTTAATTCCCCCCTTGCAAAGTGACCTAATATCAAAGAAATGATAGGAATGAAGATTTCAGCATCCTTCAAAAGTCATTTTTTCTGTATACCATATTAGCCAAGAGTTATTGATAATCAACACTGAGCACTGTCCTAAAGGCCTCACATAGAGTAATTCATATAGTGAAAGATTATGCACATCCTGAGATTTTATCTTACCCTATTTATAATTTTTAAAAGTCACCCCTCCATTTTTTCATGCATAGTGGCAGAAAACATGAAACTCTTTGATCTGAAATAAAGAATTTTTCTGCCCCTCCTAGAACACCAGCCTGAGAATGTGTGTATGTGTGCGCATGTGCATGTACTTTTGTGCACCAGTTCCCAGGCCCCAATTCCCTACAGTGACATAAAGAGAGTCAGGTACGACCTATACATGTAGTAGTTTATATCACACATGAGTGACTCTGAGCCTAGTGAGTCTGGTGGGCATACCTGCCCTTCACTCTGGTGAGGAGACAGAGTTCTGTTTATGCTACACAAATATCCTAATTAAAAAGAATGTGAGAAAGAGTATCTGTACTCCCAAAATATTGAGAAGTATGAGAGAACTTTAAAAACTGTGTTTCAAGAACTGTCCTCATAGTAATCCAAGGAAATATTTGCAAATGTGTGCATATTTACTTTTCAGGTGAGGAAAATAAAGGGCTGAAAACATAAGTAATATAATATGTACCATTAAGTAGCAGAACTGGGTTTATGTTCATCATCTCTGCTATATGCCACACATGCCTTATATCAAACACCCATCAAAGCATATGCACTATAGTGAAATTACTTTCATGTGTGTTTATAGTTCATGTGATCCTTTTTTCACAGATTTGTATAAACCATTGATTTTACAGCTTTTTGAGAGTTTAAAAGGACTATGTCTTTATTGATTCTTGTTTATATATTTAGAATCCAGATCACTTTGATGTGTAGTAGTTTGGGGAAATAATGAAAATACAATGCAGTTGGAACATTTTAATATGGAGAGGTCTTGTGAGGCTTTCTACCATGGTGACTGGTGTGGTCTTGTTCAGGCAACCATAGCTGTTGAATGTTCATGGGTACAACATGTCATCTTCTGAAGACACTTTCACACCAGTCCTCCCAGTTATCTGGCTCTTACAATCTACCTACCCATTCTTCTAC
The DNA here is from genome assembly GCA_035773235.1 of Eospalax fontanierii. NCBI lineage: Eukaryota > Metazoa > Chordata > Mammalia > Rodentia > Spalacidae > Eospalax > Eospalax fontanierii. The sequence goes on along the minus strand of CM069537.1, from coordinate 35,021,578 downwards.
AAGGTTCCCTGATCCTTGGTAGGTGTGTGCTACAGATGCCCCATGGGAACCAGGCACTTTGTGAACACTTATTCTCTACATTTTGACCAGTTGTCATTTTCTGTAATAAGCTCTATCTACTGAAAAAAGAAGCTCCTTTGATGATAGGTGGGAGATGCAGTGATCTATGGGTATATGTATAGAAAGCAATTGGATAGTATATCAATTTAGCAAAATAGTAGTGTACATTCTTCTCTAGGGTTTATGACCTCTTCAGCCATACATTCTTGGCTAGGTTTACATTACCAGTCATAAATTCTTTCCTATTGTGCAGGCCTTAAGTCCAATCAGAAAGTTGTTAACCCCAAGATACTAATATTAGTGTGACTATTACACAGTTGGGCATATCCTGCAAGGACCAGTCATTATGGTAGTTTGCAGACTTTATAACCAGGTAGGACTACTGAGATCTTCTCCCCCTCCCGTGGAAGGCATATTCAAATCTGGAATTTTCCACTTAATATTTTTTAACCATGATTGACTATGAGCCACTGAAGTCTTAGAAAGTAAAACCATAAAGGGAGAACTGTTATACTCCAGTAGGGCTTTCAACCAGTTCTTAGTGGGTATCACTCACTGAAGTAGGCCCATCCTACAGCATAGAACTCAGAGTCCATTCTACTGAAACCTCTGAAATAATAATTAGGGCTGGAGAGATGGCTCAGAGGTAAGGAGGACTGGCTTCTCTTTCAGAGGATTACAGTTTGGTTCCAAGCACTCACATGGTAGCTAACAACCATCTGCAACTCCAGTTCCAGGGAATCTGATGCCCTCTTCTGTCTTCTCACAGACATTATACATTATACAATCTTGGTACACTTACATATATGCACACAATACACTCATATACACTAAATAAAAACATATTTTTAAAAAGTCTGAGATAACTGGAGTGGTTTTAGAGGACTAGATAGTTCTTTCATACTTTTTCATTGTTATTCACATTTCCAGCAAAAGAAAGTATGAACATAGTTTCCTTTAGAACTGAGCATTCTTAATTCCTAAAATTTGAAGTTGTCAATACATATGCTTACAAATTTCTATGTGCTTTCAACAGTCTGACTACAAAGTTATTATTCTAAAAGAAATGATTTATGTAGGATGGGAGAGTGGATATAAGGATTCATTGTTCCTGAAGGCCAGTTTCTCAGCAAAAGCTATGCTAGTAGTACAAACATTCAATAAAAAATGAGCATAATTCAAAGGAACCAATATTGGGTTCTTAGTCTAAAGTTGTATAGAATTAGCTTCAAACAAAATCAAATACTTCTTGAACCACAGAACCCTTGTGGTTACTTGTTGATTCTATTTTTATCAATTCTTGTTGCAGTATAAGTAAGACCTAATATTAACTAGTATCTTAACAACTGATAATGTTTCAGAGTGCTAGTACTATAAACAGGATATACTGAAATGCATTGTGAAGTTTAAAGATTTCTCAGGAAATCTCTAAATAGAGAAGAGGATAAAATCTTTTTTTTTCTTTTTTTGGTCTTTTTGAGACAGGGTCTCCTTGTAGCCCCACCTGGCCTGGAACTCACTATGTAGACCAGGCTGTTCTGGAACTCACAGAAATCCTCCTGCCCCTGCCTCCCAAGTCCTAGGATTAAAGGCATATGCCTCCATGCCTGGCCAAGGATATATTTTTTAATGTGCAATTATAGGAAGAGAAAACAGGGTGAGACTCTTACTTTATTTTGACACTAAACACAAAGATAATATGCCTCGAAGAGGGCTAAAACAGAACCTTAACAATGTAGTTCTTAGCCTGCATCAGACAAAAAGACTATCTTTTTGTAATCCAAAGCTATAGATTTACCATTTGAAATAGGACCAAGTCACTCTATGTCATGAAGAGAAATGAATATCATGTCCCATTCAGATTGAATTATGTATCATCTGGGAGGTATTGATCGAAATATGAACAATGTCTTTCATTACTGAAAGAACCCGATGCTTTGTGATAAATGTCTTCTTGAGAGTATAGAGAAACTGCCTTTCCCAAATTTTTCCACAGAAGAGATTTTAAGAGCTTCTATTGCATGATGTTTTTTCTTCAAAACCCATTACTAGAGTTCCAAATCGTCCCTAGTTCAATTTACATTTGATAAAGGAATGAAATAGAGAAAGAACTAATAATGAGTCCCAGACTGAACTGAACCATTTACCTCTCTGTATTCCAGCATCTAATGTGCATCACTAACTTACACTCTGAAAGTTTCTTCTATAAAAAGAAAAATATTTTGTACCCATAAAGGGGAAATGCTGAGAGGTATTTTTCGTACCCATTTTAAAAATGTTGCTTCTACTGGAAGTACTCAGGGAACTGACACGATGGACAGTCGCCAGCAGCCATCTTCCCAACACCGCAGTTAATAGAGCATGAGGGTTCTATAGCTCAGGCTGACAGGTAACTGATCACAAAACACTTGCAGCAGAGGAGCTACCATGAAGAAAATGAAAACCCTCCTCTCATTATGTGCAGCTTCTTGTTCTAACACACTACTCGAATCTTTTATTTGCTAAAACTTATATACTGGAAATTGAATAGTTAATTAAAATGAAGACTGATATTCTACTGTAGACAGAATATGGAGCATTGTACTAAAATGCATAAGTTCTAGAGATGAAAACATCTGCTGATCTTTCGCAGCAGTATTTGAAATATGTCAGTCTTAAAGAAGGTAGGGCTCCCTTCCAGCCTAGCCAGGGGATGCTACAAAATTTGGGATATCCAAAGTGGTAACCAGCTTAAGGAGATTATAGTCACCTCTCTGTGGTTCAATGTTATATATATATATATATATATATATATATATATATATATATATGTATGTATATGTATATATATATGTATATGTATATATACACATACACACACAGCCCACATAGCAGTGTATGATAGTTGGTTCCATATTTCTAAGACTCTATCCTGTCATTGAATGACATGACCATGTATCTATGTGTGTATATATATAGTGTGTGTGTTTATATGTGTATGTGTATACATGTATATTAGTATATTTTAAACTACACATTTTGAGTATGTGAGTGTACATACATTGATAATCCAGAGTATAAAATGATACATATGTGTGTGTCTGGTGGTAGCTCAAACTGGTGCACTCATTATGGAAATCAGTTTGGAGGTTCCTCCAAAAACTAAAAATAGATCTCTCACATGATCCAGCCATACCACTCTTGGACATAAACTCAAAGGACTCAGTATCCTACTACTGAGATACCTGTTCTTCATGTTCATTTTTGCCCTATTCACAATATCCAGGAAGTGGAAACATCTTACATGTCTTAACAACTGATGAATGGAAAAAAGAAAGTGTGGTACATTGATACAATGGATATTATTCAGCTGCCAAGCAAAACAAAACTATAAAATTTGCAAGTAAATGGATGTAACTAGAAGCAATATTCCTAAATGAGGTAACCCAGACCCAGAAAGACAAACACTGCCTGTTCTCTCTCATAGTGAATGCTTGAATTTTTAGATAGATATGTTTCAAATAAAAAGTTCTTAGAGATCAAGAAACTAATGAGGAGCCATGAGAGGAACAGTAATTCACAGAAAGAAAGCATGAATGTGGTGATATAAACGGGAAAGTCAAATACCAGATGGGACAGGTTTAATTGCGTGGGGAGTGGGAGGCTAAGGCAGAAGAGTAGGTATGAGAAGAAATATCTAACAGTACAGGCCTTTTGAAAAAGTCCTATGGAAACCTACTATAGAAGCTTCTTTTAATATATACATATATAATATAAAAATAGTATAAATGTAGTTGTACTGTATAAATGTAGTTAAATAGTTGTTAAGTGGCTGAAATAGACACAACAGGCAGCAAATAAAAATCCCAGTGCTAGGAATGGACCCCCTCTTTTGGAGTTGTGGATCTGGGGTCCCATAAACCCTCAAATAATACTGGCTCAAACAATGCTATTGCACTTAGCTATTTTACAGAATTTGACAATAAGACCCTGTTGCTGAAGACACACCATGTCTAAATCATAGAACAAACAAGAAGACATTGAGGTGATACTGATCTCAAAGCTACAACTGTGCTGGCTAGCTTTCCTAATACTAGAAGGTGCTACAGCCTTCAGATGTGAATGCTGAGAGCTACAACAGCAGCTGCTTGGTAAATTATGCCCAATTGTGCAATAGCAGCACGAATGCTATGGAAGTAACCAACCACCTTCTGAGTGGATTCAAGGTCTCCGTCACAAATGAGTCCATACCTGACACTAAAACACGGCTTAGGAACATGTGGCTAGTCAGGTCATAGGCCATAGGGGAGAGCCTTCTCTTATCATTTAGCAAGATAAACTTAGTATTAAACTAACTCACAATGACTTATTGTTACATACATAGCTTAGTGCATCTCTCAGCCCTCACCAGAAACATTTCTTCTTGCAACAGATAGCAACTAACACAGAGACCCACAACTGGGCTACATGCAGATAAAGAGACTTCAGGGTGCTCAACCATAAACGCGACACCTGTATCAAATCCTTTCCTCCCAAGGCTTGTGGATCATAGTGGAAGAGAAGTCAGAAAGTCTGTAAGAGCTAGAGGCAGTAGATGAATATAAGGAAACCATGTTGTCTAGATACCACAAGGTAGTTTCACAAATGAACCCACAGCACTTATGACAGTATGTACAATATTTACGCAAACTCAAGCCAGACAGGGCCCAGCACTGACAGAGGAGGAGTCTTACCTGAGGATCTATTGGTGCTTGATAAATGCTGGGAGAGAAAGGGTCAGTTTTACTTACTTGTGTGATGCCTGATAGGTTGACCAAACCCAAGGGATAGGCCAACACCAAAGAGCATTTGGAAACATAGATTAGACCCACAGGCCTCCTCAAAAGGAAAAGACAAATAATAATAAAGGACATGACCTGAGCCAGGGAGGTGGGGAGAGAAAGTGAAGGGGGGAGGGGTCCAAATATGATCAAATTTTGTACAAAATTCTCAAACAATAAAAATACTTTTTAAAGATATACGTGAACAGGTGAGATATTTATGTAATATCTAATTCAAGTGAATTTTGAGCCTGTGACTCTAAACTCATGGTAGGAGTCCACTCATATATATATATATATTCTTATGTAACTTCAGGCATATGGAGGAGTTACAAATAGGCTACACGGGTGGGTTGTGTCCCAAGGGATCTAATTTAAAGATAACTAATATTTTTCAAAAGTCATTCACATGATGTTTACATTAGCTACACAAATACAATACTTGTAACTTTTGACTCTTCTAACACCTCTGTTTATTTTGCATCTGACTTACTGATTTCTGTTAATCCTAACAATTTATTAGTTAGCTATGACTTGGTATATTCCATACCTATTATAATTGCTAGCTCCAACACTTTTGTATGTTATTAGAAATATAAATGTAATCATTAAAGATGAGCCACTCAATTTCAGAAAAACTGGTAATATCTACAGTCATCTTTACAAAAATCTATGCTTTAGGGGCTGAGAGATGGCTCGGCAGTTAAGAGCACTAACCACTCTTGCAGAAGACCTGGGTTAGAATCTCAACCATCTGTAACTCCAGTTCCAAGGGATCTGATGCCCTCTTTTGTCCTCCGTGGCATTGCCTAACATGGGTGCACTTACACACATGCAGATATAACACTCATTCACATAACATAAAAATAAGTTTTTAAATCTATGCTTTAAAAATTTCAGACTTGATTAATAAAAATATTTTAAAGTATCCAACTTTTAAACAATGTGAAATATTTAGATATTTTGCTTCACATTATAAGATTACATATGACATTAGTCCAAAAGTACCCAGAAGGAAAATCTTTGAATTTTTTCTACTTTAACTATCTATTGGGAAAACTTGGCATAAGACAACGTCCTATTATACAAGTATGAAAAACCTAGAGTTTCTAAATTTGAGATCACATTGACTTTTGGATTCTATTAAATAATCATTTCTCCTTCCTCTTCCCAGTCTTCTTATCAGTCTGCTTAGCCCTGAGATAGAGGTATAGTAGAGTATTGTGGAGCTCAGCAGTTAAGAGCACTGGCTGCCCTTAGAGAGGACCTGGAATCAATTCCCAGCATCCATATGGCAGCTAACAACAGTTCAGTGTCAGTTGCAGGGAATCCCATGCCCTTTTCTGACTTTCACGGGCATTGCACAACATGGGTGCACTTGCATGCATGCAGGCAATACACATTAAATAAAAATATTAAGAATATTAAAAATAAAATGAAATTTTTTAAAAAGAATATTGTATTCAGTGAACCAGAAAGAGTTCTCAGTAGTCAGAGACAGAAGTTACATGAGAGGAAATAGCAGGAGACAATTAGGATGAGAACAAATAAATACGGAAGGATATCGCCTAGCTTTAGAAGTTTTTACTCAAGTTGTAGAAGGCCAGGATCAGTTTACATTTAGGGAGAAAGCCTCACATCAGCTCTCTTACCCTCAGGTGTGATTCGGAAATCAGCAACTTCAACACTGCCTAGGAATTTGCTAGGAATGAGAGAAGCTCAGAACCACCCCACATCTACTGATTCTTAGTTTGCATTCACATGCACATTCTAGTTTGAGAAGTACTGGCCTGGGGCAGAACTTTCATGGAGGGTCCACCCACCCCTACCCCTGCCTCATGACTAAAGACCATTCAGGAAAATAGAAAAGTTAATTCAAACTATTGTTGTTATTTATTTATTTTGTATTTATTACCCTATACAATAACAAATGGATGAAACTGTAAAAGCTGATGCAAGTGCTTTCCCTTAATGTGTGAACCAAGGACTTTGAACAGCACAACTGCACCACAGCCTAGAGCAAGTGGCCATATCTGAACTAAATGTAATGGTTTGAGTTTAATGGTGTTAATACAAAGTACACCCATACACAGAGAAATGGAAAAAGAAAATGGCATGGCAGACAGTTCTTGGGTACTCAGTAAGAAAAACTAATTTGTTAGCATATGTGGGTGAGGTAGGTGAGGCGTTTTTAAAATTATATCATGGTCATGCACCTCCTCCATGCTAACAGTCTTTCATTCCCCTCTTCTACAACGCTCCCTATCCCTGGGTAGGTGAAGTGTAATATAGGAAACCTGTCCAAGGACCGCATTCTGAAGACTCTTAATCTCTACGCTTTGAACATTTGTGACCTTTTGTGTGCCTAGACTTCTGTTGCAAGAGCAAGCTTCATTAATGAGAATCGAGAGGTTCATTGGCGTCCTCTTTACCCCTTGTTCTGTGTTCCACGAGCCTTAGGAGTGAGGTTGAATTGTAGATGTTCTACTTAGGCAATTCACAGACAATGTCTGTGTGTAACTAGCAGTGGTACTCTGCAATCAACTGGCACTGTCTGGTACAAAAGAAGCTTCCTTGATGAATGGTGACTAGGATATTTGTAAATATATGGATCTATATTTTTCATATAGTAAAAAAATTACATTAGTCTAGGGATGTGACAGTCAGGATTTTCTCTAAGATCTATGACCTCTCTAGCCATGCATATTTGGCTATGCTTGAAGTACCACACATGAGTTTCCTCCCAGTAAGTGGGCTTTTAGTCCAATTAGGCAGCTTTTCCAAGTTAAAAGTGCCATTGCTACTCCAATTTTGTGTGTTGTGCCAGACACTGATGTGGTTATTTGGTGATGTAGCTGGTGCTGGACCATCAATTGATGTTCTCCCTTAGTAGCTTGAAAAGTGCTCTCCAAAGGTATGAGAGGTCGCCTTCAGGGGAAGTGGCTTCCAGGTCAGTTCCATCTCCATTGCTCCAAATCTTGTCTCCAAAGTATGTCCTGTCTTCAGCAATATGGTCTTACCTTCAAGTTCTGGGAGGCAATCGAGGGCTGTGACAATAGCCTGTGTAATTTGGGAATCTCTTGGCCTGCCCTGGCCAACAACTCAAAGGAAGATTTCACCTGCCTGGCACTACACTGTTTCTTGTTATCTATTCTTCGGCTATACACATGGGCTCATGTAGAGATAGTGTACGTTTAATTTGCCATTAGGTTGTTGGACTAATACGATTTCCTCTGTGTTTTTTTTTTTTTTATACTAGCTAAGCATTATTTATCTCTTCTCTCTCTCTCTCTTTCTCTCTCTCTCTGTCTAACCCTTCCACCATGCCTTCCCCATCCTGATTTTAAGTGTCCCATTTTCCCTATTTGTTCCTGATAATACCATTTTCCTATGCTCCCACCTCTCTTGAGCTCCTTCTGTCCTTTAATCCCCAAAGCTCCTTGTACAGACCTCCCCACCTCCCATCTAAAATCCCCATTTTATCCACTTATCCCTTAGTAACACCTGTCTCTTACTGATTTTCTCTATCAGGTCCCTTCTTTCTCTTTACCTCCCAGGTTCCTTTTCATCATCCTGGTTCCCGCAGTTACATAATCCTGATTTTTCCTGTGAGACCTAGGCACCTGAACCTGTGTTGGTGGAGATTTTTCATATGAGTAGAAGATCTCATCTTATTTGAGTGAATGCTTGCATCTTTGTTTGCTTTTCCCCCAGCTGGTCAGGTTGTGGCCCAGGTGAATGGTGCTTGGTGTGTTCAGTCTTAGAGACACTTTATGTTGATGTGTGAATGAAGTGTAAGAAGTGGTTTCAGTTTAGCTATAGATAGGTAGCTACTGAGTCTGAGTTCCCAAGACTGATTCCTCATGGTCCTGGAGGGTGCAGGGTGGGCTGGGTGGTTGCTCAGTGAGAAGGCTGACCAACAGGTCTGGCTGCTGGAGCTTGCAGGTCTGGGGCTTGCAGGGATCTGAACAACCTGAGCAGTCATGAGAGCTGAGAAGGCAGGGAGCAGGGATGTCTTGGTATAGGAGCACACCAGATAGGCTGGGGGAGCTCACAAGTCTGGGGTGTGCATGGATTCAAGCAACCAGAATAGGCCTGAGAGCTGAGATGACCAGGTGTAGGGAAGTCTTGAGTTAGGGAACTCTAGAATTGTATTCTAATCACACTGTGCCTACCCTGCACACGCAGATTCAGGCCCCAGCCTAGCATTAGGCCACCCCCTAGTTTAGAATTGTATTAACCAGTCCTCATTTTTCTATGAAGTTATTTTCACATAAGAAACTTAGCACAGAGGTATTAAATAAATTGCTTAACAAGTCTGATGGTGGTAGAGATGGCATTTACATTTTGGTACTCTACCTTCAATCCCCCAATTATTGAATTCTATTGTTTCAATTCCATTGTATGGTAAGAAAAAACATTGTGTTTTTTTGTACATAAGTATAGTATACAAAAGAGACCTCAAATTTATCAAGTTCATTTGTACTATTTACATCTACTCTTCTAGGGCATCCCACTCAAGTGTACATTATATCTTAAAATTTATCTCATAAAGGTGATATGTATTCTACTATCAAGGAGATAAATACAGAAATGAACGTAAGCCAAAAGAAATAGTAGTAAGAGCTGGAGAGATGGCTCAGTGGTTAAGAGTGCTGACCATTCTTGCAGAAGAGCTGGGTTTGAATTCAGTACCCACATGGCATCTAAAAACCATCCATAACTTCAGTTCCAGGGGAACCAATGCCCTCTTCTGACCTCTGATGTATGCGGGCACTGCACACGTGCAGGCATAACACTCATACACATAAAATAAAAATAAATGTTTTAAATTCAAAAATATATAGTAACAAAACTGAGAGAGATGAAGACAGAGACAGAGGGTGGGAGAGAGTCATCACAGGGCATCATTCTCATACATGAGCATGCATCTGAATACACTGGAACCAGAAGAACTCAATGAGGAAGCATAGTTCTGGGATGAAGTCTCAAAATGTCTAATATTTATGTCTGGGTTGAGGAGTCTGAGAATTTTCCAAGGTGATTTTTGATAATGGGGATATCACTTTGAGAATCACTGTTATAAAAGGAAAATTTAGAATTTAAGTACTCAAACTGAAAAACTTAAAAAAAAAAAAAAAAGATACCTGAATTTTGTGACACTGGAACTTTAGCAATCCAGTAGAATAGAACTTCCCTCTACAGAAACATGAATTTGAACAACTCTACACATAGAAAAATACCTTTACAAAAGCTAGGGAAATTAAGTGAGAAATTATAGGTCCTGTGTACAACATAGAAATAAGGAAGGATGCATCAGAAAAGGTATCTAGGACAGCTTTATATTACCCAGGAACTCCTCCCCAACCCCAAGCAGCACAGCCTAGAGAAAGATTCCTTTCACAAAAGACAAAGCAAAATTAATCGTAAACTGTTCCTTGGACACCAACTAGAACCATTCCAACAAAACTGAGCATTGTACAGGAAGACTAAAACTCTAGGCTGCCACCTGCTGAATGATCAGATCCTATCAGACACAGGCTCCAGCCTTGTCTCAGCACCTGCAAAGTTCCTGTTTCCCTGGGATTTCAGGTATTCTCCATCCAGGCTAGGTGAACTCAGCGTTCAGACCTATACTGCGCACTCAGTTTCAAGCCCCTCCCCAGCATCAGACTATCCCTTGCGCATTCAAGCATTAGACTTGACCTTATTCCAGGGGATGGCCCCACACAGACATATGGACATCACCAACTGAACTTAGTGGGGTATCAAAAAAGAAAGACAGGAAATTGCACGTTGGGGTGATATGCGAGAGTTGAAGAGAGGAAAGAGGGGATAAATATACTTCATTGTACACATGTATTAAGTTCTCAAAAATAAAGAAAAGATTTAAATAATAATAAAGATAAAAGCATCACACTATGATGTGAAAATCTATTACAAAATTATAGGATCAAAACAGCATGTCCATGTCACTGGGATAAGAAAAAAGACACATAGATATATAACACAAAAATCAATTCATACATCTATTAGCAATTGATTTTTTTTTACAAAGTTGTCAAGAACACACAATAGAAAAAGGACAATTCTTCAATGAACAGTACTGGAAAACCTGATTACTCCTATATAGAAGAAATAAACTTTTATTTCGTACAACACATAGAAATAAATTTAAAATGGAATAAAGATTTAACATAAAACCTGAGACAGGAACACTAGAAAAAATTAGGAGAAAGTTCTATAATATTGCTCTGGGTAATTAAATATTTTGAATATTGCTCCAAAGCACAATCAAAGCAAATCAACAAAATCAACAACAGCAAAAATAGTCCACAGAACTACATCAAACTAAAAATTTTCTGCATAGCAAGAGAAACAGTCAACAGTGTGAACATACAACTTAAAAAATGAAGTAGAATATGTCTAAGCCATTCAGCTGATAAGGGGCTAATAGCTAAAATATATAAGGTACTTAAATAAATTAATAGCAGGGAAATATAATCTAAGTTTTAAATAGGCAAAATACCTAAATAGTCATTTCTCACAAAAGGACAGAAAGTATTCAACAAATATATGAAAATGCTGTTTAAGATGAAATTTTCTTTTTCATCACTAAGAAAATTAAACTTATGGTACCAGCTCATACCTGTTAGAATAGGTGTTGTTAAAAAGACTAAAGAAAGCACTATCTATCACTAGCAAGGAAACCAAAAAAGGTTCATTTGAACATTACTCATGGAAATACAAATTAATACAGACATTTTGGGAAACCATATGGAAGATGAAGTTTCTATTAAATAAAAACTGAAATAGAAATAACATATGATACAGCAATTGCACTATGGGTCATGTATATATACAAAGGACATGAACTCAGTAAGCCAAAGCAACATCTGTTCCCCTACATCTATTACAGCACTGTGCACCATATCAAGTTTGGGAATTATTCTGTGTTCCTCAACATATAAACACATTAAGAAAATATTTTTGTACTCGATAGCATCAGTGGTCAACCTGACACATCTGGGATGAGGGACCCTCAACTGGGGGATTTTCTCTATCAGATTGGCCTGAGGGCAAGTCTGTGAGGCATCTTCTTGATTGTTGAGTGGGAGGGGCCAGTACAATGTGAGTGGTGCCACCCCTGGGCAGGTGGTTCTGGGTTGTATAAGAAAACAGGCTGAGCACAGGCCAGTGGAGCAAGCTAGTAATTAGAGTACCTCCACTGTCTCTGCGTTAGCTTCAGCCTCCAGATCCCTGCCTTCAGTTCTTGCCCTGATATCTCTCAAAGATGGACTGTGACATGGAAATGTAAGCCAAATAAACCCTTTCTTCCCCAAGTTGATTCTGGTCATGTTGTTTGTCACAGTAATAGAGAAAACAACCTAGAACAATACTGAATATTCTTATTCTTAAAGAATAAAATTCTGCTACAGACAACACAGATCAATCTGAAGAACAACCGGCAAAGAAAGACCAATACTATATGATCTCACTGATAGGTAGAAGCTAAGAAATTTGAACTCAAAGAAGAAAAGAATAGAATGGTAGCTCCTATGGGTTGGGTAGGGGATAGGGTTGTTGGTGACTGGGAAATACTGTTCAAACAATAACAAGATTTCAATTAATAAGAGGAATAATTTCAAGAGTTATTGCACAATACAGTGACTATAATATTCATAGAGCAATGCAATATAATGTGGAAAATTGCCAAAGCAGTGGATTTTAAGTATTCTCATTCACAAAACGTTAAGTATGTGAATCTATACGTATGTGAATTAGCTATATTTAGCCATTTGCAGTCAAGTACATGCTTGAAAAATCATGTTGTACGTGATAAAGATAAACAATTTTTATTTGGTAAGTAAAATATTAATTAACAAAAATGTTTATGCTTATTGTTATACCCAGAATGACTGAATTAACTATATGGAACCGATGCCTCCTTGTTCTTTAAGTACACCTGAAGTGCAAATAAGGATTGCAAATTGCTGGTGTGGGGCCTAAAGATGGCTCAGGGGTTTAGGTGCTGGCCATGTAAGCATGAAGACTGAATTTGATCCCCAGCACCTATGTAAAAATTAGGCACAATGGCAGCAGAACACGCCTGTAATTTCAGCACTAAATAAGCTGAGGCAGGAGGCTCTGGAGTTTGAAGGCCCACCAGTCTATCTGACTCTGCCAGCTCCAGGGTCAGTGAGATACTGTCTCAAAAAATAAGGTAGAAAGTGACTGAGAAAGATAAAGACTTCAATCTCTGAGCTACACTAAGGTCAGTGTGTGAGTACGGGGGGGGTGGGGAGGGAGCAAATAATGAAAGAAAATAATCACTGCTGTAAGTGGAGGGGAATAGAATCAGAATGACTGGCTTGAAGATATCATAGGGATCCAGACAAGAGACAATAGAATCATAAGAAAACCGTACAGCGTAAAGGCAGTTTAGAGGTGAAAACATTTACTGCTACTTAATTAAGTACTGAATACAAAAAAATCCCCTCCAGAGAAGCACAGACCATGTTCCTTAGTTAAATGAATAGAAATGAACGAGATCACTATGTTTCATCAACCAAAATGCTGACTCCCTTAACTCCAAAAGAGGAAAGGAAGGAAGGAAAGGATAGGTGAGTGAGAAAAAGGAAATGAGCTTCCTGTTGCAGTCAGAACAAAATATTTTCATCCTGTGACCTTCAAAAACTATTTTTGCTAGTAATAGAAAAGTGATAAGAAATTTCTGCTTATAATACTATGTATGTCTTTAAATCTTTCAAACAGTTGAAACCTCGGCTGCCTAGCCTTAGAGTCCCATTAGTCTCTATTCTATGCTTCAGCCTGTTCTATTTTTATGCTGACAACAAAGGGACTCAATTAAAAACCAAACAATAAGTCAAAAATAGCAGGGATTAGCATCCAGAGCTAGAAGATACCAAAAAGAGCCTGACTTCATTTGTCTATCCTTCTGTTCCCTGATCACACAATCTAAAGTCTATTGTTTAAAAATCTTTTTTTAAAAATTAAAGATAAAAAAAGAACATTAAAAACACAAAAAGAAGCTTTCTGAAGAAAAAAAATAATAATAATAATAATAGAAGCAGTTTGTCTGTGGTTCTCTGAAAAATGTTAAAATTGTGGGTAATGTGGACTTCTAGACACTATTTTCAGATTTATTATGGATTAACTTGTGACTCACACAAATGCCCAATTCCCTCTTACAGAAAAGCCAGGAACCTGAGTAAAGGGCCTCGAAGTTCCTTTGCTTCAATTCCAATGAGTTCATGTAAAAATTTAATTATATCTCCATTTTAAGTACAATTTTTCTGACTGCTGAAGGCCTGCATTCTTAATGTGATATATCACCTGGCATTCATGGAAAAACTTCAGATATGTCTATGCAACATACATGAACCAGAATTAGTATTTTTAAACCTTTGTGGTAAAAAGAATTTTGGATCAGATGAAACCATGCTCTGGTGACAGTCTCAAATTAAGAAAATATATATGGCCCAGTTCTGACTGCTGCAATATGCCAATATTTCATTTCTGCTCTGACTGCATATCTCAGCAGGGGGTAAAGTGGCATTACAAGACAGTCGCTTACACTTTCCGCCCAAAGGCAAAGGAACCATTCTATTTGCATTTAGCTTAAGTTGTGCTGTTGTCTTTTCTATACATACAAGAAAAAAAGAAGAAATTTCCATTACCTCCAAAGGCAAACAGAGTGACTCTTTTACTTTTCTTTCTTTTTTTTTTCTTCCAAAATCGCTTTATGTAGCTCTGTGGTTCAAACCAGTGGAACAGACTGCAATAGCAGTGTCTATACTCAGAGATGTTTTAGGGATAGTAAAAAGTGCTATTTCTTAATTATTCTATAATTCAGGAAATAGTACCTAATGGATACAACTTTAATTTTTTTCTAAAGTAGTCAAATGAATTAGTTGCTGTTTTCGGGCTTTAAGATAATTTTTACTGGATGATTACCACTGTAAGCTTATTATCAAGTTAGCTACATTTATTAATGTGAGGTGTATTAACTGGTTTACTCAAATAATAAACAGAAACAATGCTTATTGTCCAAGCAACTAAGTACATGGTATGTTTTTCAGTTGAGACAAATCTTTTTCTGACATAAATTTGTAGTGGTCTTATTAAACTAAATCCAGCCCTAATGAAGACCCAAATGGAGTTATAATTCAGAAGAGGTCACCTCACACTCAAGGCATCATACTGCCACCTTTTAGAAAATGTTCCTAATAAATATGCAAAACTATGGTGGCTGCAAAGATGAGCAAAGAGTTTCCTTCTAGAGTGTGTGATCCACAACTTAATCTACCAAGCAATGTCCACAGAATTAAGATAAAATGATTCCTAATCTACATAACGCCAAAATGTAATGCACTCTGCAAGATGATAGTGAGACAGGCTTTCAAATAAGTGAATACACTTAAAGAGATGATTTACGAAACATCATATTTGATCAAAGGATCCAGTCATCATTAGAAATATGATGGGAAACCAGCTACTTTGAGCTTTGCAGAGGCTAGAGCAAAAACAAATGGACTTAAGTTATGTGTTAGTCATAAAATTTTTCTGACAAGAGAGCTATTGAACATTCAGGTAATATCCCAAGAAAATCTCTTTACTAAGCATGACTCTCAGATCATCTGTATGTTAGAATCAAATGAGAAGCTTTCAGGAATGCTGATGCATAGGCCCCAGCCCGGCTCAGTTCTCTCCACGTTCTAGGGGAGAACTCAAACATCACTCTAGCTCAATTTTCTCCAGGTTTCTAAGGGGAGAAATCAAACATCAATCTTTCTTAAAAATTCGCCACATGCTTTCTAATGTCTACATAGGGTTTAGAGCCTCAAACATTGGTGATTACTGGCAGTCAATTCGAAGGTTTCCTAACAGGTTCAAGACCTGTAAATATGCTTATATGACATATTTGGACTGAAGATTGTCAATACATGACCTCTGATCTACAAAGACTTAATCATTAATTGAGTTAGAGTTCGAAATAAAAAAACTGGAAATTACCTCAGAACACTTCCTTTAATAGCTTAGGATAAGTGATATATTTGGTAACAGTTAATTATTTTCCATAGAGCAAGCATATCTCTACCTGAAGTGAACTTAGAAAAGCTGCAGATAAGTTAGACAAGGCAGTTTTGAAACACACCTTATGATAGAATTAATATCCAGCCCTAAAGTAGGAAGCGAGAGATGCTGAATAGCCCAGGGTTGCCTCTGAGGATCTTGAGATGTGCCAGCCAGTAGACTCAAGATAAAAAACAATAAAGCACTAATTGTGTCTTCTGATAAATACCTATGGGCACTGAAAAGTTTCTAGCCACAAGCTTTTCCAAATGGAAGAAAATGGTAATAGCATGTGAGTAGAATTATTTCACTTAAGAGGAAAGATGTAGGAAGACAATCCTCAATCTGTTCCTCTTCATCTATATTTAATAGCATTAAATCCTAGCATTTCCTTTAAGGAATAATTTGAAAACAAAATTCCAGCTGACAAATACAAAAGGCTCCAGGTATAATATTTTCATGATTTCTTGCTTTGGTGATATTTTTCTTTAAACCTTCATATAATCACCTGTTAAAGACATTTGAGAAGCTGCTTGGAGAATAAAGAGGTTTCAGAACGTCACATAGGACTCAAAAAACACAGGAAGCTGCTACAAAGTCTAAGAATCATGAAAGTCAAATTATATGTCTGAGTGAGAGAGAAGAGAATAGAAAAGTTATGAAAACTGCTTATTACTCTGCTGGAGTACCACACACAAGCAAATCCCATAAAGGGCATGGGAATGGCACAGAAAAAGTCCAAGGAAAATAGGAAAACACCAGCTCCTTCCTAGCCAGCTGTCCTTCCTAATATCCTCCCCGTCCCTTGTGAGATCCTTAACTCCCTCATTTAAAATTAGCTCTTCTTGAAACTACTGAAGCATGTCTTAACCTCTGATAAACAGTTTTCACAACGTAGTTTAGCTTTCATCCTATCAAATTACTGAGTACTACCACTTCTCTGGATCCCTCTATAAGTCCAACAATTAGGAAAATAAATACTTTATGTCTTCTAAAAATGTCTTTATAAAGTTTGCAATTTGTTGTCGTGAGACCGATGAACCAAAGTTTAGAGTAATGTTCATCTTGGTTCAGTGTTTCAGGCTACACTAGCTTCTAGACTGTTACTAACACAATTGGAAGAATATTCAATAGACTAGTAAGTCATCTGAAACAATTTCTTGATTGTTTCACATTTGTTTATAATAAACTATATTACCCAAATTGATGTCACCATAACAGCCAAAGTTTAAGGAAGCAGTTTCACCTTACTAGGGAAGCTGCTAGACAAATTATTAAAGAATGTCATTCTTGCCCTAAACATCATTTGGTACCTCATTATGGAGTAAACCCTAGAGGACTAAAGCCTAATCAATTATGGCAAATGGATGTAACTCACATCTCTGAGTTTGGAAAGTTAAAATATGTTCATGTGTCCATTGATACTTATTCAGGATTTCTTATGGCTACCGCCCAAACTGGGGAAGCTACTAAGCATGTAATAGCACACTGCATTAAATGTTTTGCTGTAGCTGGCTTACCATCTGTCATAAAAACAGACAATGGCACAGGATATACTAGTGATACTTTCCAACGTTTCTGTGCTCAGTTATCTATTGTGCATAAAACAGGCATACCATACAATCCCCAGGGGCAAGGGATTTTTGAACGTGCCAATGGAGTTTTAAAAAATCAATTACAAAAAATAAAAAGGGGGGAGTTATACCCCAGATCTCCACAAAACTCTTTAAATCATGCTCTTTTTATTTTAAATTTTTTAAATGTGGATGCTCTTGGTTTTTCTGCTGCAGATAGGTTATGGCATCCCAAAACATTGGATACCTATGCACAAGTGAGATGGAAGGATCCAATTGATGGAAAATGGCATGGTCCAGACCCAGTATTAATTTGGGGAAGAGGGCATGTTTGTGTTTTTCCACAGGATGCTGAGAATGCCAGGTGGCTGCCAGAAAGGCTGGTTCGGTTCGCAGGGACTGAAAGCAGGAAGAGTGATGCTGTTGTAGCTGTCTGTGATGTCTGTGATGGAGGCTTTGCCTGATGATGCACAGAGAACTGTATTGGACTCATGTGCCAGATTCAACTATGTTGCATCCAGCCATATCGGAAGAAAAGAAAATTGTAGTGATGGTGAATGATGCTCGCCTGTCAGGACATCCTTACATGAGAAGAACAACAGTACAACGAAAGCTTGAATCTAGTTATGGACTGATCAGGAAATTGGGACATTGGTCCTACAAATGTTACAAAACCTCACTTGGCATATCATGCAGACTATTTATGGACTTGTGTTGCTTCTAAGATATATAATCAGTCAATATGATAGGGAGAAAAGACTGCATTGGCATAATGAAAATTTTATCCTCAGATCTGATCCAATTTATACTGGGAAATAGTGAAGGGTGAAAAATGCAGAACAGCTTGGATTTGAAGCAGCAAAAAATGCTGCTGAGTTCTTAGTAAAACTGAGAGCTTTTTCGCTTTCAGGATCTTCTTTGACCTCAGGGTTGGAAGGTGTTATAGCCGTGGGCCTATGTGTTCTCCTTAGAATTTGCATGCTCCCTCCATTGGTGATATCCTCAGCACATTCCTGGGATACTTAGGCTGACTTACAAAATCCTTGGCTCTGAACTCTACCTTAAGTAGAGTTGCCCCTTGCAGAGCCTGGTAGCCAGAGACGGGTAAGATTCTCTCGAACTAAGCTGACCTAAGACAGGGCATCCAGGCGTAAGGAACTGGGTATGCCAATGACGGGTAAGGCTTATGTCTCAGAGGGAACAACCTAAGACAGGCACAGTCTTTCTGCCCATAGCTGGGAAGGCTATGGTTCTTTAAAAAATAAAAAAGGGGGAGATGTAGGGAGCCGTTTGCAGAGATCAGTCTTGCTGATCCCAGAAGTGCTGTGGGATTAGGGCGTTTTGCAATGCGAGTGATTTATTCACTTGAAGGAGAGAAAATCCTGTAATCCCAAGGCTGAAAATCCTGTAATCCCAAAGCTGAAAATCCTGTAAACCCAAGGCTGAAGATCCTGTAAACCCAAGGCTGAAGATCTTGTAAATCCTTGTAGGAAGGTCTGATTTAATCACCCGGAGGAAAGCTTATCTTAAATCCTAGGCTTAGCACCTTTTGTTAAGTAGTTGTAGGTGTTTTTTGAATAATCCTGTATATGTAAATGATGGTTGTATTGTTCCTATAAATACGCTGAGCAGAATAAAGTCGTGGCCTCAGTATTGACTGAGAGCCCTCCTGAATCTATCCTCGTGTTCTCTCTCTCTCTCTCTCTCTCTCTCTCTCTCTCTCTCTCTCTCTCTATTTCTCAATCCTAACTCCCCAATTCAGGTACAGTTCAATTTTTTGCCGGTGGGCTCCGGCAAAAAGAGAAAAAAAAAAACTAAAATTTGTTTATTATTAGATACTTGTCTAATATCTGTCAGGTTCTGTGCTTAGCAAAACCCCAAGTTAGATAGGTTGATGAATTACAGAATTTTGTGGACCATTTATTTAAAAACGTATTTCAGTTCTATGGAATAGTTAGGTAAGTTGAGATATACTTCACATGTAAATCATAATCAAAGTAAGTTCCACTAAAACCATTACTATTGATTGCTCTATTCCCTTTCTAAAGCAGCCCAACACATTTAAAATGGGAATTTCCTTTATCTCCTTGTTATCACTAAATTCAGAACTACAGTAAAGGTCCATGCCAAAAGCCAAACAAAATACCTTTCTTCCTGGACTTAGTCATAACATATTGCGATTTTTGAATACATGGAGCAGCATGTGTTATGCACACAACACAATACAAAATGTTCCCGTCAGCAGATTCTCCACTTTTCCTCGATACTTAAAAGAAAAAAAATCAGACTTTTTACTTTATTTTTTATCAGTTTGCTTCATTAACATTGCTATGTTCATACTAAGAAAACAAAATGAACAAATTCCTAATCTAAATCTAAGTCTTTGCATCTTGACCCTACAAAATATCATGAGAGTTTTTGCATAGTAATTGTAGCATACCTAGATGCTAAAAAAAGGAGAAAAGAGAGCATATAAACCAAGCATGGTAGCTCATGCCTATAATCAAAACGCTTGAGAGGTTAAGCCGTGAGGAGTGCCATGAATTCAAGGCCAGCCTGAGCTACACAGTGAGTTTGAGACCAACTTTGGCTACAAGGTGATGTCCGTGCAGAATAAATAAATAAATAAATAAATAAATAAATAAATAAATAAATAAATAAAATTTTTAATTCTCTAATTCGATCATGGTGTCTAACAAATGTTTCTACAATCACGGTACTTAAATAAAACCCCTAAAGGTAAAGCAGGACTATTCACAAGAAGAATAAGGGGGCATAGAGCACAAGAATGATCTAGGTTAAAGTGGCGCACATGTGTGAAAGGCAAGCCACAGAGCATCATGGCGGTGCACTGTGCGACCGTTCTGTAATGGGACCAACCGCGGTACCATTGCAGTGAGAGCTGGAAGCAAAGGGCAGAGGCAAAAAATAAGTCATAGCGATAGCGGTAGCCAATGGTTAAATACTAGAGGGCTCTGTCTGCTAAGAGCTTGGATTTTATTTTATTGGCAATAAGATGCGAAAGAAATATATAGGAAAATAACAAAGTCGGATTTGCCCTTTTTGAGTTTGAAAGACAGATCGGCGGTGGAAATGACAAAAACGCTAGCAAATTGGGAGCAAACAGAATCCTTAGACTGCACAGGACTACGGGAATGTAGATAGAATTATTATAATTTTCTGACACAAAATTGCAGGAGATAGGAGTGCTGCTAAGTGGTTGAACCCAAAGAACCTGCCAGGATTATGACTGCCACACCAGTTCCGTGTGTGGGAGTGCAGACAATGGAGCTGCATGGAATGAGCCAGGTTGCTTAGAGAGCAAAGTGGGGAGGCTGCCTTCTGTTTGGATCCATTGTATAAATGAACCATTCCATGAGGGGTGATCCAGCGTTAATCACAACAGCAGAAAGAAAAGCAGGAGATAATACCATCAAAAGCAATACTGTTCCAAGGAAAGCAGGATCAATAATGTCAAATGCAGCATGGAAATGCAGTTGGATAAACACCCAAAACGGGAGTACTGGATTTGGCGAGTTTGACTCTTCTAGGTAGGTGCAAAGGACTATTAGGAAAGAGAGCCAGCCTGCTGTAGGCCGAGCGGGGACTAAGTGGTAGAGAATGACAGCAGTAAATCTTACAGAGATCTAAAGCTCATGTGACAGTGTGACTTGCCCAAGGATCTGTGCTCTATGTGGAGCAGAAAACCCTTTTGTATTTAATCACTCATCAGTGAGGAAATCTATCAAGATGTCTTGAAAAATTAGAATCATTTTGTTCAAACTGAATGAAAGCCTTAATCACATTTAGCATTCATTGAGAATGATAGTTATCAACCACCTTAATAAGTCTCCTGTAGAGGGGCAGGATGAGGCAGAATGAATTAGGGACGACATCTTTCTTGCAAAGGAAAATATACTAAATATACCTCAAGCATTATAAACAGTAAAGAGACTTCTGGCTTTGATCTGACCACCACATCTTTTGCCCAGTGCTTACAAGGGAGGTTCTAAAAGATTCCATGTGTTACTCCAACACTTGTCCAAGGGAAATGACTGTCCAAGAAGGGGTTATTCTCATCCAAATCAATGTATTTCTTTTTATACATTTCAAGTGCTCTATTGGAATACTATTGTCTTTTTCTTAGGCACATTGGCTGCATTATCTCTTTTATGTATGGATTTTAGTGATCAGATTTAACATACATGTGATGCATTTGGACTAACAAATCCAACAGAAATGGAGTACCTTCTGGCTCTCTAAAATTAAGAACTCTCATGTAATAGCTCTCTTATTCAAGCTCAAATCTGATATTGCTTATGTGACTCTCCACAAATAATTCTTATAGATGTAAGCTATTTAAAGAGATTTTAAGAGACTTTCCTCCCAAAGGATTAAGAAGAACCTGTACTTCGCTGCAGACTTTTCCCAGACCCTGGTCCATGTCTCTTTCCCCTCTGTCCAGCTTGATACCAGCCATCTGTGTGTAACACTGATGGATGGCCTCATTCAGACACACTGCTCACTCAAGCTTCTAAAGAGAAAGTCAGTCACCTGGGGGCAGAAAGGAAGCGAAAAGAGTGGAGAGAAAACTGAAAAGTTAATCCCAGACAAATTTATTACTGCCTCAGCTAAATAACGTTATCTTTATTCCTCGCAAATAATCATGCAACTTCTAAGTCACAGGGTAAACTTATTGTCTGAGAGAAGAGCCAAGTATCAATTAATAAGCATCAACAAAAAAATAAAAGAGAAAGGACTAATCACATCATAGGCTATACCAGCTTATAGAGCACTAAAAGCTATAGTAATAACATGGACTGACTAAAATGATATTGGGTCCTCCTTGCTTCATCCTTATTTTCCTCATTTCAGAAAGTCCTAGCATATATGAATATCATATATGAATATCTTCTACAGAAGATGATCAAATACATAGCTTATTGAGATATTTATCAATCACTTTCCTTTTTATTTTTAATATGGGGGGGTTATGATCATGTAAATGCACATATCCATGAAAGCCAGAAGAGTGCATCAGATTCCCTGGACTGGGAGTTAAAGGGAGTTGTGAGCCACCTGACGTGGGTGTTGGATTCCCCCCGAAAGAGCAGTACATGCTCTTAACCTCTGAGCTATCTCTCCAGCCCTATCATTCACGTCATTAAAAAATAATAATTTTTTTTTATTTTTATGTGTGTAAATGTTTTGCCTGAATATAAAAGTGCACCCATGCATGCAATGCCTGTGGAAGCCAGAAGAGGGCATCCAATGCCTTGGAACTGGAATTACAAAAGGTTGTTAACTATCATGTGCTTGCTGGAAACCAAACCTGGGTCCTCTGTAACAGCAGCCAGTGCTCTTAACCTCTGAGCCATCTCTTGGTAGAAATCCATTTTGTACGCACAGGCTCATATTTACAGTCACAGTGAAGGAATGATGTCATCTGAGTTCTGATATTAACACGAACTTAACAGACAGCTACCTATGTGGCAGATCCTGTGGTGAGTAGGATCTACCACTCTATTCTTAAGAGCTCTAAAAGAGTGTAAGAGATGGGTTTAGAAATCAGCTTTGAAGACATGTCTATAGTTGAATCCTAAATTTGTCTCCTATTAACATTGTTTAATCTCTTTGAACCTCAGTTCTTATATATGATAAGAAGAATATTTATGTATCATTGGACTTCTAAAATTAAAGAACTCCCAGGGCATGCTAGTACATGCCTTTAATCCCAGCACTTGGGAGACAGAAACAGGCAGATCTTTGTGATATCAAGGCCAGCATGGTCTACACAGTGAATTCCCAGACAGCTGGGGATACCCTGTCTCCAAAAAAAAAAAAAAACAACAAAAAAAACAAACAAACAAAAAAAAACAAAACAAAGCAAAACAAAAAAGAGGGTGCTGGAGAGATGGCTCAGTGGTTAAGAGTACTGGCTGCCCTTGTGGAAGACCCATGTTCAATTCCCACCATCCACATGATTGCTAACTACTGCCCATAACTCTACTTCCAGGGGACTCTAACACCCTCTTCTGATCCCACAAGCATTGTACAACATGGGTGTACTTACATACACTCATACACATAAAATAAAAATAACATACAAAATATTTTTAAAGAAAACAAAAAAATGAGTTATTACATGTATTAGTAAGTGGTACATAATATAATGTACCTTATCTACTATTGTTAAATGAACTTTAAGTGGTGAAATCTTATTAGTCCCTCAACAAATAAGAGGTTTATAAAACATCAGTTCATCTCAGATGTTATCTCATATTCAAACAATATATATTTGCTATCAGA
This sequence comes from Eospalax fontanierii, assembly GCA_035773235.1. NCBI lineage: Eukaryota > Metazoa > Chordata > Mammalia > Rodentia > Spalacidae > Eospalax > Eospalax fontanierii. The sequence continues at coordinate 34,997,739 of CM069537.1, read as the reverse complement.
GAAATGTAGATTAAAGCTCCTTTAAGAGTCCATCACATCCTAATCAGAAGGGCCATCATCAGGAATACAAATAACAACAAATGCCGATAGCGATGTGATGCAAGGGAACGTTTTTAATGATATTTTTATTGATTCTTTGAGACTGCAGAGAACGTATTTTGCTCATACATATTCAGACTCCTTCCCTTGAAACCCCTCCTCTATCTCTTATGAGACCCCCACACCTCCCTACTCCCCTTGTCTCATGTTTTCCATTCTCTTCTTTTTAAAGGTCTAGCAAGTTTAATTTATAGTCCCCAAATTCTCTTAGGTATGTCAACCTACCCAGCATCCCACCTTTAAAGAAAACTGACTCTCCCTCCCTGCTGACATCAATTGCTAATAGTTCCTCAGCTAGAGCGGCGGCTTTTGCCCACCTCTCCCTTCCAGGTTTGGTTTTTGTGCGATTAGGATTTACACAGGTCTTGTGCATGCTGTCACAACTGCGGTGAATTCATATGTGCGACTACCCTGTTGTGTCTGGAAAGCACAGTTTCCTTCTGTTCATCCATCTCTGGCTCTTCCAAGGCTCAGGAATCATTGGGGAAGAGGGAGTGGAAAGACTGAAATGAGAGCTTTTATGTACTGTTGGTGGAAATATAAACTACTGCCACCACTTTGGAAGTCAATCTGGGGGTTCCTCAAAAATCTAGAAATAGACATGACCCAGTTATACTACTCCAGGTCACATAACCCAACGGACTTTATATCTTACTACAGAGGCACCCATGCTCATTTCTGCTATTCACAATATCAAGGAAATGGAATCAACCTAAATGCTCATCAACTGAAGAATGAAAAATGAAAATGTGGTACATATATACAATGTAATATTACTCAGCTATACTGAAATCACAAAATTTTCAAGTAAAGGGATGAAACTGGAAGCAAATTATACTTAGTGAAGTCAACCAGGCCCCATAAGAGAAGTGTTCATTTTGTCTCTCATATATGTGTGCTAGCTTTAAATCTTACGTTTTATATGTTGGAGTAAGTGAGGAAACTAGTACTAGATGGTGGGTAGGGCGTGCACACAGAGTAGATTACAGGTAAAATGAAAATAAAGAGGGAGAATACTGGGCACAGAGAAAGGTTCAAGAAAGCAGTAGAATGACAGGGATGGGGAATGAGGGAGTAGGAGAGGGACGACCAAAAGGAAGTGTGCTCAAAGAAGCTGCACAGGAAGCGACGCTCTTGCAATTCATAAAAATAATAATAAAAGGTGTCAGTAGAACACAGGTGACATGAAAGAACAGGGAAGGAAATATTAGGAGATAAAGTTTTAAGTGGGGACAAGGCAGGGGTAGAGGTAAATGAAGAGCAGGGGTGAGTCAACCAAGAGTAAAGATGCGTAAAGAAGCCTTATGAAATTCCACTATTTTGTAAGCTAATTAAAGCATTCTTTTTTAAAAGGAGCTTGAACAGAGGTACCTTGCATAGATGAATAATGATGCTGCCAGAAGACATGGATATTGAATAGATATCTCAATACCAGGCACAGGTTACCACCTCAGAGAGGCTCCAGAGACTCCCAAAACAACACAGGCAATTGCCCTTGCTCTTCACTGACTACCATAACTAGATTGCAAGACCCTACGGCTGAAGACATTGCATAATCCAGACCAAGGACAAAAAGAAATCAATCTTGGACTGATCAAGAAGCTCTCTCCCTGATGACTAACCTTCACAGTGCTAGAAGTAAGTGTTACACCAGCTGCTAGGGTCTTGTCAAGCACTGAATCCCATGCTATAACACTGACCTGTCAGGCAAAATATACCCATTCGTACAATAGTGGCAAAACTGTTTATGAGGGCAACGAACAACTCTTTTAACAATATTTGAAGCCTGTTCCACAGGAGGGAATTCATAGTTGGGATTGTAAGCATATTTAAAACCCATAGCTATAGAAGTCATATGTCCTGAAGAACAAACATGTTGTTTTTCTAAATGATCATATTTTCAAATTGCCTTGTAAACATTTATTTATATATCCATACATATGTGCTGCTCTCAGTCTTGGTCAGAGAAGCTTCTTATTACAATGGGTAGTGATTAATGTAAACATGCTTTACTGTTGAAATAGTTAAAAACAAAAGCTACTGTGAATGCTCAGTCATAGATGGGACACCCTACCCCTCCCTGTCTGATGCTCAAGGAACATCTCAGAAGAGGGGCAGGAAAGAATGTAAGAGTCAGAGGATAGGCAGGACTGCTACAAAGTGCTGTAATTCTACACAAATGAACTCATAGGTCACATTTCTGCATAAGGTTGGCTCTAGACATGACATGGTTGTTACACACATGAACTCGTATCAACTGTGGTTACATGCACAAGACCTCCACATGCTTAAGGGAATTAAAAATTTCAGGATATGGTGTATCTGTAAAATATAAAGTGATGAGTGTTTAGAGTGACCAGACCATTTTTAAACTGATATTACAAATATTTAACTGTAAGATATGTCGTATCTCGTGGTGTATTTATTCAATCATTTTAACATTAAGTTGATATGGAAATGGCAGGTGGCTGCATGTTAAAATACGGCCTTAATGGTGTAGGATACGTGAGTCTCACAACATTGCTTAGTCAGATACTTCAAAGTGAATGGGCTGCTGAAGCCAGATATCAAGGAAGGTGAGGGAAATAACACCCTGGTCTTAACTCAAATTTACTGAAATTTACAGCATCTCGAGTTCTAGAGGGCATTTTAGGCTGATTCTCCTGGAATACAAGCATTAACACTTGTACCCAAGCCATGTCTCACTTCCCAGCCTGACCTCATAAGAACCCTATGAAGCCCAGCAGATGGGGTATGCTTGAGTAAACCAAACAAAAACCCTATTATTTTGTAGTAGCACTTCAAATTAATCCCAGAGTATCAATTAGTATAATGCTTTCATATAAAGAACATTTAAAACTTGTAATGAGTTTGAATTATGATCATCAAACCAAACTAAAAACCAATAAGACAGAAAGGGAAAATGAATGATTAATTAAGTTAAGCAAGCAAGTGAATTATCGGGATTACAAATAAGTCTGGTCATACCCCGTATCCTTATTAATGACCCGAGAAAAGCCAATAACATGTTAATTAAATCTATAAATGCAACTAAACTGACATGGTATTTCCAAAGGTTATGCTAGGACAAAAGTTAAAAAGACGCATCTTCACCTTAGGAAAAATATTTTTTTAATAAGCGAAGGCAGTGTCATAAGCTCTCACTCAAAGCACCATCAATTATCATTGAGCAGAGATGCTCTTTAAATAAAGGTCAAACTCCACATAATAAAACACTTGAGAATAGATGCATGGCCTCAGATTTTAAAAAGCCTTCATCATTTATATTTTCATTTAGTGTGAAAATAAAACAAGAAAATTCCCTCTTGTTTTTTTTTATTGATCGGGGAGAAAACATGTGAATAAGTGGAAAAAATTAAGTTTTCACCTTTATCATTTTTACTCATTTTGGCCTTTCCTACTAAATGAACCAGATGCTCTCTGTTTGCTAGTAATAACATAACTATATCCTTGGGAACTGGTTTTATATCGCACCTATTTATTCCTTTACCTATCAGGTCACTAGTTCAGAGTTATATGCTTCACTTGTGACAGTTGATAATAATAAATTCTTACATTGCTTTGCCCCAAAGAACTCTGAAAGAAATGCCTATTAACCTCTCCATCCAGAACAAGTTCCAGGCAAAGGTGGGTTGGAAATTTTTTGATCAAAAGAGGATGCTTGCAAGAATGCATTCTCTATTTCATTACATTATCAGCTGGGTAAGTTAGTACACATCTGTGATCCCAGCACTCAAGAGGCGGTGGCAGGAGGACTGCCACAAGTCTGAGGCAAGCCTGGGCTACATAGTGAGTACCAAACCAACCTGGGCTATAGAGTATGACTCTCTCAAAAAAAAAAATAAAAACCCACATTAATTAATTTGAAACATTAGACAACCTCAGTTAATTTCTGGTTTTCAAACTCCCCTTCCAGAATATAATATAGGAGACTGAAAAAGACTTCAAAATAGGTCTGTGCTTCCAGAGACCATCTATTGAATTTACAATAATAAGGCTTACCTATTGGGTCTTTTTAAAGATATCAGTCTGAGAGCTTGAGAGATGGCTCAGCAGTTAAGAGCACTGACTCCTCTTGCAGAAGTTCTGGGTTCAAATCTTGGCACCCACTAACAATGCCTAACAACCATTTGTAACTCCAGTTCCATGGAATCCAAGACCCTTTTCTGTCCTCTGTAGGCACCTCACAACACAGGTGCACTTATAGATATGCAAGCATAACACTTATACACATAAAATTAAAGTATTTTTAATATCAATCTGAGTGAAAGCTATAGCAAACACAGAGTCATGCCAAAAGATATCCAGTTAGTATACAATGTGGATGGCAAACAACTTAAGTAACCCCACTATAACAAGCAGCAATTGTTCTCAGCACTACTACTAATAAATCCCTTTTACTTGTTTTTAATAAGGGTCTCATTTATATTTTCTTGACTCATGGTGTAGCTTGGGTGGCCTTGAATTTGAGATTCAACTGTCTCAATCACCTCAGAGCTAGGATGACAGGCATGTATCAGCATGCCTTTTAAAAAATTCCTTTCGTTGGCATATCTAAACATTAGATATTTTTTCCCATGATGTCCAAAGACACCTAAATATATGATTGTATGAGGGGACCTGAGTAGTAATACAAATCAAAATGTTTCAGTGAAAAATTTCATCAGTTCACCTTTACTACAACCATAAATAAGCCAGTTAATTTCTTTCTAAACAATGCCATCATTTAGATTTTTTAAATAAATTAAGTTTCTTACTGGTGGCACTAAATATTTCTTGCAGTTTTGTGTTTTATCTTACTGTTTTTGCAGTGTTGATGTTCAAACACAAGGCTTCATACATGTAGGTACTATCTTTCCACTGGGCTAACATCAGAGCCCTGTTCACAGCATTTCCACTGTGTAGGAGAGTCCAGGGATTCATTGTAAGTTTCTGAGGTGTTCTAAATGCAAATAGGTTTTTTAATGTTGCCAGTCATCTATATAGTTTCTCTAAGTTTGATATTAAAACAACACTGAATAAAGAAAATCCTAAGGAACTGTGTTCATTAGCTTTCTGTAACTTTGACATATATATTTGGAAGATCAATATTTTGAAGAGAATGGTTTATTTCGGCTCATGGCTGAAGCATCTCTATCCATGGTCATCTGGATCAGATACTCGAGGCCTGAGTCAAGGCCTAACATCATGGCAAAGGGAGCATGTGGAGGAAGCGACTCACCACGGTATTCAAGAAGCAGGTGGAGAGAATGCCTGTTCTGTGAGCTTCATCCTTTTCTCACCTTTATTTAATCTAACACCAGACTAACAATGATGCTACCCACATTCAAAGATATCTTCATCCCTGGGTTAATTAATCCCTTCTGGAAACATCCTCACTGACACACACAGCAATGTGTTTTAGCAAAGTCCTAAGTGCTTCACAATCCAATCATGTTGTCAAACAAAGTTAAGTATCATAGGAATCCACTAAAAAGTAATTAGACTAATAATAAACAAGTTAAGCAAGATTACTGGATATAAATTCAATATGTAAAGGTCAAGAGCATGTCTATACATTAGATGTGAACAAACCAAGAATCAAATTAAGGAAGTAGTTTAATCTGCAGTGGCATTAAAAAGAACAAAATGATAGGGGATAAATTAACAAAAGAGACATAAGATGTATACACTGAAAAACATTGACGAGGAAATCAAAGATGTAAATCAACAAAAAGTTCATGCTAATGGATCAAAAGACTTAAAATTAAGAGGACAATCAGGGAATTCCTGATTGATTTAGAGATTCAAAGCATTCTTTATCAAAATCTCAAGTGCCCTTTTAGCAGAAAATAACAGGCAAATCCTAAAGTCCTTACATTAGTTTGAGAGACCCCAAATAGTCAAAGCAACTTTGACAAATTACAGACATGGAATCCTAGCACTTTATAGTTAAGGAAATACAGTCACTCCTGAAACTTGTATAAGAATGGACAAGTAGATGAATGAGACAAAAGTGAAGAATCCAGGAAAAGTACACTTATTGTCAATTTTTGACAAGGGTACCATAGCAGTCCAGTGTATATTCGTGTTTCCAACCACATATTCACTAATATTGGAATAAATTAGTATTCACATGGAAACAATGAATCTGATTCATTGCTTACACTCCCAAGAATGCTCTAAATTAAGCAAAAAAGGGGATGCAGGTGTAAATATAATGATAAAACCTTGAGAAGTAAATATATGGACCCAGATTAGGCAAAATACCATTAGTTATGGTGTAAAAAATAGAAGGAACAACACAAATTATAAATGATACTTTATCAAAATTAAAACTTTTATCCCTTAAAGCATTCCAACAAGGAAAATGAGAGAGCAATCAAGAAAATACTTGTACATTTTTATTTATGATAAGTCTACATGCAAAATATTTTAATTACTCAATAATAAAAATTCTCAGTTTAAAAATGAGCAAAGATAAGAATAGACATCTCTCTAAACACATAGAAATGGCCAATAAGTACATGAAAAGATGTCGACATAATTGCCATGCAAATCAAACCACGGCGACATTCCACTTTATAGTAAGCAGGCTGCAAATGAGAGAGTAGCAAGTGCTTACAAAGTTGCAGAAAAATTAGAACCTTCACATACTGCAAGCTGGGATGCAGAATGGCCCAGGCACTGTGGAAAACAGGCAGATCCTCAGAACGTTAAATATAGAGTTTACCATATGACCTAGCAATTCTGCTGTGAGCTATATACCCAAAAGAAAATGTATGTATACAGAGAATGTATACATGAATATTCATAGCAGGATTATTCATCACCACAAAAGAACACCCAAACGTCCCTCATATGATGAATGAATAAATAAAATGTGGTGAATCTGCACAACGGAATTTTTTATTAAATTGTTGTGCATTTCATATAGAAAATCTCAATCAATGTTAATCATCTTTATACCCCTAACCCACCAGCGCCACCCACTGCCCCCCCAACTGGAATTCATACATTCTTTCATCTGTGTTAAGGTCTATTGTGACACGTTAGTGTTCCCAAATGTTCCTCAGTGCAGATTCATCCACTGATGTCTAGTCAGACTATCCCTCACTTCAGGAAGATTAGCTCATCCTCGTCAAGCAGTAATCAGTTGCCAGTATTTCTTCCATGTCGATTGGCATCGCCTTCCCATTTCTCCAGTGCCATGCTGGGATTTTGTCTGCTTGAGTTTGCATGGATCTTGAGTATGCCGAAACCATCGCTGTAGGTTCATATGAGGAGGGCCCCAGGAGTTTGTAGGATTCTATTTCCACGTGGTCACACATCTCTTTACTGGCACTTACAATCTTTCTGTCCCCTCTTCCACAATGGTCCCTGAGCCTCGGGTGAGTGAAACTTAATATAAGGGTCCTATCCAGGAACCCACATTCTGCAGATTCCCAATACCCATTCTTTGTTCATTTGTGACTTTTGGGGTCATTGGCCCTCTCTTGCATGAGGGAGCTTCATTAAGGAGAGCTGAGAGATTCATTAGTGCCCCCTTTACCCTAGTTCCATGTTGCATGAACTTTGGGTTCATTTTAGATATGCCACTTAGGCATAGTGTGTGTCAGTTCACTGTGTGTGCCAGTTGGGGTACTTTTAGCAATCTCTACAGGTGCAACAGAAGCTTCTTTGATGAGTTGTGACTGGGAAGCTTGACTGTATATGTAAGGATACATATTTTGCACTTAGGAAGAAATTGTATTAGCCAAGGTATGTGACCAAGGGACTCCCAAAATCACACAGGCTATTTCCACAGCTCTTGATTGCTTCCCAGAACTTGAAGGTAAGACCCTATTGCTGAAAACATGAAATATTTCAGAGACAGGATTGGGAGCAATGGAGCTGGAACTGACTTGGAAGCTACTTCCCCTGAACGCTAGCTCTCATAGCTCTGGAGAGCACTATGCAAACAGCCAAGGGAGAATATCAATTGATAGCCCAACACCAGCTTCATGACCAAGTAACCACATCAATGACCAGCACAGCACCCGATGCTGGTGCAGTAGTGGCACTTTTATATTGGGGCCAACCAACAACTATCTGATTGGTCTTAGAGCCCACTCAATGTGAACTCATGTGTGGCACTATAATCATAGCCAAATACACATGGCTGAAGAGGTCATAGGTCTTAGAGAAATCCCCAAGGCTGTACAATGAAATTTTATGCAGCAATAAAAATGAATGAGATATTGATTTATATGATAACTAGATGAACTTTGAAAACAAATACTGGTGCAAGACTGCCAGAAAATACACATATTGTACTCCATTTATACAAATTGGCCCAAAGAGGTGAGTTCACTAAGCAAGTAAATTAATAGTTGCCTTAGTGTGTAGATAGGAAATGTTGAGAAGAATAGAGTTTCTTTTTTAGATTGTGAAAAAATTCTGAAAGTAACTGTGTTGGCAAAGGATGTATACAATGTTCCAAGTTTACTAAAACCCATTTGATAGTACACTTAAGTGAGTGAATAACATGGTGTGTATGAGATGTGCACTGTATGAATGTCTGTAATTGCATCTGCAGCATCTATTTCTCCATTCTAATGGAAAAGAAACGAAACAGGTCTACTGAACTTTTTCAGTGTACATTTTTATTGAATTTTTGTGCACTTCCTAAAAAAAATGTTAATCATGTTCATAATCCCTCCCCCATTCGCATCCTTGACAGCCCTTCCCCCAACAAGATTTTTATTCTTGTGTCATATATGTTAATGTGTATCTGGTCACGTTTTTGTACCCAGATGTCCTTCAGTGCAAGTTCATCCACTGGAATTTAGTCAGCCTATCTAGAGTCTCTCCCTTAAAGATCAGTTTTCCTTCAGCCGTAGTAATCAGCTGCCAATGGCTCTTCAGCTAAGGTTGGGGCAGGCTAACTGTTTCCCCAGTATATGCCGGTGTTTTTTTCTGATTGAGTTTGCATAGGTCTGGTCCATGCTGACGTGTTGCTGTATGAGCAAGTCCCCAGAGGCCTGGAAGATTCTGTTTCCTTATGATCATGCATCAACACTGGCTCTTAGAATTTTCTGCCCCCTCTCTCACAAGGTTATTATACTAAAGCTTTAATCTGGACTTTGTCAATACAAGAGAGGATGCTTGATTTTCTCTTTAATATTGAATCCATACTTATCAAAATAACTTCAGCAAGTGTGTAAATATACATGAGTCTACATTAATATAGATGACATACATAATAAAGATACACATACTGAAATAATTAGAAGTACTTATTATGTAGTACATACTAATGTTGATCATGATATTCTTCACAATAAAAAATGATATTGGTGGAATAATTTTTTGGTTTTTTGATACAGGGTCTATCTGTAGCTCCAGCTAGCCTGGAACTCACTATATAGAACAGGCTGGCCTCAAACTCATAGAGATCCACGTGCTTCTGCCTCTCAAGTGCTGATTTTAAAGGCCTGTACCACCACCCTCAGTTGCTGAGATAATTTAAAACATCCAAATCTGATAGTATTTTGTACTCATCACCAAAATTACATGTTCACATGTATTGACTTGGAAATATCTCCTTGGTTGAGATAGCTCAGTCACAGAGCACTTGTCTGGCATGCAAAATCCCTGTGTTCAGTCTATCTTTGGCAGTAAATTGTCTTCTTAATATTAAGGAGTTTATAATAAGGGCACAATGTATAGATGATTCAAACTTTGCAAACATATGTATGTATGTATATATATACATATATATATATATATATGAAATAACATAAACCAAAGTATTAACAGGAAGTATATCTGATCTGGCTTTTGAGATTACTGCTGGGATTTACTTTTTCTTCAAGCTTTATATATCATCTGATATTTAATGCTGATGTAGATCTTTATAAAACAGATCCCTTAGCCCACCCTAAACCCACTGAATTTCTGGAGGTGATATGTAAGAACAGTTCTCTCCAAAATGTTTATGTCATTCTTATATAGCCAGTCTGGCAGAGCTGTGGGATTAATCATATCTATTACATACAATTTATAGTCTGATTCAAAAATTACCTCCAGAGCATCACACATACATAGTCATCTAATCAAGGACTAAGTATGAAAAGGAACCTCCGATCTCTGACTGTATACTCTTGCATTTATCAGGGAGCACTGTCAGTTGTCCTTTATGTTGTCCAGAGGAGGGGCTAGGCTCCGATGGAATAGGATATTAAAGAGCTCTGGAAGTAACCCAAGCAGAGAAGACAGAGTAGAAGACAGCAAAGATGCAGACACAGCAGGCCCTACTAGGACAATAGCACACATGTACACATCAGAAAAGGTCTCTTCTTCCAGCTGGTGAATCTCCACCTGTGCAGAGCTAATCCTGACCACACCCATTCACTTATTGTGTGTGGTTTCTGTCCAGTTACCACAAACTTGAATCACTGGTCGGCAAAACCTCAAATACAGCCCTGCTCTAGATGACAGAATCATCCAGAATTTGCTGTAGAATCTGAATAACTAAAGATTCACTTTTAGTTTTCTGAGCCTTAACAGGGTCAGAGCAATATACAGATGGCATCAGGCCACTCAGTGAAAATAATTAAGGTGAAGAAGAATTAATTTCCCTTTCTCAGGGAAAGAGGTTTGGCAGTTATAAAATGGGAGAAATAAAAACAAAAACAACAAATGAAATATTAACAGTAATTTTCTCTGAGGATTACAAAGGACATTTTTTACTTCCTAACAACTAATCCTCTTTCCTCAAGAAAAAGAATCCTCAAGAATATGTTTCATCAAAAAACGTGATTAAAAAAATAGTCCGTTTCGTCGCTGCTAGATTTCTAGCACCCAAAACAAAACAGCACCTGCCACATAAAGGTTCTAAGTAAACAGGTGGCAAGCTGTTGACCCCCTCTTAATCACTCAGGAGGAGAAGAATAGTTCCTATCTCACAGGTCATTGTTAATTTAATATAGTTAAATAAATAATATATGAAGATTATCTAAAGAAATGCCTGACATGATAAATATTTACTGCGATTATTTTTTAAGTCTTCAATTACAGTGCACAAAAAAACATTGACGGAATAATAAAAACCATCTTGTTATTCTTAGAAAATCTGAATGTTTCCTATTTGGTCACTGTCACAGATATCTACAGAGCATTAGAACACAGCATATTAAGCATTCTTGCAAAACATTTTAATCCACTAGTATGCCACAGAATTTTATTATTATATTCAATAATGTGAACAGATATATACCAGTACAATTGCTTTTTCAGTTAATCAAACACATATTTGTTTGAATATTTTTAATAAACATTTCTATATTCCTTAAATTCAAAATCTGGGTTTTAATTCTCCAAAAAAAATCTTGAACAAAATATTCTGGTTTTGATTTCTTTGAGTTTATTTATTTTTAGACAGTGGATCTTAGTAGTCCTGACTGCTCTTGAATTCACTATGCAGTGGAGGATACCCTTGAACTCTGGATCTTCCTGCCTCCTTCTCCAAAGTGTTGAAATTACAGACTTGAGCCACGTGAGCAGTGCTGGGTATTGATCACAGGACCCTGTGCATGCTGGGCAAGGACTCCACCACTGAGCTCCATCCCCAGCCCCAAATGAATGGCATTCTGTATATGAGCTCATGACTTCACACCCTAGCAGATATTCCTTCAAGTCAGCATGATCCCTACCACCATCTCAGCTGTGATTTCACCACTGGTGCCTCATGTTCACCGGCACACATAGCTGACACCTTGCTTTTCTTCCAGACTCTCTGTGATTCTATGTCTTTGTGCATGAGGAGTGTGACGATACAAGGACTTTTTACTTTAGCAGAAATTTGTTATTTTGCTGTTGTTGTTCTGCTGCTGCTGCTCACAACCAAGACACTGAGAATGGCTTGTCACCAACATATAAAAAAGTGGTAAAATAAAATGTATTAACTAATATTCTGTTAATAATATGACACAGCAAAGGTTTTCATCTGAAAATAGTTTCTTCCAACAGATCTTGGGAGGAGAAAGATAGCAAAAAAATAAATATTAAAGAAAATATTTCTTACGGTTTAGACCAAGGAAAAATACAGATTTTTTATTTATTTTCAATCATTTTTATAATGAAAAAATTCTCTCAAGAGCTTTCCATCATTCATCATGAATGAAGATATTAACTGAAGACAAATTATGAAACTCAATTGATTGGATAACTTGAAGTGCTGTTGATAAACGAAATAGAGCCAGCACATACATCACAGACCCTCTGATTGACAGTATCTTTCAAACTTTTTTCCATATGGAAGAACTTTTTAAAATCTTAAATTTCTATGGAATAATTAGCAAGTATAAAGCAACAATACTAAATAATATGAACTACATTTTGTAGGTATATTTAATCAGGAATATATACATTGCATTAGCCACAGAAATTGAACAAAATAGAAAAATAAAACTGAGCCATCAGAGCTTGTAAAGAAAAAAAATCAAGATTTTTGCTGGTCAACAAGGTGCTGACAGTTTCTGTACTACACTTAGTTACAAAGCACTATTGGTGGCTAAGCCATTCAAGTAACAGCATTAATACAATGCATACAATTAATACAATTGCATACACAATTGCTTCTCTCTTCAACATGTCCTAAATCCACAAGAAAATTTAATCTAAAACATAAGACTAATACTGCTTCTGTTTGTCTTATCAAGGTAAATAATTTCACAATACATTTAAATTATTTTTCCTTTTTTAAACTTCCATTTTATTTTAGTTTTGAAGCAATCATTCCAGAATTACTTGACATTATGACAAAGGAATTATATTCTGGATGAGAATTTAACAGTCTTACTGAATGCTAATAGAATGGCTACTAGGTGTTATTTACACAAATTATTAAGATGAAAAGATGAATATATTGCTTTTTCTATCAAGAATTTTAGCATTAAAATAAAAGAGATACAAACCATCACAAAATAACTAAGGATGATTAGTGATTAATATTTAATTGAATAACTATAAACAAGTTAGTATTAGAAGAGATGGAATTTGGCAAAAGGAAAGAAGAGGCTTCGGAGATACCTTAGGCCACATGCAGACTTTTATGGCTGCTGTAACAAATCACAAATTTAGTGCTCTAAACCAACACAAATTGATTATGTTATAAGTTCTATAGATTAGAATCCATCATGTGCTTCATGGGACTAAAAGCAGGAATCTGGCAGGAATGTTCTCTGTAGGCTTGAGGGGTGTTAGAAATCGAATTCTGTTTTTTAAAAATTGTATTAAAGTCCAAACCCATGACACCTGTAAATGAGATCATATTTAGACAAAGAGTCTTTGTAGATACAACAAGTTGAGTTCAGTAGAATGGAGCCTCATTCAATATGACTGTTATTCTGCTAAAGAGGGGACAGAGAGTCATGCAAAGACAGACACACAGAAAGAATGTCCCATGGTCGCAGACACAGAAATGGAAGTGACACAGCTGTAAGCTAAGTACCATGTACCAACACCCACCACACAGAGGCTGAGTAGAAACAAGGACAGCTTCCATCTAGAGTCTCAGAGCAAGAACAGCACTACTCACATCCTGCTATTGGACTATTAGCCTCAAGATCTGCATGAGAAAAACATTTCTGTTGTCTTCAATTATCTGTAGCAGCTGCGGAAACCTAATGCAATGTGTGTCTTTCTTTGCTTTCCTCGGCCTTCAGAGGCCACCTTCCACTGTCTCATCTTCCTATAATTCTTATTGATATTTCCAATTCTAAAAATATGGTAATTCTAAGTGACACATTCATATAATGCAGAATAATCTCTGCCATTCACAGGTCAACTGATTACTAAGTTTATTCCATCAGAAACCTTAATTTCTCTTTACTATTTAAAACACTACATCCATAAACTTCCGATGCAAGGGAGAAGAGGGACATCTTTGGGAAAGCATTATTTTGCTGACTATAATCTATAAAGGAGAAGTTCTCAAAAGGTAGGTGACAGAGAACCTGTGTCAGAATCACTGTTTTAAAAAATGGAGGCTGAGCACCAACTTGCTACATTCTGAGTGGAAATCAGAAAACCCACACACCTTAAATATTGTACACAATTTTCGACTGGTGATCTTAAAAGAAAGAAGTTTCTTCAGTTGAAAGAATACTTAGAACCCAGATATAGAAAAGGAAAATAAAATAATGTGACCGTGGAGAAGTACATTGGGCAGTTTAAAATCTGGGAGGACACTATAAAAGAGAGTTGCAAAAATAAATAGATTTGGACTGGAGGACAGGATGGAAGCCAAAAGAACCTTGAGAATTTATTCCACTCTGTGATGCCAAAATACCTAAAATTAGGTAGGTTGTAAAGAATATCAATTTATTGGCTCAAGTTCTTGAGATGGGAAGATATAGGGGCCAAATTTCAAAAGAACAAGCTTGCTCCAATGAATCATTCTTATAATTATGCTATAGTTTGAATGTCAGTCCTTCTCAACTCATGCTGAAATGCGGTCTTCAGGAGGTGACTATGCCATGAAGGTTGTGGCCACATGAGTGGGTTGATAGCATTATTATGGTACTGGGCTCCTTACCATGGAAGTGCAAACGATGCCTGATAAAGGCTGTGTCTTTCTCTCCCTTTCCCACCCTGAGTAAATTTAGCATCACTTAGAAGGTCAAGAAATCAAGCACACCAGATAAATAGAGTCACCTATTTCCTGCATTCATTTGTTTGCTCTCAAAGGGAAATTTGTGCCAAGAAGAGTAAAATGAAAACATTCTGTCATCTTTGCAGATATAATATTGAAATAATACCACTTTGTATTATTATTCAGTTATAAGGCAGTGAAAAATTATTCTTCCCATCTTAATCTTTTTCTCTCCAAGAATAAATCACTCTCTAGAACTGAAAAGATAGATTGCTAATCAAAATGTTTCAGTCACTTGACACTGAATATAACCAGAACACAGTATCTTTTCTTTCTCTGCTAATGAATATAGACTTGGAGGACTGCATTGGGAATGCAAAGATTAAATGGAGAATTGTAATAAATGTTACTCTTTTCCATTTCAACATGATGCTAACTTCTGGATAACCAGCTTCAAGCTCTTGCTATTGTTTAAATGCTCATTATAAAGTTAGCAAAATTTTCATACCCTTTTAACTGTTTCTGGGAACCATAAAATCCCAACAGAGAAGAAACTATTTCAACAGGTAAAAATTTAACATAATATGAGAGATGAACAACAAGCCCAGAACATTTTAAAGCAATTGTTTCTGGCTGAGAATATAATGAATCATTGCAGCTATGAAAAAGACACTAGACTCTTTATAACAATAAATCTATGTCAATATTAAGGAATAAAGGTGGACGTATACATCTTTTGTCTCTGTATCATAAAGTATTTGGCATTCTGGTTTGCACAACATTTCTATTTAATAGGGTACTTCGGTATACACGCATCACAGCTTTTACAAAAATATCCTAAAGCAATAGCGATTTTAAAACTCATAATCGAACTGCCATTACCACCATAAATGAGTCGAAGAAAACTCAAGTTATAACAAGAAATAACTTATAGGTTTTCTGAGATTTTTCTGCTTTACTCATTTGTCCCAAACAACTAAAGTTAATCAATCAAACTAAGTGACCAAAAAAATCACTGTGTGGCAGATTGTATGTTTCTAAAACTGCCCATGGCAATCTTTCTCATCCCCCAGGATCTTCCATCCTGATTTTCCAGTTCCTCCCCTCCGTGAATCTGGACTGGCTACAGAGAGGATTGTAACCAACAGAATGAAGCAAAACTAATATTTTGTATGTCAGAGACTAAAGCAACAGAAAGCCCCAGGTCCTGCCTTAGAATCTTCCAAAACACTTTTTCTGCATCCTTTCTTGGACTCTTACAGTTCAGTTTCAGTCACCATACTCTAACAAGGCTAAGTCATCTAGCAAGGCCTCCTTTATGTCCTGTTGTCATCAGTCATAGCTGGGTTCAGTTCCTCCTGGCCCAATCCCCAGACATGTGAATACGGATCCTTCAAATGATAACCCATTCATTTAAGAGTCACTCTCACACTCAAGATTTCCAAATTGAAACCTCAGACACTGTAGACCAAATGCAAACCATTCAAAAAACCACAAAACAAACAAGCAATTTTTAAAAGGTTAATGGTGCTGGAGAGATGCCTCAGTATGTAAGTGTGCTTGTTGTGCAAGCATGGGGACTTGAGTCAAATCCCCAGAACCCATGCAAAAGGAAAGGCACAGGTGCACAAGTCTACAACCCAGCACTGGGGCTTGGAGGGAGAGAGCCAGTCAGGTGGCTCACCTGCGCTCACTAGTCAGCTAGCAAGACTAGCAGAAACAGAAAAATGCCAGTTCAGTGAGAGACCCTGTCTCAAGTCAATAAGGTAGAAAGGGATAGAGGAAGAAAATGATGTCCTTATCTGGCCTCAGCATGGACACACAGGGGCTCACAACATCTGCACATTCATGTACACGAATTGTACATACATACACCACATATAGACACACAATTGATGTGTGACACTAGCAACTAATAGTTGATGTTTTATTCATTATCAGATAACTGGCACATTCACCTTGGTTCAAATTTGCTATAATAACTAGTCAACTAATCTAACCCTAAAGTTAGCCTATAACTAATACACAGGAAATATCCCAGTATTGAGTCATCATGACACATGAACAAAGTCTACCATCTAAAGGCTCAGATTCACACCTAGCCCTTACATTAAGCCTGAGAACATATCAGATGTTTTCCACTGAGGGGTTCATATTCTGTGTTTAGTGTTCCAAACATGCTAACAATCTTTAGTATTTGTGAAGCTGATCTTCAGGTTCCCTCTGTTCCATCTGTCAAGTCAGCCTATGCCCTAATCTCTGATGAAAATGAATCCAGGTTACTTGCATGGTACCCTAATCATTAAAGATTGGCCTGAGGAAGTTAATTCTGCTTCAAAGGAGTTATTCAGACCTCTCTATCTATGTAACTAAATACTATATTAAGGGCAAAGAACCATGGATAATATCACTAACCCCATCATATAGACACACTGAGTGATACTGACTTGGATCAGAAAGGCTCTAAATTCCTTTGAACTTGCTAATTTAAAGTTTGGTCCTAACAGACAGAGGGAGTCTTTCTTTTCCAAGATTGCTTCCTTATTCTTTTTACTTTCATCCTGTGAAAATTGGAGGCTAAGAAATTTCTGCCAAGTTTAAGGACTAAGAACACAGAAACAGCCAGGTTGGGCCATCAGAGTTCTAAGCCAGCAGTTATTAACTGCATGCAGCCTACTGCTGGGGTTGACTGCAGAGACAGATGTAAGATGGGCCTGTATGTGCAGTTGGAGTCAAGTTGTACCAACTACAGGTGGACTAGAAAGAAGACACTGCTTAATGGAGGTGACTGTTCCCTCCAAATTCATAATGTCAGTCGCCGACCGCTTAGAACGATCATGCCTGCTCTGGTTTGCTTGCTGGTCTCATTTACTTCTTTTCTTCTTCTAGAAATGAGACATTTCTCTACTTCTGCTCCTATTTTCCATGAGTACTAAAAGATCACCCATAATAGTTCAACAGTTACCTTTGCCACTCACTGAATGACAGTTTATTAGGGTATGTATTAGAGATAACATTTATTGTGTAAGTAGCCACATTTTAGTTGACACTTCGTAACAGTATCTCCTTTAATTTAATTTCTACAAGGAAAACATTTTTTACTAATCACCAGAAGTGGTAGTTAATTCTATGTGTCAAGCTGATTGGATCATGGAATGTCTAGATGTCTGGATAGTCATTTTTCTAGGTGTACTTGGAAATTATTTCTGGAAGAGGTTAGCATTTCAAGTAGGAGTCAGCATTATTTGTCCCCCTCCTTCTCTTTTCCTCTTATCTTTCCCTGCCTCTATCCTTCTCTGACTATTTGAGCCAAGACACAAATCAGCTTCCTGCTCTCTGTCTTCCTGATTCTTAGGTCTGCAGACTCTTAGACTGGTATTTCCACCATCAGTTCAAGGCCTTTCCATAACATATCTGGCTTTCCTAAGTCTCTGTCTTATAAGGGTCAAATCAAGCGACTCCTCAGTCTAGAGAATCACATGAGTGATCTTATCTTTTTGTAAGCAAATTTAATATGTGTCTCTCATCTCTCTGGAGATCCCTTTGTAATACAGCAAATTAGGACGTTTAGACTCAGAAAGGCTAAATGTCTCACACAAAGTCTAAAGCAAAAAAATGTCAAAAGCCCAGATCCCAACCTACCTGTGGCTAACCCCAAAATGCAAACGCTTTCTATCACACCCATAGCTATCAAATTTAATCTTATTTGGAATAACTAGCTGCCTTCTCTAACCTCCCAAATCCTAAGTCTGCTTTTCTTTATAAATATTTCTCTTTTCATTCTATTTTTTTTCATATAGAAGAAAGAAGAAAATAAAGTTGAGAGCCTTTCTTCTTCCACCTCTTTTAAGTAGTAAGCTACACCTTTTTTCTTCTTAGCCCAGATATAGCCTCTTTTATAAATTTTGCCCTTCAGAAAAATTCTTCCCTAATTCTGTGCCTTATATTTACAGCCCAGTCCATACAGGTACGTGTCCCTCTCTTATGGTAGTGTATGACCTGGGCAGTATGTTTAGCCTCTGTGAAGTTCAGTGAAACTTCTCTGAAATAGAAATAAGAAGAGTGTCCAGGTTTGGGGTGTAGTTCGTGATGTGGCTGCCCAAATTTCTTCGCTGTCATATGTTCTTTCTATTGTTATCCCTGGTCCTCCATCTCTCCCACCATCTTTTTATACACATCCTTTAAACTTTTCTCTTGCAGAATTCCTAATTAGACACAATCGTTTCTTTGAACACTGATTACAAAGGTCAGAATCATATTAGGAGCCATTTCCTATTCCTTTAGATCTATCTACTCATTCATAAATCTATATAAAAAATTGCTGCAGAGTTGGAAAGATGGCTCAGCCATTAAGAGCTTCAGCTGTTTTGCAGAGAACTCAGGTTCAACTCCCAGCACTCACATGGTAGCTAACAACTCTCCATAACTCTAGTTCCAGGGTAACCGAATGCCTTCTTCTAACTCTGTGGGCATTGCACAACACGGGTACACTAACAAACATGCAGGCAATACACTCATATACATAAAATGATTTTTTAATATTGTACTTTTCTGTAAGAAATTTGAATTGTGATTGCCTTTTGAATGATTTGGCCTATGTTTCCTGAAGTGGGTCTCTGCTCTTCCCTTTCAGAATCTGGTGTCTTCTTGAACATATTTAAGTCAAAGTATCAGCACTGCTACTCAAGCTGTCTCTCAAAAATCAACTGTGACTTTGATCATTATCTGGAGATTTCCTTGATAACGTTTTAAAAACAGTAGCTACACAAAAGCTTTCCCTTCTTTAGCTTCATCACGCACAGGGCACAGTGATGCTCCTTGGCTGCATGAACAAAAGACAAAATTCTGACCCAGCACATGGTTTGAAACAATAAGTCCTCTTGACAGTTTCTCTTTCTCTCCTGAAATACTGCACCAATAATGTCTTCCAGTCATTGGTATGAGGACTAATGAGATGGTGTTTGTAAAGCATCTAAGATGAAAGTTGCTCTGTTATGACTCTCACTGGCCTCAAAAGATGGAGAAATCAATTTATCAGTCTTAATGAAATGCTATTTAAAAATCCATTTTACTAACTTTTTATAATTGAGGACAAAGACATTTGCAAGGAAAAGATTCAATGACTCTGTACTGTATGTTCTCGTCAGAACTGAACATCAGATTACCTTTCTTTTATATGCAACGAGAAGCCTTCTAAATGTTTCAAATCTACTATCACCTTAAAAAGTAAATAAACATGATTCTAGTATACATCACCTATTTTTCAGTTATCCATGAAAATATTGAATTTATGCTCTACCAGTAAAACAAAATACAAAAAGAAAAACATTGAAATAGTGAAAACTTTGAGTTATAATTAAATAAATATGGGAATTAAGAGTTACAGTTGAAAAACATTCTTGACTAATAGCTATATATCTCAAAATACTGAGTAATAATTTGACAATTATCTTTAAGCAATACTTAATATTAATGGGAATTTTGGGAGAGACTTACACTAGACAGAAGTTTTTAAATACCTATAGTAGTCATGCTCAGAACATCTGAAAACACAGAACATTCTACTTGAATTTATACTTTCTATTTGCAATGGAGATATTCTATATTGTAAGAACACATTTGTATTTCATTCTGTAGGTGGGAATCTACATGCACACACTGATAATGGTTTACTGTTCTAAGTTAACCTTCAATGTAGATGTCATTCAAATGACTGGCTTTGGAGGAATGCAAGACTCCTTGGCCTTGGTGTTTTAAAACTCTTCCCCTGCTATAGAGAGAAGACAATAAGGAGGAAAACACCAATACTATAAATCCCAGAGACAAGACTGATCACCAGATCAGAGGGGCAAAACTAGACTTTGACATGATTGACTGCCTTGGTTCCTCTTCCATATATAATCTGCTAGCTAAAAATGAGATGTGAGTTCAGTCTTTAGGATGTTAATCCACTATCTTCTCAGACTGCTAGCTCTCTGAATAAAACACAAGTTAAAGATTCAGTTCCTGGGTTTTTCTTATGTGATTGGCAACAGGGACAAGCTTATACCTCTAGACAACTCGCACATGCAAAATATGTGCTTTTCTACCAAATTTGATAATACATATTAGCATATGTATTGACTTTGTCCATGAAAATGAAATTTTTAAATTTGTATGTTTAAGAGAATATATCATTAATTCTTGTAGGTTCATACTGGCATGGCTAATTTTAGTTGGCAACTTTACTGGATTGGGAATTATCTATAATACAAAAGACTTTTTTGATCAGCTTATTTGAAGTTGGAAGACTCCTGAATGTGGCTATGACTGTCTGGTAGTGGCCCATATGAAACAACATGGAGAAGGGAGTTTATGGCTTTTTGCCTGCTTTTCATCACACTCACTTGCAAATGTGTCTATACTGTTGCTGTGGCATTCCTTTGCTGATATTAAAACCAACTTCTAGAACCTCTGGGTTCCAGTATAGACTGAAGACCACAAACTCTCCAGGAATTCCTCAGACCTTCAGCACCAGACTGGGACTGCTGAGACATCTAACCTTATGGACTGACCAACTACCAGATTCTTGGAACCTCTGGTGTGGCATAGCCATTGTTGGACTACCAGAACCCTATCCTGTAAACCAATCTAAAAATTCCCATATGTGTGTATACATTCTATCAGTTATGTTCCTCTAGAGAACCCTGACTAATACAGATATATAAAAGTACCTTTACCATGATCTAAAGTGATGCAAGAAGATTAGATGCAGAAGAACTCATGGTATCTGTGCAATTTGGATTCAAACCAGGACAATATTCATTAACATTTTAATAACATAATATATGCACCAAGCAGAATCTTACAACTGAATGATTTTAGAAAACTAATTGTAAAAATCCATCACAGAAGCCTAATACAAATATAACCCAGGAATAAAAATTACTCAAGTCTTACCCCCTCCAATACTACTTTGGAAAAAAAATCTTTCAACTTCAAAATAATTATATTATACATAGAACAGACATACAGGCATCTAATCGCTCACAGTAATGCCAACATGCAAGCACAGTTGCTTTCCAGAGATTCAGAAATATCTTGCCTTGTCCCAGAATGCATAGGGCATAAAAGAAAACAAGAAATGTCAAAACTAATGTGAAATAGAAGGAACATAAAGAGTCTAATCATTAATCTCCATCAAGGTTGAACTCCCACCAATTCCCATTACATGATTACTGAGAAAACACAATTGAAACTTAAAGACTATCAAAGTCATGCTCCAGCTTCTTTGTGGTTACTACATTTGTCATTTACAGGTTAGTGCCAAAACCAAAAGAATTAAGAATGAAATAATAAACTAATGAGCTATAACAATGGTTTCCCAAGTGAAGTATTTAGAAGCTAGGCATGGCATGGCAGCACTCTATCACACACAGAGATCTTATTTGGATAAATTGGCATGAAAGACTCTCACGAAAATACTGAAGCACAGATGGACAGCTTAAAACGTAATTTAAGCCTCTGCCATGGAGGCAGTTACAGCACCTTTAGACCCAGAAAAATGCAACTAAATTCAAATCTTTGTTCAGACCCTGTCTAATTGCATCACTTTCGACCATCAGCTTCAGCTGTCTCAGTCTCACTTTCTGCATTTGAAATAAAAGAATATCAGCACTGCCTTCACAGAACTGTTACAATGATTAAACGTTTTAATGTCTGTAAAGACATCAATAGAGACTAGTAAATGAATAAATGATGTTCTCCCATCCCTATCCCAGAAGATAACAGGCAAAGATTAAGCAATGCATTTCCATTTCTCTACCAAAATGAAACTCAATATATTAAAGGCTTAAGGGAGAGCAGTTGAGCACCTAGCCATTCCTAGTAGCCCATCATAGTGATTAACAACCTTATTTGCAAGATGCTGGTCCCTACTGCTTACATAACTACAAATTAAGTCACTTTCTTTTTGACCTTATCCAATTACCAAAGTCCATTCTTAATTCTAGGCTTCAACACAGAGAATGGTTACTAAGAAACTCTTTGCTTTTCTAAATGTGTTATTTAAAACTAAAATCTATAAATGTATTTTTAACCTTTCATTTTCCTTCTAATTCTATGCAAACGAGAAATCACTTCAAGCAACTAATAACTAATATTGGGTTAGTTGTCACTGTCTATTTCTATTACCCTCTCAAATTTATCCAAAGGTGTGCCTGGGCTCCTTAAAATAACCCATTACATTACCTTCTAAAACAGTTTTTAAATGTAATTTTATTTGTGTGTATGAGTGTTATGCCTGCATGTGTGTAAGTGCACTAATGGCTTGCAGTGCCCACGAGGACAGAAGAGAGTGTCAGATTCCCTGGAACTGGACAGTCGTTAGCCACCTTGTGGGTGTGGGATTTGAACTTAGGTCTTCTGCAAGAACAGCCAGTGCTCTTAACTGCTGAGCCAGTTCTCCAGTCCCTCATTACCTTTTTAAAAGAAAACCTTCAGCTTAAATGTGAGCTCTGTTTTGTTACTGATATGTTATAATCCTAATAAAAACTATGCCACCATTCATTTCCCTGTGTATAAAAACTACACAAAGCAACACAACCACGATGTACAAAATACCACACCAAGCAGCACAATCATGTAAGAGAAAAGCATTTCCACCCAGGTCGCACAGCAGGTGCAGGCACTAGAGAATCTTCTCTGTCAAAAGGATGTTGGAGTTAGCCAGGTAATTACCAAGGTCATTGTCTTCTGTAGTTACAAAAGCACATATTTTATACTGTGATTTTAAAATTTGGCCCTAAACACTTTCTTTTTCATAGACACTTTTCTTCCTTTAAGCCCAGATCTAACCACAGCAACTTGAATGATTTTGATGACCCAGCTGAAATTATGTTGTAAGCAAGAGCAATTTTGCTTTTCCTTTTCAATGCTCATATCTTTGTTCTTTTGCCCACCTTACCGCACTGTTTTGTTTCTGTGGGATGTGGAACGGAAGTGGTGGAAAGCAGCCAGTGCCACTGTATCACGATCTCATTTTTTAATACTTTATTTCATAAGATTTTCATACATGATTATTGCATTTACTTCCATGATTTCTACCTCTTCTCTCCCCCTCCCACTACACACACACACACACACACACACACACACACACATTCAATTCCATGACCTCTATACAACCTACAGAGTCCATTTTGTGTCGCTCATATGTGCATGTGTTTAAGGATGACCACTTGGGATTGGATAACCTATCAAGGAATTCATCCCTGCAGAAAATTGATTCTCCCTCTCTCAGAAGGCATTGATTGATTGCCTGTAGCTCTTCATTTAGGTGTAAGACCTCAACCTTATGAAATTTGTCCCATCTACATTGGAATGTCACCTGGTGCTGTCATTATGTCAGTCTTGTTCAGGCAACTGTGTTGTTGAAATTCCATAAATAGCATGTTTAAAAATCACTGTCTAGCTGCAGGTGCTTGGTCCTCTACCTCTTTCAGTCTTTCCACCTCCTCTTCCATGTTGTTCTCTGAGGTTCAGGTATAGGAATTGCATTTGCAGATGTATCATCTGGGACTGGGCACCCCATGTCACTTATTCTCTGCATTCTGTCCAATAGGTCTTTATAATAGTCTACATCTGTCTCAAAAAAAAAGATTCCTTGAGAAGAGCGAGAGATACACTTATCTATGGGTCTAAGGACATATATTTACAATACAATTTAAATTATACAGGTTTAGGTTCTCCTCTGGGGTCTATGATCTTTTAATCCAAAAGAAAAATCATTGAGTGTGTCATCCTAAACTAGACTCTGATGTATAGTATTTGAAGTGATCTTTTGTTACATAAAAGATGTTTATCCCACTTTGTTGAGTTTTGTAAAGAATTAGATGTTAGTTACCCTTGACCAAATATTGTCCTGTGTCTATTGAAAGGACCCATGTTTTATATTTTCTCTTTTTTATTTTAGTATAGGCTTGACTGACTTTCAAACATTCAACTGATTTCACAATTCTGTAATAAACGATTTTGCAGTGTATTTTATATTTTCTGCTTTTTAAATTTTAGTATCTTTGCATTTATGTTCATTGATAAGATTTATAATTTTCACTTTTTATAATTTTCATGTAATAAACTAAGATGAAAGTTAAGGTGACCTCTTGAATAAACTGAGAAATTTCTCTTCTATAACCTTTCAAAACTTCTATAAAAACTGTTTATACTTTGGTTGATATAATAGAATTCAACAATAAAATATATGCAGTTCTCTTTGTAGAAGTACTTTGATATTTAATTTGTTTTCTATAAAACTACCCATTTATTTCTACTTATTTTTGTCAACATTAATACAATTACTTTTTGGAAATTCATCCATTATACTAAATGTCAAAACCTCTGGCATGGAAAATTAATAAAGCTTGCACACATTTTACCACAGCATTTGTGTGTGGTGATCTTTCTTAATTCTTAATTTATGTTGACATTTGTATTATTTCACCAGATACTGACAAATTTTATTATTCATTTTCAGAAAAGTAACTTTTAGCTTTGTTGATAACATCCTTTTGTTTGTTGTATGTTCGTACCCTCTTCCCCTAAAATACCAGGACCATCTAACAATTTACCTTTATGCCTCTCAGTATACACGTTGTCATTACCAGTTTCTTTATTTCTATCAAGTTCCATCATAGCTTTAAACAGCTAATTTTAATTTAAATTTGCCTTCAGATTTGTAATTTGTTTTCACTCCTCATGCTTTCCAGACCTCCATCTGGCATCATTTTTTCTTCAGCTTGAATGATACCTGTCCAAACTGTGCTGCCATAGCTGATGAGTCCAAAACTGTGCCTCACAGCAGTAATAAAGTTTTATTTTACTTTCATGATTATATCCATGGTAGACCAGCTATGGTTATACTCCATGTTCTGTTCATTTCAGGATCAAAGCTGAAGGAGATCCCCTATCTCCAACACCCCATTTAATACTGCCTGGAAGTGTCCTATGGCATGTCACTCACACTGCCTTGGCCGGTAAAGTGACACAGTCACTAGGACATGAGATTCCTAACAGAAGAGCCAGTAAACATGACTCATTAGGATCTACTCTGCCATACTTGGACTTCACGTTACATAGTATTTGTTGATGAAAACCTCAGTGTTATCCTGGAAAATTTGTCTAATATTTACTATACTTTTTAAAAGGGTATTTATAGTGTTCTGGGTATTTTATCTTTCAGTACAACTGTGATGTCATTCCACTTTCTTTGGACTCTCTTGTTACTATGATGATTTTTTTTTTCTATCTCTAGCTTCTAGCTTCTTTTAACTTCTTAATGTGTATTTGGTGAATTACAGCTTCACTATAATAAAGGCAGATGCTTCTGTTTTAACAACTGGGTTTTGCTGGACACCTTGAATATACACTATTACTTTAAGAATTTGCAGCTGATATCTTCTAAAACGTTTCTACTTCCCCAATCATTATCTCCTCTTCTTCTGGAATTCTGACTAGACACATACTAAATACGGACTTAACTTTCTGTTCTCCCTGGCATTTTAATGTTTCTCTCCTATATTCTGCCTTATTGCTTCTTCATGCTACATTCTAGAAAGTTATTCAAATTCTTTAATGGATGTTTATTGTAGCTTATTTGCTGAGGTTTTTTTCTCTCAGGTATTATATTTTTCATTTTAAAAGCTTTATTTTGGCTCTTCAAATCCACTAAAGCATTTTTGAAGTGTTGTAATATTAGGCACCTTTTAGTACTAAATATATTTGTTAGCATAGTTGCTTTCTGACTTAAGACTAGAATTTAAAAAGCTGAAAAATCTTTCAGATTTATTCCTGCTTTCTGATTTTTAACTCTTAATATCAACACCTTTTGTTGCCTTTTACACTTGGTTATTATTGCCACTGAATACCAGTGATTCATAAACTCAGGAAATATGGTATAGGCATTCTTCGAGCATAAAATGAAGGCAAGATTTCTGTAGAATCATAATAGTTTTCTTCGGCTAAGATAATAAGACTGCTTCTAGCCTGGAGAAGTAAATAAAAGTGAGGTTTGTGAGTCTACGACCTAGGTAAACTGGGACTCAAGATGGTGCTTGTAACTTCTCTGATAGTCACTTTTCTTGTTTAGAATCAAAGTGTCCTTCCTAACAGACTTGTGGCAATGTGAGAAGGAGGCCAGTCAACTTCTGATCCTCACGGTCTCTTGGCTTTCCTGGCTCTTTGCTATTCGACTTCCCACCAGGGTGGGCCCAAGGTCATACCCACCTTATTACACTTTTCCTCAAGATTAACTCATTTGGTAAATATCTTCAAAGAGAAATGGATTCAATGCCTGCATTATTTCTCAGTTTTATCTTTATTCATTTAAAAATATTTTATTTATTAATAATTTGTATGTGTATGGATATATGGCCTGCATGTAGGTAGGTACACCTGTGAGACCCAATGCCCAAAGAGGTCAGAAGAAGCTATTGGATCCCCTGGAACTGGAGTTTATGGACAGTTGTTAGATGCCATGTGGGGGCTGGGAATTAAACCCAGGTCTTCTGCAAGAGCAGCCAGTGTTCTTAAGCAGTGAGCCATCTCTCCAGCCCCCCATTCACCTTTTAAATTAGTAGAGCATAAGATCTGTTTAGGTATCCGGTGTTGGGTTTGTTATGTTGTACATGGCATTTCTAGTAGCTTGATTCCAATGTCAGTGTTGGTCTAGATAATGTCCTTGCAAGACCTTATCTTCTAAGAGTAATTATTTGACAAATCCCTAGATGAGAATATACCTGTTTTACCCTGTGCAGACCATTCCCAGTATGTGGGAAATGCTCCGCATCTCTTGCCCTGACTCTGAAAGTCAAGCAAAACCCATTTGCCAAATAAATCTACCAGTTTTTTACCACCTCCAACACTATCAGCTAGGACTCATGCCTCCATATAATGTCTGCCTTGGTTTTCTCACACATGAATCTTCTTTTGTTTTCAACTGAGAAAACACATTTAAAACTCTGAGATGCTTCGCTGAAACCATTCCCAACTGAATTTGAAGAGAGATAACATAACATCTTTCTCCCAAAAATGGTGAATGAGACTTAACATTTGGTCAAAATCTGAAATGGACATCGCTGACAAATCAACCTTCTGCATCTTCTGTAAAGCCAGAATCCCCTGAAGGGTCCAAGAGTCATGGAATTGCTTGTAACTCTGTAGATTCTGCTGAGAAATAGCTATCCTATTTTAACCTTTTATCTACACCTTAGTTTATTTAATAATGGAGCGTTTTGTACCCTTTGATACCATGTGACATATTCAACAATCTACAAAAAGTTTTTATTAAACTGTAACTCTTCCTTTATTCATAATTTGTATGATGTGTATGGTGATAAAGCTATTCACCTCATTGACTTAACAGAAAGCATTTAAAGATGTAAATGAAATTATATGATATAAACGTCAACTTTCAAATCATCCATATTCCGAAAGTGAAATAAAGACAATAAATATGTATCTCATACAGAGAGGGAGGTAGGAGGAAGCTATAAAGTTTACTTAAAATTCTAAGCATATCTTAGGAATGGAGAGATGGCTCACCCATTAAGGGTACTAGCTCTTCTTGCAGAAGCCCCAGGTTCCATTCCCAGTACTCACATGGTGGCTAACAACCACTTCTATTGCTGGTTCCAGGGAATTCGACATTCTCTTCTGGCATCCATAGACATTGCATGCACAAGTGTATTTACATACATACAGGCAAATCACTCACACATACAATATAAAAATGAAATAAATTTCTAAAAAAAAATTTAAGTCTAGGTATATTTCAACAGCACTAAGAGAAGTTTCCACAAGAAGCAGAAAATACTCTCATGCAAACATTCAGGTACGCCCTTCACTCAGTCCCTATTAAGCAACCAACATCTACCAGAAAACTCCTGTTTTCTCTAAAACATGAGGAGTAATCCAAATATCTTGACTCTTGTTCAGCAGCAGTGACATTACAAGCCCACAGAATTTTTCTCTAGACCTTGTGTGACTTCCACAGGGAATCTCAGGGGAAACAATAATCTGCTGACATTAGGCAGAGTACTATACAATACACTGAGAAACCCTAATTCTCATAAACCAAGAGTTCTACTTGAATGCAACTGATCTATTCGAGAGAAGGCAATCCTGCTCAGAATCAGATTTGTTACGGTGCATTCCTTTAATCCTTCACAGTATGAGCTCTGCAAACACAATGTTTGAAGTAATATAGCACATTATTTTATATAAAAAGCCTTCTGAGTCCGGCATCCCTGAGTGCTTTCTAGTAAAACAGCCAAGTTACTTAAGCTGCTGCTTCTACAGCTGTGATTTTATAAAGCCAGGGAGGGGTGGAAGTACCACAGGCCAGAGAACAAAGAATTATTTGAATGCTGAGGAGAGGTAATGAGTCAGAGAAAAAGCTGTTTCACTTGGTAAGTCCTACAAAGCAAGCGTTCACACACAGGTGGTAGCGGCAGGAATAGAAAGCAGAGGTGGTGACCGTCTAGTTGCCCCCTCCCCAGAATCTACTGCTACGGGACTGTTTTTAAACATACCACATTGCCAACTCATCTGCAGGTCTAATCCTCATAAAATGCTGCATTTTCCTTTATGCCAACCAAGCATTCACCCTCTTAAAATCATCCCAAAGGACTTTATGTGAAGTTTTAAATAAATCTACTTAAAACCTCTTTGAATAAGCCAAGTGGTTACTTGTTTCTCTTTAATTTCCCTTCTGTAATCAAAGTACTTGAAGAGCAGATATTAGAGCAGACTTGGGATAGAAAAAAAAAAAAGAGAATAACAGTCTGTTAGAGAGATATGCTCAACATAAGCATGGGCCAAAGCATAATTAAGTATTACAGGCTTAGAGACCAGAACCAAAGACAGAAAGAAAATTAATTCAAATCACAGTGGAGAGCCATTGAAGAGACTGGAGACAACACAAATATAGCCACAATAATAGCAGTCTATAAACAGGTCAACACAAATGAACAAAATCAGGTGAGGCATATAGAATATTCTGCATTATAATACATATTAAATATGCTTTCCTCTATGAATCTTTATATAACCTAAACCAAACCTACCACCATACAGTTAGTATGTTGTCTTTGATTGGTTCTCTATAGGATATAATCATAATCCATAATCATTCTCCCTGTTGCTACAATCTTGTCTTTTTATTATTTATTATTATTCTGTGCACACGTATGTACATGATGTGTATGTGGGGCTGCATGTGCCATAGCTCACATGTGGAGGACAGAATGTAGCTTTATGGAGTTCATTCTCTCTTTCCACCTTTATGTGGGTTCTAGAAATTGGACTCAGGTCATCAAGCTGGAATGGAAGGCAACTTTAACCTCTGAGCCATCTTGATGGACTCCAGTCTTGTAATTTGTGAAAGAAAGGAAGAAGGAAGGAAGGAAGGGAGGGAGGGAGGGAAAGAGGAAAAGAGAAAGAAAAAGGGAGGGAGGGGGAAGAAGGGAGGGAGGGAGGGAGAGAGCTAGTAATACCTTAAAGGCCCATTTCATATGCATTAAACATAATGAGCACTCAATAAAAGGCTATTGTTATTATACACTAATTTTTCACTTGGATCTGTCTCCTTCATTACAATCTCCTTGAAGAATTTGTCATCACTAATCAAAACTAATAGTTGCTCTTAATTCTGAAGTTACTGTACAATACAATGATGGTTAATTTTGAATGTCAACCTAACTAGATCTAGAATCACCAGTCACCTAAGAAATTAAGGTATACTTCTAAGTATGTCTGTGAGGGCAGAAACCTACCCTGAATGTGAGTGGCAGCATCCTGTAAGCTAAAGACTCAAATAAAAGTGTGAAAAGGAGTGAGGTTCTGGCATTCCCCTTTCTGTCTGTTTCCTGACTCACCATGACATGATCTGAACTGCTCTGCCATGCCTTCCCTGCAAAGCACTGAGCCCTCTGAAATTGTGAGCAGAAATAAATACCCCACATTCTGTTGTTTGTCAGGCATGATCCAAGTCAACTAATACAGATTCGCTATTGATGCACAGTTTCATTTTGTAGGCACAGTTTCATCTTGTTTTCTTCATTACAGACAAGAAACAGAGGAATTGATATGATTAATAAAACCTTGATGATCACATATGCATGAAATGGCAGACATAAGAAATTTAACTCAGGCAATACATCTCAAACTATATAAATCTCGAGTTTTGGTAGCATAGAAATGAACACACACAGAGATATGTTTATGTGCATTATGGTTAGTTATAAAGAGCATAGATCTGTCAAAGAAGTTTTCTTTCTTTAACAGTTTTCTGTCTCTCCATATTGAAAATCAGAAATGCCTGCTAAAATACTCTTTGACTATGCTTTATCTTATTTGCCCCATATCAAGCCCAAGATACTATGTGACAATTGGTTTCCACTCTGCTGAACTCTGCTTTTCTGAGTCTCCTCATAAGGTAGGAGTTAGACCTGGACTAACTAGATTCCAGTGTTCGGTTCATTTCAAACCCTGTGTTATTTCATAAGCAACACATGATTATCAAAACTAAAACAGGATGATATATGAATTGAATTGTAGCCTACAGAACAATGTTGAAGTTCTATCCTCTAACACCAATAGATGTAATCTTATTTGTAAATGGAGTGTTTAAAGATGGTCATTTTAAGATAGCATTATTGGGATGGAACATAATCTAGTACAGAAGGTGTGTTTATAAAAAGGGAAAAGGTGGGCTCAACAGCAACAAAGAATAAGATATATACAAGGCAGTGCCATGTACAGATAAAGGCAGTGATTAGATGGCTACTTAACTGAAGAAATACCAAAGGCTACCAGGAAAGAAGTGTGGAGCAGATTCTTCCTCACAGCCCCCAGAAAAATAGATCCTACCAACATGTTGTCTTGAAGTTAGCCTCCAGATCTATGAGGCAATTTCTGTTGTTTAAGCCACCCAAGGAATGGTAGTTTGTCAAAGGGACCCTGTAAAAGATTTGTTAGGAAAACAATAGAGGAATTTAATAAATGATTAACATGATATGATCAAGAAAATAAGTAAGAATAGCCATTTAAAACTTAATTCAACTCCTCTGACAATGACCATTGTGAATGAAAAAACTGAAATGAGGGCAGAACATGTCCCTTGGTCTGGCCAGCAATTCTCACCAGCTCTTCTAGAAAGGCAAACACTCTCGCCCCCAGCCACCACTCTTTGTTTTCCAGATATACACAACCCAATCATCGTCATGTATTTCTACTCTTCCAATGGACATTTAATGTCTTTGTTAAGCTTCAAACTCTTTTTAGGCAATACGAAAAGATTCAAGTAGATTTTTATACACTGAATGTAAGGTTTAAAGTCTTCTCAGAAAATGGAGTGCTGACTCAGGAAAGGATTAGCCATGTAAAAGTGAGGCCCTAAGTTCAAATCCCAAGAGCCCATGTAAAACCAAGAGCAGTAGCACATGTACGTAATCCCAGTACTCCTACAGCTCCAGCTAGAGCAGTGGGAGGTGGACATAAGAGAGTCTCCAAGAGCTCTCGGTCAGGTTAACCTGACATATGCAGTGCCTATAGCAAGGAGACCCTGTCTCAAACAAGATGAAAAGGGAGAACCAACCCTGAAGGTTGTCCTCTGACCTCCACAATGCCCAGTCATGCACAGAAACATTCATGCACACACAATATTTCTTACTGATGATATTCCTAAGCATGTTGCAAAATCTGCTTTTCATGTGAAGCAGATTATTTTTATTACATGTTTAGTTTGTCACATGTGAATATAAAGGAAAATATGACTTCTGTGCTTGTACAATGGTAGAGGCCAGGTCTAGAAAATAGTACTTGGACTAAGTCCCCAACTTTTCCATTTGTTTCCAATTCACCCCAGAAAATCTGTTCAATTTCATTAAAGCTTAGTTTCCTCATCTGTAAAATAAAGACAATGTCAGGAGTTAGTCTTAATTAAATGAGATGATCCAGGCTTGTCAAATGTTCTCTCTCTCTCTCTCTCTCTCTCTCTCTCTCTCTCTCTCTCTGTCTCTCTCTCTCTCTCTCTCTCTGTGCATATATAAAACCCTCAGTGATTATTAACTAGCATTGCTACTATCATTAAAGCTGAGTATGTAAATTTGGAGAAAGCAAAGACTGCTAAACAAATTAACCTTTAAAAAAAATCATTTCCCCAAAGCCAAAACACAAAATCACTTAAAGAAAAAAGTAGCCTACATTCAAAAATGATAATATCTTCGTAAAAAGTGGGAAGGAAAAAACAGTTTTTTAAACTAAACATGTGTACACCTAAAACCTAGTAAGAAGGAGTTGTTTCTACAATTTATATCTCATCAATTACAAACTGGGTTGAAATTTGGATTTTGACAAGAATTATGGTATTTATTATGCTGAAAAATTGTTAGTAAGATATGTAATTTAAAACATGGATATGTATGTTCCTGTGTAAATAATATAATGAATAAATCCTTGTTTCCTACACTTTCACAGGGAGTACAAGAGCAATTTATAATTATTGCTAAGTTAAAAATTATTGATCTTCATATCAAGTTATTCCAGAAACTAGGAAATGTCTTCATATCCTAGATAAAATAGATTATAATTTTATAAATAAAAGGTGACTATTTGAGGCTCCTGAGATGTCTCAGCAGGTAAAGGAACCTGTTGCCAAGACTGAAAACCTGAGTCTGACCCCAGATTGATTCCATATGGTGGAAGGAGAGGACTGACTTCTACAAGTAGTCCTCTGACCGCCAGACTCGTGCTATGCTACATGCATAACCACACAAATATTAACTAACTAATTAATTAAAATGATTTTAAGCAATATCTCAAAAACTCAATTTCATAAACTGATTTTTGCTGGTTTTCTCCTAAGATACCACATGAAGATTTTGACTGTTGGGTAACGTTTGCAGTTTTTAATTTTCCCGTTAATCTGGAAATACCACAAACTTTGTGTAGTATGAATTTTCTATTAGCTTTAAATACCTGATATTTCAAATGGCACCTCTTGAAGGTAAGCACAATAAAATAATACTCTACCAAACCCACACCTATTAACCATTGAATCTCTGCTTCTATTTATTATCTGTATTGGAGTTCCAAATAATATTTTCTAATGCATTTAGCTAACTTAAAATAACTGAAAATTTGTCCAACTTTCCAGAAGATAAAACTAGTAAATGAGGAATAAGTTGGAATAACGCACTGATATTTCAGTAATTCAATTATGGAACACATGTTTATTAAGCACTTCTAAGATATTTGTGGTGGTCTCAATGAGAAATGTCCGCGTAAGTTCCAAATACTCCAGTATTTGACCCCATTGGTGGTGCTGTTTACTTTGCTTTTTCATTTTACAGGGATTGACAATTAGAGATTATATCGGGTCTCAGAAGAGACTTTGGACTTTGCGCTTTTGAACACTGTTGAGAGTGTTAAAGACTATGGGGACCTTGAAGGCTGGACAAAATTCATTTTATATTATGATGTGTCCATGAGTCTATGGGAGACAGGGAGTGGAATACAGTGTTTTGAATGAGAAATGTCCCCCTTAGGCTCCAAGTATTGGTTACTTGGCCCCAGTCAGTTGCACTGCTTGCAAAGGTTTGGGAGGTGCCTCCTTACTGGAGAAGGCAGATCACTAGGGGCAGTGTTGAGAGTATATAACCTTGTCCCATTTTCCAGTTTCTTTTTCTTCTTTTCATGCATGTTTGAAGATGTGAGCACACAGTTTTCTGTTCTGGCAAGTCTCTCCCCCATGATGGACTTTTATTCCTCTGGAACTATAGTCCCAATAAACGTTTCCCTCTGTAAGTTGTCTTGGTCATGTTACTTATTAAAGCAACAAAACGCAATTAATACAATGCCCAACACTAAGAAGTACTGAGAATATCACAAACTGAGTACTAGTCAAATTCCCATCACAAAGTACCTAAAACAAACAATTTAAAGGAAAAATGGTTTATTCGGCACAGTTTCACAAGTTTCCATGCGTGACCTCTTAATGATGTCAAGGTTTCGTGGGGGAGATGGGATAGTGGGGGACTCCTCAGCTCATGGGGTCAAGGAAAGCAAAAACAAGAGACGAGGGTACAGGAATCCCAGTATCTCACTGAAGGTCACGCCTCTATCGACCTAAATCGTTTCCCAGGCCCCACCTTCTAAAGATTCCAACCCACCCCATCTCCAGTATTTCTGTAGACCAGGAGCCAAGTTTTCCACATACAGGCATTGGGAGACATTTAGGATCCCAACTATAACAAAGGCTTAATATGATAAATCTTCTGCTTTTAGAATAACTTTCAGTTGAAAGTTGTATGCAAGGCTATACAAATGGCAAAACATGCAATACAGTAATAGCATATAAGAAATATTATAAAGAAAAACATTGAAGGATAAGAAAATAGGCTGTAACAGGGTTTGTGTAGTGTGCGTGTGTGTGCACACGTGCAAGGGGTGCAAGGGTATGCATGTCCTCATGCGTGCAAGTGTGTGTGCAGGTGTGTACGCCTGTATGTAAGGACTTTCTGGAAGCCAGAGGTCAAGAGTGGGAATCTTTTTCAACTACTCTCCACTTTATTTTTTGAGGCAAGGTTTCTCATTGAATCTGGAATTCAGTGATTAGCTAGATTGGCTCCTGGGAACCCCTTGTAAGCATCTGAACTCAGGCCTCATGCTTGCACAACCAGGAGTTTATCCATGGAAACAAGTTCCCAACCATAGCCTTGATGGTTAATTTTGATAAGTTATCAGTGAATCTCTCCCAATCTTTCTTTCTCTCTCATACACACACATATACAAAGAGAGAGAACAGAGAGAGAGGGAGAGAGATTAGAAGTGTCTGAGGTGAAATGAGAGTGATACATTCAAATAAGCATTAAGTTCCTGTGAATTAGTGTCACATGATGTTACATGCCTGTGATTGCTGCCCTAAAGAGGATAAGGCAACAGGATTATTTATTGTGAGTTTGAAGGTTCTAGACCAGCCTGGCCTGTCTGACAAAACAAAACAAACAAAAACAATAGCACATTGATATAATCTAGAGGAGAATTGTAGGTTTGTGGGTTAGGTCAGAAAGGTAACAGGGATGACAACAGAGGACCTTATACGTGCTGATTTGAGGACTTGTTTTCAATCTGATAGGAAAAAAAATTCTACTTTAAAATCTCTGTTTCAGTTATTGTTTAGAGAATACTATGAGCAATTGGAAAGTCATAAGAATATGGGCGAGAAGAGTAATTTCAAGCTTGCTTCAATAACACAAAAAGAAAATGACAGTGACTTCGTTATTTGGAATAGGAGTATAAATGTGTACATGAGACACATTTTGAAAGGGGGGCCTACAGGACTTATTAATGAAACACAAAATGGTGTGATGAAGAAAATAAATAAGGATAACTCCAATTTTTACTTGAGGATCCTAGAACCTGGGGTTGCTATTTGCTAAGATTTTGAAGATAAAAGAAAGACTAACTTGGTAGAAGAAGCAATACCTCTGTGTTTGAGATATATGCAGAAGGTCAGAGCCAAATACATAAATGAAGAATATATAAATATATAAGGATACAAGTGGCTTCAAGTCTTGCTAAAGGAAAATAGAAAAAGACAATAGTATCCCAAAGACTATATTCTTAGTTATCAAACCCACAGACATTGAGAAAATATGGAGGACCCAGGAGAATAGGCCAAGAATTAACATCCCACTAAAGTAAGAAGAAGCAAATATATCCTTCCTACAGGCAATAATCACCATATGATTAAAGTGGAAAATGGGTGATAAAGAATCAAATGGTATACAGAACATTCTAAAGAGCATCATTATAAAAAGGACTTGTGGTCCTGAATTCTAGTTTCCAACATTTCCTGGTGCTCAGATTTCAGGCTTCTTGTGGTCACTGGTGTCTTTCCTGCCCCATATCTGAGCTGTTTTTCAGACCTGGCAGGGCTAGCTTGGATCTCTGAGATCCTTCCCTGCCCCAGACCTGTGGTCCTGAGCTAACATTCCTGAGGCTTCTCTGCAACCTACCATCTCAGCTCTGTGCAAGACCTATAAGCTCTCCAACCTAACCAAGTAGCCAACCTGTTCACCTGGCAGCCCACAGCCCACCCTGCTGATCCAGAAACCTGTGGAGTCAATCCCAGAATCTCAACTCAAAAGTTGCACCTATCTCTCTCTGAACTGAGACCAATTCTTTCACTCCAATTATACATTAACAGGAAGTGGCTCCAAAACTGAACACCAAACACTACTAGGCTAGACCATAACCTTACAAGTTAGGGAAACAGTAAGCAAAGATAGAAGCAAACATTCAACAAAGATGAAACCAATTATCTATGCCAAGAAACACCACCACATAAACTCAGATCTCATTGAAAAAAATAAATACATAACTTGAACAACCAAGATAATATGGCATTACAAAAATAACAACTTCATCATAATATTTCCTGAGAATGACAATCTAGTGGATGTACAAGACAATGATTTCAAAATAGCAACTATAAATATGCTCAAGGAAATCAAAGACCATATGTATAAAAAACTGAATAAAGACCATGAAAACACAAGTAGTTGAATGAAATAACTAAAACAATACGAAACATTAAATTAGAATTCAATAAAGAGAGATAATCTCTGAATAAAATCCAATCTGAAATGAAACTTGAAATAAAAAGGCTCAGGAACTCAAACAAAAAAGCTTAAAGAAAAGCAAAGAGGAAGTGGAGGAAATGGGACAGAAAATACCAGATCTTGAAGGCAAGTTAGAGAAAATGGGTCATTCAACTGAAGAAAATGTCAAACCTAGGGGCTGGAGAGATGGGGTTCAGCAGTTAAGAATACTGACTGCTCTTGCAGAGCATCCGGGTTTGATTCCCAGCACCCACATGGCAGCTAACAACCGTCTGTAATTCAGTTAGGGAATCTGATGCCTCTTTAGATCTCCATGGGCACTGAACAACACAGGTGCACTTACACACATTCAGGCAATACACTCACATACATGAAATAAAAATAATAAATAAATTTTTTTTAAAATGTCCAATCTAAAATTACCCAGGAATGGAATATGCAAGACTTCTGGGACACTTTAAAAATTGAAACCTAGAAGTCATAGTCATAGAAGAAGGAAAAGAAACCCTTGTCAAAGACATAGAAAATATTTTTAATAAACTCATAAAAGAAAATTTCCCAAACCTAAGGAAAGCAATTCCCATCAAGGTACAAGAGCCATACAGGACACCAAGTACATAGGACCAGAAAAGAAACCCCCCACATCATTTAACAAAGTACTAAACACACAGAACAAAGAAAAGATACTGAAAACGGTGAGAGAGAAATATCAAGTCATGTACAAAGGCAGGCCCATTTGAATAACAGCTGACTTTTGAATGGAGACTACATAAGCCAGAAGGGCTTGTACAAATGTCATACAAGTCATGAAAGGACACAGATTCCAGCCCAGGCTCCTAAACCCAGCAAAGCTATAGGTTGTAATTGAAGGAGAAGCAAAACTATCCATAATAAAAACAAATTTAAGAGATTTATGTCCATGAAACCAGTTCTGTAGAGAGCAATTATACTCAATGGAATACTTCAATCAGAAGAAAAGATTAAACGCTCTCAGGAGAGCACAAAGAATAAATAAATTATCCCAGGACAGTCAACCAAAAGAGGTCTGTGAAAACAATACTACCCACCAACATAACAAGAATTAATAAACTGTGGTCAATAATAACACTCAATATTAATGTTTTCAACTCTCCAGTAAAAAGACACAAATTAATCAATTGGATTAGAAAACTAGGATCCATCAACTTGCCAGCCCAAAGAAACTCACCTCAACAACCAACAATCAACACAACCTTAGGGAGTAAAAGGGTGGAAAAAGGTATTCCAAGCAAATGGAACCAAAACACAAGCAGGTTCATTATAATATCTGACAAGACCAACTTCAAACTAAACTAGTCATAAGAGAGAGGGAAAGTCACTTCATACTCATTAAAGTAAATATCCACTAAGAAGAATTCACAGTCGTATTTGTGTTTTACCCAGGGGTATCCAGTTTCAAAAAAGAAACTTTAGTAGTTCTAAAATCTCACATTGACTCTAACACAGTAATGGTGATTTCGATACCCGGCTGTCCTGAACAGACAGGTCAACCAGACAAAAATTAACAGAGAAACCCTGGAGTTAGATGACACCATAAACTAAATAGACTTTAGAGACATTTACAGAACATTCTACTCAAACACCAAATAATACATTTTCTTCTCAGCAACACATGGAACTTTCTTCAAAACTGACCACATATTATGACATAAGCAAGTCTCCATCAATTTATGAAAATTGAAATATCATCTTTTATTCTATCTGACCACAAAGGAATAAACCTAGATATCAACAATAATAAAAACCAGAAAAAAGTACACAAATTCATGGATGCTAAATAGCACATTACTGAATGAAAATTGGATCACAGGGGAAATCAAAACAGAAATTTAAATTTTCTTAGAATTGAATGATGAAAATGAAAACACAGCATACCAAAACCTTTGGGAAAGAATGAAAGCAGTCCTAAGAGGAAAACTTAACAGCATTAAGTGGCTGCACCAGAAAATGAAAAACATCTCAAACAAATAAGTTAAATATGTACTTGAAGGCCTTGGAAAACCAAGAAAAAACAATACATTAAAAGAGTAGGTGGGTCTTGGAGTGGTAGCAAACACGTTTAATCCCAGCCCTCACAGGCAGAGGCAGGCTTTGTGAGATCAAGACCAGCCTGGTCTGCATCATGAGTTCCAGGCCAGCTGAGGCTACTGGGAGACCTTGTCTCAAAAAGTGCAACAACAACCAAAAGAGTAGATGGAAAGAGATATCTAAAATCAAGGCTGAAATCAATGGAATAGAAATAGTAGAAAACAATACAAAGAATCAATGAAAAGGAGAATTAGTTTTTTGAAAAAATTAACAAGATTAATAAACCTTTAGCCAAATTAACCAAAACAGAGAAAGAGGTCCAAAACTGACAAACTCAAAGATGAAAATGGAAACAATGCAACAGACTGGGAGGAAATTCAGAAAACCAT
This sequence comes from Eospalax fontanierii, assembly GCA_035773235.1. Classification (NCBI taxonomy): domain Eukaryota; kingdom Metazoa; phylum Chordata; class Mammalia; order Rodentia; family Spalacidae; genus Eospalax; species Eospalax fontanierii. The sequence goes on along the minus strand of CM069537.1, from coordinate 34,957,885 downwards.
AAAGATTTACTTCAAAAATCTATATTCCAAACTAGAAAATCTAAAAGGAATGGATAAATTTCTAGATGTGCACAGCCTACCAAAACTAAATCAAAATGACATAAATAATTTACACAGATCCATGACAACCAACTAGATAGATGCAATAATTTATCTCTCCCAACTAGACTGAGCCCAGGACCAGATAGATACAATGCAGAATTCTACCAAGCCTTCAAAGAACTAACAATACTTTTCAAATTACTACATAAAATAGAAAATGAAGGAACACTCCCAAATACTTTCTATTAATCCAGTATTACCCCAATACCAAAAATTGACAAAGACAAAAAAATAAAGGGAGAAAATAATACACCAATCTCTCTAATGGACATAGATGCAAAAATTCTCCCAAACCAAATGCAAGGACACATCAAAATATTATCTACAAGGATCAAGTTGGCTTCATCCTAGAGATGCCAGAATGGTTCAATATATGTAACAATAAATGTAATCCACCACATAAACAGAGTCAAGGAGAGAAACCACATGATCATCATTTGCAATAAAGATTTTGATGAAATCTAACATCTATTCATGATACAAATCAGGGAGAATACAAGGGTACAGGGGACATATCTCAGCATAAAAAAGGCAATACACCACAATCCCACAGGCAAACCATACTAAACAGAAAAAAATCTCAAAGCATTTCCATTAAAATCAGTAACAAGACAAGGATGTCCATTCTTCCTATTCCTGTTCAATATAGTACTTGAAGTTTTAGTTAGAGCAGTAAGACATATGAAGAAGTCAAAAGGGATACAAATTGGAAAGGAAGAAGTCAAAATATCTTTATTTGCAGATGATAGGATTCTACATGTAAAGGACCCAAAAGATTCCACCAGAGAACTCTTAAAGACAAGAAGTACATTCAGCAAAATAATAGAATATAAAATCAGCTTCCCCAAATCAGTAGCCTTACTATATGCCAACAGTAAACACACCAAGAGAGAAATACATACTTGCAGGTAATACCCTCATACACATAAAATAAAAATAACAAAATTAAAAAAAAAAAAACAAAGAAAAGTCTTTGTTCAGTTCCTTGCTCCACTTTTTAATCATGTTTGTTTTGTGGATGATTAGTTCTTTAAGATTTTTGTATGTTTTAGATACCAACCCTCTATTAGAGATATACCTAGTAAAAATTTTTCCTGTTCCATAGATTGTCTCTTCATATACAGAGTTTTTAGTTTCATGTGGTCCCATTTGTCAATTATTTGGCTTAATAATTGCACTTTAGGAGGAGTTCTGTTCAGAAAGTCCTTTTCTGTGCCTGTAAGTGCCAATGTATTCCCGATTTTTCCTCTGTCTAATTCAAGGTATTGGGTTTCATGTTGAGATCCACGACCAATTTGGAATTGAGTGCTCATGGGGAGAGACAAGGGTCTAGTTTCAATTTTCTGCTTGCTGCTATACAGACCAACACCATTTTTGAACATGCTGTCTTTTCTTCAGTGTGTGTTTTTGGCCACTTTGTAAAAAATCAGGTGACTGTGACTGTGTACATTTAAATTTGGGTCCTCAATTCTTTTCTATCATGTGTCTGTTTTTAATGCCAATACCAAGCTGTTTTTATTACTATAGCTCTGTAGTATAATTTGAGATCAGGGATGATAATGCTTCCAGCTGTTATTTTATTATTCAGGATTATTTTGGATATCCAGATTTTTTTGTGTAGTGGAGGGAGCCTGGTTAACCTACCAAGAGTGTCATTCTTGAAAGAGACTTGTGCACTCATTGACCTACACTGAAGGACAACTGAGGTCATTAATTAGACTTGATTCAACAGGTACATTGAATTGTGTGGGGAACAGCAAGGAGAAGCACAGAGAGGGGAGGTATCTGAATACTATGAAATTATTATATAAAAATTGCAAAAATTCAATTGAAAAATTAAAATAAAGTAGACAATGAATGGTAAAGAATCAAATGGGACAGAGAACATTCTAATGAACATTTCTATAAATATTAATGTTAAAATCACAACTACAGAGTTGAAAGAACTTAGGAATTGTTTGTATGTTTTGTTTGTTTAAGACGGGACATGTTAAGTTTGGTTTGTTTAAAAAGTCTTAAAAGATCAAAAACCTGATGACTACAGACACAGGAGAATTTCAAAAGCAAGTCCTAAATGCAGCAAGAAAGGTGAGATCAAGATCAAAGACAGATACTACCTTAAGGTGAAAGGATGGGAAAATTATTCCAAGCAAATGGCACTAAGAAACAAGCAGGAGCTGCCATTCTAATATCTTGAACAAAATAACTTCAAACTAAAAATAATCTGAAGAGATAAAGAGGGTCACTTCATTTTGATCAAAGAAACAATTGACCAAGAAGATATGACAATCATGAACATATATGCACCAAACTCCTTTGCACCCAAATTCATAAAAACAATATGACAGGACTTTAAGACACAGATTATCCCCAATTCAAGAATAGTAGGGGGCTTCAGTACCCCATTGTCTCCATTAGACAGGTCAACCGGACAGAGAATACACAGACAGGACTCCTTAATTAAACAATACAATACATCAAATGGACTGAACAGACATCTATCAAATATTTCACCCAAGAACCAAAGAATATATATTCTATTCAGCACCCCATGGAACTTTCTGCAAAGTCAACCACATACTAGGGCATAAAACAAACCTTAAAAAAATACCAAAATTTGAAATAATTCCATGCATTATCAGACCACAATGCAATAAAACTTAAAATCAACACTGAAGAAGTCTTAGTAACTTCATAAACTAATGGCAGCTATAAACAACACACTCCTGAATGACAAATGGGTAAAAGAAGAAATTAAGAAAGAAATAAAAGTATTCCCGCAATTCAATGAGGACAATACAACCCAAGAAAACCTCTGAGACACGTTAAAAGCAGTCTTAAGAGGGAAATTCATACCTCTCAGTGCCTATATTTAAAAATCAGAAAGTGCATAAATAAATGATTTAGCATTGCAACTCAAAAATCTTGAAAGCCAACAACAAATGAAACCCGAACCCAGAAGATAAGAAAAAATACCAAAAATTAATGAAATAGAAACAAAGGAAACAACACAAAAGAGTCAGTATGTCCAAGAGCTGGTTCTTTGGAAAGATAAATAGGACAGATAGATAGCCAGACCTCTGGCCCAGTTAACAAAAAGAAAGAAAGAGCAAATCCAAATCAACAAAATCAGAGTTGAAAGGGGAAACATCACAAAAGACAACAAAAAGACCCAGAACATTAAAATGAAATACTTTAAAAACCTACATGCTATTAACTTTGAAAACATTAAAGAAATGGATGAATTATCTAAAATCACAAAGGCTAAACCAAGAAGAGATCAACAGCTTGAACAGATATATAACATATAGGGAAACTGAATCAGTAATAGAAAACCTCATGACAAACAAAACAACACAAAACAAACCCCAGGCCCAGATGCATTCACAGCAGAAATCTACCAGACAGTCCAAGATTTATATTCAATACTGCTTAAATTATTCAAAAAGAGAAACAGAGGGAGAACTCCAAATTCCTGCTATGAAGACAGCATCACATACTAATACCAAAACAACTAAAAAAGAAAACTCTAGACCCATATCCTTAATTAACATAGATGCAAAAGCTCTCAACACAGTACTTGCAAGACACATACAGATACACATCAAAACAATCATGCACCATGATGAAATTGGCTTTATTTCAGAGATACAAGGGTGGTTCAATATACATAAGTCAATAAATGTCATAAAGCACATACACTGATTCAAATACAAAAATCACATGGTCTTTGCAATAGAGGCAGAAAAGGTCTTCACAAAATTCAACAAATATTTATGTTAAAAGTCAGCCTACAGTCAACATCATTCTAAATGGAGAAAACCTCAAAACATTCTCACTTAAATCAGGAACCAGACAAGGCTATCGACTATCTCCACTCCTTTTTAATATAGTGCTTGAAATTCTTGCTAGAGCAATAAGACAAGAGAGGAAAGTTAAAGAAGTACTAATTAGAAAAGAAGAGGTCAAATTATCCGTTTTTGTAGATGATATTAGAGCTAAGAGATGCCAAAAGTTCCACCAGAACAGTTCTAGGAATGATTAACACTTTCAGTAAAGTGACAGGTTACAAAAATAATCTAGAAAAATCAATACCTTTTCTATATACCAATAACAAGCAATTGGAGAAAGAGTACAAGGAAACCCTCCCATTCACAATAGCCTCAAAATAAATTAATAAAATAAAATATATGAGAGTAAACCTGACCAAAGACATTAAAGATCTCCACAATAAAGATCTCTAAAGAAAGCAACTGATGAGGACATCAGAAGATGGAAAGACCTCCCATGCTCATAGATTGGAAGAATTAATGATGTGAAAATGACCATTCTACCAAAAGCAATATACAGAAAAAATGCAATCTAAATCCAAATCCTGATGACATTTTTACAGCATTAGAAAAAAATCCTAAAATTCATACAGAAGCACAAAAGACCCCAGATAGCCTAAGCAACCCTGAGCACAAACAGCAACACAGAGGGGATTGCTATATCAGATTTCAAACTACATTACAGAGCCATAGTCATAAAACTACCATAGTAAAGTCACAAAATAGACCTGTAGACCAATGTAATACAATGGAAGATTCAAACATGAGTACCTGCAATTTTAACCACATGATATTTGACAAAAGGGACAAGGACATTCACTGGAGGAAAGATCATATCTTCAGCAAATGGTCCTGACAAAACTGGATCTCCACCTGCAAAAGAATGAAACTACCCTTATCTTTCACCTTGTGCAAAACTCAACTGCAAATGGATCAAAGACCTCAGTGTGAAACCTGAAACTCTGAAACTGTTAGAAGAAAACATTGGCCTGAACTTACAAGGTATATGTGTAGGAAATGACTTTCTGAATCAGACAGTAGTTGCTCAGGAATTATGGTCAATAATCTACAAGTGGGACCTCATTAAACTAAAGTGCTTCTGTACAGCAATAGAAACAACCAAGGAAGTGAAGTGAAAACCTACAGAGTGGGAGAAAATTTTCACCAGTGACACATCTGACAAAGGTTTAATACCCAGAATATATTATAAAGAACTCAGAAAAACAAAGAATCAAGAAAAAAAGTGACATAATTAAAAGAGAGGCTGAGGATATGAGCAGAGAGTTCTTAAAAGAAAAAATAAAGACGGTTGAGAAACATCCTAAAAAGTGCTCAGCATCATTCATAATCAGGAAAATGCAAATTACAACCACTTTAAGATTTCCTCTTACCCCAGTAAGACTGGTTAAGAACAAGAGAACCAAAGATACCAGATGCTGGAGAGGATATAGGGAAAGAGGAACATTCATTCACTTCTGTTGGGATTGTAAACATGTGTGACCCTTATGAAAAGCAGTGAAGAATGCTCTTAATTAAAACACTAAAAATAAATCTACCATTTGAGCCAGTTATACCACTCCTTGCCATAGAGCCAAATGACTTCTTCTATTTCAGAGATACTTGTACATCTTTCTGGCTGTTCTTTTCACAACAGCTAAGGGATGGAAGCAAACCTAAGTGTCCCTCAACTGATGAGTGGATAATGAAAATGTGGTACATTCACACAACGGAGTTCTATTCAGTGGTAAAGAACGATGAAGTCATGACATTTCCAGGTAAATGGATGGAACAAGAAACTGTTAGGCTAAGTGAAGTAACACAAAATCAGAAAAACAAGCAATGTATGTTCTCTTATTTGTGGATCCTAGCACCAAATCCTTACATGTGAGAATATATCTTGATGTACCTTCAGGAACCAGGAAAATGGAATGGAACCCTGAAGAGAAAGAGAAAGAAGCAACCTAAGAGAGAAGACTAATAGGAGTCAGGTGTTACTAAGGGAGAAGTTGGTAAGCGGGTACTACTTAAATGGAAGCGGGAGGGAGAGTTATCCAAGGAAGGTTAGGAGATAAAGAAAAAATTGGAGCTCACAGGTGGGGCCTTCAGAGACTGGTATTATCAATGAGAAATGGGGAAAATGGGGATACTTTAAATGGGGAAAGCATGAAAGTAATGTTAGAGAGAGAGAGAGAGAGAGAGAAATCATTCCTAGCTACTGTAAAACACCAGAGGGAATCATATTAGTCTAGCAACCTAATGACAGATTCCAAATACAATATCCCTACATGAGTCCATGTGCATAGCTGAAGACCACATAATAAGAAACAGTGCCAGACAGGAGAAATATTCCTTTGAATTGTTGGCCAGAGTGGTTCAACAGACTCCCAAAATAACACAGACTATTTCACGGCCCTTGATTGCCTCCCAGAACTTGAAAGTAAAGCTGTATTGCTGAAGACAAGACATACTTCAGAGACTGGGATTTGGAGCAATGGAGCTGAACCTGACCTAGAAGCCACTTCTCCTGAAGGCTAGAATTCATAGCTCTGGAGAGCACCAGGCAAGTAACTAAGGGAAAACATCAATCAGTGGCCCAACACCAGTTTCAAGACCAAATAACCACACTGATGACTGGCACAGAATTAGGTGCTGATATAGTGTGGTATTTTTATCTTGGGGCCAATCAACAGGTACCAGATCTTTTTATTAAGTTTCCCTCACTCAGGGCTCAGGGACCATTGCAGAAAAAGGGGTGGAAAGATTGTAAGAGTCAGTGAGGAGGTGTGTGACCATATGTAAATAGAATCCTACAAGCTCCTGGGACCCTGCTCATTTGAATCTACAGTAATCATTTCGGCACGCTCAAGATCCATGCAAACTCAAGGAGATAAAAACCCAGTATGGCAGTGGAAATGTGGGTAACAGACCCCAACCTTTGCCTAAGAAATATTGGCAATTGATTACTATTGAGTGAGGATGAGCTAGTGTTACTAAAGCAAGGAACTCTGAGTAGGCTGACTATACCTCAGTGGATCAACCTGTGTTGACGTTCCTCGTGGACACTGACTTGACACAATAGACCTTAACACAGATGAAAGAATGTATGGATTCCAAGGTTTGAGAAGAACAATGATGTAAGATTGTTGTCTTAGAGAATAGGAGAGAAAATGATTACAAGTCAAAGAATGATTACTACATACCAAGCAGAGCCCATTTGACTCTGTGTTCATAAACTTAAAATGAAAGCAATTATCAAGTCAAAGCAGGTGCAGAATAGGTATGGAGTGGGACTTAAGTAGGGTGGAGGATTTCCCAAGTGAGATGCCAGAGACAGGGAGAAAGAGCTGGAGATGGGTGCAAAGGGTTCATGCAAGGGCATATAGTATGCAACCTTGGTGGCCAAGATGCAGGATGTCATGAGTCATGACCATGAGTATGGAAAGGATTAATAGGCTGGGATCCCAACAAGAAGGAGGGGAGACATACTGGAGCAGGAAAACTGCAAAAATAGCTGTGAAGATAGGAGGCTAAGACAGAATGGACTTAAAATGAAGATGTTTAAAAGTAGTACAGATTGGGGGACTGAAAATATGGTTCAGCAGTTAAGAGAACTGGATGCTCTTATAGAAGATTGGCTTCAAATCCTACAACCTACATGCTGACTAAGAACTGACTGCAATTCCAGTTTCATGGGAACTGATGCCTTCTGGCTTCAACGGACACTGTATGACACAGATACAATTATATACATGCAGGCATGACCCATCAAATAAAAAGCAATTTTTAAAAAATTAAGTATCGTAGATTGGGGAAGACCAGATGCAGGACATTACCATGGGCTGGATGGTGCAATGAAAAAGATTAGTAGAACCAAAGCAATTAACGCCTGTGAAGAGTGTTAGAGCAAACATCTATGTGAACACTGAAGCTATCAAGATGAATGACAAAAGACTGGTAGATGGTGGATGCTTCAGGAACATGAAGAAACATCATTTGCAGGGTATTTGGCAAGATATTAGTCAATGAATAGAAAATTTTACTCAGTTGAATGAGTTCTAGAAATCTACTTTACAGCAAGATTATATACTGTAGCCTCAAAAGTCACTTAGAGTGGATTTCATCGTCTCATTACGAAAAATAAATGACTTAATATGTATATTAATTTGCTCAGTTTATGCTTAATATGTATATTAATTTGCTCAATTTAGGCATTTTACAATATATACTTATTTCAAATATCATGATGCACACAATTAACATAATTTTTGGTGATTAAATTTATGTTGATGGCTGGGGAGATGGTTCAGTGGATAAAGCACTTTCCACGCAAGTTTGAGCACCAGGACTCAAATCTTCAGAATGCTTATGGAAGCAGGATATGCATGGCAGCCTATCTGTAATCCCAGGGCAAAACTAGAAAATCCTCAAGCATGCTGGATAGCTAGTCTAACTGAATCAGTGAGTTGTGAGTTCATCAAGAGGCCCGGTCTCGATAAAAACAGTAGAGAGCAATGGAGGAAGACACCTAATGTCAATCTCTGGCCTCTACACATTTACATACATACATGCATCTGCAGGTATGCAAAATGCACACAGATGCATACCACATGCATACACAGGAGGTCAGAAGAGGGTGTCAGATCACTTGTAATTGGAGTTACAGACAGTTTTTAGTTGCTATGTGCATGCTGGAATCAAAACTGGAACTTCTGCAATAGCATCCAGTGCTCTTAACCACTGAGTCATCTCTCCAGCCCAAAGAAAAATATTTTAAAACATTGTTTGTGTCATATAATCCTTAGGAGACAATAGCAAGTAAATTCAACCATGATGAGGAAGTAGGATCTCCATTCATTTGCATTCACTCAAGTAGATGGGATTTCGGGAATGGAGATAGGGAGAAAATGTTTTCTGTAAACATCGTGGATGGTACCTCTTCCATTTACAAGGTTGTGAGTTGTAGAATGTGAAAAAAATTAGCCCCATTGGAGAGAACTATGGCAAAAGAAATGTTGGCAAAAAATAGCTAACTTTTCTTGGGTCTAAGGTAAACACAATATTCAGGAAGTAATTTGAAGACACAGGGGTATTTGCTACAGTTTGGGGACTAGAGTTTATTTGGTCTTACATATCAATGGGTGAGGGATAGAGCTACCCTACTGAAGCTGTACAGCCATTTCTACATTTCCTCAGGGCCCCTCTGACCTGCTATCAGCTGCCCAGGGTGGTGAAGCAGCTAGCCTCTCTCCAGCTTCCTCCTCTCATGCTCTTAGTCCCCCCCACACACATATAAGTCAGGCTACTGGTTGGTTGGGAGGGGTAGCTGACCTTCCCTGCTCCTCCTTTTCTTGGGGAAGGTCAAGGAGTGTGTAAACCTGGGCAAGCAGGCACCTCCAGGTTTGGGACAAATGCTGTCCATAGCATGCCAGTACAGTTTGCCAAGTAGAGAACAAATTCATGCAGTACCCCACCTTTTCCTCCAGCTCTTAACATTCCTTCCACCATTCTCTTCTGCAAGAGTCCCTAAGCCTTGGAGAAGGTGACATACATGTAAGACAATCTTTCTACTACTGTGGTGAGATACTGAACTCTTGGGCCATTTTATCATTTATCTTCAGTGGACTGCTGGCCCATTTCAGTGATATTCCTTCTACTATAAAAACACAAATAGAAAGAAGCAGGAACACCTAGAAAATAAACACTGAATTCTACAATAACTAACCTCTGGTGTAAACCCAAATGCTTGGATATCCATCTTACAAAACAATTTCAGTGGCTTCCCCACTGGGGACTATAACTTCCCCTGCCATTGCGGGTTGATCTTTCTTACAGTACCTGATGTGTGTCCCTCCCTGAGGAGCAGCCCTTAAATCCAATTGGAAATTTGCTGGTTGTACATATATTAAAAGATCCTCTATGCCAAGGAGCATCCATTGGCAGGGATTTTCCAGCTTCTTCTCAGCTGGATATCTCCTTCCCTGCTTACAACATGCCAGTCTTTAGCGATGGAGTCTTACCACCTGCTCCCAGTGTGCAACCAACATTAGTGGAATGGCCTTTATTGTAGAGAGGGTGCCAGGGCTTCCAGGACCAATAGTTCATGGTATAGATAACCTACCCCTGGTAATGTAATTTTTAGTTAACAATTGTACAAGATATTGGCTTACCCTTTGGCATCTATAAGCCTAAGCTCTTGTAGACTTATCTCAACCATTATGGTGGATATCACATATGTCTTATTCAACCATAAACCTCCCAAGAATTTTACAGCTATATCTGGCCCCTGTACCCTGTGTGAATTTATATTCTATTCTTGTTCCTTTATGTGTACTTGATATCTCTCAAATGGATGTGTAAAACAGTCAGAAGTTAACATTATATACTAAATCAAACATCAACAAGGTCTAAAACTACATGGAAAGATTTTATCCAGGTGTATCAATTGTTTTCTCAACAGCTCCATATTGGGTACAATATCATGGAGAAGAGGCATTAATTTAGTTAGTTCTTTACTATCTTTAGTCATCTTGAATTCATTTGGTGTCCTGGAGTTTTTATACAAAGCCTTCCTGAATTTCTTTATCCTTGATAAACTCATTGGGGCTGGCTCAGCTGTCTGGCCCTGCACAGGGCCAAGGAGGACTAAGGCTCGTCTTGCTTCTGTTGTACCTGTTACTTCCCTGAGCCACATTGGCCTGGGATCTGACTCCTGGCTGTGGCCACACCTGTTGTCTCTCCATTGCGTATACCTGGCTGCTGGGGGAGGCCCTGGCTGGGCAAACTGTCACCACCCCTCGAACAACTTTTTACTCTGAGGGGGTTATTATCCACCCTGGGATAATTTTTATCTTCTGTATACCGTTTGTGAACTGTTCCTTGGGTTGTAAAACATTCCAGAAGCTCTTTAGCACAGAATTTGGCTTTTTGTCAATTTCTTCTTTAGGAACTTGGGCTTGACACAAATCTTGCCACATTTGCCTCTGAGTTACCCAAGCAGACTTGTTTCTCTGTTTTGTCTTGTTTCTCTGTTTTGTCTTTTTTTATATCTTTTTAAAGTTGCTTTATTATTTTATAGACACACTTTACATGCTCGCCTAAGTCACTTAAATCTGTCAAATCCTTTCCTACCTTATAAAGATCCTGCTCCACTCAGCACAGCCACTAAACCTCGATACCAATATCAAGGTCCTTGATCAATCAAGTTCTTTCAATCTCTAGTGAACACAATCCTATCTGGTCCAATGAAGAGGGCACCACACATTGATTTCCTCATACTTAGTTCTCTCAGTAGTGTCTGTCCCTCCTGTATTGTCCTCCAGCCCCTGATATCAATGGGAACCTCCACTGGTGATAACCAAGTATGCTAATGGCTCGTTCAAACTAGACCACCAGAGACCGATTCTCCCTGTACTGCCTCATGTTATGCAGCCTATGTCTCAAGGAAGGATGGGTGGTTATAGCGCTCAGGTTTTCTGCTTCTGCAGCACTTAAACTAATAACATCTGCTCCCATATCCCATATCCTCACAAGCCAGGTGATGAGGGGCTCCTTCACTGCTTGTTTGAAAGTCTTCCCTAGTTCCAACAGCTCCAATGCTCAGTATTCTCTGATTGTCACAGTCTCCCGTACTGAACCACTGTGAAGGCCTCCATCAGCATGCTAAAACATCAATTATTCCTTTCTTAGTATTAAAGGTTGAACCCAAGGGGCATCTTTTAGCTTTTTCTGGATCACTCCCTTCCTCATCCCTGTCTGATTTCTCCCATGGGTTCCAGGTTGAAGGGTCCCATGATAATCTTGTATTATCAATTTAATCTGGGCTTTCTTTCCTTTTTGACCACCTAGCCATAAAAAACAGCAGGTTAAATCTTCCATCTCTGTTTCTCTTTTATCCAATTTACCAGTAAGGTCAGAGGCCAGTACTGAAGAGGCCAGCCTCATATCCCTCTCCACTCTAATTCCCCTCTTAAACCTTTACTCTCCCTCTGGGCCACTATCTCTGCTTGGGACATATTTCTTATTCCCGAGCTGCGGCCAGGTTGCCTCTGCAGCTGCTTGCTGAAACTTCCTCCCTTGGTGTGCTACTCTCAGGGCTTACAAACTTTCTTCTAGACCTTTGGCTGTTCTCAAAGCATTTCTGTATTCTGGTCAAGCAGGCAAGCCACTCCAAGCCACCTACAAGTGGATTGCCATCCTAGGATTTCTCCCATGGACATCATCTAACTTGATGGCTTCACCTTAGTTAAGCATCTCACTATCCATTGCACAATCTGTGCCAAAATATTCTCTGCCCACACTCTCCCCTCACCAAGTTTCTCTTTCTGCATATAAGAGGGAGCATAATTGCTCTTCCTAAACTCATTCTCTCTTTTGTCGTATCCTCCAGACTACACCAATTGTTGCTAAAATTCTTTCTGGGAGGTGCGAGCAGTGTCCAGTCCCACCCTCCTCTCTTGATCCCTAGCAACAAAATGAGGTGTAATTTTGCCAAACTACATGTAGTTTAGAAAACTAGAGTTTATTTGGGCTTACTTACAAAGCAATGGGCGAGGGAGGGGGCTCCCCTACTGAGGCTATACAGCAAATTCTACATTTCCACAGGGACCCTGAGACCCCACACCCCCTGCCTAAGATGACAAAGTGGCCTGTCTCTCCTCAGCTTTCTCCACTCATACTCTTGGTCCCTCCCCGACATACAACCCAGGCCACTGATTGGTTGGGATGTAGCTGACTGTCCCTGCTCCTCCTCTTCTTGGATAAGGTCGAGTTTGTAATCCTGGGAAATCCAGGCTTGTCACAAAGGCCAGTCCATCTTGCCAGCCAGAGAACAGATTCAAGCAATAATCCAAAAGGAGTCCCAAAGGCTAGAACCACAAGTCTGGAACAGAAGTGAATTTGAGTCAGATTACAGAATGTTTGTATGTGTGAGTATGTGAGCATATATATTGCATTACATATACATATATATGTTACAGATGAATATATAATGTGCGTTTAATGTATGTGGTTTCTATGTGATTATATGTGTGTGCTTATATATGTGTGTTTGTGTGTGTGCCTGTAAGCTTGAGTGTGTGTGAATGTGTATGTGTGTGGGTGTATGTAATATTCTCAAAGTGATGATAAACACACTGAGATGCTTGGAGTTATTATGCTGATGGAGTTGAACAGAGTTGTTTATCTTTTGGGGGAAGGCTAATAAGTGTGATTATGACATTTCTTCTCTGTATTAATCTCTTGGGTGATTTGTTATAGTGTAGGGAGAGGAAAGCAGTGCATGTCATGCCATGAGCTATTCTCTCTGTATGTCCCTTCTATCCCATGAAACTGGCCTCTTCAGGGTCTTTTATTTGGCTAATTAAGTTTCTCTGTATTTATAATTTGATTGCTCAAAAAAATTTTGTCTTGTCCTATTTGTTAGACATAGTGATTATTATCACATTTAAATTAAACATATCAAAGTGAGGCTGAAAATAACTTATTTTGTGGCCTTCAAGCAAAAGGAATTCATTCTCTACGCTGTATTAGTTAAGCTATTGCAGAACTCAGTGCACACAATGGTACCTGAGCATGTCCACATGTTTACAAACTTAAAATTGCTAATTATAATTTGATTTTGTTCTCTCTCAACAGACATTAGAGTAAGTGAATAAGAATGATACAGATTTATAGCCACAGTTCTAATAAAAAAAAATAACTGATTTGTTAACAGCAAACTTTAGTGTTTCCATGAAATATGTAGTAACGACTGTGATATTTGTGACATGCTTCACATCTGAGCTCAGCATTCTCTAATTCCCTCTCTAGGCTCAGTACAAAATACCATGTCAACTCTAGCACAGCTCTGTATCGATCAAAGTGTATCAGCCTCTACCCAAGAATGAGGATCAGCGTATTTTCTTTCTTGTGTTCATTTATTTGTGGTTTTTCTTCATCTTGTATCTTCAGTGACTGATATGTTTGACAAAAGATACACAAAATCTGACACTGTGGGAACAGATCTTCAATTTTGCCGTTTACTAGGTTTCAGTCCGTGACATATTCTGAAGTGCGCTATGTGTTCTGTGAGACTGGCTGTTTACAAAGGCCCTTGCATCCCCCCACCTCACAATCCCTCCCCAAGCCTTGCACTTCCTAGGCAGAACTTTATCACAATTCAAGGGTTACTTTCCTGGGGCCCATGCTCTGAAATGGGCTGCCATGACCTTGACATGAGCCTTGGAGAGTCAGGACTTGTAGAAAAAGCACTGAATAAATAAAAATATCTGTTATTATTACTAGATGTTGATCTAAGATTTAAGTCGAGCTGACTGATTCAAATGTCTTTAGGACCAGTCATTACTCTCCGCTTCCTTCCTTCTCAGTTTTATTCAATATTAGAGGTTGCAGATAAAATGGATGTATTAATTCTGACAGAAAAAAAATTTAAGGTTTCAGACATTAGTTATGTAAGCTGAGAATGTGGAACAAATTATATGAGGGAATCAACATAGAAGTCTTCACGGGACTTTGTAATTGGGAAATGAATATGTACTGTATACAGCATGAATATGTACCAGATGTGAAAATAATTTTGTATAAAATTACAGTACATAATTTTTCAAGATGGGCATTAATAACTTACATATTCATCAATAGTATATAAAATAGTATATGAATGCAAATGTTAATTTCATTACAGTGCAAATTCTCTGTATACCTATGAGCCCAAGAGTGCCCTCAATAAGAACAAAGTGAAGTAGGTATATGCAACATGCTACTTCAGTTTGGTACTGAAGTTCACACAAAAATGCAGATGAATAAATCTATAATGAAGGCTTTTGAGGGATTTGTAATTTCTGGATTGAATTGAATTTATAGAGTAATTCAGGGTTCAGTGAACTACAGCCCATGGGCCAAATCCAGCCAGCTGCCTGTTTTGGTAAATAAAATTTTATTGGAACACTGCCATACTGGTTCATTGATTTGTTGTCTGTGGCTGTTTTCTTGATACAATGGCACAGTTCAGTAGTTGTAACTGAGCTAGTATAGTTCACAAAGCTGAAAAGATTTCCTATCTGGCCTTCTATAAAGAAAGTCTGAAGACTTCTATGATACTAACTATGGAGGGAGGATTCTTTAGAGAATTAAAATTCTTTCTGGTCACATTTTTTACCACACATGAAGAAGGATGGCACAGAGCAATAGATATTTAAGAAGATACAGCAATAATTTTTCTTAAATGATCAAAGTAATTTGGGTAAAATAAAATGGTGCCACAAAGTCCTGAATAATTAAAGTGGCTACCATAGTATTTTGACCACATCCTCATTAGAACCTTACCATCAGTCTAAGCAAACAATACTGAAAATGACTGTTCTAGCTTATTTCTCTATTGTTGTGATAAGACACTCTGACCAAAACCAACAAGAGGAAGAAAGGGTTTATTTGGCTTACCTATCCCAATAACAATTCATCACTGAAAGAAGCCATGACAAAAACTCAAGGCAGGAACCTGGAGGCAGGAGTTGAAACAGGCCATAAAGGAACACTGCTAATTGGCTTGCTCTTACAGCCTAAGCTCAGCCTGCTGTCTTATCTACTGCAGAATCACCTGCCTTGGGGTGGCACAACCCACAGTGGCCTGGGCCATCTCACATAATTAACAGCTAAGAAAATGCCTCACAGACATGGTCACAAGCCAATTAGATGGAGGAAATGCCACAACTGAGGTTCCTTCTTCTCAAGTATGTCAAATAGACAACTGAAGTACAGTGACTCAAGTTCAGATATATGACTATCAGCTGGAGCTGGAACAGTACACCACAGGCTGCATATCTTTAAAGGACTATATTTTCTCACAGTCTTGGTAGCTAGAAGCCCAAGTTCATGGTGATGGTGTGGTAAACTGTTTTCCTGATATAGATGGTCCTCCACTTGCTATGTCTTCATGTAACATAAAGAATGTTCTCTTACACTCTTTCCTTCTCTTGTCATTCTTATAAATCTACTAACCCTATCAGATTATAAGTATATTCAAATTACCTATTTAACATTAATAACTTCCCAATTACTATGTATTTCCACATACAGTTGCACTGGGTGTTAGAACGTCAACATTCTAACTTTAGGGGAACATGGGTCAGTCTATTGCAATAGGTATAAGAAATTATACTAAGTTTTTGTTATAGACATGGCAAGTTGGTTTTGCCCACTAGCAGAGTTTGGCCCATCAAGTTTCATGCCAGTAACCAACTAGCTTTACTAATATTAATAAAACTTGACAGGCTGTATCTCAAGCTAAATGATCCTAAACATTATCAACTATCAATTACTTTACACCATAGTGAATATTTTTTAGTCTGTAAAGTAAAAAGAATTGCTAAACAATTTAAAATCAAAAGCTTTCCATACTGTTTAAGACATACTCTAGGTCAATCATGAATTATTTCCCATATGAAGACAGAACCCACAAGGGGGAAAAAAATAAAGCCCTAGGTTATGTACCATGAAATTCCTCCAACTGAAAAATGGCATTTGGAACTCACCCTCTCACTCAAAATTTTCTTTTAAAATGCTTCAGAAGTTCCCCAAGGGTTTCATTTACAGCTACCATATTGGATTTGTCTGCTTATATGCTGCAGTCCTCCTGACAGACTAACGTTTGTGTTATACTTCAGTCTGTTTTGCATTTCAAAGTATACAAGCAGAAGCATCAAAACTCTCAAAGACAGTAATGAAAGGTTTGAAAACTAAAAGGTGGATCGGGAGCAGTACACATTTCCACTTGAAATCTCTCAAAAAGTTTCAGTTGATCAACTAGATCTCTCATGTCATGATGAATAAAGTCATAAGTTTAAAACTTTTAAAAACAGCTGATTTTATAAAAACAACTCAATCTGAGAATAATCACAATATTAGATACTAGCTGGAATTTTTCCTAAGATTATTTTCCCCTGCAATCATCTGTAAGCATCTATTGAAGCTAAACTTTACGGTTTAATGAGGACTCAAACTTTCATAAACAAATGAAGAAAATCCCAGTCAGGTCACCACAGTACCTCTGCTTCTAACCTATGGGATTACATACAGAAATTCTGCTGTTTAAGGCAGGCACAGTAATGTACATCAGCAATCCCTGCACTCAAGTGACTGAAGGCAGGGGGTTGCAGGTTCCATGCCAGCCTAAGCTATACAGATAGCAAAATCCTGTCTCAAAAAACAAGGTTTGAGCCAGTGGCATGGTGGCACTATACTTCTTTAACATTTACAGAGTCTTGGGTTTGATTCCTTGCCCTGCAATGTAAATGGACAAAGAAGTAAATCATCCTTCAACCTTTAATAAGATTGTAAGATCTTAATGGACACGCAAAAGGAATGAGTCTCCAGTATGCTAACCACTCCCATTACTAAACCTTAGAAATAGGTAATCCCTGTGTAAGTTCACAATGGAAAATCTGTAAAGTTCTGAAATGAGTAAAAACCGCTATCACAATAACAGTGAGAAAAGGAAAAGAAAAAAAATGTATTTTGACTATGTCTCTGTAATAGAGCATTTTGCTTTAATCGACTTTTAGATGCTTAACCCTAATTTACATAACAACCTTTCAGTCTCAGTTTCTTGAAATGAAACTAATTTGAAAAACCTCCTGATCTTAATATAAGCTATTTTCATCCTAAAGTTTATGGGAATGGTCACCTTTCTTTTAAAATTGCCTGATTGGCAGTGCCTCTGTCAGCAGTAATCCCCAGCTAGACTTTAATGAAATGTTTCTCCCTTTCTCCAGGGCTATGGAGTGCAGCTCGGCTATAATTAACTCGAGATTGACCAATGGGCAGTGAAGGAAGCAATTCACTTCAAGAAGAGGATTATTACAACCATTATTTGTTCTAAGTCCAGATGCTCTGTTGAGAAAATACAGAAAATAGGGGAAGGAGAGATGGATCCTCAGTTAGGAGCAAGTACTGCTCTTGCAGAAAATCCAAGTTCCATTCCTTGTACCCACAGCTCACAAATACCTGAAACTCAGCTCCAAGGAGAGTCAATGTCTCTGGTTTCCACAGGCACTCACACACATACACTTAATTTTAAATACAAAATCAATGTTTTGTTTTTAAATAGCCAAGAAAGTGAAAGGGAGGCATTAAAAGCTTTCTACCTTTCACTGCAGCTAAACAAGAAAGTAACATGGATAGATAGATGACAGGTAGACAGATGATAGATGATAGGTTAGAGCTAAAGAGATGAGTTATATAGAGAGATAGAGACAGGTATAGAGAAGATAGAGACAGAGTTCAAGCAGCTTGTCACAGTCTTCAACTATACGTGAAAGGAACAAACATCAAGACTTCATTTGAAGTCCTATTATAGTACAAAGTTTTGTTGGTTCTCTTTAAAAATATATCTAGACACTTCTCACTTCTTGCCATTTCCATTGTTCCCAGTCCAACACATGACTATTTCTTGTGATAATGTAGTGACTGCACTCTGCTCTGAGTTTCTCTCACATATGATGCCAATGTGAATCCAGAACAATGCACATGATCACACCAGACTGCTCTGCCCCTGAATGCATCACATCCACACTCCTATGCGGAATGACTAAAGCTACATGATGGTTTTTAGAAATGAGCTTTGGGGAACCATAACATTTGGATGAGGTTGTGAGGGTAGGGCCCACATGATGTGAATTCAAAGACTTTTTTAATCAAATTTTTGTGTATTTCATACAGAATATCTCAATCAATCTTAATCACCTATGAGCCCCCCTCCTCACTGGCACTCTCCCACACCCCACCTCAGAATTCAATTCATAGATCTTATAACAAAAGACATTAGGGCACTTCTTTTCTATTGGCCATGTGAGAACATCAAAAAAGGTAGCCATCTGTATGTAAGCCAGGAAGAAAGCTTCAACCAGAGCCTGACCATACTAGCAAGATGATTTTGAACTTCCACTCTACAATAAACTTCTTCTAATTAAGCCATCCAATTTATGGCATTTTGGTATATATACAATACCTTTTCTCAGTATGAATGTGCACATCTTTCAGTAGACACTCAAAAGGCTCCTTCACCATTTGGCTAATTAAAGACCTCACTGCACATTAATCTCAGCCACTCTGTGCCAGGCACACTGGTCTCCCTGCTGTTTCTCCAGACACCGTCCTCCTTAGGTTGCCCGTCTCCTTCATATTTTGACATAAATATCATCATATCAGCAAGATATTCCTTGACCCTCTGCCTGTCTAAAACTGAATCTCTCCCACCAACACCTCAGACACTTTCTTCTCTAGTCTATTTTCTCTGCAGCTTTCTGGCCACAACTATAAGCACATGTATGTATTTATCTGTCTTTCTCCCCATTAACATATAAGCCCAATTAAAGATTGCTATCTCCTATATTAACTATTGATTTTCTAATGCCAAGTAAGATCATATTTATTATACGATAGACATTCAACAAACGTCTGTAAAACTCATGAATAAATGTTTTCATTTGAAAAAGCAATGAAAAAAAAAAAGTGGTGATAGACAAATCCCTAGCTCAGGGTTGGGAAAATGTCTCAGTGGTTAAAAGCTCTTACAAAAGACCTGAATTCTGTTCCCAGCACCCATATCAGGTGGCTCCCAACTGCCTGTAACTCCAGACCCAGGGAATCCAATATAGCATTCTGGCCTCTGCAGGCATCTACACACACATACACATACACACAAACACACACACATACACAAAAGCAAGCAAACATGGGCCATATTACATATATACATAAATATATACATATATGAGAATACATTTAATTGGGTGAGGGCGTCATGGGGGGAGGTTCAGACAAGGAAAGGGATCTAAATACCAGCAAACTATATTGTATGAAAATCACAAAAATTCAGTAAAAACAAAACAAAACAATGGTGCTAGAGAGATGGTTCAGTAGCTAAGAACACATGTTATTCTTGCAGAGGGCCCAGGTTCAGTTCCTAGTACCCACATGGCAGCTCACAACCACCTATAACTACAGTCCCACACATATATGGTACATATATGAGTGCAGAAAAACACTCATATACATAAAAGAAAAATAAATAAATCTTAAAAAGAATAGTCCCAAGTTCAAAGCTCAGCTTCTGAATAACTTCTGCATTAGAACTCCCTCATAATAGCCCAAAAGTTCATTACTTCTTCAGGAATCAAGTTGCTCATTTTTGAACAGCAATTTGTTTATGGGGATCCTTAATGAAAAATGGCAACACCTACATCTAAGTCATACTGCACCCCTTTAAGTTTCATTTACCAAAAGGAGTTCTTTTGGTAATTTATGGGGTATATCACTATTATTTGTTTTTTTAATATGTCAAAATTGTTATCTTAATTTATAAATGAGACAAAGCGTGGTCTTTTCCTTTGCCCTCGCCTATATGCTTAGGATGGTTAATGAGAAGAAGCTGGAGTCCACTCATTCATGCATAAACATTTATTCAGTGCCTTCTTTGAACTAGGCACAGTTCTAGGCTGAGAAATTAGATTGGTGAACTTCTTAACAAAAGTATCTGTTCTCATAAAGCTTTCATAAGGTCCTCATTAAAGTGATAAAGGAGCTAGCTATAATCCCAGCATCGGGCAGGGCAGGGGCTGGGGGCGGGGGGCAGGAGGATCTCTGTGAGATCAAGATCAGCCTGGTCTACATAGTAAGTTCCAGGGTAGCCGGGGTTATAGAGAGACCCTGTGAAGAAAAGAAAGGAAGGAAGGAAAGAAGAAAGAAAGAAAGAAAGAAAGAAAGAAAGAAAGAAAGAAAGAAAGAAAGAAAGAGAGAGAGAAAGAGAGAGAGAAAAAGAGAGGGAGGGAGGGAGGGAGGGAGGGAGGGAGGGAGGGAGGGAGGGAGGAAGAAAGAAAGGAGAGAGGGAGGGAGGGAGGGAGGGAGGGAGGGGAGGGAAAGGGGGAGAGAGGAAGGAAGGGACACGAGGGAGGGAGGAGAAGAGGGAGGGAGGGAGGGAGGGAAGGAAAGGAAAGGAAAGGAAAGGAAAAGTATAAAGGAAAAGGAGAGGTTGGATACTAGTAATTTAAAAATAAATTATTCACAAATAAAATGAATGTTAGGTGAAATAAGAAGGTTATGGGGAGAGAATTAAGCATGGAAGAGAGATGAGAATTATCACCATGGCTCTCAGCTAAATAGAAGGTCAGATCTCATTGCAGGAGGAGATATTTCAGCCCTGTAGGAAAATTATTCCACTCAAGAAAAGAACAGTACAAAGGTTGCGCTGTGTTTGGTATGTTGGAGGGAAAGCAAGAGCAGCAAGTAGCCAAGACAGAAACAATGGGTTTTAGAGAAATAGGAGATGAGGTTAGCATGGGGCCGGATTATGAGGGCTATCTCAGGCCAAAGGAAGAGCAAGGGAAGCCACTAGGATGTTATGCAAGAACACAGCCAGATAAATCTAACATTCTTTGTGGGACCTCTGTACCGATGCTCTCTGATTTAGGATGAGCTTATAATCCGGTGAGCCTATTAAACAGGAAATGCAGAGCATGGGATTAGCAGCTGTTGACCCTCATGATCACATGCCTGCCTGGAACTGTGCCTCAGGACTGCTTCCCAGAATCTCCAGAATATCAAACTATATATTATTAGTCTAGGAAAGGATTAAAATCCAAAGCATGGTTTTTGCCAAATCAGCTAGCTTCTATTGCATCCAAAAGCTGAAAATTATAAAGTTAAACCACTGTAAATCAAGAGCTGTCTGCAAATTCAGTTGCCATTTTAACTTCACATTTCATTTGTGTTTTAGACAGGGTTTTAATATGCCACCTAGGTGAGCTCAAACTCATAATTCTCCCACCTCAGCCTCCCATGAGTTGAACTCTTGAACGAAGCATGAAACCATGAAGGCCAGAATGAGAAGAGTAGCTAAGAAAACTGTGAGAACTGAGCAGTTAATAGGTAGTTTTGAAATGCAGAGCCACACACAGACTTTTTGAGTTGAAATGAGTGAGGGAAAGAGACTGGTTCAAGTCTTATTTACTTTGTTTTATTTTACCTATGATTGTTTAAGGATAAACACACCCTTTACTGATATGAGGAAGAACATGCGTTGCATAGAGGAGCAGTTTTTCCCTCTGTCTGTTATGAGGGATAGACTTCAAAATATGACTGACACGCCAACTAACCAATGACTTAAGGGGGGAGGTTTAGCGGAAACGCAGGGAAGTCTGGGAAAGAGGGAGGAGAGGCGGGCACGGTGCAGGTCTCCATTTTGGGCACATTCCAGAGTTCCGAGTTCCAGGAAGGACCCGTGATCAAAATGCAGGCTCCACCCTAGGAAATCTCTATCTGGGAATGAACTCCTTGTAAGTGACATGGAATAAACTAATCGTTCTAAAGAACACTCTCTATCTGTTCAGTTGGTTCAAAGCTGGGGATGGGGTGAGGCTGAGTGCTGGGCCTCACCAGAAGAGAATTCATGAAACAACATGGAAAAGAACAAGACAGTAGTTTAAGATCTGCAGTTCATAGTTCAGAGAGTTAACTTAATACCCTCATTCGGCATCTGCAATACTATTACACACGTATTTTGGTCACTGTCTCTGATCCCTGCTTCCTAACTCCCTCCCTGAGGCATAAAGAAACTAGAAATTCTCTCTCCCAAGGCAAATCATAGAGAATCAAATCTTAACCATCTTTCTGTCTTGGTCTGATAATAGATCAAAAGAGTCTTTCATTCCAGGAGAGGTCCACTACCATACCTCAGAATAAGGAGTGATGAACACAGAAACCTAAAAGAAACAGCTAGCACATTAGCATTAGAGCAGACCCCTTTTGGCCAGTCACGCCTATACATTATTATCCAGGATTTGCACATGTTTATGCAATGAATTCTCCACACAAACCTCAAAGGGCAAAGAGTGAGGTAGCTGAATACATGGAGGTTTTGGAGGGTGCCAGGTGCAGAGAAAGCATGGAAGTTTTGAACACCATTCCTGCGTTTCACTCTTTGTGCGTATCTTGACCTGTATCATCTGAAAATATACAAATATCCTTTATAAAAAAAATAGCAAATACAGGTAGATTCCCTAAATAGTCATCAAATTAATCAAACTCAAGGAGGAAGTTGTGGGAACCTCTCTTTACAGAAGCAAGGGTCAGATCAACCTGGGGCTTTCAATTATGAATACCATCTGTTGGAGTAATCCTGGGGACTATGGTCCCCATCTGCTGGATCTAACATCATCTCCAGGTAGATAATGTTAAAACTGAAATAAAATCTGGGGACATTCAACTGTTGTCTACTGCAGAACTGATTGCCTGCCTACTGGTAGGAAGAAATCTCCATGCCTTTGAGGTCACAGAAGTCTCCTGAGTTAACTTTTTCTGTGAAAGCAGAGGAAAAGCAACAGTTTGGGTTGGTTTTGCTTTTTTTCCTAAGCCTCTAACACAGATGGCAGTGGAAGGTTAAATTATAAAGTTTAGAGGAGCAAGTTTGAGGAGTAGTTCTAGGAATCACAAGCACCATCAAGTCAGATGGTGTTTTAAACCAGGAGACTCGATAGGAGCGCCAAAGGGGACTGTCACCCGTGCAAGAAGCAAAGAAAAGATACAGGAGACACCAGAGCACTCACGTGTCAAGCCGCTAGAAAGGTTTAAGGGAGGGGAAGGGGGAAAAGAATAACCAAACGTAGGAGAGAAAATGAAGAAAAAATGTGCTGTCCTAAAAGACAAACAAAAATAAATAACAATACTTGTGTCTCAAAGAGTTGGGGAAAACAACTGTCAGATCCTGCTGACAGCTGAAGATAAGACTGAAAGTGGATGGTGGGATGTGCAATGTGGAGGCATTAGTGAACCTGAGAAGTTTTAGTGCAGGAGTGAAGGCAAAAGGCTGATAACTTCAAAACACAAGAGAAATCAAGAAATTCGTGCAGATAGACCGTCCTTTCAAAAGGTTTAGCTGTAAAAGGAAGGAGAGAAATAGATCTGCAGCTGGACTGGAGATGTGGCCGGTCAGGCTGAGAGAAAGAGCCCCGTATTTTAATGCTGATAGGTAAGCAACCAATGAAAAGAGAAAACTGAAGGTTTAGAAGAATTGAAAAATTGCTAACATGATTTCAGGAAGAAAGAGACAGAGAAGGGAATGGGATTCACAAGAGGAGGATTTGTTCCTTCCAGAGAAATGCCAGTCTGTACAGGGGAGCAGACAGGAGGAGTGCAGTACAGGGCTTATGCCATCATTAAACACTGTGTTAATCTGACATGTAAACACTGTAATATCATTTCCTAACTTAAGAGCCAAAGATGTCTGTTCAAGCAAGTAAAATGATGTCCCGGAGGCCTCCTTATAAATATGCCCTAAGTTAAAGCTCTGGTGGAATTAATAAGAATGTGCTTAAGAGTAAGCCCAAGTTGTGAAAGTCTGAAGTTCTTAAAAATAGGGAGAAATTGAGGAAGGAGTAAGCAAAACGGAACATATCGTCACAATATCGTCAAGGCAGAAAAATAATTTTGAGACTGTTTTTATTTTGGATTTGAAGTTTTCAGGGGGAAAGCCCCCCTCACTTGCTATCCTCATTGAGCACAGTGCACATAGTAACTACTCAATAAATGCTTGGTGAATTAATTAGTTAATTCAGTCTTAACATTTAGTTTGTGTTGCATTAAATTCTCTACCCAGTATTACGGCTCACTTGTTTATGATAGTAATAATCTCATGCATCACTCCCACCAAAATGCACTGTTTTCATTGATTTCTCTCATCTTTAGTGTTCTGTTTATTTCTTTTTTTGGTTAGTGGTTAAATATCATAAACAGTGAGTATCATATATAAGTTCTGTTTCTTAGTGTAGTCCTGAAATTCTACAGCAGTAATAGCTACAAAATAGCTTAACAAGACCAGTTAAATGGCCATATTATAGAATAATTAATGAAGGAATGAAATGCCTTGTTAAATTGTATTAAAATAATGGTTAAATATTGGAATAACTGTGTCTATTTTAATAGGATTTGGTGTTGCATCAGCACAAAGGCTGTCAAAGCAGGGTCGGGGGGATGAGGAATGAATAAAACATTTCCCATTGAAAGAAATGATAACTATTCTTTTGGTTTATGAGAAAATCGCCAGATGAAGGGGTTTTCAAAAATAAATTACCTCCATAAAATAGACTACATTTCTTAATTCTAAAGAGGGGAAGGGAAAGTCACTTGAGAAGTCAGTTCCCTGCAGTACTTAGTAAAGTAAAAGGCAAGGCTCTGTTTCACTGAACTCCCTACGAAGACACTGAACCCTAGTTCACAAAGAGATCTATAGTCAATACCACTAGAAATCACACAGTTGAACAGCTACAATATACAAGCAAACATCTCAAAGAATTCTGATGAAGCATTGTACAGAATTTATTCACAGTGTACAGAATTAATTCAAAGATAATATCTGTAAAACTTTTTATGATTTAAGGCCTTTAACCAAATATGCCCATAATACAAAGGATTTACTTAATAAAAGGTAAGGCAAGAAAGTCACATTTCAAAAAAAAATAAGATATATCTCTACTCAACTAGGAGGTTTATGGTTAAGATGAACTGATATTAAACAGTTATCATCTCAGATTAAGAACAAATATATCCACCACCTAAAAACAAATGTCACAAGAAGTAAAATGTTTAGTTGATACAAATGATGAAATTTTTAAAATATATATGGTTAATGTACTTTAAATATTATATATGTGTATGTTTCAACTACATTATGAAAGGCTTTATGAGGTTTTACTCCTAGCAAGTAGTAAATCATCACTGTCATTATCATCAACACTGCAATATAAAAACAGACATGTCAGAGCTGAAGAGATGTCTCAGTTGGTAAAGTGCCTTCGTGCAAGCATGAGAACCTGAGCTAGAGCTCAGAACCCATGTTTAAAAATCAGGTTATGGTGGTGTGTGCATTTGTAACCCAGGTGCTGGAGAGGTAGAATGAGGTGTATCCACAGGGCTACTGGCCAGCCAGTCTAGCTGAATTAGTGAACTCTGGTTTTCTGATTAAACAGAAGTCTAAAGATGAAAGAAATCAATGTAAGCAATACATTTCAGCAGGAGTGATATATTCAGCAAGCTCTGTGTCTCGCAAAACAAGGTAAGCAGCTCCTGAGAGATGATGGCTCTTGGCTTCCACCTGTCCACATACATACTCCTGCACAGACATGTGTGGCTGCATACACATGAATATACACACTCATCCACACACACACACACACACAAAAGAAGAAAAGGTATGTCTAATATAGTTCAATAAAAATCTATCATTCAAGTTATCATCTCTTATTCTTAAGCTCTAATAAAATAATTTATCCTACAACTTAGCCTTTCCATTCTACAAAAATGCTGACTCCAGCAATGTTATTCATAAAGTACAAGGTACATGCTGTACAGAATAGTCCTTTGAGCCAAACAGACTCCATCGTCAGGAGTTAACTCAGCCTGCTTGCAAAAGATCATTACAGATGGGCTTGTTGACTGTTGATCTTCCCTCGTTGAAAGAGATTTGGGGAGGGTCATGAGACCTTCACCTAAGCATTTAGTCATTCCTCTTTCAACTTGTTGTGGGCAATTTTGCCCTAAATGGCCTCAGGACAGGGTTAGAGGGTCTAGGTTGGGAAAGAAGAAGGGAAGGACTCCATTTATGGGGAAGCCTCATCCATAATGAGTGAAAACTTTCTGATGCAGCTTGGTGGGGAGGAGTACCCACACTCCTGTAAGCACCCAGTGCTCTCTAAGTAAGCCCAATAAACTCATAGCTACTCCTGGTGAACCTCGGTGGAATCGAAACTCAGATTGTCATTGGGATCAGGGGAGAAAGGAGTGAATACTATGTCATTTACAATCCTACCCCCCCCCCGCCCCAGAAGGAGTTTTACCAACAGTATGCATGGAAATTTTCTCTAACACAGTTCCCTTCATGTTTGTGTTTTGATACGGGGTTTTCCTGTAACCTCGGTTAGCCTAGCACTCCCTATGTGGACTACACTGACCTCTAACTCACAGTGCCACTGCCTCCTACATGCTGGGACTAAAAACATGTACAACTATGTCCAGACGCCTGCACGATTATTAACAAGACCTCTTCTTTCTTGCCTGCCTTCAGCTAAATGCCAATTTCTTTTGTCAGGACTCACATAAAGACAAACCTTCTCTCTATATACACTTCATGTCTACAGCACTGGATCCCATACTCTTAATTTAGTATGATATAAAATATTTACCCTCCAAAACTAAAGTGCTTGATTATATTCTATACTTTGTTGTGTAATTCATTCATCCCTGTAAATACTGTCCTCTTTCCTCAACAAAACCACAATCTCCTTGAGGACAGAAATTCTTGTGACAAAACACCTCTGCCCCTTCTACAATCACAGCACCGTGCCAGTAGGTAATGAATTCTTCATAAAAGCACTGTAAATGCAAAAGCACTGTGTCTTGAAAAGAAGCAATCAAGCAATCTCCTTTACAAAACATCGATTTGCAAATTACAGAGCAGTAGCAAAGGGAAACTGAAAGCTATCTGCTATAATTAATTGAAATCTAAACAGGGTGAGTAACAAATATTGTGTCAGTCATTTTATCTGCCCTCTAATTAACTTATAAAACATCTATGACAAAAACACATTGTAATATTTAGGTATGTCTTCAAATCAATGCAATCAAATTTATAAGACATGTTTCTTCATATTTTTCTTTCTAAATTTTCTACAGAGTATATATTATTGATTTTAGTAATAAGAAAGCAACAAAACAGTTACTATGTTATTTTTTCAACAATAAGATTATCTGCTTTATTAAAGCAATATACATTTTAATCTCTGGATCAAAATCTCTCAAATCGTGTTTTAATGGAATTCCAGAATTCTAGATTCATCTAGCATGGATTTGAATTTCAAATTCATTAATTATTGCTTATAAACATATTCCCATTACTCAGTTACTAAATCCCTAAATTTCTTCAACTGGAAAATTCAAAAATAATAGATACTAGCTCAAAAAGCCAAACCCAAGCCCAATTTTAGCCCTGTTCCTCTCTCTCTCTTCTGCTCATATCTGCCTCTTTACTACTCTTCAAATAAATGGTAAATCCCTGAGTTCCAAGGCTACACACTTCGTTCCTTCTGACAATATCCTGCTTCTCATGATTTCCACTGGGCTCATTGTTTCATTCCCTTGAGTTCTTGAATCAAAACACTTCTAAAAGAAGCCTTCTATGTTAAAAAGAATAATTAAATGGAAAAGAATGTGCAAAACTCTGAAAGGTAATTCATATTTCATAAATGCAGTTGTCATTTTATTGTTGTTAATATGTTTTGGACAGAACAAGAAAGATAACTTGATTCTAGATATGACTACAATGTTCTTTCTAAAATCACACTGACAGTTCTCATGAAAATGGGATATACAGGTACAGAAAGGCTTGCTGTATCATTTCAGTCATACTCTATAATTCTCATACAACTTAATACCAAGGAATAGAAAATCTCTACAAACCCTGTACAAGTAGTTTTAATTACCTAAGTTAGATATCTTAAAACAAATCACACAGTGTATTCTGGTTGCTTATAGTGACTTAACCATGATAAATATCTTTGTTTAACAAGGAGAATAAATTGTTATCCTATAGCAAGCATCAGAATTCCAAGGGAATGATTTTGATAAACTACTTGGTGTAAAACTTCAATTCTTTAGCAATACAGTAACATGGGATGAAACCACAGCGAAGAAAGTTAAACATCTCAGCATTAGAAATGAAGCAAGACATAATATATTGAAGAGTCTACATCAGAACAGAACAATGACTTTAAGAAAGGGAGATCCAAACTGGGTGTGGTGGCTTATGACTTCAAGCCCAGCACTTGTTACCTTGAGGAAGAAAATTGTTGTGAGTTCTAGGAAAGCTTGGCCTACAAAGTAAGACCTTCTCTCAGTGCAAGGGAGAGGGGATGAGGGAGGGAGGGAGGAAAAGAGGGAGGGAGGGAGAGGAAGGAAGGAAGGAAGGAAGGAAGGAAGGAAGGAAGGAAGGAAGGAAGGAAGGAAGGAAGGGCCGGCCTACCATGGCCAGCTATCTCCATATAATCTCCACCACCTCAATTTTATACCTAGACCTAAGTACATACCACTTACCCCTTACCCTTGCCTGGTTGCCATTTTTTAAATAAATCATAAATCTCTGAGTTCAAAGTCCAGGCACTTTGTTTCCCCTGACAATAATCTGATAGGTGATTTTCCCTAGCTTCACTTTTTTATTCCCTTACAATCTTAGACCAAAACACTTCCATATGAAACCTTCCATATTAAAAAGATTAATTACTTAATTCATTTTTAAAAAACCACAGCCTCTCTTCCATGCCGCATCTGCTGACATTTACCCTATGTTCTAGTTAGTTATTTATTAATATTTACTTATTGATTGATTGAAACAGGGTCTCATAGTGTAGCCCAGGCTGGCTTGAAACTTGTGATCCTCCTACCTCAGCTTCTTGAGTGTGGAGTTCTAGGTAAGTGCCACCATACCTAGTTGTGCTGGCTATTTAAATGGTTCTTGTCTCCACCTGATAAGCCATACTTGTTACTAACTAGCTTTATCTGTCTTCATCTGGTAGAATGTAAGCTCTGGGAAAGAAGGGATTTCTGCTAGAGAGATATTTAGGGAGCATGCTTACAAATCATTAGTACATATATCTATAGATATACGGAGTAAGTAGACCTTTACAAGAAACTTTTCAAAGCACCATGAGCTTTGCTAACTCCCCCAGCTATATAAAAAGGAGTGCGCTGGAACAAGTCAAATAATTCAATTATATACACCATAAGGTAGCTTAACACGTAGTAGCAACAGTGAACAAAGCTCTTTTCTGCAGATGAAAGCCTGTATGGTTCAATTGTGAGTGAAAGAGAGGAGAAGAAATGAATCCTGTGGCAAGCTGACAGTTACATGGAACCCCCTGAAGTCAGAAATTGAGTTCTTCTGCTAATTACTGGTCTGAAGGGGACAGAAAAAGATCCACATTTTGTTTCTCTTGCTGAACTTGCAACATAAGCACTTGTGAATTTTGCATTAGGGTCAAGCTGGGAAGCTGCCAGGTACCTGGTGTAGATAAAGGTACCACCTCCCATGAAAATGAGGTCAGGCATTCCTTTCTGCCTTGGGTGACTACCAGGGAGATTTTAGTGTAACTGATTTTAATAGGAAAGTAGAGACAGAAAGAGAGGAAGGGAAAAAAAATAAACAGCAAAAGCACAAATCTTATTTGAAATAAAATTTTGTCTACGGATTCTCAGATGGCGTATTTCCCAGAGACCTCAGAATTTTGCAATACAATTCATTAAAATGGAATGTCATACCTATAGACAACAATGTCAGCTATTCTATCTACTCTCTGAACTAACTACTCATTGTAAGACCAATAAAGCTACACAGCAGGCAGGTACTTTAATGAAATAGGCACAGTTCTCCAGGGAAGTAAACCTGTGGTTCAAACCAACACGTTTGATCAAGTAAACACTTTATTCTTCCCAATGAGAATACCTCACATGTGAATTCTGATCAAAAACGCTCTTGGGAAGAAAAGTGACAGTGAGGTATGAGTGGGATGGAGGGCTGCTGTGATGTCATGCCCCGAAACAGGCTTCAGAACATGAAAAGGAACTTCAACATGGCAAATGTACACATGTACCCTTTCCAATACCTTGGACCACTCTAGCTCACTTCCTGCCAAAAGCACAACCTCATTAAAATTAGAATAATAAATTAATGAATTTATTCATATGACCAATAATTACTGAGTACATTCCCTCTGTAAAAGGAGTAAGTATGAGGACATTCACAGAGAATAGTCTCCATTATTCCAAGTTTCTCTTCTTTTTTATTTTATTAACTGTGTACTAGAAAAACAATCTAAAAAATATACTCTGAAGGAGGGCTAATTCATTAAGATCTGGCATCTGAGAATCAGAGAGAGAACCCCCATCGGTGTCAGTTCTGTGTGCAATATTGGAGAGTTCTGGGAGTCATAAAGACCGGGTTTTAAATCCTAGGGCCTTCACTTGCTGGCTGTCTAAATGCTTGGAAACCCATTTGGTTCCCTGATGTGGAATGTGTTCTCACTGTATCTACTCACGTGGTAGTTGTAGTAATCAAAGGTGATTTTGGCAAACAGCCTTCCACAGGATTATTTAGCCATTTATAGCTATTTGGGTTATTTTTATTCTAAACTTATATAATGCCTTTCTTAATTCCCACAAGCACTTACCAGCAAGACTTCAGAAACACAAATCTTATTTTACCTTTTATGAAGAAATTATTTTTGTGCTCATCATTTCTAAAAATATAAACCTTTGAATTTTTATGCTGCTACATGCCTCAAATAGCACATGAAGACGGAGTTCCATTTTCCAGGAGCCCTTCCAATAAAATAACCAAAAAATTCTTACCTAGTTTTGGCAAAGAATAGGGCACTTTAAAGTAGTCTTCATAAAATTCTATTAATCTCTTTGTAATGTGGAGAGCATAGTCCCCGGATCCTCTTCTGATGGCGTCAGGTCTTGCATATAATCGAACCTAATTAAAAACATATATAAAAGTAACTTTAGCCTTTGGGTTCTCAAGTTTTATTTTCTTTGCAAATATGAATCTACACAAATCACTTTGGATACTATAAAAAGTAAGCAGCATTCTTGTTCATATATAAAAACACACTCTTGCTGAAAAAGCAAACTAAAGAATTGAAGTAGCCAAGTTGAGCAAATTACAATTTGCTCTCTTTCCAAGATGACATAGAGAAGATTTGTATACCTTTTGTCAAAATAAATATTCAACGTTATCACTTACATGTGCTTGCTAGAGATATGAAGGTATGGTGGATTAGTATAATGGGTCCCTGGCCATGCTGAAAGTAGGTAGGAGATGGTGGTTAGCAAGAGAGAAAATTCATGGTTTGTTAGACATGTTGCATCAAGCTTTGGAGGTATTACCAGATTGGGAAATATATATCTTACTTATGCTTCCTTTTTTCTTTCAGACTCAACTGTCCTTATTCCAAATCCACAAAGTAGGAATGGAAAACTTTTTATGTACGTAAGCAGTCACCATTCTGGGAGGCCGTCTGCAACTGCTCCTAGCTTCAAAATCAGCTGAATGTAATTCATAGTTCTAACACAATCTGGATATTTAATATTGATTCTTAAAGCCAGCATCATAAATTATCTAGTCCTTGGCAAAAATAAAAAGCCTAAAGTGAGAAACGTAAAACTGAACAAAACCAACAATTGTACAGGAAAGGTTAAAATGAGATTAGTTTTCATAAAGCTTTCATAAAGCTATCCAGCATCTTTCCTTCCAAAGGCTAAATCTATTTTTCACAGATGTGGTCCCTAATCCTCATATCAATTCTGTGAATAGGAAATATGCATTTCATGCAGCAGTGGAAAGCATAGAAGCGTGGGAGTCGGATTTTAGTCCTACTCTGCCACTAACCAAGCTGGGGGATACTGAACAAATTACTTAACCTCTTTGGGTCTTATTTATAAAGTGAAGGAGTTGGCCACCAGCTAGTTGCTAAAGTGCTTTTCAGTACTAAAACACATTACTTGCAATCCCATTTTATAAATAAGGGAGTCTATGTACCTTTCAAATCACTACAAAAAAAAAAATATGTGGTTCACTCAGTATACTGAAATGGATATTCATATTCAAGGAGAAAACAAAACAAAGAAAACTGTATTAAATCATAATGTAAAAACTGATTATACAATTAACTCTCTATAATCTATGAATAAGAAATGAGAACAGAGATGTATAATCAGAAAATATAGGGTTGGTGCTGGAGAGATGGCTCAGTGGCTAAGAGCACTGGCTTTTCTTGCAGAGGACCCAGGTTTGGTTCCCAGCATCCACATGGCAACTAACAACCATCCATAACTCCAGTTCCAGGGGATCCAGTGCCCTCCTCTGACCTCTGAAGGCATTGTACAACATGGGTGTACTCACATACATGCAAGCAATACAAACATACAATGTAGATAATGAAGGAAAATAGATTCTCTCTTTATGTTATAAAAACATATAATTTAATAGGGTAATCACTAAACTCAAGAACAATTACTTATTTAAATTGTAAAGCTACTTTCTGCCAAATTTATTTGATAGCCACCAGCAGTCTTGGCTGTCAGTGATATGAAACTAAGAACTATTAGGACAGATCTTCTGCAGCAGAACTCTAAAAAAGGATGAATATATGAGTAATGTATAAATAAAGGCTTTGGGGGGGCTTACTAGCAAATGGGGGGAGCAAGGCAAGGGGATAATAAACAAGCAAACATAGGTTTTAAGCACACCAAATAGAAAGAGGATGGAGCCCACGCACTGGCAGCATCCACCAAACAGTCAGCTATCACTCACTTACACATTAATGCAGTCACAAGAATATTTATTTGGTATTTGCTTTATACCGGATATGAGACTAAGCATTTTTCATTTGATACTCAGAAACACTTACCCTCTGTCTAACCAAAGGAGCCACAAAGCACATGACAAAAAGCAATGAATGTGTAATGACCATTCTCAAAAGTCTCCGATATTAAGTAAAGTTAATGTCAACTGGTGATAGATGCCATATACAGTAAACTACAAATGGCATGAAGACACTGAGGAAAAATGAAGCTTTCAGAAAGACCCAGGTAAAGAAACTGGTAAGCTGATATTACTTCTAGGGGAAGGACGTCCACAAATAATGGTCACAAGAAACACTGACTACTTTTTGGAATTATCATTGATTTGGGTAGAAGCACAGTCATGCTTTCCACCAACTCCACCAGTTAGTTAGTCGAGCATTCTGTAGACTTTGGCATGATAAACACAATTAAATCAATCTGGCTGTCAAGATTTGATGGAAATAAACCAGTATGAATGAGAAGACAAATCAGACACATGCTTAGCACAATGGCTTCATTTCCTCACTCAAACATTTATTGCATGCCTGCTGTGTGCCAGGCATTGTACTAGGGAATAGGAATAGAACAATCAAACCCCTACTACAAAATGAACAAGACATTTATACTTACTGCTCCTAGGAGGTTCACAGTGTGTGGAAAACAAACAAATAAATCACCAACAAAAATACAATCCAAGAGATATAATCGTGCACTCTGCCTTCCCACCCATTGCAACAGACATGCAAAGTTAAATCCTTCATATTCTATCTTTTCAAAGCATCATTTCAAAATTTCCCCACCAATTTATACTTCCGTACAACAAACAAATATTCTGGACTCTTTCTATGCAATTTGCTGCTGCTGTTCTTGTTCAGGTTTGCTTTGTTTGTGTTATCAGACAAGGATTCACTATGTAGCAAAGTCTGACCCAACTCACAGCCGCCCTGTTTCAGCCTCCCAAGTGGTGGGACTACAGGAGTACACCACCACACCCACGTTCCTGTGTTGGGGAGTATATTGCACATAGATGCTCCAGCTAGTTTCTAGAAATCTCAGAGAAAGAACAAGCAAGATAACACACCACTTTAAAGAATGGAGGGACACCAACAACCTGAGAGACAATAGGTGTAAGTAAGGTATTTCTTATTTGCACTTCCTGTTTCTAGTCTCACTCAAACTTCCTGCTTCAAGACTTTCACCTGCACTGCTCTATTAGAACCGACCTCACCAGCATCAGTGATGACCACATGATGGCAAATTCAACAGCTGATCTGATTAAAAAAGCTCAACTTGTTTAAGCTGTCAGCAGCATCAAACAGTCAATCATTTAATGTCCTGGAAACAATTTGTTCCTGTAGAGCAGTCACTTCTCAGTGTTGGGAGATTGCAGGTTTCAACCTCTTGGCTTCTGTGTCTACATGCAGTCCCTAGCCTCGTGGCTATGAGGACTTCAAAACCAATGACTTATGATGTAATTCTGGGATTCCAGACTCATTCACCCAACTCCCTGCCTGACATCTTCATGTGGAATCTCAGGCTTAACATTCTAAGCAAATAATCCACACACAACTCCTTCTCCTAAAATCTTTCACAGCTCAGCTAATAGCAAGTCTCTGCTCCCATTCAGCCTCCGTGCCAAACACCTCAGCATCTTCCTTGTTTTCCCTCATACTCCAGAAAATACAACTGGTTATATTTTCTACTGGTTCCACCTTAAAAAGACCTCTAGAAGTCAACACTTCTAACAAACCCACACCTTCTGTCCCCATAGCAGCTGCCTCTGCTTCTAACCTGAATGACTGCTTGATTTTTCTACTGGTGCCTCATCCTTTATTCTCTTCAATAATCTGAATCTTCCAGTTAAGTTAGAATCAAATTCTGTCATTTCTCTGCTTTTCCTCTTCTACAATTTCCCCATCTCATTTGGAATAAAATCTCAAGATTTTTAAAATAACCAAAAACGTATACACAAGTCTAACCCTGTTGGCTGTCTGACTTTCTCCCCACCGTTCCGGCTGAACTTTCATTATGCACTACTGTCCTTGCTGCTCCTCAAGTCTAAATACTAGACTCTACATCAAAGCTTTTCTCCTGGATATCTCCCTGATTCGTCCCTTCATCATCTTCAGATACTTTTCCAAGTATTTCACGTTCTGAGAAGCCTTCCTGCTGCCCTAGTACCATCTGACTCTTTCCTTATTTGTTCCTGAAACACATTTAACAAAGCCTGTTTCCTTATTTATTTTGCTTTTTACTGCTTTTTCTCATGACTATACCTTGAAGAGAGGCAAATAATTTAATCTATTAGATCTAGTCTAGAAAGTTCCACTTTGTCTGTCAAAGTGCTGCATATGAAGTGCCAGATCCGTAAAGTACATAGCAAATTAATTTCATATGTGTATACAGATCCTATGAGAGTATATAACAGAGACCTATGTCAGAGGAGTAAATGTTTTAAATGAATCTTAAAAGATAAAGCTGGATATAGAGAACTATAAAACAGGGATAATATTTCAGACCAAAGTATCACTTTTATTAAATTGTTTATTTATTGGGAGAATGTTTTTGCTACTGTGTCTGTGAAGATCAAGGGACAGTTTTGCAGGAATCAGTTCTTTCTTTATGCCAGTGGGTCTTGGGGATCAAACTCTGGTTACCAGGCATGGGGGCAAGTTCTTATACCCACTGAGCCCTCACCTGCTCAGGAGACCAAAGCATCAAGACGGCAGTAGCAATGACCAAATATTAAGTGACCTCAAAGGGATGATTAAATCTTGGTGCTTTATCCTAATGGGTGTGGTAGTTCACAGGAGGATGTTAAACAACGAAGTGATAAATTCACAGTTTGGCATTTCAGAAAGAAATGCCAAGTCAAAGTTGTCACAAGACAAATAAGCTGAGATATAATATACCACAGTGCTTGTTGAGACTGCAGACAGATTTGAAAAATGGGTATAGGAATAACTGGTTATCTGTCTGGAAACCTCTTTAGATAGGGCAGCGGAGGTATAGTAAACAGTAAGGGAGGTAGAGACGGGGGAGAGGGTCCAAATACAATCAAATTCTATGAAAATGGTAAAAATTCAATTGAACAAAGAAAAGTGAGGCTATATACAATGGTAAGTATGGTTGGAGAAGTGAAGAGAAATTGCAGGCCATGATACAGAAACACCTGGAAAGCAAGCTGAGAGGTAGCATTTAATACTGGAGGCCTAGGCCAGTCGTTTGAAGGTTTTGAGTCACAGAGTGACATGATCAGAATTAAGTTTGGGAATGACTGAACTGGGAGCAGTATCGATGACACATTAGGAGGGAACAGGAGACAGAAAAAGGAACTGAATTAGAGTACTGTAGGAGACAGATGACGGTGGTCAGAACTGAAGAGAGGCCGTGGGGATGTGGAGAAAGAGATGGATGATTCATCTGATCTTAATATTGTTGATCAAGCCCTTTGGTTACCATAAAACCAACTGTAGTCACTTAAAAACAAATATTCACCTATTCCAAGTCCGCATTTCAGGACCCTATAGAAGTAAGTGAGGTCCACTCGAAAAATCAGGGAAAACCTCGAAAGTACTTCACAAAGTCATCCATTCCCGTATGGTTAACCAAGTGAATGTAGAGAGATAATTCCCTTTGTACTGTGAGGGAAAGCATCACAGTTGCTTGCTCCTTTGAAAGTAACTAGGTTCTACTTAATCATAACAAGGAAACTAAATCTTCATAAACACAGTTATCACTAAAAGCAATGAAATATAATTTTATTAACCCGTTTATTTGCATTTTTTGACATTCCACGATAAGAGTCCGGCTCTGAAATGTAAATTGCTCACCAGGCTTTATCTCTCCTCTGTAGAGCTTCTTCCCACAACAAATATGACCAAATTCTGTGGACATTCAGCTCACTTGAAAGGACATCACTCTACAGTTTTCACAAAATGAGGGCTGCAGTTTCAGGGTTCTCACTACCAGTTTCTGCCAACTTATGGGAGTAGGTTAGCTTCTCTAGATCTCTGTTCAAAATGCCTGCCTGGGGCAACAGTCTATCACGTATTTACTATACTATGCCCGAGAAATTGGTGTGTCATATTAATTTGCTGAAATCCTTCACATCTTTTCCTCATCTGAGAATAATGAAAAGGTGATTTTTCTGCATGTAATCTTACTTTTAACACTCTCCTTGCCCTTGAAATTACAATCCAACTGCTCAGTATCATTTCTCCGAGGTTTACCCTTGAGTATTGCTCTGTTTTCCCCTGAACTGTCCATGAACTTGGTACTGATTATATAGACATTATTGGAGTAACCAAAACAGAGCAGAATAAGCTGACTCTGGAAAAAATATTCTTATGGCTCCACCTTTGTGACCATGTCCCAGAGCTACAAATTAAGGTGAAGCTTCATATCAACATATACTTTTGTCCCTGAAAACAGAATAGTGACCTCTATTGAATTTTGGCCTTTATATAATTCCCTGAAGTCTCAATGTATAAAATATGCTTGTTTGATCTCTTTATATTTTAAATATTTTAAACATTGAAAAGAAGATAAGCAGATCACTTCAATGTCTTTCATGCTTCATTTTCTTGCAAAAACAGGGCTGATAATAAAGCATCAACTGCCTGAAAACTGAATTAGCTGCTTAGAGGGTATGTTGGGGAGGATGCTGACATGATGTGTGGACTTAGAGGGAAATTGTGCTGTGACCCGTGTGAAGTGCCGCATTCTACTCAAGGATGGGAAACACTGGCAACAGGAATCTGCCAATACTATGATAGAATATGCTTTGAAAGGAAGTCATGCGGAAAAGAACTGTGGATATATCCTTCAAACTTATTTTGTCTCTGATAATTATGCAATTTTAGCATAAGAGCATCAAAGGCTTTAAGGCTTTATTCTCTGAATTTTGACCAGTTGTAGATTAATGCAATACTTTCTATCTGTGGTAAAAGAAGCTTCTTTGATGATGGGTGAGAGCTTACTTATTTGTGGGCATAAGGAGAAGTATTTAGAGTACAGTTAGAAGTTATATTGGTTTAGGAAAATGCCCCAATTGTTATATCTACAACACAATCCCTATACCTAAGGCTCAGGGAACATCACAGACAAGGGAGTGGAAAAAGTGTAAAATCTAAAGAGGACTGGGAATCCTGCTTCTAGATAGTGGGTTACATGACAGGGAGCTACACCCATGAAATTGTGAGGATATGCTTACCTAAACAAAACTTGTATAATGATAACAGCAGTTGACTTTCCAACGTGGATGGGGAAATTTCACAAGGTCCCACCCATGGCTGCCGAGAGAAGGATAGTCAGTTTTCTTCAGGGACTAGCTCTTCAGTAGATTATACAATCCCACGTGGTTATCCCTAAACATATGTACATATGCACAACACTAAATGGAATCAATAGGTTGAGTGCACATGCATCTGTGTGCATATACACACATGTATGTGCATATATGTAACTATGATAATTAAAGAAGGGATCATGAATTTGAGAGGAAGTTGGGGAATGAACGTAGAAGGAGTTGGAGGGGGAAAAGGAGAGGTGGAAATGATGGAAATAGAGTACTCATGTATGAAATTCTCAAAAAATTTGAAAGGACTTAAGAACTTTACTAATGGGACTATCAGGCAAATCTTCATGTGTCAAATACCTAAAGGTAAGCAAAAGAGACAAGGCCTCTCTCCTCAAGGTGCTTGCATTGTAGTGGGGCAACATGGCTTTGAGGTCCTACAAGGTCTGGTCACAGTGTGCATCTGCTTTACACTGGCTTTTTAGAGAAAGCAATGGCTCCACAGAGAAGGTGATTCAGTGAAACTCAGACTTCTCACCACAGAAATGAAGATGAGCAATCAGTTATTCGGACTTTCACACATAAAATCTGCTTTCTATTATATTAGAGATCCCCAAAGAGAGTAAATATATGCACAAAACTGAAATATAGAACTAAATTGTAAGGAAACATACACGGTTGTCAGAAACTTTCTGAAACCTCCCAGTAAATAAACTTAGTATCAGTCTCCTAAGAGACAGTTTTTGTAAAAACGATAGTTTACAAACCTTCAAAGACTGAAAAATTTATCTGCACAAAATTCATCTACAGAATAAGTGCAGACTTAACAATAAATTCTGAGTTTGCAGGTGGAATTTGAAGAGATTTTCTATCATCGAGTTGCTTTAAAAGACAAATGAAACTGAATCCCTTTATCTAAAGACTTTTTCTAACCTGTTTTAATTATTTGTTGAGATTAAAAATGAAGTGGAATGGTTGCTATATAAATATGAGGAACCGTGTATCGTAACATCAAACAGCTAAGAAAAAGAAAATCCATCTACACAGCACTGCACCTGCTAAAGATCTGAATGACATTTTCTTTGATTTGACATTTGTAATTTGGTACTTCAACTTAAATAAACCCTCTGGCTTGCCAGAGTTATTTGCCAAAAATAAAAGATAAAAATACATTGCAAGAGTATGTCCTGAACTTTGGAAGACATAGGAAATATTTCATAGCCTAAAAATACAAATATAATAAAAATAAATTTACTTTTTCTTTCACTTAACTGTATAAACAGTTTCTCTCTCTCTGATAATTGCAAAACAATGGTATGCTATTACTAAATACTCAGCCAATGAAGCTGAACTAATTCATCTACATGAAGGCAGTTTGATTAGGCTGTTCGTCCTACAAATCATTAAAACAGAGCAAGTCACAGGGAAAGAATACATGCTTTGTACTCTAGGTAGAAGACAACGTAAACAGCAAAAGGATGTTGTAAAGAAGACATTAAAGCCCAGGAGGTGTAGTGCTATTTAAAAGTCAACAGAAAATGTTTACTTCTAAGTAACAGAGAAATAAATACAAAACTCCAGCAGAGGTAAAGAACCAGTGCCCAGGTGTGGAAGCCAAGAAACAAGAAGGAGAGGCTGGAACAGGAGCAGTTGAATACAGGCAGCAGTGCTCCAGTCCCTGTAAGCAGGAACTTGGGAAGGGCTTGTCGGGGAAGTGAAGAGGCTGCACTTGCTTTGAGAAGCTGAGAGCCACTTAAGAATATGCAGAGTGTCAAAATTGAAAACACTAAGATTATTCAGTTAACAGAATAATTAAGATATCTAAGACAGGGAGACCACAGAACAGAGAAGTTTAATACTACAAAAGAAAATTTTGTTCCACAGTTTTTATAGTGAGAACAGCCAGTAATAAGATGTCTCCGTCATGTAGCCAAAGAACACAGTCTGAGGAGACAAGTTTGGAAATGAGGATAGATGAGGAATAAAATCACAGTACTTAGAATGAGAGACACATTGCTTTTAAAAACCACAACTACCTGAAAAACCTATCATTTGAGAAAAAAAATCAGAAAGCAATATCAGAACCTCTCAGAGAACCTTCACTTGGAATTCATGGCACAGATTCACAGAATAGGTATTTTGAGAACAATCACTTAAGCGTCTTTTAGTGAAGTTTAAAACCAGCCTTATACTAAATTGCACTCCAGATCAAATAATAGTTATAAGGGGCACCCAGAGAACTGTCACTGATGAAATGGCCCAAGTGGCTCATCCCTGCTTGCATTTTCTCAATTTCTCTTTTACAGAATTTTACTAAGGGTTCAGGAGAGGAGCACCTGCTGAGAATCTTGAGACTGGTTTGCTAGACACTACGGGGTTCCTTTTGGGTTGGGTGGCCCTTAGACTGCAGGTGAATAGGCTGTCTATATTAATGTGTGTTATCTTTTGTCTCTACAGGACTTTGAGGTTTATAAGTATCCAGACTATGTTTTCACTTCTTACTGTGTCCACCACAGTGTCTTGTGCCCACAGTGAGGACATGCTGCTGACTCCCATAGCCTGGCAATACGCTGTAGAAGTCCTTGTATACTCTAGCACTAAAATGCTATTATAACAGACTTACTACATCTCTCAACCACACCAGCCCAGAAATATCTGAGAAAGCTCTTGTTCATTCACTGTTTATCACACAACCTTCAAGCTTCACAAGAAATATTCATAGAAGCCTAACACATAAGAAAAGCATAATACCTAAATATATTGTTTTTCCTTAAATCTCCTCTAACACAAGAGTATTCTATGACGACACATTCAACAAGATTTTATTTTTTATTTTAAGCACTAATCTTTCTTTTTCCTAAACAGTAAACAATCACCAAAATGAGTCAGATCCAATGTTTGGGAACCAGAAAAAGTCATTTAATCCTGTCACATCCCATAGATAATACAAGCATGTTTGAATCCCTTTCTGAAACAGAGTATCTTTTTATGGTATACTGAATTGAATGTTTTGGTTTTGTTTCATTTTGTTTTTAAAGCAAAGAAAGGATAGATTTAGAGAAAATTTTTATTAAGCTGTCTGTTAAATGTCTGTTAAATTTCTTCAGTAGGAATGACAGCCAAATATATCAATTTGTAAATGTGGGACTTGGTGCTCAGTTGACTTAGGTTTAAATTTATTCTAGCCCATCTATCTTTGCATTCCCCAATCCCAGCTGTCTCATGACCTCTCTTTTAAGTATACTATCTTCTTCTCTAAGTCAGTATCTTCCAGTATAAACAAAGCATCCTCCCCAGCCAGTCATCTCTTCATCTTCTAATGATAGTGACTGCTTTCTTCCTTTCAGGATCCTGGCTTCAGAATTCTTCTGTTCATTCATTAAACAAATATTTTTTGAGAGATCACTCTGTGCCAATGGTTTGCCTAGGTGCTGAAAGTATACAGTTAGTCACACAGACAGGAATTCTTTTAGTAAATGCTTATGTACTGGGGCTGGAGAGATGGCTCAGCAATGAAGAGGACTGGCTGTTCTTGCTGAATATCCGGGTTGGAATGCCAACACCCACATAGCAAATAACAACCATCCTTAACTTCAGTTCCAGGGGATTTGACGCCCTCTTCTGTTCTCTGTGGGCACTGTACAACAAGGGTGCACATACATACACACAGGCATAACACACCCAGATTTAAAGCCTAATAACCACAACAAAAACAGACACAGCAAACTATACTGGTGTAGTAGGGGCACTTTAATCTTGGGAGAAATCAACAGCTACCTAACTGGACTTAAAGCACAGTCAATGGGAGGAAACTCATGTGTGGCACTATAAATATAACCAAATACATATAGTTGGAGAGACTGTAGATCTTAGAGAAAACCCTAAGTCTGTCACATCCCTGGACAAATATAATTTCTTATTCCATGCTGACTATATATAAATATAAGTATCTATATTTATAGACAAGTGTGCCAGTCATCACTCATCAAAGATGCTTCTTTTACAAGAAAGATCATTACAGAGTTTCACAACTGTTCACACAAAAAATAAGTGTCTGTGTGATGCCCTGCCCTAAGTGACACATCTACAATGGAACCTCTGCACCTAAGGCTCACAGAACACAGTGCAAGAGAGAGTACATCAGAGAGATGCATCTCTCAACTCTCACTAGAGAAACATCCTCATGCAACAGAGGGAGATGAACACAAAAGGCCACAACTGACCAAAGTGTAGAGAATAAGAGACTGCAGAGTCCGGGGAAAGTTCACCCACCCAGGGCTCAGAGACCATTGCCAAAGAGGGGGAAGGAAGATTGTAAGAGCAAGGAGAAGAGGAGCATGACCCTTAGGAAAGAGTCTTACAGGCTTCTGGGACCTTGCTCATAAGAACGTACAACAATGGTGACAGCATGCACAAGACCCATGCAAACTCAGAGAGAACCAGCATAGAGCTGGGGGAATGGGCAGGAGTCTACAGCTTTGGTGAGGAACTATTGGCAGC
This sequence comes from Eospalax fontanierii, assembly GCA_035773235.1. NCBI lineage: Eukaryota > Metazoa > Chordata > Mammalia > Rodentia > Spalacidae > Eospalax > Eospalax fontanierii. The sequence continues at coordinate 34,914,715 of CM069537.1, read as the reverse complement.
TGATCACTACTAGGCCAGGGAGAGTTGATCTTTAAGGGAGTGATACTAGGCATGCAGAACAGGCTCCAGTGGATAAACTCACACCAAAGGATATCTGGGTGCTCAAACTTGACTTGATAGGCTTTAACATATATGACAAAATGCATGAAGCCCTTGGGACGGGCTATGGGAGGTGGGACAGATAGGGAAGTGGGGGTTAAATATTATTAAGATTTATAAAATCCATAAAAATATATTAGTGAAAAATTCATGGTGTATGAGACTAGTAACTATCAGAGGATAGTTACATGATCAGCCTCATTAAGCTTCGTACTATAAAACCTGTTTTTAATTCATTCTTTATTTCTAGTACTAGTTTCCTGAAACATTAGAAAGGACTCCAGAAATAACTTTGAGTTAAACTTATTAAAGAAAATGTAGTCTGATCTCATGTGTTAAAAATTAAAAATATTTGAATTCTTAGAAACTGGAATTAATGAATAAGTAGCCTATCTTGGAATGAAGTGAACCAGCCATTATTAAATTAGACTTAACTGGAATTAGTTTAAAGATTTCTTTTAACTTTGGGTAATATTGAAAGAAAAATCATTGAAATTGTTTGGCATGAATTACCTTATGACAAGTACAAAATATAAAATATAAGTTATCTCTTAATGGTTTTAATATTTCCTTATTATTATGACTGTAGGTGGTTTGGGTTAAAATAACAAAATTAGTTTGAATGACTTCTACTTGGTTTTTACTTTACTCATTGGTTTAGATTAAAATATATATTAGGCCCTGCATGTGCTAAATGAATATGAAGAAAGATTATAGAGAAGAGGTTGCTGTTTCTTGGTTTGTGAGGTAAATTTTTTTCACTTGACAAATACTCTTTTTTTCCAGATTCCACCTGTAAGAACAAATTAGTCTACTGTGTCTTTTTGCTTTCCAGAGACATCTAAATCAGCCACAAATAAAACCTTGCATGCTGTCCAATCAGTTTACTTCTATGTGACATAGCCTGACATTTCATATTCAAATAGTACATCTGTTGGCTCATAGTGGAAAGAATATAGTACTATGAAACAGATAGTAACTTCTAACTGAATTAGGAAAAAAAGGAAATATTAGCAGATCTGTTGACCATTTCATAGTGCTGGGTCCTTGTTAAGCATTGTACACATCTATGAGTACACATCTAACGTATCCACAGTCAGTTGAGGGCACCAGAGAGAAAATTCTTCAAGTCACTAATACAAAACAAGGTGCAATTAGTAGAGAAAAGTGTATTGAGGAAACACTGGAAGAGAGAAGCTCTTTTTGGGGGAAATTGATTTGACCAGGGGCTTTCATAGATGGAAATTGTCTTTCACATTGGGTGTCCTCAGCTGATGAGGGAGTATAGAGGGATGATTTAAATAAACTACTCTTCCTTCTTTAAAAAAATAAACAGAAATTTTAAAATGTCTTTAAAAGTTTCTGTACTAATAGAAAGATGGGTAACAGAAGGTAAATTAAAGCAGTAGGCACTATGCTAAATCATAGCAAGCTTTCAACAGAAACTTAAGTCAGGAAAGTGGATTCGAAGTGCCAAGGCTGGAGTACGCAACACTAACAAGGTGACATGAGGTAAAATGGAATGGAGGATCATGAACAATATAAAGACAGCTTTATGAGGGGAACAAATTCCAGGACTACACTCTCACCAAACTCCTTAAAAACGTTCCCAACTCACATCCCAAGTCTCCACATTCAACTCTGTCTTTAGAGAAATAAAGCGTTTAAATAAATAATAAAAGGTTCCAAACATATAGAAAGGTACAGAGAAAAATAAAATGTCTTTATATCTCCAATAAAATGTTTTAATGTGGATATTTCCCACGCTTGCTCTGGGTATTGTTTTAAACATGGAGCACATTACTAACGTTTGAGGTGGCATATTCCTTTATCTGACTGCCACTCTTCCTGCTCTGGAAGGAGCCCCAGCCTTAAAGTACTGGCTTCCGTGATCAACTTATGTATTTCATTTCATGCTGTATCTGCTCCTTATCACTCAGTGTTTTACTTATTTCAAAAAACAAACACTTGTACCAATCTAGATACCACCAGCATACGACAGTCCCTGATTCCCCCTGCCAGTTTTTGGATATTGAGTTTTTCATTAATTGGGGGATATGAAATGCTTACTTCCTTGCTGTAATTTGGTATTCTTGGTAGTAGTGAGGGTGAGTGTGACTTAATTAACATTCATTGACTCTTAACTTTTCCTCTTCTGCAAATTGCCTTGTTTCTTTATCTACTCTACCAGTGGACCATTTATCATTTTTCTTATGATTTTTAGTAGTAACTATATAGCCTAGAGATTGAAATTTGCCAGTGTGTGACTGGCAAAAAAAATCTCCCAGCTTCCAATGGTGTTATACCGTGTGTCTGTAATCAAACAGAATTTTTAACTTTGTTCTCAAATATCAAATGTTCCCTTTGGGGTGTGTGCTTTCTGCATCTTTAAAGGAATCTTTTACAGCACACAAGGTCAAAAACATTTTTCCTATATTTTCTCCAGAATGTCACAGATTTTTGCTTTTCGAAGTCATGGGTTGCGGCTTGAAACATGGAATGCGCATTGTGAAGGAGGTGAGTAGAATCTCATCTTCCTTCTTCCTCTCTGGATAGTCTATTCCCTCTGCACTGCTCACTGAGGAGTCTCGCCTTCCTCACTAGTCTGTAATATACCAGGATCCTTCACATGACAAATACTCACATAAACTTGGAATCTGGTTCTTTTCTTTGGCCAGTGTGTCTATCAATAAATCAAGAAAGCATTCTACAATCTCCAAAAGTAAATAATAAATGTTGCAATCTAAAATAAAGCCAGTGCCCTGTGCTTGAGCACTAGATTTCCATATTAATTTGACACCTTCCAGGTAAGAGATCTTAGTACCCATGCTCCCGAAGTATCTCCTGCGTATTTCAGTTTTGTGCCACTTTTAAGTTTTACTTCTTCCATGATAGTTTTATACATCTTCTATTAGATTTACCTAAAGATACTTTATGGGATGTTAATACTGGGAACTGGATTGAAAAAGTTATATTTCTAATCTATTATTTCTGATATCAGCCACCTATTAATTTTTATAAAGTGAATTTGAAAGAAGTAGTATTTTTAATTCATTCTGTTTTTCTGTGGACTCTTGTTGATGTTGTTGTTGTTGCATTTCTTTGTCCTACTTGGCATTTCTAGAGCAATGCCACAGAGGAACAGTCTCACTTCTCACCATAATTCTTGCCAGGAGATAATATGCGCCCCACATTCAAAGTTTGCCAAGAGCGATGGCAAGAATAACACTGAATGCTTCTACTGCTTTCTTCACACTAAATGACAACCCTCTCCTTTCCCCCTGTGATCTATTAAGGTAGTGAATTCCAATAATGTTTTCTAGTGTTAAACTGTTAAACTAGGGAAGAAGGTGAGAAACCTATATAGACATATAGGATGCTTTTTTTTTCTTTTGTTTAAGATAGGCTTCAACCTTCCCAAAGAGTTGGTAAACCTGGTAATGGGGGAATGACTCAGTTTTTGACTACTGCTTTAATATCTTTAAGATTATTGGTAGCTTAAATTTTTCTGAAATATTATTCATTTTGTCATTTTAAAAGAATGAGCATGAATTCTTCAGAGTATATTCCATTTAGAATATCTCCTAGTTATTCTTACTTCTGGTAATTTGTCTTTTTTTTTCTCTTAACATAGTCAGAGATACCTGTTGTAGTCTTTTTAGAAAACTATCCTTGAGTTTGGTTGAGTCTATCATTTCTTTAGTTTCTCTTTGTTAATATTAGTTATTATTATTTTTTCTTGCATGTATAACACCCTATAATTTCTCCAAACTCTTCAATAAAATGATATGATTGTTTTAACTCAAGCTCAGTCATGTCTTTAAATTTTTATCTTCTGTTACAGATATAAATTCTAAGTACTAATTTAGTTGCTTTTCAAAAGCTTTAATGAGCAATATTTTCATTAATCTCTACCTATTTTATAACCCTTATTTGACCCATAAATTATTAGAAGTATAGTTTAGCTTCCTAATATCATGATTATTCATTTATTTCTGTTTTAATGCTATCTCATTTAATTTCAAAGAATGGTTTAGCATAGGTTCTTAGCATTTCTTTGTTTGTTGAGCACTTTTGCTTAGGTGTGTGTCTTTGTGTGTGAACTAGTAATTTGTGAATTTTCTAAGTAAAAGGGATACATTCTTGAAAATAATGTTTAACATCTACATTTTAGGAACATAATTCTAAATATTTTGACCAGATTAGTATTGTACAAAAATAGCTTCTTGTCTATTAGGATTTTTGTTTTTCTTTAGAAAGATGTTTTAAGAGCTCTTACAAATCCTTTAATTCATACTTGCACATCATGTGGTTCCGCCAAATTTGTTCTTGTTTTCTTATTTGGAGCGGCACTGTGCGTCAAACTCAGGGCCTGACACATGTAACACAAGTGCTCTACCACTGAGCTACATTCCCAGCCCTGACAATTTCTGTCTCACATTCTTTGAACCAAAATTAGGAATGTACAGACGTATGTATATAGCCCCTCCTTCACATTCCAAGTGCTCACATAGGCTTGGAAACTGATTGTTGTCTGATGGCGATGTGTTTGCCAATGTATCAAGAACATATTCTATAATCTCTAAAGCTAAATAATAAATCCTGAAGTCTAAAAAAAAAAACAGTGTCTTCTGTTTGTGCTTTTTTCAGAACATCTTCCTTCTGTATAAAAGTTTTCGATATGAGTTTCATCTATATGAATGCTTTAAAATCTATTTCATCAAATTTCATTAGCTATCTATCCCTTTGACTCACATTCAAAATGTTGGTTTTAGATTTAAAATGCATCTTCTATGAACAGCATAGTTTTATGTATTATTTCTCAATTCAATTTACCTATCTGAATTCACAGACAAATTCACAAGTTTAGTGAACTGCTAAATGATGATAATAAGTGATGATAAATAGATACATACATGCATATAGATACATAGAGATAGATAGAGAGATAGATGATAGTGAGAGAGAGATAGGTTAGATGACAGACATTTAGATTTTGTTTCATCAATGGTTTCTAACCATCTTCTTTTTATTCTGTTTCTTTATTCTTCTTTATTTCTATTAGGTATATCATATTTTCTTTGCTTTTAGACTTTTGTTCACATGTATATTGTATTATCCTTCAGTGATGAACTTAAATGTAAATATGTAATGGCAACATGATCTAATGTTAGTCAATATCTCTATATGCCTTGTGACCCAAATACACTGTATTCAGGATGGTCTTGTGGTCAAGTAAGCAGTTTTAGAACTAGACCACTTGATTTGGACTTGGACTCTACTTCTTACTATTGATAAACAAGCTACTATCCATCTGTCTTCTCAATCCCCTCATCTACAAATTGAGTTTATAGTGAGGAAACATAAATCTAATTGCTAGGGAATTGTGATATTCAAATGAGTCGCTACATGGAAAGGGATTTAAGAAGCGGTCAACAGATGTATCTTAGGTATTATGAGGTTTTCTTTTACTAGAACTAGTCACAATTATTATTTAACAGAGGAAGTTTACTTAAATTTATTCTCATTTTGTCAATTTTGTGGTTCCATGTTGCTGTTTTGCCTTTTAGATTAATGTTCTTCTTGAAGAATACATCTTCCAGCAGTTCTTTCATGAAGGTCTATACGAAGAAAAACTAACTCAGTATTTCTTTATATAAAAATGCCTATACTTTGCCTTAACCAATAATTAGGCACTGGGAGCCTAGGTAAGCTATTAGTTTGGCTTTCACTCAACGCTTGGAAAATAAGTGTTATGCCATGAAGGGACTCTGCTTTCACTACTGAGAAGTTACTTGTTATTCTTCTCTTAGTGAGTGTCTTCTCTAGCTGATATTTTTTTCCTGTGCATTAAAATGTTCCATGAAATATTTCTGTACTGTCCACTACAGAGTTCATTTAATAATTTTTACCATATAAGAACTTCAAATCTAAAGAATTACTATAAATTAATATAAAGGATTATCCTCCTGTATCTCTCATTCAGCTTTTTACACTGTCATTATAAAATATTATTATGGACATTTTTCCTAAGACACCAGCATGATTGCCAGTCAAATTTTCTATGTTCTACTCAGATTTTTCAGTTTTCCTGCTAATTTTCTCCTTTTATTTCAGGTTGCCACATTACATTCAATGGTCATGACTCTGAAGTCTTTTAAAAAATATTTTTTGTTGAACTTTGGTGGATTTTTATGCAATACGTCTTAATTATATTTAGCCCCCAATTTCCTATCTACACACCATAGAGCCTGACTACAGGACTTCATGAATTTTGTCATATATGTTAAAGCCTATCAAGTCAAGTTTGAGCACCCAGATATCTTTTGGTGTGAGTTCATCCACTAGAGCCTGTTCTGCCCGCCTAGTATCACCCCCTTAAAGATCAACTCTCCCTGGCCTAGCAGTGATCAGCTGCCAATAGTTCCTCACCAAAGCTGTAGACTCCTGACCATTTCCCCAGCTCTATGCGGGTTCTATCTCAGTTTGCATGGGTCTTGTGCGTATTCTCACCATTGTTGTACATTCTTATGAGCAAGGTCCCAGAAGCCTGTAAGACTCTTTCCTAAGGGTCATGCTCCTCTTCTCCTTGCTCTTACAATCTTCCTTCCCCCTCTTTGGCAATGGTCTCTGAGCCCTGGGTGGGTGAACTTCCCCCGGACTCTGCAGTCTCATATTCTCTACACTTTGGTCAGTTGTGGCCTTTTGTGTTCATCTCCCTCTGTTGTATGAGGGACCTTCACTGATGAGAATTGAGAGATACTTTAATTATTTGCCTTTTTAAAATGAAAAGTTTTCAATATACTCAAAATCAGAATAATGACCCTCACTAGTAACAATCTCCAGAGTTTACAATTATTGAGAAATTTTATCTATATTCTTTGCTTGGAAAATGTTTTAAAGGAGATCATAGACTTTATGCCATTTTAGTAAAACAAGAGGCATATCAAAAATTACGAATCTTTTCTTATGAAACCACAATGTAGTTATACATCTAAAAAACTTTCCTATATATTCTCTGCCTTCAAATAAATAAATAAACCTTCATTTGTGTTTTTTAAAATGTCTATATATAGATGACTCTTTGCTTACCCTTGAACACCTTTCCAAATTGCTGTTTCCAGCCAACCATGGTCCCACTGCTTTTAGTGACCCCCAAAATCTTCTAACACGTTCTCTAGTAAGTCATCTGGGGATACCAATTCAGATCTAGTTTTTTATTTCACTGTTTTTAATGGCTTTTAAATAGTTTCTATTAAATGTATTTGACCATTTCTTACATGTATATAACTCATTTTGATTACTGCAATCCCCACCTTCTTTAATCTCCCTCCCATTCTTATGACTCCTCTCATAAGTCTTTTAAAAAGAACTTTAGAAAATTATGGCTCTCTTAGAATCTGCGTTTTTAATCAGTCTACACAGAGTCCCTCGCTTTAGGAAAACTAACGCAACAGTAATCAGTTGACAATATTTCTTAAGCAAAGGTTAGGGTCTACTACCCATTTCCCCAGTGCATGCTGAGTTTTTGTCTGCTTGAGTTTGAATAGATCTTGAGCATGTCAAAGCGATTGCTATAGGTTCATGTGAGCAGGTATTACTATTTCACATACACTTAACCAGTAGCCAGTGAAATCTTCATCCATATGTATATGAGAGGTTCTAAAGGAAGATTGCCACTTATATACAAGTAGTCATGAGCATATTAACTGCTGTTTAACTCAGGTGCTTCCTCTGAAAAGCAGAAAGGATAACAGTATTTCTCATGCAAGGAGCTAAATGGTGTAAAAAAACGAAATCTAACACACATGTGTTTAATAAACGTTGTCTATTGTAATGGTTAGTCTTCATTGTCAACGTGAATAAACTGAGAGATGCATAAGGGATTATAAAGCATACTTCTAGATGGGTCTGTGAGGGCATTTCTAGGTATGATTGGTGTGTGGAACAATGACTGAAGAGATCATCATCCGGTAGGCTGGGGGTCTGGATGGAACAAAGTGGGAAAAGGCAGCTTGCCAACCAAGGCAAGCTCCATTCTTCTTGAGTAAATGCATTTATTGCTGCTGCCATGCCCAGGGACAACAGACTCTAGCTTCTTTAGACTTTAAGATGGATTCCCATCAGCAGCACTCCAGGGCTTATTGCCTTCAGCCTGAGCCTAGGCCTGCATCTTCTGTGCCCCCTCCCCATTCTAAGGCTTTCAGTTTCTTGGACTGAGCAGCTAGCTACTAAGTATTCCAGCTCTTCAGCCTACACATGAGGATAGTCACACTATTCAGCTTCCAGTCAGATAAGTGAATCTACCATCTGAAAGATCCCCTGTTAAACTTACACAATCAATTTTGATATATTCTGTTGGTTCTGTTCATTCAGATAATCCTCAGTAGTCCAGCTACTGTTATCTTTTATTACAATTATTTACTCTTTTAAAATCAATCATTGTCTTATGAAACTTGTTCACTTTTCATAACCATTTTCTTCCATAGATCCTGTGCGTTTCTTTCTGTTTAGCATGGGCTTCTTGCATATTCTGGTTCTCAGTCCCTTACAATGTTTTTAAATGACTGAGTGAGTGATAAGCAATTAAATGTCATGGTTGTGTTGCACAGAATTCTGACTGCTGACTCTTCCCACTGCCTTGCTAGGTCATTTTTGTGAACAAAAATTTGAATCTTAATATATTTTTAATCTTGTCAAGACATTGTAAATAAAATTGAATTTATAGTCCATTTTTCTATGTCAATAACTCAAAATATCCACAACAGGAGGAGAAAATTTTTAGTCCCACACTGAAAAAATTAAACAATTGTATTTCCAGATTTATTGAGGTTTTTTAATTAGATAGTACACAGGAGTTATGAATTATGTCAAACAGAGAGACAAGTAATTTGCTTAATTTCAAACTCATTATTCAACTAGAACAATCCCTAAAATAGGCTGCCAACGCAGTGTAATTTCCTGCAAGATTACCAAAGGAACTATTGGTCATGGTTAAGAAGATGACATTTAATAGAATTTTAAAGAATTGTTTATTAAGAATCCATGGGGAAATATCTTAGAAAATGTCATAATATAGCACCAATAAATATTAACAAGAATCAGTGTTCAAAGGAAATCTACATGGAGAACTTAAGTTTGTGGATATTTTTCTAGTAACTGAGCTCAGAAATTGATAACAAACTTTTCATCATGGATTCCTTTAGGACAGTTATGGTTACTAGATATATATTCTAATCGTATGTTTAAGAGGATCATTGAATAGAAAAGTAAATGTCTTCATCTTATAAAAGTATAATACATTCAAAACGAGGGAAGGGACATCCCAGGTAAATAAGAAATTGACACGATGACCACCATTTCCACACAGAAATCCGAGGGGTTCTCAGAGCTGATGCTGCTATGATATCTGTCAATTGCTCTCCCTAATTGACAAAGAAAGCAGCTTGCTGAAAAATAAGTTGTCTCTGCCTGAAATAACAAGATTATAAATCTCTTCTTTTCCAACAATTTCTAAAGCTAATAACAAATTCATTCAGTCTGTCAACTTATGTTTACCTAATACCTACAGAATTCTAGAGTTGTGATAACGAGTCAAAATTCACAGCAACCTTAGTGAGTATGGCTTAGAAGGGTTACAAATGTTCATTTAAAAGTCACATGGAGGTAAAATCACTCTGAAGGACAGAATCATGGTCGTCTACACTATGATAAAGGTCTATAGTGAATGAACTTGACCTAAGGACACAGAAAGCTTCTCTGAGCCGGTAACTGTGGGGAAAGAACAGGTTAAACTAGTGAATAAATGAAGCTGGAGAACAGCAGGTTCAACACTCTAAGCTGCAAGTAAAGCCACAAGCACAGGGAAAGGAAGAAATAAGGAGGAAGCAGGATAAAGCTTGGGAGAAAGATTGGTGTCCAGATGTGCCTGACTATTTGGCTACTTCCAGAGTTTGTTCTTAAAGAGCAATGGAAAGCTATTGATGGGCTTTATGAAGGAAAGCTCTAATTTAGAGAATGAATTGGAGAGACAGCAAGAGTGGAAACCAATTATAAAGATGTTGCCCTAGTTCAGCTGAGAGATATCCAGTACTAGCACGGACTGGGGCGGTACTGATAGAGATGAAGAGAGGTGCAGAGCCTCCAGAGACAATGAGAGGCAAAATCAATAGGACAGGCTAGGAGAGGAGAGATGCAACAAAAGTCTCTTTCATAATTCCTCTGTGATGCTTTCTAGGTATTGTGCCATTTTCTCTATTGTGACTGCCAAGTGGTCATATCCCTGCAGGTTAGAAAGGAGCTGCTCTCTTGCAACTGTTTGGACACCCGGGCTCAATTTTCTATGCATCCATCAAAGAAACAGCTTTAGGATCATTTACAATAAAGAATGTCTTTAGTTGTAGATATTCTGTAATCTACCTCCAGTAACACAGCAGAACTAATTTTACGGACAAACGTTTGATCCTATTTAACCCTGTGGGACATCGGTTATTTTCATTGCTGTTAACCTCATTTACTTCTTCAGCACATCTGATTATCACACACACCGTGATGCTTACTTCCCGGGGTCCCATTCTTTTCTCTATTTTTATTTGAGTTTGTGAGACATTATCTGTGAAACATATAGCAATGAAAGAAAATTTCTAACTTTTTCCTCTGCATCTTCCACTAATGTATGTGATAGAGATGCAAACAGGTTTAAAAGATTCACAGTGATATTTGCTTCAAGTTTACAGTGATGTATGCAAATGGGTAGTTCTTTGGAAGTTTTGGATTCTTTTGTTATGAACTGTGAGAGTAGCTTTGACCATGAGAGCCTGTCTTTCAGGATAATTTCTCTTTCATGTGATCTTTCCTTTCTTTTTTGCGTCACTAAAGGTAGATTGCAGGACCTTGCACATGCTAAGCACTGAGCTATATCTCCAATGTACCTTCATGTGACTTTAAAATGAATATTGAGGCTGGAGAGATGGCTCAGTGGTTAAGAGCACTGGCTTTTCTTGCAGAGGACCTGGGTTTGAATCCCAGCACCCACATGGTGGCTAACAACTATCCCTGTCCCTAACTCCAGTTCCAGGGAATCTGACATCCTCTTCTGACTACTGTGGGCCTTGCACCATAACACATACATATAGGCAATACAGTCATACACATAAAAATAAAAATAAATAATAATATAATAGTTTTTAAAAAGTAAAAATGAATATTTATCTCCCTTCTATGTCAAAATCACCAAGGAAGTTCAATTTCTGCCATGATTGCTCAATTGGACTTGCAGATTTATTTGTTACTATCAGTGCACAGATCATAAAGTATACCCAGTTTTAGCCCTTGTAATTTTAGCAGCAATTCCACTTCCTTTCCTATCAGATTTCATTTCTTGTAAGCCATCCCAGGCAAGGAGTATGGTACTTAGAGGACTGAAGTCCAGCAAGTACACCTAGCCATCTTAAACATCTTCTGGAATTCTGGGCCCATTCCTCTCACAATCAGGCACTGGTTTAAAACAGTGAATTTGGTTTCATTCTCTATCACACTGCCATGTACTAGATAGCTATATTATCTTAGGCTTGTCATTTAACCCAGACCACCCTCAATTTCCTAGGAAAGAAAGACTGCAACTTCTACAATTGTATAACTTATACTGAGACATAGCTGTACATGTGAAGGAACTATCACCATCGTCACTGCTTTTCTCATTGATGTATCTGGCTTTCCCACAGACAGGACCACACACCAATGGAGAAGGGGCATTGGAGGGAAGCCTGTGCCAATCATCTTCCATCTTGCCATATAGTGTGAAATTCAAGACTGAATCAATTATGTAACAGTTTACAATAAATTTAAAGATTTAAAATTCAGCAAGACTAAGTGTAGGGTGGAACAGGTAAAGTCATGATTGTCAAGGGACTAGGTTAAAAAGTAATGGAATAGGAGAATCGGTATACCAAAATATATATTCAATCAGTGAAGAACAAGAATGGCAGCACAGACCTGATCAAATATCACTGTTGTACTTTGTCTTTAAGATCTATATGAACAGAGCTATACATGGTGGTGCATGCCTTTAATTCTAGCACTCAGGAGGCAGAAGCAGGCAGATGCTGTGAGACTGAGGATAGCCTGGTCTACATAGAGAGTTCCAGGCAAGCCAGGACTACAGGAAGACCCTGTCTCAAGAAAAAAAAAAAAAAACCTATGTGGATGTGCTGAGCATATTCTTTTTTAATACTAACAGCTGTGTATGAAGAACATATGTAGCTGTGCCCATTTTACAGACGAAGCAAGTAAATCTCAAACTAATGTCAGTGATTGACATATATCTAGAAAGTAACAGGGAAATAACTGATCAGGTTTTCTCTAAAAAGTCCATCCTCTTAGCTGGGCGTGGTAGTACACACCCTTAATCCTAGCACTTGGGAGGCAGAGGCAGGCAGATCTCTGTGAACTCAAGGTCAACCTGATCTATACAGCAAGTTCCAGGCCAGCTCAGGTTTAAGGGAGAGGCTGTTTCAAAAAAGACAAAAAAAACAAAAAAAACAAAAAAAAAAAAGAAAGAAAAAAGTCTATCCCCCTTTTACTGGACCAAAGTCTATCCTAAGGTCAAAGTTTGGCCTTCTGGCCTTCTGACCATTGCCACCTCTCAGAAAAAAGACTGGCATTTGTCTACAAACCAAAAAAAAAAAAAAAAAAAAAAAAGGCAAAGGCACTAAAACAAAAGCATGCCAATAACCCTTTTCAAAATAATATTTTATTATATTTTATTGATTCTTTGAGAATTTCATGCAGTGTATTGTGATCATATCCAACCTCCCTCCCCACCGCCTCTCAGATCCACTGCTTCCTTCCATCTGCTTTCTAGGCTACCTGTATACTGTTTTAAGGCCTATTGAGTTCAATTTCTGTTTCTCAAATACTCTTGGGTATAGGTCCATTCCCTGAACTGTGATCAACCCTACCCAATATAAAGAAAATCAATTCCCCCTCTCTCAGCAGCAATCAATTACCAATAGTTCCCCAGCTAAGGCTATTTAAGATTTAAGGTCCATTCACAAGATGGAACCTAGCACTGTTAATGGACTCAAGAACCGGTAGGTGAACAGGTCACAGGTTATAGCAGAAAACCTATTACTCTGCTAAGTGAACGTAGTTTTAAATGTTCTAATGACTCCTAATGACGTCCTTATTCAACTCTCATCAGAGATGCTTCTTTTTTCAGCAGATGCTGACTAACACAGGGACTCACAGCTGGTCAATTTGCAAAGAATAAGAGAATTGGAGCGTACATCTATAACACACCTCTCCTCCAGAGGCGCAGGGAGTGTTGAGGAAGAAGAGGTGGTAAGATGGTAAGAACCAGAGGTGGTAGATGAATACAGTGAAACAGTGTTTTCCAAACACAAAAAGGGTAGTTTCACATTTGAATCTAAAGTGGTTGTGACGGCATACATAAGAACTACACAAGCTCAAGCTAGACTAAACCTGAGCATGGAGAGGAAAGGTGAGCGTGAAGTCAATTACCTTTTAAAGGAATGTTACTAAAAGCAAAACAGAGGGAAGAAAACAATCTAAGACGTGTTTACATTCTCTATTCTCGGCCACTGAAGTCACTCAACGGCAGCATTGCTGGTGATATTCTTTCAAAATTGCCTCACAATGCTTCAAAAACTTAAAGCACTTACTTTTTTCAAGATAAATGTTCATTGATTTTTTTTGTGTGCTTCATATATCTTCACTGTATTTAGCCCCCCTCCCTATAGGAACCCCTAAAGATCCCACACCAGATTTTATGCATTCTGTAGTATTTGTTAAGGCCTATCGAATCAAGTCTATGGCCCCAGAAGCCCTTCAGTGTGAGTTCATCCACTGGAGCCTGAGCAGCCTATCTAGCATCGTTCCCTTAAAGAAGACCAGCTCTCCCTCATTCAGTAGTAATCAGCTGCCAATAGTTCCTCGGCTGAGATTGGTTTTTATGCATTTCCCCAGTTCTATGCTGGGTTTTCGTCTGGTTTGAGGCTGCATGGGCCTCATGCATGTTGTTGCCACTGCTGTAAATTCCTATGAGCAGGTTCCCAGCCACCTGGAAAACTCTGTTTCCCTGTGGTCATTCACCAACTGGCTTTTACAGTCTTTCCACCCCGTCTTCCACAATGATCCCTGAGCCTTCGGTGGCAGGAGTTTAATAGGAGAGTCCTACCTTGGGGCATGCCCTCTGCAGTCCTATTCTCTACACCTTGACCAGTTGTAGCTTTCTGTGTTAATCATCCTCTGTTGCATGAGGAAACTTCCCTGGTAAGAGTTGAAATCACATTAATATTCTCTCTACTCTCTGTCCACTGTGTTCTCTGAGCCTTAGATGTAGAGGTTCCAGTGTAGATGTGTCACTTAGGGCTGAGCATCTCACAGATACTTATTCTCTGTGTTTGACCAGTTCTGGAGTTATGTAGTAAACTCCCTCTGTTACAAAAAGAAGCTTCTTTGATAAGTGCTAAAAGGTATACTTGTCTGTAAATATAAGGATACATATTGAGCATTCAGTAGGAAACTATATTTGTCTAGGGATGTAAAGTACCTATTTTCTAATAAGCGCAATAAGATATGGATTCTAACTAAACTATATAGTTCCATTATATTCCAGAATATTTGTATAAGAAAATGAACTTCTGGCATATGTAGGTAGCTCCTTTAGAAATGTAAAGATATTCATAAGAAAAATGATAAAAATGCATGCTTAGCTGGACCTCAACTTAATGTATAAGAAGTTATAACTATGTTATAAAATCCATAGCAGAAATGAAACAGGATTACATCACTGATGATTGCTAATATTAATGGACCAGAGGGAACTATGTTCCCTGAAGCTAGAAACATGTCAGAGGAGAAAGACATACAATTCAGCTTGAAAAAGCAAAATCCATTAACCATGAAATAAGGAAACAAAAAAAAAATCAAACTTTTCATATATCATATCTTACTGGAAAAAATCTATTAGTGAAAAAGTCCTCTTCTAAATAAAGTGTTTCCAACTCAATATCAATGAATTATTCAAGAAAAATTCCAGAAAATTCACATAGCTGTTATTTTGGCTAAATGTATCCGTCAAAGTATCAACAGAATCTAAGTGTACAATCTCAAAAGAATGCATGTGAACTGGAGTAGACAAAAATTTATCCTATTTTTTCAGTTTGAGAAAGCATCGCCTCAGCTACTGCACGTTTGGTATGAAATGCTCCATGGTTTTGTTTCCATTATGAAATTACTCCCTGTAGCTAGCCTGGCTCTCCTAGTACCTCTAGTAGGTAAAAAGGATAGATAAAAGAGATTTGACCCACTTGTCATATTTACATTTGTGAAGACTTATACGAACTCCTGGAATAATCTTTTTAAAACATTTCACACAAAAAGAACACTGTCCTGAGTCAATTAGAGAGTGCTCAGATAGCAAGACTCCCAGATGAAAAAGATCAAGGCCACTGTCAGGGATCAAAGCAATTAACTGCCTCACCAGTGGTCCAGAGTGATACAGAAGAGATGTGGTGCAGCATACACACACTGAGAACTAAGCACACTGAGACTTTCTCTGCTTTAATGGGATTAATGAAATGAATCCCAAGATGACTGGCATGCACAAATACATCTAAAAAATTTCTGAGAGAGTAAAATTCTAGTATTGTCACCACAACAAATGACATATATTGGGTAATATATAATGTTTTAAATAATCTGATTTAGCCACTGTGTATATCAAAACATGGTGTATACCACAAATACACACAATTTCTAATTGACAATTAAAATATTTTTAAAGTCGAGCAGCTACGGTAAGTGTAAGACTTCACTCCATCTATAGGCAACCTAAGATAGCCGCAATAGTTCTTTGCTTGCTGCTTTTCGTGATCTCATCTTCTGTGTGTTGGTTGTGTTAGGTGACCTACTTCTTCTAATGGACTGAATATAGCTGAAGTGTGATGTGCATTCAAAAACTGACATCTGAGAATTTTATCTCTGTCTTGCACTCTCTGTGCATCTGACTTTCTGACTCTTATGAATCTGGTTGTTATGTTAGAAATTGTCCTATGGAAAGGCACACCATGACAAAGAACTGAGAGGTATTAAACCAGTCAAGAAATTGAAGACTTCAGTACTTATAATCCTCAAGGAACAAATCCTACCAACAACCACATGATTAACTTGAATATGGCTCTTCTCCCAATGGAGCCTTGAGAGGACTTCAATCCTTAACAATACCTTCATTAAAACCTCATAAGTAATCCATTCCAGCAAAACAATGTTCAGATAGTTGGCCCACATTTATTAAATTATGAGATAATAAATATTGTTCAGACCCATTAAATTATTACATAACTTGTAACATAACAATATTTAACAAAAACAGTCTCCTATCTAATGATCTTATGAATAAACATATTACTATTTTAGAAGGAAGATCATGGTCTATACTCCCACACTGGTTAGATAATTCCAGAGCCTCAGCATCTTGTCTCTTTACTTATATCTTGCCTCTTCTGAAACTATTTGTCATGGCTATAGATCCTAATTCCTATATAATAGTTGGGAATAAAGTCATTACAGAGGTGATGATGTAAGACGAAGTCATACTGAAATAGGATGAGCACTTAATATATGTGATATTCCTTTTAAAACATAAACTTGGACACTGCCTTGTACACAGGGAGAATGCCAGTGAGACTGCAATTATGATAGCACATAAGTCAGGGGAGAGGTCTGGACCAGATCCTCAGTGGTCCTTCAAAGAGTACACTGTCCTCCCAGCATCCAGGTCTAGAACTTCTAACCTTAAAAGCTGTTAAGACAAAGGATTCTGTTCTCTAAGAAACTGCTGATGCTATTTTGTTACAGCAACTCTAACAAACTAATACACCATCCATTACTTCCTAGAAAAGATGCAGTTGAAACAAGAATCTTACTATGGCTTTGTACCTATTTACCTATTCATCCAATAAATGAAAGCTTTTTACACATCAGACTCTAAGTTTAGCACTGGACATCTGGCAGAAACAAGAAATACAGCTGCAGCACAAAGCACACTATCATACAGGGTACCTTTGTGCTTCAGATAAAAGGGTCACCTCTGGGTAGACAAATTGTGAAATGGCACCCCCTTGTGGAAGCTGAATTAACATAAAGACACTCTCCGACAGGAACAATTAGAAGTATCACCTGAGCAAAGCTGATCAGGGTGTATCTACTAGTTTTCTCCCTGTATTTCCACCTCTTAGATGGCTGTTTAGAGGAAGAGACTATTAATAGCAGGCCTGAGTAAGGGCTCTACAGGTCTCTCTTAATGCAAACTCTTCCATGGATACCATTGATTATTTGTGAAAGATACCCAATAACTGAAAATCCTATTCTCCAATACCCTCACAGTGATTTGCAAGAGCCAGATCCTACAAGAAGTCTCGATGCCTCAGAGTAGCAAAAGAGAATGAGAGAGTCTTCCAGGATCACCCATAAACAACCTACTCAAGCACAAAATTTCCATCTCATGGGGCTGAAGAGATGGCTCAGTGGCTAAGAGCACTGGCTACTATTGCAGAAAACCTAGGCTTGAATCCCAGCACCCAGATGGTGGCTAACAACCATCCCTAACTGCAGTTACAGGGGATCTGACGCCCTCCTCTCACCTCCATGGGCATTGCACAACACAGATGCACTTACATACATGCAGGCAATGCACTCATATGCAAATAAATAAAATTTTTAAATTCTGCCTTGTGTAGTTTTTCATGGAAAAATAAATGTAAATGTTGTATAGTATGACCTGTTATAGTTACGGTTATAGTTATAGTTATGGACAGTCTTCTTTTAATAGAAAAGTAATGGACAAGAATATTCTTTCAAATACGTAAGGAAATTGAAGTTACATGAAGATGTATTATCTAATTGCTTCACTCACCTAAGGAGGGTCTGTCACTGTTTAAGATATACAGAAGGCAAGCCAGACGTGGTAGTACATGCCTTTAATCACAGCACTCAGGAGGCAGAGGCAGGCGGATCTCTATGAGATGGAGGCCAGCCTGGTCTACATAGTGAGTTCCAGACCCGCTGCGGCCCCAGGGAGGCCTATATCAAAATAAAAATAAAAATAAATTATAGAAATTAAATAAGTTATGTTAAAACAATGATAGTAAAAATTGATCAGTTCATAATTATTGCCATGTTATTCACATACTTGTCACTCATGTCCACTGCGTGTACTTAGTGTAAATAGCATGCAGAGTGTACTGTGGTACAGCTCTGCCCAACTCCCATTCCATCCAGTTAGCACATTGACATCAGTCACTGTAAAGAAATCCGTACTCTATTGCAAATGCTGTAAATAAGACTTGATTTATTAACTTGTGATTGTCTGGGAATGAGAAGGTGAGGGAGAAAGTTTTAAGAGTGCAGGTAAAACTTTAAAATGCATCACGTATGCAGCTGTTGAATATGCTCACAAAAAACTGAGGAGAGAGTAACCTAACATTCGGAAGCTATTACACAGTTTAGCAAAGAACACATGTGCTCCATGAATGAGCCAGTGAAGTTCTCTTGGTTGTTCCTTTCACTTAGACATCAATAGGGAAGAAAATATTAGCCCTGTGTACCAGCACTATGCTAAGGGCTAGTGTCAAGCATTCAAACAGGAGTGGGTCCAGAGTCTACTTCCAAAGCCAACAGGGGCTTTTTGTTATCCTACTTCCTAAGTGTGAACCAGGCTACCGGTGTTTACTGCTGAAGGACAATGTGTGGTCAGAGCGGTTTACTCACACCAAAGTGTCCCTGATAATGCTTGTCCACACTGGAATAGGAAGATAAAACGTGGGACCAGAAAGGTAGAGCTTGAGGGTGGGGATTAGGAGCTCTCTCTACTTCTCTCTACGAGTCCTATAATTGCCTTGCCTTTGCACGCTAGCAGCACCAGGCTACTTACAACACCTACCCCCCCCCCATCATACCGGATCATTTTCATCATGTGTCCACGTCACCCATCTGTACAGGATGCCCTCTGAGCTCCCAGCACCCTACCCCTAGAATCCAGTCTAGTACCTGGCACACAGTAACACACAAAATTTTGATTCTTATTAGTAAATAAATGAATTTTATGGACTCCAGGATCAGTTCATTGACAACTAATGTGTCATTAGACAGGACAATTTAGGCTCTATAGGCCTCAGCACTAAATGAAGGTAACTATACCACCCTTGCTGTAAATACTAAATATAATACGTGACTTTTATAGGCACTTCACCTATTAAGCACTTGCTTGTGAGGCACTTTACTTGATGCTTCAAGAAGATTATCTCACTCCAATCCTCTAACACTTTAACTCTTGGTTATAGTCACTATTATCAGGCCCATTCTAGAAACAATGAAACTGAGGCTTAAAAACCATATGCCCATATAAGCAAGGATTCAAGTAATAGTTCATTTACTGTTATATAAGCAGTAATATGTTTTGTTCAGCGTATATTCTGCAATAAAGTCCAATAGAATACTGTTAAAGAGGTAGCTGTTATTTAGCTGGCCATATGTTTTGTAAGTTGTACTGAGAATTATTTGTATTAGTAGAGTCCAACAAATAAATTACAAAACATGGAATCAATATAGAGGGGATTAAATGTGATTCTTCTGTAAAGCTGGTCTAAATGTCTAAACAAACAATAATAATAATAATCACAAGGTAAGTCAATCTCTCTCTCTTTCTGTGTGTGTGTGTGTGTGTGTGTGTGTGTGTGTGTGTGTGTGTGTGTGTGTGATTTTTGTCTCCCCCACTAAGGACTGAACTGAACCGAAGTCTCATGCATCCTTGGAATTGTACCACTGAGCTACATTTCCATGACAAGATCTTCTATTTTATGACCAATTAATTAAAAAATATTGCTGAAAATTCAACTCTTCCTTCAGATTCTTTTAAGTCTCTCAGTACAATATTTTTATTCATATTTCTTCATTTCTTGCTTCAAAAAGCATAAGAAAGAATACTTATTAAGAAGAGTATTTGTTATCATTATAAACTGTCTACAGCAAACATCACTGGAAAAAAATCTCAGCACAATAACTAGGAGACAATACATAAAAGTAAATCTAAAGTAACAGATAATAACGTTGACAATTTTTCCTGGCCCAGAATTTTTTTAAAACTGCAGATTGCTGTAGACCATAGTAAAAATTATGAAATCTTAATGATATTTAACTTCACAAACTCAATAGTTGTACTGAGAAGTGCTTTGTCTGGTTTCTTTTTTGGATTACTCAACATGGCATCCCCAATATAATCTATAAAGCATAAGGATTAAGTACATAGATTTTGAAGCTTAACTGCCTGGATTAGAATCCTCATTTGACAGCTGTGTAACTTTGGACAAGCTACACAAGGTCTTTGTTTCTTCATTTTATCTTCAACAGCAGGGTAGTAATACAATCTACCTCAAAAGATGCTAAGATTATTAAATGCACAGTATTTGGAATTGTGCCCAGCACATAATAAAAGCCGTATATTGGCTGTGATTATTGGCAATGTCGTGGAAATTAATTACTATTACAAAGCCCAGTTGCTTTAAGGGTTTAGATCCCAAAAATGAAGGAAACAAAAAAATCTATCCAAGGATCATGTGTATAAAATTATATTACATGTAGTTGAAGAAAAATCAATACCTGTATGTACAACTTCATCTTCCTCTAATGTTAAGGTAGATAATGGAAATAATTCTTCCTTGGAGATACTAGTTGTATCTACTAATATAAATTATGTGCCAATGGTTTTCTATTTATTCATGAATTGCTTGCTCCATTAGGTAATGAAAGTTTTAAGAAAGATTAATTCTTCCAATTCCACATCCCAATCACTTAGATTAATCACATATTTGTCATTATCTTTTCCCTCATAAACAGAGTATATTAAAAGATATGATTTTAAAAAGGGTGTGTCTCAATCTCCAGTAGCTACAGAGAGACTCCCACCTTCTCTTGGAGAACACATCCTATTTCCAGGACTTCAAGACATTGAAGTTGCTTGGGATATACATCTAAATTAGTTGAGATTAGTTGAGATCTAAAACAAATCTTTAGCTGTGGGAGATTTTATTTGCTTTCACTTATACCGCATTTCTCAGGTATTTGTCAGTTGAAAGGGTTATAGCCATGATTTTCTTTAAATTATTATGTAACTTTAAAAATGAGTGAAGAGAATCAAAATATAACAATAAGACATACTAACAGTTTAGGGAAATAAATACTAAATATGAGCAATTCTTTCTCCAAATGAGCTCCAATTTTAGTTCAAATTGCTCCACAGAAACGTAAGACTTTCTAAGGTCTTTTCTTTGTACTCAGATTTGTATTTTAAGCACTGATTTTGAACTCTGTCTCTATACCCTTTCTAACACTTCTTTTCTGCTCTTTTATAGTCATTTTAGTAGAAGAGTTCTTCCAAAATAATTTTCAAATATTTTCTTCTTCCAAATACATCTCAATAATTCATCATCAGCCCAGGATTTTAAAGACATATTGTATTTCATTCATTTTATAAACATTTACTTCTCTTTATATGTATGTGTCTGTGCTTCTATATGTGCACATGCATGTGGATGCACACAGAAGCTGGAAGACAGTATGAGGTCTTCTGAAGCTGGAGTTACAGGTGGCTATGAACTACCTGATGTGAATACTAGAACAGAACTCCAGTCCTCTGCAAGAGCAGCAAGTGCTCTTAACTTCTGACCCATCTCTCTAGCCTCGTCATTCATTCATATATATATATATATATATATATATATATATATATATATACCTTTAAGGGTAGGGAAGTGGCTCAGTTGGTAGAGTGCTTCCCTATCATATACAAATCTCTAGATTAGATCCCCAACAACACATAAAACTGAATGTAGTAGCACATACCTGTGCTAGCATGTAGGAGGCGGCAGTAGGAGGATCAGAAGGTCAAAGTCAACCTTGGCTATACAGGAAGTTTGAGGCTAGCCTGAAATACATAAGACCTTGTCTCAAATATCAATATAAATATAAACTCTTTTGGATGTGTCTTTGTATAGATCAGTCTCATCTTTTACTAATAGATATTTTTACTCCGTAAGTGTACAGTTTTTTTTAACCTGTTGATTTTTTTTCCTAAAAATCCTTCAAATACCACCATATGAGCCCATTTATAGTGTCATGGTCACATGTGACTCACGCTTCTTATGAAGATTAATGGTGTAACTCATAATTCACTACTTTCAAACTTAGCTCCTTTCAATTCTCAACTTTAAAATTAGTGAGTGGAGAGTGAATATGATTTAAATACACCTGATACCTGTATGAAATTACCAAAGAATAAAATAAACAATTCCAAAATGAGAATTTGTAACATTCCATCCTACTTAAAACAGCAAACTTTTATCTGTAGAATAATGTCAAATCTTCAATATGATTAATATGGCGCACTACTTAGGAGACTGTTTGCAAGTAACAGAGACAAGTTTGAAGTTAAGAAGAGATAAAACACAAGATCAAAAGAAAGACTGATGGAACAGGTTGAAAAAAGGAATAGTGGATCTTTTCAGAATGCAAACATGTCAGTGCTGAGTCACATAGCTCTTATACCCAGGGCAAATGCCCAAATACTGTGAACAGGGCATCTGCTTGGCTGGGTTAGACTGTGTCCAATGCGAAGCAAAAGCTTCTACATCAGCGATCGCTGGTTACTCACAGGCTGGCATCAGCACCTGTCACTTCACTGTGCCCAGATTACTCTTTTCTTACTTCCTTGTTCCAAAATGAGTTCTCATTTCCCTGAGGTTCTCATATGACTTTTCAGTTCCACTACAGTACTTACCATTCTTAACATTTAATATCAATTATTTTCTTATATCTTAAACTATGGCATGAAATCTCCCAAAGCAGCAACTTAAGATGGTTTTATCTGAAAAGCAGCTCTCAGGAGAACAGTAGACTTACTGTGTTGTACTCCCAGAGGGGGACAGACAGGACGAGGTGGTGGAAGAAGCATTCCTTCAGTGCAGCTACGGCCAAAGCTTCCACCAGACACAAAGCTTGTTCTGGGACTGAAATAGTCCTTCAGTTGTCACCCTTTGCTCTCCTGCCATCAACCAGCCATTTATTCTTCCTAAAGCTCAAACCTCATGAAAAAGATCCCTGTGGCCAAGGGCAACTCCCAAGGCAGGACTTAAATGTGATCCTTTAGTAGCAGACACCCTCAGCATACAGTATCCATGACAGTCGTAGGATATCTCCTATTAATTTCAAATTATACACTACCTGAATTGTTTTGTTTAGGGTGGGTAGATTAAAGAACAATAAACCAATGAGTAATAGAATCTGCTTTGGAGAGAAGGAAGACAGTGTGAAAGAAATCAAAGATGCTCATGGAAAACTATGGAAGCACAGAACTAATAGAAAAATGTGATTGAAACAACCTATCCACACTATGCTAGCAATGCAAAATATGACCCCATTAGAACTGTCCTCCAGAGAGGTCAAACAGCCTTACCCTCAAAGCCCACTCCAATTAAGGGATAAAAATGATCAGTAGGTATGAGAGTTGAAGCACATGTAAAGGAAAATATTCCTGAAGGAGTGGTTCAACATCTGCGGCACTAACAGTAAAGAAAGCTTGTATTGATTCAAAAGAAAGAAAGATGTTGACTGGAAAGGGGAGAGCTGAACACACAGGGTCGACTTGTTCAGTAAAAGAAGAAGAGAAATATTAGCAGAAGTTGAGAAGTGTATGAAAGCTTCCAAATAATAAACTGTTAAGCATATAGATGTGTATAATATATATTTATGCATATTATGTATATATAGCTATATGGGTTATTATATATATGTGAACATTCTAAGGAGTCAAGAAAGAGAAGAAGGCAGACTTTTAGACCGTTTATGTTGGAACTTCAGATAAAAGGAGATAATTGTCATAAGCCAGGTCACAAAATTCAAAACTTTATTAGACGACTAAGTTATTTCTAGAATTTTTCATTTCAAACATATTCTTCTACCCCAAAGAGAGGTAAGCTAAAGTCTTTTACTTTAATAGACTCCTTTCCTCCTACATCAGGTAAATTTTAAACTAGAAGAAAAATGCCTAAAAGCTCTTTCCTCTTCAAAGAAGCAAACAGCATCGATCATGAGATCTTGCAATTCTTTGAGAAAACACCATATATTTGGTCTGTTTTTGTTAGTCTCTTTTTCTACAAACATGCTGTAAGCTTACAGAACTCATATAGAAAGTCTCTCCCTCCTGGGACATGTTACATCACCATAAGCAGTAGAACCACATCTTCATCATCATTTGATATATTTCCAGTGCATCACTGTTCACAAAGGGCATTGCATATACTAACGTGGATCCTCACTAGACCCCCATGAAGAAGAATCATCTCTCAGCATCAATACATGATGGGAAAGTCCATAAACTAGCATGTAGCAGATCCAGACATTGAAATTATACACACAAACTCCTCCTGGACAGGTATTTTGTCCCCTTCACCTCACGCACTGATACTAAATGCATTCTTTCCCCTGCTATCAATAATTCCTATTTACGAAGGTCAGTTTGGCTATCAAGTACATATTTCTTCATCTTTGAATTATTTAAAATATATACCAATTAAGTCCTGCAATTAGGAAATACCCAAGAGAAGAGATCATATTTTATTTACAAGACTAACTCTAGCCATTGTCACAACTGTCGAGCAGAAAGAAACAATCACTACCACCATCTTTCCTTAGAAAACAACAGAATTTTTGCCTGAGGTAGGATGGCAGAATAAAGCCCCAAATTGGCAATAAAAAGCTTCAGAGAAAAATCTTGGCATCAATCTAATAAATAAGTATAGCCAAGAAAAAGAAAGATCATTTCTTTCCAACATTCTGTATGGAAACATGGGCAGGCATAGCACAGCGACATTTGTTCAAAAAGTCATCTGAAACATATTTTTGAGTACCAATTAACAGAAAGAAAATTCCTGAATATATGAATTTTTTTTACAAGTTAATCTTTTTCCTGGATTTGCTTAAGAACTTTGTTGGTCAGTTTCCACAGACCAAGTTCCTGCCTGAAAAGGTTACTTGTGCCATTCCTAACTGCAGCCGCGGGCACACAACACGAACATGGTGTGTTTATCTACTCTTCTGAGTTTAAACATTTGCACTGGGCTGACAATAAAGCAAATAATAATCTCAGTGCATCTTTCAGATATGCATATTAAAAGCTTCACAGAAAACCAGAGAGGCAGCGGTGACTCTAAACCAGCCAAAGGCCAAACGCAGGGACTCTTCTGATTCAAGCAGTTTAGGAGTGATACAGATAAATCACAGCAAGCAAAGGGGAATAGAATGCATTTCAGGCAAGCTCAGAGGGAAAGACATATGAGACACACTTGAGGAAACTAAATTTATACAGTGGAGAGAATGAGCTTCGAGGAGGAAACCTGATCATCATCTATAAATACTGCCAAGGTAACACCATAAATAATTAAGGAATGGAACTATTCGTTGTCTCTGAAGTAGGTGTAAAAAATGAAGTTTTAGATTTACTTCTCTCTTCCTTTCTTCTTGGCATCAAAGCATGTTTGTCTTGAAAATGTTTGCTCTTGCCTGGGCTCTGTTGTGACACAGTCCCAGACAGGTAGTGCTCCTGAACCAGGAGCAGCATGACTTACCCTCATCCCTACAGTCCCGCAGCTCAGACTTGCTGGAAAAGGACATTGCCAAAAAAGAAGAAGACCTCTTCCAAAGAACACTCCTGAGACAATGCTCTGCTACTCCAGGAAGCCAGAGCATCCACTCCCTCCTATAACCATAGCAGAAAACTGGACTGCATGTTTTTTTGCTTTCATTTATTGTTATGTCTGTTTGCTCAAGTGAATGCCTATCAGGTGCAAGGAGAGTTCTTTTAAATCTACCTGCTTACAAATCTCCTGGGGACTTCCTAAAGCTGCAGATTCTGATTCAATAGGTCTGGGGTGAAACCTCAGATTCTTTATTTTTAACATGCACACAGGCAGTACTGGGTCTGTCAGTCTGCAGGTCACATTGAATAGTATGGGCTCAGAGTCCCGAGGGACAGACAACCACAGAGAAGGATAACTATCAAAACATCTTGGCATGCCTTAGGCAGCTGTCTAGACTGAGGGACACAGAGGAAGCAAGCTCCTTGGAGAGGCCAATTCTAGTGCTAAAAAGGCTGGAAAAGACATCAGTGCCATTGAATATCAGGAAAAAGTCTCGAGAATATTCACATGGAGTCTTCACCCACAGATAATTACTACGGATGACTTCAAGATTAAGAAAGATTCTGTGGGCTGCTGATTTTCTTCAGTTGGTCTATTATTTCGTATTTTTTAATATAAGACAGCTTGGAAGCAAGTACCAGGTCAACCAGGGCTCCAGGAAAAAAAGTGCAAGGTAAAACAGCATGAAATGAACTTTGAATTCAACTTCTGAACTCCAATTCAGTAAAAGAGATATGGCTTTAAAATGCCTGCTTCTGGGGTATAAATAACAGATTTAAGTTCTTAAAACACATTACAACTCTTTTCCTGGCCCCTGAAATAAAACTCATCCCTTGCCTCCTAAGAAACCCTTTTCTGCTCTTGTACATACCCACGGCCAGTCCTAACTACTGATATGTGCTTATGTCGAATGAAAACCACAATGAATTTACAACTTTTACTTCTCTTTTGAAATGTGTTAAATCTATTATCCCACTTGCTCACTGAGCATTTTTAAAATAATGACTCATGAACCTATTCTTAACAAATACAGATATGGAAATCATATACCCTGGGTTTTTCAAGGCATCTCTGATTTCAAATATTCTGCCCACTCATCAAACAACTGTCTCCAATTTTTGGCTGAAAATGTAGTCACCAGAGAGATAAATGAGAAAATTCTGAGTTGCTGCCATTGTTTCTTGGAGATGTTTTACTAAATTTTATATGCAAGAAATTTAACTCCTCATTTAAAACCCCTACTCAGGGAGCACTGAAGCAAGCTCACATGACTATGACATAACCCCTTCCTTCAAATTCAATCTTTAGCAGATGGTAGTGTGTGTGTAATGAAGTAATTGGCAGACAGTGGGAGAAGGTCTACCAACCACCTGCCCCAGCCTAGCATGGTACTGGGTGCCAAGTCTTTTGTTTTGATTCCCATCTTCTTTATGTCTCTAGCCCATCACAGAAAAGATTGAAATCAAAGATGCCTAAATGCCAAAGCAATTTGTAATGTCACATACGTGTGCCCACTGGTTCATTTTATACTCAATATCTGCAGCTCAAAAAAATGAGTCTTCCTATACTAGATATGAAATGGCATTTAAGGGCTTCATGGTGGTAATTGAATATGCTCCCTGAAATGTCCCACTATAATCTAGAATTCACCCCCACGAGAACATAAAGAAAATGCTGTGTGATTGGCAAGCTCCTAAAGAATATGCACTCACAATAAACTAGACCTTGAGTGGGAGTGGATTTGGAAAATAATGCTGTTCCTGTCCCTGTTCTATCGTGAAGGATCGAATTGAACCCTATAGCTACTCTTTAAATCATTTTTACTGAAGAAAAATTCTGGCAAGAAAGGAAAAAAATCTACAAATGAATAAAGTGTCGACTAGGGCAATTATGATGATGAATGATTTGCGGAACAATATATTACACAGAGATTTTCACTCTCCGTGAACACAGTAATGTTAGTATTTTATGCAGTGCCCCTTGAAATGCAATCCTGGTAGTAGAAGCCACAGTTGCTCTTCTCTTTCCACTTTAAAAGGATTTTTAAAAGAAACAGTAATTAGGAAGGCCATTCAGAGCACTCTCAACAAGCCTAAAGTGCTACCCATTCCTCCAGGTACCAAAAATCAAAAAGGTGATTTTAATCCCCAAATAACTGGACTATAAAACATCACTTTTCCCCATGCACTGTTGCTTAAATTTGAATTATCAAGTGCAATAATGCCTTTTTAAAAAACCTCAGTTTCTTTAGTAACAGAACTTTCAGTAAGATGTATGCATATTCTTTGTAGAAAAAATATTACAGGATGATCAAGTATCAAATATAATAGCCCCAGATTATCACTAGGAAAATATTTCAGTACCTCTAGCTGATGCTAAAACCACAGGATGTATCAAGTCCTATATATACAATGTTTTACCCTATACATTCACTGCTATGAGAAAGATTATTACATAAATTAAACAGAGTAGAGATTAACAACAATAACCTACTCTATATCTTAATAATTTCAACATGATTTTTCTTCCCTTTTTCAGCCGTAAGTTTTCATTTTTTAATTTATGTGGGCACTTTACAATTTCTCTTTAGTATTTCTGGGTTCCCAGTATCACTCCTTCTGCATTTTGAGGTCACTATTAAATAAAATGAGAGTTTCTTTATATGAGTACTACAGTGCTGTGCTGGTCAATCTGCTAACTAAGCAGATACCCACCATAGGGCAGGAGGTACACAAGCATAGACATGCTGGACAAAGAGGTGATTTATGTGCCCAACAGGATGGAATAATGGCAAGGAATTTCATCACACTCCTCAGAACAGCATGCAATTTAAAATCAACAGATTGTTTATGTCTAAATTTTTTTCATTTAAACTTTGCAGACTGTTTTTGACCCTGGAAAACTGAAGAAGCAGATAGCAAAAGTACAGAAAAGGGGCGCTGTATTAAATACCTCAACTCGATGCTAGATCCAAACCCCTGAATCGGTCTAACGATGCTAAGATATTGTCTCCCTTTCCATTTGCAGAAGTGTGTGCAGGCTATGGAGGATCAAATACCATCTACTAATGACATAGGCTAGAAAGATTTCATTGAACCTAATCAGTGAGGTTCCCAAATCGACATCAACTGAGTCCTCAGCACATGTCTATCTGCTCCTATTGCATAGAACAAGAAATCTTCAATAGCGCAGAGCAGTTACTTTTAACTCCATGGTGGCCACATTCTTCTCATCTTCTTGAGCCACTTTTGTTGCTAAAACTAGTACTGTTTATCTAGATTACCATTATCTTCTACCCCAAATTCCTATATTTAAACATTTCCTAATCTCTTAAGTCTCCTGAAAACATCTTTCCTTAGCATTTTTATCCCAGAAGTAAATCTTACATTGATACATCAGTACTTATGGTACATCAGAACACTATACTCACTAATCTATATTCTTTTCTCCACCATTTGAATAAGCTTTCAGTCTTTACTATACCAACAAAATGCTTTTCAACGGGTTGGAATTTGGAAATGTAATAAGAAGCCCCCCATTATTGGAAATAGTCAAGAACCAGGGTCACGTATTTTATTTCTACCTCTTCCTCATAAAGTTCCTGTTTATTATTATCATTCTGAGAAATATATTTGTTGCACAGTTTAGACTATCCTTCACAGCAATAATAATTCCAAAGAGCAATGTACTAAAGATTGGGTTATCTAGTGTTTCTCAAATGTTAGTGAACTTATCAATTGTCTTGGAATCTTGTTTAAGTGCAGATTCTTATTCAGTTGGTCTATGGTGGACCTGAGAGTCTGCATTTCTAATAAGCTTACAGATAAGGAATAATACTGATGCAGCTGACCACTGAATAACAGAGGATATCTTGTAAGTTATCTGTCCTCTATATCTCTTCTGAGTGTCTAGCCCAGCAGACTTGCACCTGGCCTACTGACTGATAAGTAGCAAATGCTCAATTAATATCTGCAATGGAGTAAGCAAGACAGCTCAGTGGGAAAGGTATTCATTGTGCAAGACTGACAACCTGAGCTTAATTCCTGCAACGAAAGCACAAGTGAAAGGACAGCATTATCTCCACAAAATTGTCTTCTGACCTCCATACATTCCTCAACATGCACACACACACATATGCACACACGAATAAATATTTTTTAATCAGCAATGAAGCAGTGTACAAGACATAAATCAAGGAAGTTTTAAAAAAGCAAGGAAGAAATGCATTCATCCTGACTACCTCTAACTAAGTCATTAAAATCAATCTGACCCACTATGACTCCATGGTCCCATCCCTCTGCTTTGTCACACACTCTTTCCACTCAGCTTGGGCCATCTTTCACACTGTGTATATCCTAATGTGTGGAAGTGCACCCCACGGATTCTTATTTTGCCATCCTTAGCCTGGTTTCGCCCATCGTTTTGGTTTAAGGCCAACCCTTCCATCAAGTCCTGCCTACCCTTCCCATCCATCACTGATACTACCTTCTCCAGAAGACCCCATCTCACAGTTCATTTTGGGTATTGGAAATAATATAAAATGACAAGAGAGCAGCCAGATTGCAGAGATAATTAGCTCACTGGTAACAGAAATGAAATGTCTTTCAGTCAAGGTTAAATTCACTGAGACAGTTCATCGTCTAGTAGTTCCGTGATTCCTGCTAAGTTAAAAAAAATCAAACTTCTTCAGTAGTTTATCCATTCATTTATTTTCATGCAAGGACAAGTAAAAACTCTGAGTCAAACTCCATGAAAAACCAAGGCACTAGCAAGCACTGAGGTACAGTGATGAGAACACGGGTTTGAGAGATCAAAACTTTGGTTTAAACCCTGGTTCCAATGCTGGCCCTATCTATGACTTTGGACAAGTCCTTAGCTTGTAAGAACCAGCCTCATGCATTTAAAGGGAATAAATACGACGTTCGATGAAGTTGTGTAAAGAATGAAGGAAATAACAGATATGAACCACTCAGCAAAGAGCCTGGCTCGTATCAGGCGTTCAGATCTTGTAGAGTCATCATTACCCGAGACGGTTATGTGTAAATGGTAGTTCTCAAAACATATCATCAGAGTGACAGCAGCAATATCCCCTGAAACTCCATTATAAATGTGTATTTTGGGGCCTCCTCTCAAAATTCTTGAATTAGAACTAGAGGAAGGGAGCCAGGAAACCCACACTTAAACAAGCCTTCCGATTGCTTCTGCTGTGTCCTAATGTTTGAAAAGTGCTGTTCTAATGTTGAAAGGAGCTATCAGTGTAAATCACCTAAACTGTGTGTCCAGAACACACCCACAAAGTAGTCCTATTATAAATAGGATATGATTTATCTTTATTCTAAACATTCATTTTGTGTGTGTGTTTCTGAACACTAAAATTCTCTGCCCCATGTACCGAACTTCTTAAGTGTTTCTGTTAAGAGCTGCCTAATTGCCAGCCTCTGACAGTGCTCCAAACTGGGCTCACAAAGCATTTAATTGCTTATCCAATGGCCTACCTAGAAACACCCATGAGTCTAATTATGAGCCACTGACCCCTGGCTGCAGAAGGCTGACCACGAGCCCTGGTCTTCCCTGAGAGCATCGTTCTAGGCTGAGCACTGCTCCAACAGTCTAGGACCAACGCTTCAACACAGTTAATTTTGCTGTGGTCACTGAAATGACTGCACGCACTATTCCAAATTGCTTTGGTTTTTCTGAGCTTTGATTTCGGATTTTGATTTTTCTTTACTTTTATTTTTTGAGAGTGAGGGTGGGGGTGGGGAAGAGCTGCTTCTGTTTCCTTAACAGCAAAACAGTAAAACTTTTCCATAAAAACTGTGTATTGCTCAAGGCCAGACCGTTAAGCAGCTGGGGCATTTTGGGCACTGCCTGTTACTGATTTTATTTCCTTTTCACTGCACTTGCAAGCAAGTAATTTATCTTTAAGTTAGCAAGCAAGAAATAGGAAATAAAAGAAATATGTTTTATTTAAAGCAGTGTTTGGGGCTGGGCATGACAAGGGAAATGGACAGAGCCGAGGCTGGTTTTGTGTTCATTACTTCGCACTGACAGCAGAAGCATTTATCTTTCTGGGAGTCCGGCCTCCATCTCTCAGCTCTCTGCTCCCTTGGATTCCTCCTATCCTCATCACCCGTAGAAGTGGTGTGCTTGAATTTGGAAAACAACTTCTTGGAATCTCAAACAAATTATTCTTTCTGGTATCAAGTCCCAAGACACCCTTTTCTTTTCTGAAGGACCTGGTCTAGGAGGAACCTGTCATCATTTCCTGGTGAAAACTGGAGATGCTCTTTTCCTATCCAAATGGAACAAAAAAAGTCAAAGATGACCTCCACCACTGAGGTTCTTCAAAACAGAGCTAAGTGACTCTATCACCTGCCAGAGAATCCTGTAATGATGTCATCAAACAAAACTGAAAGATAGAAATCTCACCCAAAGCCAAAGAAATCAATGTCATTTAATAAGTTCTGCTTGCTTGCCTTTAAAACACTGCACAATCCCTACTTGATAGATTACCAACACAGAGTGAAAAACTGATTGAATGCATTTATTACAATTGTACCACAGCTGTGATTTCCAAAGAATATCTCTAGTAACACTGGGTTCATGTTTCCAAATCAAGTGAGATTTTCTTGTAGCCTGTGGGCTTTTTTTCCTCTTAATTTCCGGGAAGGTTATCTATTATGTAAAATTTTAAGGCCCAATTTATCTGAAGTCAATGAATTCTGTCCTTACTACTCATTCCTTAATATTCAAAAATATGAACTTTTAACTCTCATAATACCTTATACTTCTTTTCATAATAGTAAACAAATACTAATCACTGACTTTTTTAAGACAGCATTTCATATAGCTCAGCCTAGGCTCAAACTCACAGGTTGCCAAAAATGACCTTGAACTCCTGATCCTCCTGCATCCACCTCCCAAGTGCCAGTATTACAGATGTGTGTGAGCACTCCAGGCTTATGCAATGCTTGGGACAGAATCCATAACCTCATGCACGCTAGGCATGCAAACTACCAACTGAACGACATCTCTGATCCAATAATCATTGATTTTCTGATCTGCCTCCTAACCACTCAATTTTAGGCTGGGAAATGCTAACTAAAACCCCAAAATCACAGCAAAAGACAAAAATGTACTAAATTATATGCAAATATTTTTTGTGATGGAGTTCATTAGAACTTTAATACTATGCTGCTTTCTTATAGAGATAATTTCAGTGACATCAGAGGACAGAACTAGAAAAGAAGAATAAATTACTATCCCTATCCTATACAGAGAATGAGTGGTTAAACAGAAGCTTATCTAACTTACCTTCTGATATAAAGCAGATACTATACATAAACAAAGAATGAACAATTTATTCAGATTGTGTTGCGTCAATTTGCCTTTGAAATTGCACTACCTGAAAACTAATAGTACAGCAAGAAAGTTAGAGCAAAGAAACTTTTCCTCTACAAAATTACTTTACACAACATAAAATTAAACCATTTCAGCAAAAATTCTTGGCCCAATCCACTTAGGATGCATGTATATTACAGTTTTTCCTCTAAAACAAACCATTGTGGAAATGTACTAAAATATCAGAAATGTCTAGAATAACAATGATCTCTATACTCCCACTCAGTCCCAAATCATACAGCACAAACTGCTTTCCCATTCTATTTTCCTGAAATCATGAAGAATTAAATCATCAGTGTAAAAGATCCTTTAACTTCACTCTGATTATTCATAACCATTTTTTAAAATGAGCAGACACACTTCTCAGCCTTTTGCTTAAGATCGAGTACAAAAAGCACAGTAGAAATGTGAACATTGTCCCTGAAAAGAATGCCGAATACACACCAAATTGAAGCATTATAGTGTAGTAAAATGACCTACTATAAAAAAGAAAAAAATGAATTCCAAAGCATGAAATTACTTATGAGGTGTCTGTGGCATTCCACTTCCCTTTTATCTGTCCTTAAATGTCGAGCCTGCCCTCTGGAAGACAGCCTTTGCAGAAACATAATTTTATTTTGTGTCAATACACAGCAAAAGGTAGGCTCAACAAATTAGCACCCAAATTGATGGTGGACTCTTTGGGGCTCAGATTTGAATATCTTGACTTTGGTCAGTATAATTCATAACCTAAATAGCTTAAACCAACTGGGGCTAGTTTCTTGCTCTGCTATGTCTGGCCCAAGTACAACACAAGTCAATACGCAAAACTCTGAATGACTAGTGGTGATTAGGCCAGACCCAAGCAGGGGACAATAACTGAAACTGGGCAAGTTGCCCTGCTCAGCCCCCCACGAAGAAAATTGAGGTTGAAATGTATGAAAGACAAGTGACAAAAAGAATCCTAAGCAGAACAAATTCCTGAAACCATCTTTGAAAGTCAAAGTTAGTTCTTTCTACATTTACAGTCTGATATGTAATCAAACAGTTTGGGTGTTAATTTTATGTTACATCTTTCTTTTCTTCTTTGAAAGTTAATCCCAGAAAAGAAACAACTGTGAAGAACTAGTTTCATTAGTTTCATCGGGAATTTAAGAAGCTTCAAAAGAAAGTAAAAATGTTCAAGTCTACAAGCAGAAAAACATATCCCAGAAATGATAAAGGGCAGCTCTTAATTGTGATCACAAAACAGTGTTCCCTGTTGGGGCAATGTCACTATGAGCACAATATTGAATTCCAAAAAGGAATCTCTATGGACAGTTTGGTGATTGAGTGTGTTCTACTATATGACCCACTAAAGTATAATGGTTCTGCAAATAAAAAGTTTTAGAACATCATAAACCTAACCTATGTACTTAATAAGAAAGAAGAGTTAATGATGAGAAAAAGGACATTCATTCATTTATTCACTTACTCTCTCAACCAATACTTATTAACTTGGTAGAGCTACACTGTATTTTTATCACTGCCCAAACCTCAGTTCTCTCATCTCTACCACATTTTCTCAGAAGTCTAAATGTTTATCAAAGGAAAATAAGGAAGGTTCCTCTATTTTGACTTCCTTCTCACTAACTAGAGCTTCTGTGCTGTGTCCACTCCAAGTTTCTTCCTTCTCTCTGGATATGTCAGTTCAAACCATTATTTGAAATACCTTTGATTTTCTGGAGGACATGATTAAAAAAAGTCACAAATATTCAAAAAAAATCAAAGTATAATAGTAGACATTATTTCTTTCTCCACCCTGTAAAACATAACCTTAAAGGAAGGGACAAGACTTAGATCATAAAAATCTAAGAACCTTAGAACTTAGAGAGACAGATATAGATAGATACAGAAATAGACATATAGTCATCCAGTCTTGAAGTCCTTGACAGGGGCCCAAAGGTTGCCACCACTGGTTACCAGATGCTCAACACTTAAATCAAAATGAGAAACATAAGGACAAAGGAGCAAGCTTTGACACAGCTCAGTTTGTTCAATAAAAAGAATTACCTGTATTCTGAGAATGCATTCCCTAAATTTTGGCCCATAAAGCACATTTTCTTGAATGGAATGGAGGCAATGATGATTAGGGTTTGTTGGGAACATTTTTGCAGTTTCTCGGCAAACCAAAATCTGTCAAATCTATGTTAGTTCATATTACTTGTAAGTGCCAGAATAAGACATCAAATTAATTTCTTTTTATAAGTAAATTTATTTTCATTTTTTATGATATGTGTTCATTAAAAAACTAATTATATAAGGCTATTTTTTTCATGGTCATGGAACAATTGGTTGTAAGAAGAAAGTGCAGACCCTCCAAATGTTTTAACTGTTCTAATTGTCTTTATGAAGTTGTTGATATTGTCAGCTACTTCAAGAGTGACATCAACAATTGTTTTGAGTGGTCTATGCAAATAAGGCTATTACTCTTCCAACAAATTGGCAAGTTACTTGACTGAAGATAGCACATCAAATGTTTGGTTTATAGTTACACAAATCAAACTTTATGTAAAAGTAAATTGAGCAAAAGATTATTCAATTGTTAATCTAAGCAAAAGTCCCAAACCTATTACTAAAAACAGAACTGGTTTGGCTGTCCTATCAGTTTCCCCAAATAGGTCCACACTTTAAAGAAATTAAACTTACCCTTACAACAGGAGAGATTTGCCATGGTGTTCAACATAGATAGACTAAGCTGAAGAATCAAGGATGAAAAACTCCAATTGTACATGAGCTATAAAGAAAAATTTGGTATACATACAGCATGGAATTCAGCTAAGAAGCAATTTCTTAACAGAGTGTAATACTGCCATTTGCAACAACATCGTTCATCCTAGAAGACGTTGGGTTTGGTGAAATAAGCTAGGCACAGAAAAATATCATAGAGCTCCATCACCTGGGGAATCTAAAGAAGTGGATCTCACAGAAGTAAAGAGTCAAATAGTGGTTACCAGAGATATGAGGAGAAGAGAAAGGCAAGATCCACAGAGATCCATCAGGGAACACAAAGCTATATCAGAGAGGGAATATAAGCTCTAGTATTCTGTTGTGCAGCACAATGACTATGGTTAACAACATTCTGTGGCATATTTCAAATGACTGGAAGAGGGGGTTTTACTGTTCTCACAAAAAGGAAACAATAAATAAATGAAGACTGGGAAATGCTGGAATCCTGATTTGATTTATCATGTGTGAAAATACAAAAACATCACACTGGAGCCTGTAGAAAGTATGTGTCAATTTTAAACAAATTTTTAAAAATAGATCTACAATAGCCTGAAAATAATAGGTGTCTACAGAAATTATATATATATATATATATATATATATATATATATATATATATATATAATACTCTAGTGAAATACTTATAAAATGACAGTGCTGTCCTTCTTCCTGGCCCTTTTCTAGGAAAAATAATCTCTTATTTCATTGTTATTTTTATATGTTTTATTTGCAAAGCTTTTTCAGTGCCAAAGCATCAAATTCTGGTTACAACCACAAAATCTTCCTTGTAATTCTTTTTTTTCCACACAATATTGTCTGGTACCTGGCATTGTTCATTCGTTTTATTGACTTTTTATCCCTAAATTTTTATTTTTTCTTTCTGGAATTTGTAAAAGTATAGAAGTCTCTGAAGATGAAATAGAAACCTCTTAAGGTTTGGGCAGTGGTATAAAATATGTGAAGCATTGTTAAGAAAGAAGGGTGACATGGAATGAAACTGGAGAGCACGGTCTTAGCTTGAAGAAAACAGAATTTAATTTAGAATTAAGTCCTTTTTGAAATAATAGTACTGTATCTACATAACAAAAAATAAGAGTTTTCTTAGGTTAAAAAATTGGAGCAAATGGCCATGGGCAATGTGTTATACAGGAGTTCCACTTGGGGTTTTGTTTTTCTCTTTCAATTCTTTTTCTTTTTGTTTCAAACAGTTCATTCCTTTCTTGTGCTATCCCTAAGAGAAACAACAGTTCAGCTCATAATCTCCCAATTGATAATCAACACCTCAGAAGTACAATGTGTATACATTTAGCATTTTTATCAACACTGTCTTCAAAAAGCAAGCTATACTCAAAGTCTAGAACAATTTTTGTGACAAGTCAGACAATATCAGTTGAATAAAGTTGCCTATTTGTAGGTACTGTGGTTTGAATGGGACTCCCAAAGAGTTTGTGAGTGAGCTAAAACTCGATCCTTAAATTATATCACGATAGTATTTGGAGGTGAGACGTCTAAGAGGTAATTCAAGTCTAATGAGGCCATGAGAGTGGGGCCCCACAACAAGATCGGTGATCTTATAAGAAGAAAGGAGACTAAATTTTAAATGCTCCAATTTCATTAAATTTTCTTCCACAGTATAAACAACAAGAAGCCCCCTCTCCTCCAGATGCCAGCACCTTGATTATAGACTTGCAGCCTCCCATATCTGTAAGAAACTAATTTCTTTTCTCTATAAATTCCCAAGTCGCAGATACTCTGTTTTGGCAGCACAAAATGAACTCAGATACTCTACCATCAGATGTGGTGGGGAATGAACACCTGCCATCACAGCACCTGGGAAACTGAAGCACAAAAATTTCAAGTTGGGGTTGGAGAGATGGTCCAGAGGTTAAGAGCACTGACTGCCCTTGCAGAGGACCCAGGTTTAATTCCCAGCACCCACATGGTGTCAAACAACTGTCTGTAACTCCAGTTCCAGGGGATTCAATGTTCTCTTCTGATCTCCATGTGTATTACATGACATGGGTGCACGTACGTGCATGCAGGCAATACATTCATACACATTAATAAAATTGAATGGATAAATAAATTTTTAAAGTAAAGAATCTCAAGTTCAATATCATCCTGAACCACATAGCAAGATTCCATCTCAATAAAAACAAAAGAACTTTACGAAATAATACTGAACATGGTGTCAGAGATATCCTTTGACTCAAAAATCAAAAGATGCAAATGAAATCTTAGGAGCAAATATATATATATATATATATATTTCAAGAAGTTTTCCTTAGTATATATTCCTTGTACGTGCAAAATTTCACCACGCTGTCTGATTCCGATGTCACCACAGATCCACCCCACTTCTAACCATGTTACATGATATTGTTCCTTCGTGTCCACTGGTGTCTGAAATTCTCAGCCTACCTCCTCATCCTTTTTATAATGACACATCTGAACCAAACGGTCAACAGCTCATGTCTGAATTTTCATCTGCTCTCTCCCCATTTATTATTCACATATCCCCTTCCTCCATTCCTGGAACTAGGCAGCCCAAGATTCCCACCCTTATGTGACTCACTTACGAGTCTGTAACTGAACCCCTCTGGACCTCAGAGATCTCTAAGGTTCTTGCTGTCAGTTTATTGAGACAAACAAATAACCCAAGTATGCACTATATTGGTTACTTCAGCTTCATTTTCAATTTTGTAAGACTGATTCCAAGGAAGTGAAAGTGACTTTAGTTGCTGATGCCACTAGAGAATGTTCCTGTAAGGATGAGAATGCATAGGAAATAAATACTATAGGAAAAAACAATAGGAGATCAAATAGGCCAGTGACGGTAGCAAAGTTTGGTTCTGCAAATCACAAAACTAGCAAGCCTGAGGCCCGAGGTTTTCAGTAAACATTCTGTCATTAACAGGACTCAGAGCTATTCTGTGTCTACTTACCTGTCTGTCCTCTATCAGCCAGATTCAACTTTCCCATACCATTTCCCCACAATGTAATCTGGCAAAAGGCCATCATAACCAGCCAAACCCCTCACTGCATCATGGTTGACATTCAGCTTCAAGTCCCACAGTATTCTCATTCTGTAACAAAACTTCCTAGTTCAGATTTGAAAAAGAAAATATGAATGGCCCCATCCGTCTACTCATAACAAGTTATATCACTGGTCAGCAATAGCCTATGGATTTCTTCTTTTGCATCAGAACCCTCCTGTAAACCAGATAATCATGGAACCGGAGAGAGGGAATTGGTTCAGGATAACCCAGAACAAACATGGCTGCAAAAGAGCAGTCCTTTCGGAAGAATGAGTACCTAAATGAGCTGCAGGAAGGACAAAAGTCCTTCAGTGAACTAGCCTTTTTGTAGGACTCATACAGCATCCATCACAGGGTTTCCAAGCTTTATTCTGTCAGGACACATTCTGAAGGACAGAATAAAGTATGTGTGTGGTGGGGGCGGGGGGTGATTATGTACAGTTAACCTGAACAATTTTGCTTACCATAAAATAACCCTAATAACTCACTCTCTAATAACCATTTTCAGGTTGAAAACTACTGCAATATGATCTAATTTATCTCTTGATTATGCATCACTTCGTGTGGTTAAATGGTTTAGTTATAATGTGTGCTGCAAAATTAACTTCAACATTCTTAGCTTAGGCACTCTCCTTTACAGTGACACATTTTATAACCTTTCTCTGTCCCTTACCCCCAAGATTATGAGAAACAATATTGAATGCTAAATTAATACTTGAGAATTTGTTGAAAGTGGGAGAAAATGACTTATTGCACTATTCCACAGCTAATCGATAATAAGACTAGAATAAGAACCTTTGTAGGCTGAGGTCCTACCCAGGGCTCCTGCACCTCATTGTCTATTTACACACAAATGTGAATAACTCAAGTCCAAAAAACTCATTTATAATTCATCATGCAGCTGTCATTGAATCTGACAGATATTTCTTTCAATACTAAACCAGTCATCTATAAATCTGTACACAGTCTGCTCTCGTTCGCTATGGTTATATTCTATACAGCTGCAAACATTAAATTAGTGAAGACTGAGCCATTGCTTCAAGGGAAAATATAGGAATAAATTCCTGTGAACAGCAATCAATGTTCAACCTTGTTTTGTGTCTGATTCTGATAATTTAAGATATTTGTGTCCATTCGTTAACATTGAGCTATGGTAAACAGCATTATAAGTCATGGGTAAACAAAGTTTACCTACACATATACATTCTCTATGAAATTCTCAGTTTAAAATATAGACACACCAGCAGCGGGCAACTGTAGTCTCTTCTTCACTCTCAGGTGACTCAAATTTCACTATTCTACACATGTCCAGAAGTGACTGTGAAGTCACACAAGTATTGATTTGGGGTTATCAAAAAAATTTTGGTAAATAGAAGAATTCTCAAACCAGAAATTGGTAAATAATGAAGATTGACTGCATTAGTATCTAATCTGGGTGATTAAACTTTGTCCTATTTTCTCCCTGTTTTCTGATCACCTATTCATAAGAACTACAATGATAAAATGAGCAATTGAGAGTTTCTTTGATGTCAGTAGGATACAGCCTCAGGAGCTGTGAGGATTTTACCCAAGTTTTTTAAGCTTTATATCTTTATATTATCTACAATCGGGCAAGTAGCATCAACAGTAAGATTGTACATTATTTACAAATGATTGTTTGTAAATTTTTCACCTTGTACTTTATATTAACCTTTCATGCTAAAGGCACACTTGTACAATGCATTCGTAGTAAAAAAATTCTTTTCTCAATAAAGCTGAATATACAGAACATGATGCATAGGTTTTAATGCATATTCACTAGAAAAAAGATCTTCTAACATTTGGTAAAATAGATGCATTCACTCTCTAAAAAAGCACTTACAAATGTATTCTTCTTTGGATCTAAGCAGTCTCCAATACAGAGTTTTAAAAACAGAGATGGTGAACAAATTTACCAAATGTCAAAAATCCCATCCAGCTTAACTTGAACAATATCATCTCCCAATCCAGCATGTCCCACCTGTGGCCTCCAAGTCACACACAGCCAAAAAGCTCTATGAGTGTGACACAACACAGAATAGTAAACTGATTTTTACCCTTTTAAATTCTTTGACAATATCACACACGTACCCAATGAACTTTAGTTGTTTCCAGTCTCCATTACCGTTTCTTGTCTTAACGTTCTCTCTCTCATTGAAATCCTTCTTGCAAAAGTCCTCTTCCACCTCCACATACTCTTTTCATGTGTGCTCACTAAGTTCAGTCAGTTTCTTATGAGCATGGGTGGGAGGCTGTTTACTAGATCATGTGCAACCTGGCAGTAGCTACATCACTGAAGAAAATGACTTGTTCACCCAAAAATCCTTACTTGAGGTTTTTTAGTTTGGGAACATGATTGTGTGGCTCTAGACTACTACAAAATTTGTAGGTGACAATGGTGTGTTCCAATATCCAATAGTTAGATACTCTTGCTAGATGTTTCTTTATTAATTTAAAATTATCAAAAGTTATATGGTGGAACAGATTACAAAAATTCAAATTTTCTGGGCTCTCTTGAAAACATTATACAAAACCCATCTCCAATTCTCTCCTGGAGCCATTAGCTGGGGCTGAAGAGCCCATGCCTCGTGCACAGGGCATAGCTCTCTCCCACTAGCCTTTTCCTGCCACTTCCTGTCACAGTTCTGACCATGACTGAGAGTCAGAAGTCATTTTCCCATTGTAAACATTAGAGGAAGTAAATTGTTCTCTACCTGATTGATGCCTATATCCACAATGAAACAGTAAGAAGGCTTCTTTCCTCACAGTCTCTTCTTCCACAATGGCACCCGAGTTGGTGATTCTGTTCTCCACTAAGGCAAATGCCCTCATGATCAACTTAAACTGACAGGACGCTACTTTGTTGGGTATGTTGAATGAGATAACATCATGATTG
Source organism: Eospalax fontanierii (assembly GCA_035773235.1). Taxonomy (NCBI): domain Eukaryota; kingdom Metazoa; phylum Chordata; class Mammalia; order Rodentia; family Spalacidae; genus Eospalax; species Eospalax fontanierii. The sequence goes on along the minus strand of CM069537.1, from coordinate 34,872,743 downwards.
TTCTTCACAACTACTTTTTATTTTGTCATAAGTTTTCTAGTTTTCTAAAAAAAAATTAAATCTAAAAAACTTGAAAGAAGTTTTGAGTGACATGTTTGTAAGATACAGCATGATGCTTCAGTATATGTATTCAAGAAATGCAGAATAAGTCAGGTAATGTGTTTTTACCTCCCCATAGTTGTACTTTGAGCCTTCTAACTCTTCTTTTCTAGTTATTCATAAAAATACAATGGGTGATTATGAACTATAGTCTCTTACTGTGCTGCAGAACAGCAGAACTTATTATCTCTAACTGATTTCAGGATGAAAATGCTAGCTAACCTGATTTGATCATTACAAGTAGCATTCATGCACTTAAATATCATAGTACCCTATAAATTTGTATAATTAAAATAATAATTAATAAAAAATAATCAGTAGAGATTTTATGTCAGTGTAATAAAATTCTAAATGAGTAAGATTTTAAAAGAAGTTAAATATTCATACAAAAAATCAAAACTTGGATAAAAATCTTAGTGACAGCTCTTTACAGTTTATGTAGGCTCATGCATTATCTAGTTAATCTTTGTAATAAAGGACATGTGGGTAAAGCAAGTACTTTTAATCTCCAACCTCCAAGAAATCCTATGCTCATGAAGATTAAATATTTAGCACAAAATCATACCCACATTAACATGGGTAAAATTCAATCTCTTGATTTCAAATCCAGAGTTTTGTCTAATACATCCTACATATAAACAAAAGGTTGGCACTTTTTTCATATATACCCTTTTTAATAGATCCTGGCATCCAGGTAAAACTTTGGAATGATGAGAAGTAAGGGGCTGCTTCTGCATTCCATCCAGAAGAGTCGGCTTCAGTTGAATAAGAATATTTTTATTCCTATTAGCCAGTAGTTGCTATTAAATGTATATATTTGAAACTATGAAATAAGTCTTCCTAATGTAATATCAAGAACTAAAATAAAAGAGATGGACATGGTGCCATACACCTTTAACCTCAATATCTAGGTGACACAAACAAGATTCATAACTTTTAAGAGTCAACTGAGGAGGATCTAGATTTAATACAAATACAATATCTGACATAGGAGAAGCTCTTTCCTGTAGTCCGAGAGTGGGGCTGAGAAAGGAGCTGAGGACAAGGTCAGTGGCATTCCTACCTCACCTACACTGCAGGCCCCAGAGGGTTCAGAAAGTGACAAAGGCTACAATTGACCTCTCCTTGAGTTTCATACCTGTTTTGTCAGCAGCCTGCTCAACATTTCAATCTGACCATGTCTGCCCTAGCCACACTTTTCTATTCCTGTATCCCCTGTCCTCAGTGCTGACTTCCCTCCCCACCAATGGCACAGAGGGAAGACCGTCCCACTGCCTTAGCTCACCTGGACTGTGCCCTCTCTCCATGCCTGCTCCTCACTGTCCCAAAGATTTCTCTTCCTTTTCTTCCTCATACCTGATAAGCATTCTAATAATCCATTCCAAAATAGCATCTACAGACTGAGCCTCCACCAACACCTGCCACTGTCCTGTGTACTTTATGACGTTCTCTCACACAGTCCTCATAACCCTTTCAAATATTCCCAGTTTCTAATGTGGAAATTAAGGAACAAAAGAAAATCATTATTGTTTCACATAACACTCAAGTAGGCATAATGAAGCCCAGATATGGGAAAACTGTAGCTAGACTCCTACATAGCATGCCTTACCACTATCAAAGAGAAAGGCATCTGCTGACACCAGGGAGCTGAACTGTCACTCACAGCAGTTGCTTTTATTGGAAGAGATATCTCGGTGAACATAATTATTAGCCGAGGTCACTGAGACAACTATGGAGCAAGACCAGTACCAAGACTGCCTCAGAATCTAAGCACTCACACAAACAAGCTCACTGTGCAAACAACAAAAGCACTGAACATCTCCCCTAACTAGTAAAGTTACTTCTTTGCCAGCTATAAGTTTATGCCTGTTCCTGTCCTCCTTCCTTCATATAAAATGTGTTTAGATACCAAAGCATGGAATTACCCTGCACCCTGCTAGACACTGATACAGAGTGGATGATGCAAATCCCATAAATCTTTTCTGATATCCTCTTACCAGGATACCCTTTTCCTGCCCCAAACATTGGATTTTCCCTCATTTATACAAATGGGGAATCCATCTCCAGGGATGAAAGACGTGTTGTTGGCAGTCTTTGTCTGAAGAACATTAGCAATGCTAGTTTGTACGGCCTCTATCCATGAGTTCTCTATGATCAAATCTCTGTGATTGCTACAAATCCCTTCTTGAAAGTCCCATCTCATTGGGAGAAAATCCCAAGTCTCTGTGCCCTCATCCATGGATCTTTCTCCAGCCTCATTCCGATCATAGTCTTTGTCCAAGCTTCCACCCACCTTGAACATCTTGCTACAGCAGCGTTCCCCAGAGATTCTAACCCTTTACAAATGCTGTTGTCCTGCCTTAGTACCCTCTACCTGTTCCATCTCATAATCTCTCTTACCCTACATGCGGGCATTGGTGTCCCGCTTCCACAGGTCTACCACCCTCATACCCAACGTTATCATTTGAATCACTGTGCCCTTCCCAATCTGTATTGAAACTTAATCTCAATGCAAAAGTATTAAGAAGTGGGTCATTTATCAGGTGATGGAATGAATTTGTTTAGCACTCTTAGAAAGGGGCTGGAAAAAGCCTGGTTGGACCTTTTGATACTTCTATCATGCAAGGACACAGAATTCAACCCTTTTAATATATGAGAGTATAGCAGCAAGATGCCATCTTAGAAGGAGAAATGAGTCTTTACCAAGCATTGAATCTGCCCAGTGCCAACAGCTATGACTCTCCAAGCTCCAAGTCTGAGAAATAAATTTTATTCATTTATAAATTATCTAGTCTATTATATTTTCTTATAGGAAGAGGAACACAGTAAAACACCTGTACTTATATTTTTATCTACCATCCCAAATTTTTCATTTAATTTGTCTGCTTTGCCTACCTAGATCCTCAAGCCCCACCATAATACAAGCCCCAGGCACTCAGCAATTAGGTCTTAATAATCAGCAAGGGGACACAACAGTAAAACCAAGGGTTTTAAATTGGTTCCACCACTTATATGCTGTATAAAAATAGACAACGAAGTTTGAATTCCTGAGACTCCACTTCCCTACATGTAAAAATGGTAATTATAACACCGCCTGAAGTTGTTATGAGAACTAAAAGTGATTAATATAGTGTCTGTTGCTTAGAATATGTTTAATGAATTTAATATTCCTGGGCATGGCAAAGTACTCATAAGGCCTCTTTCAATGTGTATTAGTCCCAGGCGTCTTCATCTTAAAAGCTGCTATAGCCTACTTTTTTTGAAATTCAAAGTGATGCTAAATGCTTTCCAGTATGAGCTACTACAAGATAACCGGGTAACTAATATACCAGAGCATTTTGCCCTAAACAGTCATTCAAACCCAAGAATAGTCTACAGGTCTCAACTTTGTAATAAGTCAATACACCTTCATATACAATAGATTTCTTCCTACATCCACCAACATGAGTGGATTTTACAGACATTTTAGTGAATGAAATGAATTCAGAAGCATTTACACAAGCTCAAGAATCATATAAAAAAATGATTCGGTGTGCTAGAAGAGAGAGAGCCTTTTCCTTTAAGAAGGAGCATGGGCTCAGTGACTGAGAGGGCCCAAGGCAGCCTCAGTAAGTCCTGAGGATGCTTTTTGATTTAAGTGGTAGTAGCTTTGGGAGTATTTTCATCTTGCAAAAATTCACTGAGAAAATAAGCCTGCGAGTTGAGCACTTTTCTGTGTGTATATTTTAGTATAAGTGTGTCTTATTAAAAATGATATTCACAAGCACCAGCCACACGCTGTGGTAGCTGGTAGGCTCCAGTGACACCTGCTCATGGGCAACACACTCGCTTTTAAAATGAGAAGGATGTGGCAGTGTAAGTGTCCCAAAGTCGTATAACAAATCCATGACTCAGAACTAAAACCTGCAAGTGCTGATTTTCTTGCCAGAGCTCTTGATTTATGTGTATATAATGCTATTCCAAGTAAATATATCAGTGTCTTCTCAAGGAAAAAAGTTCTCTGGATTCGTACATTCGGAAGCTGGAATAGAATATATTCAATGAAAAGCTGCTCTTTGGCCATATCCCAGCTATTCCACCGGCTGCTTTCAGAACAGCCTTTGAATTTGTGAAAATTTGCAAATCAAGGCCAAGCCTCAATCTGCAGCTGGCACAACATATTTCTGTTTGAGATGAAATTTAGTTGCATCCCCCCCCACTAAATTACACATAAAGGGGAAAAATTATTGCATATCCATTAAAGTAACCATCACTCCAAGGCCATGCAATGCAATTAAAAAACTGCAGCAATCAGTACAGGAGATATAGCAATAATGCTTGCTTCCAGTTCTCCTTTTCCATTAAACTCTGAGATTTGTCAAAATAAGGCAGGGGAGACAGGGCAGCAATCTGTCCTCCATAGTGGGAGGGTACAAGGCTGAACCAAAGGGAGGCCAGGCCTCCTGGCAATCTCCAAGAGTCCTGCTGCCAGCCTCATTCCTAGAACCTCTGCAAATGAGTCCAAAGGGCTTTGATCTGCAGATCATCTGCTCAGGTATAAGGAAAAAGTGCACACCATCATTTTAGTCCTCCTAATGTCCTACAGTACTTTTCTGTTTTAAGTATTTAGACTGCAGGAAAGCTGGATCTATGCATAACTAGATTCTGATTAAAATGCACAAGAAATCATGAGTTATAGCACAGATGGCTGCTTGAAAAAAAGAGTTTTAAGTAGGTATGGACTTTACAAAATTGAAACTTCTTGTTCCATAAAATATTGCCACCTTGAGGAATTTGTATAAGACCTGTTTGTTCTTTTTTTTTCCTGACATTAGTAGGAAGCAGCTCTTAACCTATCCTTTTGAAATATTTTCTAATATCACCAAAGTCTAAGGTGTTTGTCTTCCTCACAGAAATTATGCAAATGAAAGGTTTTATGACAAATGGTCAAGAAAACCTTCAAACAAATTGACTTTTTCTTTTACATAAAAGATAGTTGTCCTTTAAATGGAACAAAAAAAGAACTTTTTAGAAGTTAAGAGTTAAAATATTCTAAATAAAATATAAAACACACTGTGTAAATTACATAGAGATATCTGCCTAAATAATTGACTTTTAATTAGGCAGCACCAGGGACTGGAGAGACGGCTCAGCCATCAAGAGCATTAGCTGTTCTTGCAGAAGATCCAAGTTTGATTCTCAGCACCCACGTGGTGGCTAACAATCATCTGCAACTCCAGTTCCATGGGAATGGGACACCCTCTTCTGACCTTTGTGAGCACTGTACTACATGGACGTACTTACATACATGCAGGCAATAAACTCATACACACAAAATAAAAATAAAATATTTTGATTAGGTACCACCAAATAAATCTGTTAACTTTGCATGGAAATCATGAATTATATTAACAGGTATTTATGATTTAGGGAGCACAAACTTACCCTTAAATGTCTACCAGGAACTGTAAATGCAGTGCTCTTCTGAGTTTTTTTTTTCTAAGTGTAGCAGTTTTAAGTCCAATTCCTGAACTTCAGAATATAAGTAGAGTTAATTTTCAACATTTAGTCTGAGAAATAGAAAGGACACAATGCCAAAGGCAAACACTGAAGTCTCTCACCATGCATCCCTACTTGTTAAAGTTCAAATTTTTGTATGTACTTGCTATAATTAGATATAAACTTCCCCTGCAATTCTTTGTAGGACCAAAGTGGCTGAACTCCATAGAATCACAAATTGTAACTACGTCAAATACAAATCCACTTTTTTTCCTTCAGTGACATTCATTTGAAACAGTATCAGTTTTATACAAATAAAATTAATCTCATATTCATATACTGTGTCTACAATAAATCCTGTCAGAGTAGATAATGTTTTATAAGACGAATATTATATGGGAACAGTTATTTTTCAGTGTACTTAATTGGCAAAATCGATTAGAAATTCAGAGTAACAGATTGCAAGTTTGCAATTTATAAGATGTTTTTATTTCTCTTTTTAAAAGAAAAGAAAGGCCTGGTGCTCTGATGAATGCAATTTAGCTCACATGTAATAAAACAAGTTTTGCAAAGGACTACAAAGTATCTGAATTTTTTACTTTTCTTGCAAGCAGATAGCTTAGCTTGACACAATTTCATAGTCTGACAAAAGACAAGAGAATTCCAATCAGAGGAAAAGAAAGATTATCCCCATAGATGAGCAGACAGCAGGGTCTTTTTTCTTTGCATAGGGCTTCCTGTTCCATTCTCCCCAATGGATGCTAGAGAATGAGACTGAGAAATCTAAAACTTGGGAAATCCTCAAACTCATGAAGAGAGAGCTATGAGCAAGTTTGCCTAACCCAAGGAAGTCTACCCTTGTTAAAATATAAATCTGCCCTCTTCTCCAGAAGAAGAAACTACCTCTAATTTCTAATAGTGTTTGCTAGGCAAACATTCTTGAACAGCTACTCCAGGAAAAATGCAGTTAAGAACTGACAGAAGCTCTGGAGAACTGACCGTCAACAGATGGTCTGAAGCACTCTGTACTTCATTACAATCATTTCATCTAAAGAGTCCTATGCTTTACCTACAGCTAAAGGGGTATTCTGATTTTAGGAGAACAATTTTTTCAATGAAAAAAATGTGTAGTTTGTTATTAACCAAAAAAAAAGAAAAAGAAATACACCTAATGAAGTTAGAATTCATTTAAGTACAAGTAACATATCTAGCACTATATCTTATACTGCCTTATTATATTTTAAATGTATAAAACAGCCAATTATAAACATTCACTTGAGTATTTTAAAATGTTTTTAATTGGGGGGGGGTTGAGGAAGTATCACAATAGAAAAGCACTTGCCTAGCATTTGAGAGGCTCTGGGGTCCATACCCAATACTGTAAAGCAAATTAATACTTGGTCCATTATGCTTTCTTAGCATGTGCAAGGCCCTGGCTTCAGTCCTAAGCAGCATCAAAAACTGGTCCATCCAAGGCTCAATAATGCCGCTAAAACCTATGAAAATTTTAATAGTCAATATTCTGAAAGTACATTTGCTCCATGCTTTATTAAATCCAGTCATACTTCATTAAAATATAGACATATTTTAGATTATAGAGGAGTAAAGAAATCGTATCTGGGCTCTCTGACCCAGTTGTTTGAAATTACAAATACTGTCCACTAATGAAATAATAAACTTAATAGCTAGAAGGTATTTTAATATTCCTAATCTCATCAGAGACAGACTAAAGGCTTATATGGTAAGGTGAAAATATGGCTAAGACAAAGAACAAAAGCAAATAACAAAGGATGAAAGCAAAGGGTGAGGGAAAAGGGGAAAAGACTCTAGCAGATTAAAGAAGAAGATTTTTCTTACAGGCTCATGGCCATTTCTTTAGGCATGCCGACAGAGGCGCAGGGAGAAAGGGAGAGGGACAGGGACGGTGGTGGAAGCATAGGACGCCACTTTATGACTTAGGAAATTCCTGAACCAAATTTTTCTTCATTACCTAGAAGCTGATGTTTACTTCATTTTTCAAGTGGCATAACCTTAAAAAGCTCACACAGAATTACAACCTTCATGAAATATTATTAAGGTTTGAGAGGATAATACAGCCCAATGAAATCTAGTGAATTTGTGACCTATGGGAAAATGTGTTCATCTCTGTGAGTGGAGTAACGGGAATGTAGGCTACCAGTATTACCTTTTTAACACCCGCCACACTGTTACATAATAACCAAAGTTGTGTTATTTATTATTTTTTATTATTTTAAAACAATCGCTGAATGTTCTTGGACCATAATTAATAGCAGGCTGGAGAAGGGCTGGTCATTACTTTACAGGAAATGTCTGACCTAAAGGTCATCAGATTTACTACAAATTGTTCTATCCTCCTAAATATAGAAAAGGAAAAGCAATCCCTGCTATTTGCTGAACAATTGTGCATAATCATAAAGTTGATGCTCCATGAGCCATATCAATACATTTAGCCAGAAAATAAATGGAGCATTAGAGATAACGCTGGAAGGTGGTCAGGCAGCAGAACATACAGCAGCATGGACAAATCAAGGCACAGAGGCTCTGAGAGCAGGCCTGATCTCACCAGCTTCAGGACCCAGGATACCATCTCATTCACACATGACTGCAGCAATACCTATTTCTCGGGATTCTTGTCAGGATTAAACAGCATGTGCTAATGTCTGCATCTCACGTATGGCAGAAACTCAAAACATGTTGTCCACTGAGCTATCTCATGAGCTTCCATCTATACTACAGCTAATACCTCTCTGCTAACCCAGACATTGAAATCTATAAATAATCCTAAGAATAGGAGAAAAAAAAGAATTTTAAGAAATGTTTTTCTACCTCTTCCTGCCTCCTTAACGAGGGTACAGATCTCTATCTGCCCCCTCAGAACTTTTTCTGCAGCAGCCATGGTCACCTTTGTGGAGCTCAGTACCAAAGTCAAGATGCCCATCATGGGCCTGAGCACCTGGAAGTCTCCCCCAGACCAAGGAAGCCATGAAGACAGATATCTGATGCTAGATATCACCACAATGAGTGTGTATATGCATATTATAATGAGAATAAGGTGGGAGAAGCCATCCAAGAGAAAAGCAAAGAGAAGACTGTGAAGCAGGAGAATCTCTTCCTTGGTCACTTAGAGAGAAAACTGAGAAGAAAGCCTTCCAGAAGACCTTCACAGATCTGAAACTGGTCTATCTAGACCTTTATCTTATTCATTGGCCACAGGGACTTCAGTCCAGGAGTAAGGCAATATCCATGTTCTCACCAGTAAGATAACATTTTTGGATGCCTGGAATCCAGACTTGATTAGGTCAGCAGGACTACGAAGTGAGAAAGTCTGTAACAAATAACAGATGGAAGTTTCCAGCCCCTAAGAGAAGAAGATGAGGGGGGTACAGGAAGGCAGAAACAACATCGTTCTCATGTCTCACCTTCTAGTCATGGAAGAACTGGTGGCCAAGGAATTAGTGAAAGCCCTGGGTGTCTCCAACTTCCAGACTGAAAGGATCTTGAACACACCTAGACTGAAACATAAACCAGTGACCAATCAGGTCCAGTGCCCTCCATGTCTCACCCAAAACAAACTGATCCAGTACTGCCACTCCAAGGGCATCAACATCACGGCATACAGCCTACTGAGCTCTCCACATAGACCTTGGGTCAAATCAGAGGACCCTTCACTACTGGAGGATCCAAAGATTAAGCAATCGCTGCAAAGTACAAGAAAACATCAGCCCAGGTTCTGATCAGGTTCTATATCCAGAGGAATGTGGTGGTCATCCCCAAGTCTGTGACACACTCACACATATGTGAGAACTTTCAGGTATTTGATTTCAAGTTGAGTGATGAGGAGATGGCCCATTCTCAGCTTCTACAGAAACTGGGAGGTCCATTTGCTGCTGGATCCAGACCATCATTAGGGAAGAGTTTCCTCACAATGTGGAATACTGAAGCTGTATCACCTGATGAGATTGCCGAGTGGATGGACACACACACACACACACACACACAAAAACAGCCCATCCACCCACCCCCTGCTCTCTGATGTGCAACACATCCTCCTTAGTCCTATTTTAGCCATGGCTGTACAATATCATGCTCTTCCCCTCTTGATATATACCAAAATCTAGGTGATTCTGTATTTAAGTATGGTGACCAGCTACAGGCAGACTATTCCAGGGAACTGTGACTCAGAGAAACAAACAATTTAATTCACTGATCTGATCTGACCAAACATTTCTCAAGCACCAGAAACTCTGATAACACTAAGAATATAAAGACAAAATAATAGTAACAAGGTTATCCAAAAGAGAAGAAAGAAGAAAGAAAGAAAGAAAGAAAGAAAGAAAGAAAGAAAGAAAGAAAGAAAGAAAGAAAAGAAAGAAAGGGAGAGAAGAAAAAAGAAATGCTTTTCTGGGAAATAAAAATGGTACCAAGCAATTTACAGCTATCACGGAAGATAGTTAAATAATGAGTTTCATTTGCTTTTCATAAGTTATTAGAAGAATTTGCCTTGTCTTTCAATTCACATTTGTAGACAATTTTGTCTCCTCCAGTATTACTCAACATTTACCGAAATACACTGACTCAACTATGGCACTCCAAATGAGATAGCGTAATAGATGAAATGGGATTAATGTTTTTATTATTACCATCCTTATCACATAGACTGAGTTTCTCCCTGGCAGTAGGTAAAGCTATTTAGTTAGTGTTCCATTAAAGTATCATTTATTTGATGAACAGTCAGCAATATTTACCAAGTGGCAACTGAGAAAGACAATCTCTTACTTCTGCTGGATTTTTCAGCAACATTAATGCACTGATTCCATCTAGAAAGAACACAGCACTAGCCCTTGGTGTTTTAAGTTATGAATGAAGCCTGTATCTGTGGACTCATTAAGATCATCTTTATTCAACTGCCCTTGGCCAATCACAAATACAAATGCATTCATATGTTCACATATTCAAGCATGCATAGATGATGAATAAATTCAGTGTAATTAGTGATAAAATCTAGTAACAAGTCTCCAAAACTTGTTTTAAAATGTAGCTAATTGACATAAATGGCATTTATGGAAAGACAGAAGGAAAAGGTATATATTAACAGTTGCCAATGGCTTAGGGTCAGAAGAGACTGACCATAAAAAGCATAAAGGAACATTTGGGAATAATAGAAATTATCTACAAAATCAGTATAACAATATACCTACAAAGAATGAATAATATGTATAAAACTTACATACCAACAATTTGCCTTTAATAAAAACTAAATATAAAAGGCAAAAGACGGAAGAAGAGTCCATTGTGATAACAAAACTATATTTTTCCATCAATAAAGTCCATGAAGCTAAAATGCAGAGTTATCCCAAATCCTTAAAAGAACTTGAAACATTCTGTACATGAATAAACTCTTGGACTCAATACCATTAGAGGTCAGAGTCAACTGAAATTGGTATTGATTACAAACTGTCAAATTTCAACTCCACATGCTAAAGCAAAGGAAGGAAATGAGATCCACAAGGAAAGCAAAAACTCCAATTTAATTATGAGTTTAAATTGCTGTCTTCCTGACAATAATGTTTTTTCTTCCAAGCTACAAGTTAAAAATATAACATGGAGGGAGGGTTAGGCAGGGAGAGAGGGAGGGAAAGAGAGAAAGAGAGAGAGAAGATAAATAATGAGTAGCTAGTATTAAATACCAACTTAATGACAATTTCCACATATAATATCTCTACATGAGCCCATGTGCATAGCTAAAGGCTACATAACAAAAAACAGCGTCAACCTTCCTTTGACTTGTTGGCCAAGGTAGCCCGTGAGACTCCCAAAATGACACAGGCTATTGTCACAGTCCTTGATTGCCTCCCAGAACTTGAAGATAAGACCTTATTGTTGAAAACAGGACATACTTCAGAGGCTGGATTGGGAACAATCGAGTTGGAACTGACCTGGAAGCCGCTTCCCCTGAAGATGAGCTCTCATAGCTCTGGAGAGCGCTATGCAAGAAACTGAGGGAGAACATCAATTGATGGCCCGACACTAGCTTCCTAACCAAAAAACCGAAGGCTCAGGGGCCATTGCAGAAGATGGGAAAGAAAGACTGTCAGAGTCATTGAGGAGGTGAGTGACCGAAAACAGAATCTCCTGGGACCCTGCTCATATGAACCTACAGCAATGATTTCAGCATGCTCAAGACCCATGCAAACTCAAGCAGACACGGTCCTAGCATGGAACAGCAGAAAGAGGTAGCAGACTCCAATCTTTGCTGAAGAAATGTTGGCAACTGATTAGTGTTGAGTGAAGATGAGCTAATCTTCCTCAAGTAAGGGACTCTGTGAAGGCTGATTAAATCTCAGTGAATGAACCTGAACTGAGGTCATTTGGGGACACTAACTTGACACAATAGACCCCTTAACACGGAGGAAAGAATGCATGGATTCCAGTTGGGAGGCTCTAGAAGGGGACTGGTGGGGAAGGGGATATAAAGATGATTAAGATTGATTAAGATATTCTGTATGAAAAACACAATGGTTCAATAAAAAATAAAATAAATAAAACCTCACAATGACTATGTATAGGGGCTACTAGAACCACAAGGCTAACTTAAATTCAGTCATTCATTTTCCCAGTTTTCAAATTTCAGTCAAGCATTTTGCCAGAATGATGTGACTTTCATACACTTTACATTTCTCTTCATTAAGTAACACATTCTTTAAATGTGGGGATAATAAGCAATTGAATTCCTGTGTTGAAACAGAAGTTAAATAAGGACCATATATATAGGATAATAATTCTGGAAAGATGCCACTTGACTCTTTAGAACATTTATACAATATATTCATCAAATTGGCAATCCTATACAGCTCATCAAAAGTGCATGCATAGTGACTGCAAGATGGCTCAGCCAGTAAAAGCACTTGCCAAGCAACCCTAAAGCCCTGAGCTCAGTCCCTGGGTGGGTCCCAAGGTGAAAGAGTGGACCAGCTCCTGAAATTGTCCTCTGACCTCCAACCACATATTGTGGCGCACACATGCCTGTACTCATAAACACACATCCTATGTGTGCACACACAGCAACAATAATAAGAAAATCTATACATATATGGAAATCATGAGCTCAAATGATTATACGTATTTTGGCTTCCCACTAGGAATAAAAATAAACACTTCTCTTCCTCATAGAGTACTGTCACAGATATACACAAGTGCCACTAAATGGACTCAGTGTATTATATCTTTATTTATATTTATAAATGTATGCATGTTTATGTAACAATAATAATCAAAGAAGAGGAAAAGAAATTGAGAGGGAGTGGAGGGACGTGGGAGGAATTTCTGTAGAAGTTGTAGGGATAGAAATAATGCAAAAACAATGCATGTACAAAATTATCAAAAATAAAAGCATTACAATTTTAAAAATACATATACACATATGTAAATATGTAACCAAAATTATTCTAATATACCTCTCAAATGCTTCCAGTTCTCAGCACTGCTCTGCACTGATACAAACTGTAAGATGTGACTTTACACTAACATTTCATATGTCACAGCATTTCCTCATTCATTATATCATATAACTTCTGTGTAAGGTGAATATAATTAACCCAGTGTTTTATGTGGTAACATGGCCTTTCAGAGTTACAGACCACTTCAACTGTCACTACAAAATGTGCAATAAAAGTTATTAAACCTGCTTTACAGATAAGGAAATGAAAATCAACCAGCAAAGGCTAGATGGTTTGCTCACAGTTACAGACTCTGGCTCTGAAATTGAACATGAAGGTTAAATTCAGGTTTTAAGACTATTATGCATAATAGCTAGACTTAGGTACCAGCATCTATTAAAGCACTTAATTCTCACAACACACCATGAGTTGAGTACTGTTAATGCCATCATTCAACAGATAAGGAAGCAGACACAAAAAAAGTTAAGTAACTTATCCAAGGTCACACAGCTAGAAAACTGATGGCTCAGAACGCAAAACAATAGACCCATATGGCTCACCCTTAGATTCCATCTGCCAGGGTATCTTCCATTACTCCTCTGTTGGGCAGAAAAGTGATTCTAATCATGGTATGAACCACAGCATTTGTGACAGCATGCACAAGACCCATGCAAATCCAAGCCAGACGAAGACCCAGCATGGATGGAAGAGGTGGGTATGAAGACCCAGAAATAGCCAGAGCTCTATTGGCATTGGATAGCTACCAGGAGAGTGAGAGTCAGTTTTATTTACTAGTACAACACCTGGTATGTTGACCAGACTCTAAGGGATAGGCCCACACTTGAATGGTTTTTAGAAACACAGATTACACTTGATAGGCCGTTATTTAAAAAAAAAAAAAAAAAAAAAAAAAGGTAAGTAATAAGAGAAGATATGAAGTAAGTCCCTGGGGCAGTAAGGTGGGTTGGAGAGGGGGCAGAGGGTCTAAATATGATTTTAATACATTGTATGAAATCCTCAAATCAATAAAATATTTTAAAAACTGTTTCTAATCAATGTATATCTTCCTTCCTCATTTATCTTAACAATGAGTAACAAGTAACAGGTTAGAATAATCTATGTTCCACCTTTTATTTTCAGTAGGGCTTCAGATTTGATACCGCAAATAGACTATTCTTTACCCTCACTCCTGGGCTTGATAGTTTCCTCATTCATTTAGATGTCAGGGTCCTTAACTCTATAAGAAGCATTTGACCTTCTGGTTTTCCTGTTCTTCCTATGAACTCTCTTTGCAACTTTTACCTAATTTAGATAAGCTTCATCTTCTTCTTTTGCAACTATATGCTGGCCACAAAGAGGTAACTGGGCTGAGGAGAATCACCATGTAATTGATTCTATCAGAAATTCTTGACCTTCAATGTCGACTGACCATTAATACCAATTACTAATACTTGTCAGCAGGACAACACCTGTTCCTTTTTCTCCATGGTTGCCACTTTAGAGGCCCTTCTTTTCCTCAGGTACCTTATCATTCCCCCATTACTCTTAACAGATGAATTTACTTTTCGTGCACCTGATTGAGAAAAGTGGGCCATCAAATATGATCTCCTTAGGTCTGTCTCCCCTAGTAACGTACTATTACCCCTTCATCTGGAACCAGCTCACCTCTGCTTTTTGAGAAAAGCATCTGCTTGCCCTATTATCAATATTTTTCCTTCCAGTGATGTTCCTTAGCTCCTCGCTAATCTTCTTTGAGGCTTCTTTCATCACTGATTGCCAGTCTTTCCAGTTACTTTAAAACCTATTCTATTTCTCTCTCCATCTCTCTCTCTCTCTCGCAAATATTTTGTCAAAATTTTAAAAAATATCCCCTCCCTTATTTGATTACCTCTCTCCTGTGAATATATCCTGAAAGAACAGAGGTTCACTCACTGCCCCTCTTTGCTTTTCAACCATTCATTTGTCTTCTACCTAAAAATATGACTTTACAAGAGCTTAAAAAATTAAACTCAGTGCAGTAGTTGCCTGGGACTAATAGAAACAGAGATATGAGGAAACTTCTGGGGTGATGGAAATAGTCTCCATCTTAATTAAAGTGGTGATTTCACATCTGTCAGAACCCAGTGAATTGTACATTTTAAAAGGGCACCATTAATTGCACATAAATTACACCTCAATAAAGTTGATTAAAAAATAAACTCAGTATGACAAGAGTTCTAACATTTTAAAAGAACAAAGAAAGTAAGTAAAAGGAAATATACCAAAGTTATCAAAAGGTAAAGTAAAATTAATTATGCATCTAATCACAAGTGAAATGTGAGTTTCTTCTCAACCAAGTTAGGAAGAAAATAACACTGTACTAAAGAAATATTTTCTTTGTATAATGATTCAGTGAGAAATGTATCTCTTACAGATGAGATTTGAGTAACAGAACAGCTTTGAAAAATATAGAAACAATATTTAATTGACCATTTCACATACAAGCTCCTATTTTAAAATGAGCATGCAACAATTAGTACTTTGTGAAAGTATTTCTACAGCTACTGCAATAATCTGGATTGGGTTTGTTGCCGTCTCACAAGATAGTACACTGCAGGAATAGAAAAGGATTGAAGAAAAATGGTCTTCCGCATGCCAGCTACTTTATCTATGTAATCTCATTTTATCTAACATGCATAATAAAAGCTTCTTAGATGAAATGAGATTACTTGTTTAAAGTGGTTACTTAATACAGCTAATACATAGTGGAAACAGAATGAGCTCCAGAATCTGTCAATCTCCAACATCCATCCTCTGTGCCACTTGATCTAAAAGAGAAGATTGTCCAAAAGCCCATTAAATGATTTCTCACAGATGTCAATTATCTAAAGAAGTCATTGGCAAATGCTGGGTCACAGGCAATCTGTACTTACAGTCACCAATGTGGTGTGCCAATAGCCTGTAAGATCACAGAAGAAATAAATGTGCTTCTGTCACCAAGAAAGGCAGGAATCAGAGTTACCTTGCTCCAGGAAGCCAGTGGATTTTCTACTAGTCCTCCCTCCATAATGGCCCAAATCAGGGTATGATTACAGGAAGACATCAACGTGAATTCTACTGAAGACTTCAGGCCACTATTTGTGGACTCCTACATGTTGCCCATAATAAAATATAGAAGAGAAGGGGTTGACAAAACAGAGTTCCTTAAACAAAAATATCTGAATTTTTTAGTAAAAACTGTATTTTATAGGTACACGGAACATGTGTAACTACAAAATTCACTCTCAAAGGCTCATTAATTCTTTGTTGAATGTGTAGTATTATTCACCTGGACAATGGAAAGATTTCAGTTTGGCTTGGGCTGAGCCAATTCAGAATGGTTCTCTGACAGCAATGAGCAACTGTCTCAGCTTTTCCCTACATAACTTCAAAATTGTAAGCATCACATTATCATGAAATAAACTGAAAGGATTCCTCGAGTTTTCTCATTTTCTCACAACCCATATCCAAGATTTTATGTTCTTTCGAACTATATTCCAAACCCCACCATTTCTCCACACCCCACTGCTTACACACAGAGGTAACTACTTAGTTCATCTCCCTGCTTCATCCCTACCTCCAACAAAACCCGATTTTGAGGCTCAAATCAAAGATCTTTCTGAAATATGAGTCTGAATCTTTTTAAGGTTTCTCAGAGGACTCAAATTGGGAACAAAAGTCCTTACAATCACCTTTAAGGCCTTTTCTACACATGAACATGCATACGCATGTACACATCGAACCACACCAGTTACACTTCTCCTCTGCACCCCAAGGCAACTCCTGCTAATACTCCAGAAATTCCCCTGCCTCAACAGTTTGGCACTGGTTCTTCCCTCTACCTGAAAATCTCTTGTTCCGGAAATCCTAACTCCTTCAGTTCCAACACTAATGCTGAGAGAGGCGTTTACTAATCGAATTCCTCCACTCCCTCTCTCTTCATTGTTTCTTTCTTTTGCATATATAATCATTTTACACTGTGGGTTCATTTTTCCATCTCATTGCACTGAAATAAAAGATAATCTTTGTAATATTTCCTCTTGTTTGTTTTTACTGAGAATTACAGATTTGCAAAACATGGGGAAGTAAGAAGTCCCACCCCAACCAAAGGAACTTTTGGCAATTTATAGTTGCTGGGAAGGGGAAAGATGGTGTCTTACAGGGATGGGGTGCTTGGTGGGCCAAGTGGATAGACCCACACTCATGAACACTGGGGGACACAAATCAGACTCTATAGGCCATATTATGTGTACATACATCATATATGTGAATACATTAAATTGGGCAGGAGGGGGCAGTGGCAGGAGACCCAGACAGCGAAAGGGATCTAAATACCATCAAACTCTATTGCAGGGAAATGGCAAAAATGTAATTAAAAATAAGACAAAATATTCAAAAGAAAGAAATGTTTCTAAACCCTCTGTACTCCTCCTGTAAAATATCAAATTCAGTTTTCTAATCTCAAGTTTAGAAAAAAATTCTGAGTTTCTGTTAAATGCCCCAAAGCAGAACAGCATCTCAACCACGAGGCAGGAGAAGGGAGCCATGGGTGACAGAATAACTGCAGCTATGCGAACCTGACCTTGGACTAGAGAATGTCCCTAGTTACAAACCCAAAAGGTGGAGTTATGTGAATCACTGAAATGGAAAGACAAATGGATTCAATGGCAACAATGACCAAGACACAGGGAAGAAGACTGAGAGAAATACCGGAGTGGCTCCTAAGATTTGAGGTTGGTGGAACAGAAGACAAAATATAGTCATGTGTGAAGAACAGAAGGCAATGTTAGGCCCAGAGAAAGTGGAGCCAATGACTCATGAAAATGATCTGCTTTGTCTAATTATACCTACTTATTTGGATAAACCTTACACCTTGAATAATAAAACAACTGTTTTGTTTGTTTGTTTGTTTGTTTGTTTGAAACCTAGTTTGGGAATGCCTTGCTCCTCTACATTACACCAGAAAAATAAATGCCCTTTCCCTAGTTGTTGATGCTTCTTGAAACAACTATGTTGAATATAATTACAGTCAATCCCATTGCATATATTAGGAACTACTACTGAGGAGGCAAATAATTCCTGTAGCCAAAACCCTCCTGGACTCATAGTCATTATCTTTTAGATATTGGATTTGTCATCAATGCTAATTTATGACTGCATGGTTTACTTGCAGAAGTCAAACCATGAGCAGCAGTAATCTCTGTCCTCACTTAATACAGCAATCCCTTATAACCAGCCCAAAGCCCTCCAGTGGAATTCAGTCATCCATTCTCGAGGAAAGATTAATAGTTTAAATGATTTATCCTACTTTTTAGCACAGCATTTACTGTTTTCTACTGGACATATTACACATTCTTTTCTTTGTCATTGTTGTTTTGATTATATTATTGTGATTTTGATACTATTCAGTAATGTATGTGAATAATATATTCTTGTAATTGATTCCACGAATTAAGAACTTTTATTGTTGAAATTTTATGGGCATACTTCTGGTTTTCTTTGGAAGGAGAGGGAATATTGTAATTAAAATGCCAATTTACATCCTCTCCTCCTCCTTCTCCTCCTCCTCCTCTTCTTCCTCCTCCTCCTTCTTCTTCTTTCTCTTTCTCATCTCCTTTTCTCTCCATCAATATTTAACCTGAAGATAAGATGGCAGACACATGGGACAATATGACTGATTTCTGCTTACTATCTACAATCCATACAGCCTCCTTATCTCCTGGGAGGAAGATACCTCCCTAAAGAGCTGAGTGTGCTTCTCTCCATCAACCAGCTCTTAATGCACCTTGTTCACTTGTGTATATACTGTGAGTCCATGACACCAGGGGTCAAGTCTACAGAAAGTTTAACTGAGAGTGATCACTCCAGAGTAATAGCAAGCTATGAGCAGGTTATTAGCCCTCCTCTTGATTAGACAGACAAGGCTCTCAAACGTCTGAGAAACTATTGTTTGGCTAAATCATCTCAAGATGATAAACAAGTTTATTGCTTATTTTTATCCTTGATTCATGAACCAGCTCTCATGAAGAGAGGCTACACATAGTTATATAAATCCAAAATAGGTTCTGCGAATCATGGTCTGACATGATCACTGCAACTCCCAAATATCCTTAATTTGTGTGCAATCCTCTGGATCATTGTAGCAATGATTCTCCACCTGGATGATTCTACCAGCACACATCCAACAATATCTGGAGATATTTTCAGGTGTCACAGCTGTGCATGCTGTGAATGGTAAACATCCTGTAATGTATAGGACAGAGCCACCAAATGAGGTGTTATGTGAAGACTGACACACTTGGATCCAAATCCAAACCAAATGGTGCTAAAGAGATCCATTCCCTGGAATATCAATAGTTAAAACACACATTTCCTATGAAGTGCTTCAAATATAACTGGAAAATAAGTTCTGTGGAGAGCAAAACCATGTTTCTCAAGTCCATTTCTAAATCTACCTTTAGAAACATTCCGTCTTAATTTCTGCGAGATGCCACCGTGAAGCAGGAAAACCCCAGTCCCTGAGCCCCAGCTCCAGTATTTGCCACAAGTAAGATAGGCCATCTCTGCCCACGTTTCTTTGTTTGCACAGTGTAAGAAATACTGTGGTAGAAGAGGCTTCATGTAGCTATAAAATTTTTAATTACATAACCCATGCAAAGTTTTGAAATACAATCTGACAATTAAAGGATTAATGAGATAGTGCTACTGTAAAAGAAAATAACTGATGAGTTAATGATTTTATGATAGTCCAATAATATAGAACGTTTCTTCTTCTCCAGCTTTCAATTTCTATTTCCTTTTTTTTGTCCATCCTACTTTTAATCATAGCCTGATAGCTGGCATGCTGTTACTTTTTAAATATATGGATGTAAATTATAGTTAGACACGTTTGTGATAATTGGGTTAGTTTTCAGTATTCTTGAAAAGCCTATCTAAACCTGCCCCCCTCCACAGGGAGCAATTTTTTCATAAGCACATGAATATTCTCACATATAACAGAACTATACAGAAACATACCTCACACATCTCACATCTTCCAATAATTAGGTTATTAGCTTGCACAATGTTGGTAATTCCAAGAAAAATAAATGCTACAAATTTTAATAGCACTCTTCACAGTGGCATTATTCTGGGATGTATAGATGAAATACCAGTATTTCCTGTCTTCCCATCCTAAACTATGCCTCCTTGCTTTTGGCAAACTAATTTTCTGAAGCTCCTCTCACAAATGTTCGCTTTTTAACCATCTATGCTCTTTCTCCTTCAACTCTCCTATAGTCCTGCCAGCTACCAGTAGCACACACACTGACTTCTTTTATCTGTAGTGTCCTTATGTGTCTGGCATTCTGATGAGCACTTCACTTTGACTGTCTCTTTTAAGTGTTTCAACAGCATTGCAACATACAAATTGTTATCCCCATTTTATGTAAGAGACTGTGACTCCAGTCAAGAGACATGCCCTTAGCAAGTGACAGAATTCAAAGTCCAAGTCCAATCTGCTGAATAGTCTTGCTGCTTCTCCTAGCATTCCCTGCCTGGTTTGTGCTTGACACCTCTATAGCCTGCTACAAAACACACAGCTTAATAGAATCCTTACACACTCAGCTGATCTTTTACACAGGGCAGTTTCACTGTCTCATGGCTCCCATTGCCTTTCCCTAGGGAACTGTAATATAAAAGGATTCCTTCCACCATAAGTACCTCTTGCCATCTCACTGAAGCTGTTCTGATAGAATTTCTCATTGTGTAATGAAGTACTGAAAAAGAAAAAATAAAATAAAACCAAACTCCCATTCAGGCAAAGTGATTCTGTTTCATTTGATTATTTTCCCTTATCTGAAATGCTGAGAGACACTTCTACATTAATTCTAGGCATGTGTGGCGATAACCTAACTTTCAGCCTGACTTCCCATTTAAAAGATTTACATTTCATCAGAGAGACACACATAATAAATTTAGTATATTAAAAAAAGAACTCTTTATTTCTTCATTTTCTCTCACAGGTATGACAAGACTGTGGAGTATTAAGTTTCAGAAGAAGAAAGGAAGTTAAATGCTTCCTTCTGGTCTGTCTTCCTCCTGGACCAGGAGCTCTGCCGAAGACCGTAAGAAAGAAGAGAAACTGCTTGAAGTCAGAACACGATGCTAATGCATGACCTTCTCAGTCAAGCAACCAAAAACTTGGATGTTTTCTTTGATTCACTGCTGTTCCTTTACCCAAGTCAAGACAATCACAAAGAAGTGTTGATCTTTTCTTCAAAATGCATCTTATCTTACCTATTCTACCTATTCTTTGAATACTTGCTCATTGACTACTATGGGCAAGGAACTGTGCCTTGTGCCATGAGGAGTGTGTGTGTGTGTGTGTGTGTGTGTAATTCTATAAACTACACGTGCATTTATAGTGCATTATATGTTTATAATTACATGTATAGTATGTATAACAGATGGCTATGATTTTATGTAGAAACAATTCTTGTCCTCAAAGACCTTGCAGTCTAGTCATTGAAAACAGATGTTCAGAAAATACCATGAACTTATTAGAGAATCACAATAAAAGGCCAAGTAGAGTTTAACACAAAGGTTTCATGGAGAAGACAAAGCCTGAAGCCTCTGGAAGAATGGTATGCTTGGTGGTAAGGTATTTCTTCCTTTTTACACAAATAATTATTTAAAATTTCCATTCAGTAATTGAATCATGTCTTCCATTGAGCCATGTGTGAAACATAGATCCCATTACCATGTGAGGAAAACATGGGCAGCTGGAGAATTTTTACCCAGTCAAAACCTCCAAATTACATGTTCAGTTGTGACCTTCTGCTGGGCTTCCAAGACTTCAGTCTATTTTCTGAGCCTGCTCTACTGATTCCATTTCATCTCTTGCAATTCTCCACTCAGCATCTTTGTCTGACTTGAGCAGATAAGCTCTGGACCATGTACCTCGAGCAAGTGTTGGCTTTGCTACTAGTAAGCTACAAATTCAAGATGAAGACAGCTATTCCTTCTTTCCTTTTCCCAGTTTTTCATCATCCCTATGATAAATAATTGACAGAAACATATAAGGGAAGAATTCCTCATTATGACTCATAGTATCAGGTTTAGCTCATAGGTTTTTGAGCCCCTGCACTTGGTAGAACTCCATAGTGACTGCAGTGAGACGTAGAAGGGCCTCCTCACTTCACTGCAGATGGAAAGCAGAGCTAAGAGAATACAGAAAGGGAGTTTGGCAACCTATAGCTCCCAAGAACATGCTCCCAATGACCTACTTCTTCTAAGTAGGCCCCACATTCTCCTTTTCACTAACTCCTTCTTATGCTGCTCTATGATGAATGTATTAAGACATCAGTCCATTCAGTAGGTGACAACTCTGATGATATGTTTGTATCTGGAAATGATATCACACCCATGGGTGTGCTTTACTCATGTCTTGGATGTTTCTTGATTTAATGAAGTTGACAATTAAGATCAACCATCACACAGGAATAATCATTGGATGCCTCAAAGAGTTAAATTAGATATTAAGCAAAATGACACAAAGAATAATTCCTTGCCGTTAACAAATACTAAGTAAAGGATAGCTGTGTATGTGTTATGATATATTAGTTTACAAGACATATTTACCCTCTTTTAATAATACCTCCCTTTTTCCTTTTAGAAATAATTTTCTATATTAATAAGTAAAGGAAATAATTTTTCCTTTAAGAAATTCTCTTACATCTTTAGTTCCAGCACTCAGGAAGCAAGCATCTCTGTGATGTGGATCTCTATGAGACTGAGGCCAGTCTGGTCTAGAAGGAGACACTGTTTCAAAATGACAAAAAAAAATACAAAAGAGAAAAAAAAGAAAAGAAACAAATTAAGAAACTATCTCTCCCAAGGCTCTAGCTGTCTTGTACTGATTTTTAAGAATTTAGTATCTACATCATCCTTCAAAATATTCGTTCCCATTCCATGAAGTCTGAAGACTGCAACTGAGACCATCTGATGGCCGTGTCCTAAGGAGAACTTTATAGGTATCTGGATTCCAGATCCTCAGGGCAATCCTTCCCAAGATTCTACGGTCTGTCTTCATGTATGTGAGCTTCCCAAGATCATATATTGAATTTCTCTTTTAGTTAAGTTTTCTTAAGTTGCTTTCTGTTATTTGCAACCAACTAATTAATGTATCTATCTTCTTACTATAAAGAAAACCCATGTCAGGGGTGGTGGCTCACACCTTTAATCCCAGTCTCAGAAGGCAGAGCAGGTGAATCTCTATGAGATCTAGGCCAGCCTGATCTACATGGTGAGTTCCAGGTAGGCTAGGGTTATCAAAAAAAAAAAAATAGAGAGAGAGAGAGAGAGAAAAGAAAATCCAGTGTCCTTTGACTTCTTTATCAGAGGCCAAAGGGCTTTCCTTTTGGAAATAGTGCCTTGTACCTCTCCATATGAAGCAGTGTGTTTAATCTGCAGCTGTCTACTAATGCTTAAAAACAAATGCTAAGTCTTACACACTGGTTTTTGCATGACATTCAACAAGGTATTAAACCCACAAAGGGTACCACCAAATATTAGATAGCTGATCAAGGCTAGCCCAAAGATATAGAAATGTCTGCTATCACTCCAAGTCCTACATCTGTGTGAACTTCTTAGGAATCCACCTAGACTGTTGTTCTTAATTTGGTCTTCTTCATTATGACAGATTTTTAAAAATCAGCTCATTATTAAATATAGAGGCATAATACATATTTGAAAATGAAGGGAATGGTTTTCTGTGGTTTTAGGAAATATTTCAAGACAAATAATTTTCATTACCATGTGAACCGTACATATGGAGAGTGACTGGTTTCAGACATTCTCCAGTTCCTCCCTAATTTAAACCTAATCAGGAAATAGCAGTATTGAACAGATCCAGTGAGTTTCTCTCCTGCCATCTGGTCTGATAAGGAAGTCAAGAAACACTAGTAGGTGGCAGTGGTTGAGGACAGACAGTACTATTAGTGGTTTTGATATCGTCTCCCTCAGCTCTGAATATGCAGCTTGGTCTGTCTCAATACAAAAGCCTTCCAGGATTCCTCAGAAAAGAAGTTTTCTCTTTGTTTCCTATTAGCTGAATCCCCAGAAATATTAGCATATCTCAACAATATACAATGGCTAGTATTTCTAGAATTCCTTTAAGAATTCTTTAGACTTGTGATATTAATGTTAAAGTACTATTATCTTTCCCATCATTTGTAATATTTGACAGTTATCCAGAAACTTCCCCCGACTAGCTCACTTTGTGTCTAAAACAAGATGCAATAGATTAGCTACAACTCATATCAGCCATGATCTAAACAACCTGTTCTTGCCCTCTATCCACTTAATTCCTACTCTCCAGTCCTTGAGAAAGTTGAACTCAACAGATATGGTTACCCTAAATAAACAGGAAAGCACATTATGATCAAGAAAATAATGAAGTAGCTCCTTTGTCAATAATGGTAACACTCTTTAATTATCCTCATACATTTAGAGAAAATGTGCCTAACATAACATAAAGCAAGTTCAGGTCCTTCAATGCTCCCCTCTGCCTAAAGGGAAAAAATTAAAGCACTTAACATGATATAGAAATGCCTCGTGATCTGGTTCCTGCATAAATCACCAATCTCATCTCATCCCATCCCTCCTCAATGCAATGCAACTTTGAACGTCTCTCAGATCATAAATGCTTGGCCCAAACAGTCCTTCAAAGTAAAAATCCTAAATAACTAGGAGGATATAAAAGAGAAAGTAAAAACTAAAAGTAAATCAAATCACAGTGAAAATCAGCAACACGACAAAAAACTGAAAAAGGAGAAAACAATTGTATCATTAGATTACATGTGATTACCCTAAGTATGCCAAGAACTTATCTGAAAGGTAAATAGGTGCAGTCACCCATAATCTTTCAGGAAGACTAAAGGAAGAAAGATGCCAGCCAGAATCCTTTCCCATCTCACCAAAAGAAAGAAATATACCTGGTCAAGCACAAGGGCAGTCTGCCACACACATTGCCAAGCATGAAGATGCACCACCCAAGCTCTTCCATTCAGTGGGGTTGTATGCTTTTCACTTAGGCTTTTCCCTTAGCTCTACTGGCTTCCATAATATATAGATTCTTAAACCTTAGGGCATTTGATAAATTGTGGATTATATAACAAAACTCATTAACATCCATCACTGAGTCCACTATCAGCTCAAGCCAGCCACCAGGGAATAGAGATTTGCCGAGGCACACTCCATTACACCAAGATCCAATGGAAACCTTGAGGCTGGAGAATCCTATAAACTCCTCCATTAACTAGATTTGGCCTGTGCAGTCTTCCTCCTCTCTGTTATTAACATATCCCTCCAGCCTCCCATTCTGCCTGCCGTGTGAATATACCTGATTTTTTAGTAGCTCTCATTTTTTAAACTGCTCTCGCTCTCTCCACTCCTGCTTTTTAATAGCAGATGGTTAATTTTGTAAGTTAGCATGCAAGATAATGGACTTCATTATGCATTTCCTGCATACGTTGTGCTTCTTCGTGCCCCTTTGCTACTCCCTTCCATCTAGCCCCTCCCTTCGTATTGCTGACACGGCTCCTTCACACAGACTTCCCTCTTCTGCCTTCATGGTACTTGCTTTTCACTGCCTTCTCTTTTTTATGCGCCCACACATGCCTGAAGATCTCTTTTTCCTTTGCCACAGACCCCTCTCTAGTTTCATCATACACACACACACACACACACACACACACACACACACACTCATAAGTGAGAAAACATGGTGGTTGTTTCTGAGCCTGGCTTATGTTGCTTGCCTAGTAATTTCCAGTTCTACCCAATGTCAGGATTTCATCAATTACAGAGGAATAAAATCCCATTGTGTATATGTATTACATTTTCTTTATACATTCATATGTTGATGGACATCCATTGGGACCAGTTATATTTCTTAGCTATTGTAAATAGTGCAGAAATAAATATGAATGTGCAAGTATTTCTCTGGTAAGACTTACAGTCTGTCCAACATATACCTAGGAATGGTATAACTGGGTCATATGGCAGTTCTATTTTCAGTTGGGTGAGAAACTTCCTTACTGATTTCCATAGTAACTGCACCAGTTTACATTTCCACCTGCAGTGAATAAGTGTTCTTCTTTGCCAATATTTCTTGTTTGTTTCCTTAATGATAACCATTCTGACTGGGATAAGACAGAATCTCAAAATACTTTTAATTTTGCATTTCTATTACTAGTGCATCCATTTCTTCATGTAAATTTACTTCTTAATAGAAACAACTGGCTCTGCTCCAAATATACTGACATCCAGATCACTTCTACTAGGTGTGAGATGGCTGGTCCAGGTTTGTCCACCAAGTCAGATCTGCTGGGGTGTAGCAGGATACTTATCTAGGCTAAGTGGTGGTTGAACACTTAAGAAATAAAAAGAACTGATGAACCCACTAGAAATAAGAAAAACAACAAAGGAAGATATCCAGGACCTCTGGCCTATACATGTGTGTGCATGGGTGACCACACCTTCACACATATGTGTATACATGCAGCATGCATACAGCACATAAAAATTATTTTAAGCTGAATAAAAGGAGGCTCCTGTTATTCAGTAAAAGTAAACTTTGTCACTCATTTGGTTACCTATAGTGTCAAGGAAAGCAAGGACTATAACTACAGAACTATATTCTAATTTTTGTTGAATTTTTGAAGATTTCACACAATACATTTTGATCATATTCAGACCCCCTTCCATCTGCACCTCTCCTTACACCCCCACCTGATTTCATATGCTTTGATATATATATATGTGTGTGTGTGTGTGTGTGTGTGTGTGTGTGTCTGTGTGACTGTGTGTCTGTGCATGTGTGTGTGTAATTTTAAGGCATATCACATCTGAAAATGCCCTTCTGGGTGGGTCCATCCACTAGAACCTGGTGGTTAACCTATCTAGCATAACAGCCTTAAAGAAAACTGATTCTCCCTCTGCCAGCAGCTATTGGTTGCCAAGCGTTCCTCACCTAGGGTTGGGGCTTCTTACCCTCCTACCCACCTCTATGCTGGGAATTTATCTGTTTTGAGCTTACATAGGGCTTCTGCATGCTGTCACCATTGCTGTGTGTTAATATGCGGAGCTTCCTAGCTGTGTGAAAAACACTGTTTCCTGGTGGTCATTCACCACCTCTGGCTCTTTCAGCACCGCCCCCATTCTCCACAGTGATCCCCCCAGCCCTGAGAGGCACACCTGTGATACAGATGTCTTATTCAGGACTAAGCATTCTGCAATCTCTCACTCTGTGTATGTTGACCAGTTGTGCAGGAACCCTATTTTTTTTACTAAAGAGATTTACAGACAAAGATCTAAAAGTGGATTGTATAAAAGAAAAAATATATGCTTATGAGTGAACTTTCCAGCCTCCAATCAAACTTTAGAGAAAGTATAAAAGAGCTAGGAGTCACTTCACTTGAAGTTAAAGCTCTTTCTCATTCTTGGTCTCATCAGATGACAGGAGACACTCAAACTTAAGGAAGTGTTTCAGAAAAAAAATATAGATCAGCCTCAGGAAAACATGGCCTAAAGTCAGACCAAGAGCACTGCTTTCTAAGACCTCAGAAATGTTTAAAGTAGAGCCATATGGCTCTTTCAAAAAGGCAAATGTCTTTATAAAAATGTATAAGGGTCTCATGAAGTCTCTCTGTTACACAATGATTATCTAAGAATCTTTATCCACAAAACCTCAATATAGACAAAGGTTTATCTTAAGGAGATTTATGAGTATAGTCTTGTCTGATAGAGTAGACATCTCCTGATAGATTAAAAGTGAATGATTTTTTCAAAGTATACTTGCTTAGACTTAAAGTAACAAGGCAAATACAAAATAAGCATTAGCTTTTGAATTCTAACCTGTGCACATAGGAAAGAAACTGAGTTTATCCCATTGTAGGCGCAACATGTTTTTTTTTTTTTTACTTTATTTGCCTTCCTCAAAGGCAAAATTAAAATCCCAAAGGATGAGGTAGGTTAAATGCCCAAAAAACAACACACAGTGAACAGCACTGAGTCACTGGTAAAACTGCCCAGTTTGATTTTGGAACTGCTATGGGCCAGTGTCTACTGGATCTTCATATTTTTCCATTTCCATAGGAATGCTAATGGCTATTATAATAATCAGATTCCAGCCTCACCAGTGCCTTGACTTGGAAGGCAGGGAAGAATAAGTTACTTGTTTCACTTGGTAACAAGTCTTCAGAGTCAGGGGAGATATGCTCACAAAAACAAATTCAGGTCATCTCATCTGCCCCTGGACCTCAACTGACTCATAAAAATGTCAACCTCAAATGTCAGTGTGATGTTATTAGTAGGATGATACCCATTAGAGAGTATATATTATGTAGATTGGGCATAAATAATTTGTGAACAGTGAGTAGACTGTTAATTTTAAAACAAGATCGCACATTCTTTGGCACCCTGTCCATCAAGAGCTGGCAGCTGTGCCCTCTGCTTTTGAGTCTGGACTATCTCCACAATCAACAACATGTAGACATACTAAGATGTGACTTCTGAAATAATTCCAAAGACCATTCCACATAGATTCCATATAGATTCTTTGGGAAACTCACAGTTGGTGTTTTAAACTATCATGTAAGAAATCAAACCTCGCTACTGCCACCATATTTTAAGCAATTCTAGGCCATGCAGAGACTACATGTAAATGCTATATCCCACAGCCCCAGCTGACATGTCTAAAGACTGTTGTTTTAAAATAGATCACAAGTTCTTTGGCACCTCGGACATCAAGGACTGGCAGTTATGACCTCTTCTTCTGAGTCTGGACTCGCCCCATAATCAACAGCATGTTGTACAACTTCTAGATGAATATAGTTGGTTCCAAGGGATTCTGGCCCTAGTTGTAGGGGGCCAGTCATTGTGTCTCCCCATTTGAGTCTAAGACAACCCTGAGCAGAGACAAGCTGTTGCTCTCACTGTGCCCTTCAAATTCCTAAACCACAGATCTGTATTATGTCAATCAAGTTTAAAGTAGTTTGCTATCACATTAGTGTAACTAAAACAACATGGTGAAGGAAGAGTTCATGCTTTCAGATTTCAAAGAAGAAAACTAGAATGATGAAACATAGATAATGAAAACGGTCATAGAGAAACAAAGCAGGAGTTCTGAAACAGACTTGTCCAACTTTAAAATCCCCTTCAGAATTTTTGATACAGAATTCCCGACCTCCTTATCTTTTCCTGTTACTATTTTCCCAACCAAGGACTGTGAGCACACAGCATCTCCTTCTCTATGACCAAATCGTCATTCAGAGTCTCACTGACTACTCTCTGCTCCATGAGACACATCTCTAGACTCCAAGTTTTCGTATTCTCCATCTTCTAAATGGTCTTGAGATTATTTTCTACATCTTCTACTTGATGATTAGTGAATACTAATGACACTAATTCATAATTGGTGAGTTTGTTTTCTCTATGCACAGTCCCTGATTATCCTCTTGAGCTATGTTTCTAGATTAAAGTTGAAATCTAAACATCTTCAGTATTAAGACAGGTAATATACAACTATGAGATAGACTGGGCACACACACAAAAAAAGTTTGGATTATGTTGAACTGAAAAGTAAATGCCAAGCATAAATGAATCAGTCAGCACCCAACTGGAGCCTATTGACTTTCTTCCCACCATAAATCATCATCTGACATATTATGTATTTAAGTGATTATTGCTTCTCACAAAGAAAAGATCCCTGAAAGCAAGAGCTTTTGCTGCTTCCTGTTGCATCACCAGAGTCTAGAACAATATCTGGCATCCAGTCAATAGTGTCTGTTGAAGGAAAAAATAAATGCGAAAATACTGCAGAGTGAGAATGCGAGTGAAGTGACATAGGATCTTTAGATCTTCGGTAGAAGCTAGAAATCATTTTATGTGTAATCTCTCAATTTGCAAATATTGACAACTAGTTAGAAAAAATGTTATGCCATGTTAAGAATGGATAAACACAACATACTCACAGATTAGACCACAGTATGAAAGTTGCCTTTATAGTCACCATACCAGAGGGTCTTACACTATATTTGTAATTATTTGGAACAGTACTTTGCAAAGCATAGGTAGCTTGTACAGCAAATAGTGATGGCAATGATGATGGATGAAATATTCACACTTAATGTACTGTGATGATTCTGCTATGTATTATTAATATGCTACTCAAGTTCCTTGCTCACAGCTCAAAGAAAATTGATCTGAAATGACCACCTGGACCTCACATGACCATCCCACAACCAGGATTCAGAAGCTAAAGGTTTCCAGCTGCTAAGGGTTGAGAAATGTCATTCCCATGTGCTCCCAGTAATAAAGGGGAAAGCCAGTGAAAAGAAAATAGATTGGATTTCAAAGGGGTGACAGAAAAAGAGAGTGGAGTTTCAAACTATATTTCCACAGTTGATAAACGAACTCCTACCGGCACTTCTGTTTTCTCTTTTACCGATTTTGGTACTTTTAGATTATAAAATCTGAAATTTTCTTTGGGTGGACCTTTCAGTGTTCTCTGGAGTATGTTTCTTCTATAAAACCATTATTATAAGTAGGAATGTTAAAATGTTTACTAATTACTTAACAACAATAAAAAGTTGCATCTAAATAATTAGATTCTGTCTGGCTTTACAAATGGGTCTTTCTTAGCAACAATCATAATTGTGTAGGGCTGAGAATACTTTTAAGGTACTTTAAAGAAAATACACTGTGCAAAAAACAAAAGGAAAACATTTCCAGTGTACTTTATGGTAGCTGAACCACAGCAAGTCAATCATCAACTTTTGAAGACACAAAAGGAAAGGAGATGTCTTCATGTCCCTTTGCTGTGTATGGTCCAATGAGTACAGCTTTGAAATGTCCACAGAAGATATCCACAAGCATCAGAGGACTTCAACATTTCAAATGATTATATACCCCCAAAACAAAATGCCTGGTAGCCCTCTACACTCAGCATTTAGGGTATTATTTTCATGATTGCACAGATGAATTCACTGTATAGTTTTTCAATAATGGTATTAATTTTATATGCAAGCAGATTTTATTTTTTAAATAGGCTGCACATTGATTTAAATTAAAAGTAACAGTGAGAAAAAAAATTCTTTAGCCAAAACTATTTTTCAAACGTTGGGTTATTATAAAGCTATGAACTCCCTACAGATTAAAAACATGGATTTCTATTCACTTGTTCTGTTATGTTCAAGGAACACTGAATATAAGAGCTCTGTGGTAAGAGAAACACAAGAAGAATTCTCTCAAAGACTGAAACACAGATTCCTTAGGGCACAGAAGAGAAAGCCCAAACCCCAGGATCAAACCAACAGATTTGACTTACAGTTACTGACCCTGGGTAGCTTACTTAAGCTCTTTAAACTTCAACTGCTTATGTAGAAAAAGGAGAAGCTTAATATCTTTTTTATTAATATGAAATTTAAAATAAATGCCTAGTTTTGTGGAAGCTATTGAAATAAGGAAGAAATTAATCATTCAATGTGGCCTGGCATAATACAATACAATACAACCATAAGGGAAAAGGACCCAGAACACCATGATGTCACAAATGAGTAAAATCAAACAGAATCCAAATGATTATTATCATAAACTTAATGCAGATAATGCTTGTTGTACCTAAGAAAATCAAATGAAATCATAACAAAATATAGAATGACAACTAAAATGCTCTTAAATGGAATTTTAAAGTGCAATGTGTGTTATAATTGAATATACATTGTGATAACTGCTTAATAATATGCATGGAAATGGCAAACACCAAGTTCAAGTCAGTATTGTATCTAAGGGAGAGAGCAAAGCAATGAGATCAGGGAGTCTGCACAAAGAGCTTCAATCCTGTTCAATATGGCCACCTTCTCAACAGATCTGGTGGGGGCATAGATGGAGTTTATTCTATTATTTGTCACATTTTATGTACATTTGAAGTACTTCACAATAGAAAAAAGCAGCAGCAGAATCAAGAAATTTCCCAGAAAGGTCAACAGCTGTTCTAAGACTACCCAGAATCAGAGTGAAGATGAAGAGAGACAAGGCCCATGAGAACAGGGCTAGAGGAGGTTAAAGGACTAGGAAAGTTCAGCAGAGAAAAGTTCTCACATGACTGTGAAACCAGGGTGGCACTTCATCCCAAGATGTGAAGCAGTTACAGATGATTCCTGTTAACCCAGAAATCAGGTTACTCTACAGAGTCTACGTTATGAAAACATCATTAGGCTGAAAATACTTACTACAACCCCACTCTTGGTGGTAGTTTCTCTGTATGTGAAGTTGCAAATCGCCCAGGCTAAATAATATGTGGACATGAGAGGGGTCTGTGAAAAGTGATCTGTTACCCATCCATCCTCCTCAAACACGGATGTTTCCACCGGCATATTAGACAGAGACAAATAGGTTGCTTGATGTTTGATGCTGATTTTGAAAGTTGCCTTGTAGATTGGCTCATCAAAACATGGAAATGCTTTTCTGGCATGTGTAGGCGAAAACTGAGTAATACCAAGGAATCTGGAAAAAAGAAAAAAAGAAAATGACATTGAAATTACACGTGTGTCTTCAGTTAAGTTAATGGCCCTATTCCATGCTTCTAAATTCATGAATAATAGAAAAGTTCAGTTCATATACACTATACTGTCCCTGCAGCAGAAAGTGCTACCACTGTGAACAACATCCACGCAAAAGGCAGCAGTCTCTGCTTACAAGATCGTCAACCTTCCTCTGCATTGCCATGCACGTTCCACTGCATAGTCCAGAGAACACTGATTGTTACATCAGTGGTTCACCCTATCCATGGCTTTGTCGTATCAAATATAATCTAGAAAGATTATTATACTATTATAAGATGAGATATGCGGTTAGGGGAGACCATATTTATACAACTTTTACTTACTATGATGCTTTGTTTTATTACTAGTGGTTAATTTCTTAATATGCCTAACTATGAACTAAATTTTATTATATGTATGTACATACAATGAAAAAAATAGTTTATGTAGTGCTCAAGACTAACCATAAATTCATTAATCCACTGATGGGCTTGGAATGCATTCTCCATGGGAAATGGTAGACTACTGTGTCCATGAGATAGATAGGTGATGTACTAATAGATTAGATAGATAGATAGATAGATAGATAGATGATAGATAGATCAAGATACCAATTAGCAAAATAAATCTAGAAGTAATAGCTATATAATAAACATATAAATATGTGTACATATATATCAAATACAAGGTTTCAGAGAGAACTGTATCTCATTACAACTAAATAGAAGTAGCTCCTTCATCCCTTTATAATATGCAATTACAAAATGAAGACACTCAAAATAAGTTCTTTAAGGACACTCTTCTAACTAAGAACTTATTCATAATAAAGGCTAAAGTTTTCAGCTATAAATTTTGCTATAAGGCAAGTCAGTATCAGACCCTTCATAAGACATTAATAAAT
This sequence comes from Eospalax fontanierii, assembly GCA_035773235.1. Taxonomy (NCBI): domain Eukaryota; kingdom Metazoa; phylum Chordata; class Mammalia; order Rodentia; family Spalacidae; genus Eospalax; species Eospalax fontanierii. Next base: position 34,839,204 of record CM069537.1, on the reverse strand, counting down.
TCTAAAGCAATTTCTGTCCCCACCACTCACCTCTCTATGTCCTGGTATGTAAATGGTTAATATAACACAATATACTTTTATACTGAGCTTAAACTTGGCTTCAAACTTTTTCTTGGTATAGGATAAAGAGAACTGCCACCACATATAAGTGGGCATGCATCTTGAATCTGACTAGCTATCCAGTCACTCTAGCTGTCATGTGTATCAAATCTTATTGTCCTTCTGTGGCTCATCCATGAGTCATAAATATTCACCCCATTTTAAAAGCATGAATTTTAAATTTATCATCAAGGGAGTACATTTTAAAGTTTAGTTTTGAAATAAAGCAGAAAGAAGTTTTTTTTTTTAATTTGATTACATCATTGTTTAGGGAGGTCTTGGGGAAGAATCTTGGGGAAAGTACTGTGTTCCTACCTACCAAATTTGGTAAAGTCACCTAACTGCCTTTCCTTATTTTTTCATAAGTAAAAAGAAAATCATGCTTTCTTGACCTTCCTTACAAAACTGCCTGAATGATAAAAGGAGTCAATATATGGGAAAGAAGGTTTAGTTGTAAATCTTCCTATGAACAAAAGATTATGAGAGAAGAAATATTATCAGAAAAATGTTCCATTCATAAATTTCTAAAATAAAAATGCATGCCCAGTAAGGTTTGTCCAAAGACACAGGCAATTAGTATGGAACTGAGCCTAGAGCTCACATGTTCTTGATCCAGTAAGAAGCTAATAATATTTCAAAACTAGTAAAATTAACCATACTCATAAAAAATTATTTAACTCTTGGTAGTAATGAATATTCTTTTCAAATTAATGTAAATTGTGATAATTTTTCTGATTATTTTCTGCTAATAATAGTACAATTTTTGCTCAATGAGATGTCAGTACCTTTATGTTTGATTGCATATACTTACAAGTTTTTTTTCTGTGCCTATATACTATAGAATGCTTGTAAATCTTATCTTTCAACTTATTAATTAAAAAGCTACCGAGTTTGGTATTTCCCTCTCAGAGCTATATAAACAATAACATAGAATTGTATACAAGAGGAAAAAGTCTCTTTTAACATTCAGGTATCTGAGGTCTTCAGTTCCAACCTTTGAATAAATAGGTATCATGTGCTTTGTGTAAACTTCTCACTGGATTAGGTACTTAGTGGGAATATTTAAGAAGATTTAGCCATTTGTCCTTAAAGTCTTTATCCACCAAGTTTCACACACACACACACACACACACACACACACACACACTCACTCATACGCAAAGAGAGTTATTAATACTAGGAAAATAGTTCTATAAAAGATCACCAATGATGTTATAATTAAATGTGTTAGTTTTTTGGTAAAAAAAAATCAAAGATATATTTGACAAGTAATGAATGGGTAGAAATTTTTTAGATGCAAGAGCTCTAAACACCACTGGGCTCATGAGAAATTAACAATCCAGATATTTACATATAGGAAATATGTCATATAGTCTCTTTTTGCATTACTTGGTAAATAAATATGACAGGAGAGGTAACAGTTTGATTCACTTATCCTCAGGATTGAAAAGAACTATCAAGATCATCCAGTGACTTTTCCTGCAATTAATATTCTTAAAGAATTCATACACACAGTATATATCTATGCACAGAGAGCTATCATATATTGTGATAATGTCTAATTGAGGAAATACCAATTTCACAGTCTGGCACCTAAGGATGATTGCAATTGAATTTCAATTCAATATTTAGGAAAATCAAAAGAAAACCCTAGGTAAAGAAAAACAGGTAGACTAGATTACATTTAAGGTCTTTTCCAAGTTCGAGATCTCATAGGCAGACAAAAATTATAAATAAAATATTTGCCAATAATGAGGTTTGATGAGGTTCCTTTAACATGGTAACTTACACAACCACTAAGTAGATTTTTGAAAGTTCTACAATGCATTTGCTTCTCTTAAAAAATTCATTTTTAGTGATCAGTGTTAGGGAAGAAAAAAATTGAATATATGTTACCTTCCTAGAAGGAGTTTAAACTCCAAAAGAAAACATATAAGCCTAATCAGGTATTATACTTAAGGAAATGACAAAGAAAGAAAATGTATGAAGAAATAGCATTCTGTTTAGACCAGGTCTCTCAGCTCAGAATTACTGACATTTTAAGGTGGATAATCATTCCTCTTTCGGGGAGGGGTCTGGAAGATGGGGAAGGCAGTGAGATGCTTAGCCACTAGAGCCAACAGCATCATCTCTCCCCAGTTCAGATGATCCAAACTTTCTGTAAACATTGCAAAATCCCTCTGGGGTAAAAGTGCCTCAATTGAGAAACATCAGTTCAAAGAACACAAATAATACTTTATAGAGAAGGAAGCATAAGAGTTGATCTGAGGCCCTAGGTGGAAGTTTAAAGGCCAGAAGTGAGTAGACAGTGGGCTATGAGACACAAAGGGAAAAAAAAAAAGTTTGAAAGAGCTTTGATGCACATGTGAAGCTGGTACCCTGCTTGCTGCTTTGTAGACTCTGGCCCTAACCAGTCTCAGTTCATCACCTCTCTAACCCTCTCCATCCAGTTTCAAATCAGTGCCTTCAAGAGGCAACAGTACCTGTAAGATCACAAAATGATAATTTTATCTCTACTGCATATATTTTATGGTTGTCTTCAGTTGAAGGAAAGGAAACCTCTTTCCTGTTTACTGTCATTTAAAACATCAAAGAAGATCAAAGAAGGGTCTGGACAGATGGCTCTGTGGTTAAGAGCACGGGCTGCTCTTGCAAAAGACCAAGGTTTGGTTTCCAGCACCCACATGGCTGTTAACAGCTGTTCATAACACCAGTTCCAAGGGAATCCAATGCCCTCTTCTGACCTCCCCAGGCTTTGTAGGGCATGGGTGCACTCACTAAATTCAGGCAATATACTCATATACATAGAATAAATACAATAAATAAAGTATTTTAAAACATCAAAGAGGCTTCTAGAAAGACTGATTCAGAGGAAAAAAAATGATGATTTTGGTGGTTGAGTAAATTTGAGGTGAGTGTGAGGTAGTGGCAGGATACCAGGTATAAGAAATACAACAAACAAGGGATGGGAGAGATTGCTCAGCGGTTAAGAGCACTGGCTGTTCTTGTAGAGAACCTGGGTTCTGTTCCCAGCACCCACATGAAGGCTAACAACCATATCTAACTACAGTTCCACAGGATCTGATGCCCTCTTCTGGCCTCCACAGGCACTGCACAATACAGGTGTACTTAAATACATGTAGGCAATATACTCATACACATAAAATAACAAAAATAATAAATAAAACATTTATTAAAAGAAATACAACTAACAAAACAGAAGGTGACAGTCATAGAACCAAGTATTTTGTTGTCTGTTTCCTCCTGCTTTCTTAAACAAAATCATTTTATCTCTTAATGAATCCATCTATTACCATAAAAAATTCCACTCCCCACAGTGACATTCTGAAAGTGTCACTCCAAGAATGTCACTTTAGCATAACTAGAAAATGTGAACAACGTACATGTATTTTAATTCTCTTCTATCTAAAATAAATTACTTGATTTGTCCTAACAACTTGTCTATTTGACATTTCGGCTGCACTAAGACAGAGGGCTTAAAGCTCTGTGTTGCCTCTCAAGGATACAAAGAATTGATTTCTTCTCGTTTCTGCGGAAGTTCACTAGGCAAGTTACTTGTGTCAAGTCATTATGCTAGCATTCAGCAGAAGCAATGCATTAACACTGGCTGATACTGCCTACCGATTACAGTATGTGATACGAAACATTTTTCAGTTTGCCTTTTCATAAAGGTAAAATATGCATAGGAAATAAACATTTGCATAACACTGTTAGCATTTAGATTGATTCATGACTTTTCACTTTGGAATCCATGAAACCCAAGAGTACCTCATAAATGGCTGGAAGGGTTAGAAAGGTTTCTGTTTGGACCTCCACTATGCATACCACACCTACAGTACAGTGAAAAGCATACTTTTTGAACTTTATTTCTGTGGCAACTGTTAGTGCTGTCCTAGTATTACAATAGCTCAAGGTCAGTCATAAACACTACCCAAACCTAAGAAGTTACTAGCCCGTTGGCTGCAGTGAATGGATTACTACAAAGTCTGAGAAGTTACACATGTCCCATTTAAAGTCCACCAAGTTACAAGGTCAAGGAAGTAACAGGATTCTCATTTAAAGTTAAGGTTGTTAATCAAAATGCAAATTGTTACCCAGTGACAAAACATTTTAAGCTAAAATGGGTCTTTGTTTAGACCGTGTGTTTTTATGTACTTCAATGAGTCATTAAACCTCTGCCATTTCAGAGGGAAAGTACTCCTGCTGAATATTCAATGTTCTAAGCAAGTGTGTAGTCTATTTTTTAAATAACCATTCTAGTAAACTAAAAACATAATGCAATAACGCCAGCAATATGTATGTAGGAAGTGGTGCATATGTGAATAATCGTGTTATAAAAACAGAGCATAATATTCGTAATTGCTTTCCCATTTATGTAGCACTAAATACTCTTATCAAAAATGAGTACAGAGTACTGAATCACCATTGATAAAGAGTACTATAATGCACTAAAACTATCTTCCCAGGTCATAATACTAGGTTTTCATTAGAATAAATAAAGTTCGTGTCTGAGATTCATTTGTTTTAGATTGGAAAGAGGCAAAGCATTACGGGAGTGTCATAAAGTTCTGCTACTGTCAAAACCCACATGAAGTCTTGGGAACAATATCCCAGGAGAGAGACCCATTCCCTTGGAACTTAACACTTTTCTGCTTGCTGTAATGGCACCTTGCCGGGCCTTCTGCAGTTGGTAGCTGCTGACTGCTGTGGGGCAGCAACGCCATAATAAGAGTCATGCTTTTCTTCTGGTAACCAGTCTTTATGTTCCCTCAGTTCTCTCCAGCTCATGTGGTTTGATCTTGACCTGAGATTTCTCTAGCCATGAAATACCACAGCTTTTTCTTTTCCTCTCTACTTTCATGACGGCAAGGCTCAATCGCTTCCTCCCTTTGCCTCCTTGAACTCTACTTAGAGGGCGAAACAAACAGCAACCAGAGAAAAGATGGTTGTAATCATTCCTCCACTGTGACCTTTCGCTGACTGTTTCCATAGTAAGGGAACTCCAAGGCAGAAACATCACCTATCACATATACCATCTTGTACCAGCCTGTATAGCGGATCTCCAGTCATGGAATTATATAATAATGTTTAATGCCCACACCCTTCCCAGAGCTTTGGTTCTCATGCAGCTTTCACAATAACACTATAAAATAGTCTCATTGTCCCCTCATTTTCTAGGTGAAAACCCCAAATAGAATCAAATAAGAAACTTGTGAAGGTTACAAAGATAGTAGTGGAGACAGGGCATAGAGTCAAGAAGTCGGGTTACAGAATACAGCGTTCCTGTTTCAGAGGAGAATGAACGTATTAAATACACACTTTCTGATCCAGCAGCACAGTGCAAAAGAACAATAATATAACAATAACATCTACTGTATATAATATAATAATAGTGCTTTTTAAGCATCCTCTAATTGCTGTTATTTATTTATTTATTTATTTATTTATTTTAGTTCAGCAGTCATGGAGAAATGTCTGAATAATTACAGAATTTGATTCTGCAAGTTAACATAGGTGTGCAGCAGAAGGACTTGGTCATACCATTACTGCAGAACTGGAATCAGAGTGCCTTATAAGTCAGGATTTTCTGGGCATGTTGAGGCCTATAAGAAGGTCAGGCAAGAGGCCTGGATCCTTCACCCCATCCAGCCCCAAGCACTCAAGCCAACTTGATGCACCCTATTTCATGTCACCATCATCCATCTGCAACTGTTCACGAATCCTCTCAGATTGTGTAGGAAAACAGGAAGAACAGGGAGCGAATTTTTACCTTTGAATTTTCCCTGATTCTACCTAGCAAAACTTTGTCTGCGAGAGAGAAAGCATCCCCTGTCCAGTGGTGGGAAAGTAAGATGACACAGGACTTTGAAAACCTACAAAAAAAAGTATTGGCATTGCTGGAGACCTGGAAGGATGCAAAGAACACCCAAGGAATTAAGACAGCTGCAACAATATAACAGTGGCAGTGAAGGTGGACGCAAGGATGCCTTCCGTTGCTAGGAGTCAAGGGAGGGTGAACCTAGGGAGGAGGAGAGAGGGCCTGGCTTGCAGATTGTGAAGCATTTATGTTTTTAAAATGAATATTTGCTTCTTGTTGTTTTCTTATTACTCTTTTGAAACCACGCTTGAAGAGATGAGTCCTATCCTTGCAGTCATACTGACCAAACGTCACCAATCTCAGCATAGCCAGGCAATTGCCTTGTACCATTATCTTTAGTCTATTCACAAACATAGTAGCAAAAATTAGTTTAAGGAGACATATGTTGTGCAAACCCAGCACTAGGACGATCAGTTAGGAATCCATTTTTGTTTAGAAGAGATCCAGAACACATAGACTGCTGGAAGTTACAATGGATAAATAAAAATACAGTCCAAATAATTCAACTCTTTCAAAGAAACTGGGTACGCTTTTACTATCCAAGATAATCAAACAAAACAGCACTAACAAAAAAACAGTAAATATGGCAAGATGAAGATGAATTGTATGAATTTTTCTTCCCAAATGTATCATTATTAAATGATCAGGGCTTTTAAAAAACAGAGAAGCAGGTAGTTTTTTTAGATTTCCCTCACTGATCGCACTTTGAATTGTGACCAAAACCCAGCACTGGACTCTGTTTAACCATATGGCTATGTGTGCCTGACAGGAAAACATTGAGCTAAATCTATGAAGGAATCATATAAAAACATTTTCTCAGAAACAAATTGTTCTCTAGATTTTTCAGTTCACTGCCTTCGAGAGAGGGGCAAATGGCCACCTAGACCCCACTTGCCCATGTAAAACTCACCAATGAGACTTCTTTCCACATGAAACAAATCTGCTGGTTTTCCTGCAGTTACCAAAAATCACAATTGTTTTTTCATATAAGAAAAAACAAAAGGCATCAAGCTATGTACAATAAACCACAAAAGAGTGTTTGCCTACCCAGAAAGAAAATGAATCACACTCTACAGAGAGTTTGGCAAAAGACTGGTCCCAGTTCTTTTGGAGAACCACGAGAATTACATTTTCATTTTACTCAGAGATCATGATTTCCCTCTAAACAATCCTCTATAGAAAAAGAACGCCTATTTTTATTCTCTCTTCTGTCACTTTGGCATGTTATAGACCCAATCAAAGTTTGTCAAAGAAAAATCGTTTCCTTTTGGAAAGTGAATAAAATGTTCATTTACTTTGGGTAAATTCAGCTTTCAATTCGACCATCTGGATCTAAATTAAGGTACCCTACTTTGAACATGGGTGTGCTCACCATCTGGCTACCCAAAAGCAGCAATTACTTCAGGTAAATGAACATTTTGCCTGATTCTAAGCAAGTATATTCTCCAATGAGAGACCGTGACATAAACACACCCCTTTTTTTCTGCCTGATATACATCTATATGGAAGAGAGTTAAGTATGTATTCTGCCTAAAGGAGATAATTTATGATATGTGTATAAACATTTTAATGTTAGGGGAACTAGTTCCTTTTCAATATTCAACAAGTGACAAATTGTCTCCTAGCCAAACAAGTAGCTATGAAAGGAGGATTTGTCTAAGCTTAAATAATCTTGGCCTTGACTGAGAAACTTGACTAATAATCATTGTCCACTGTGTTATGGGAAATGTGTCTTCACTGGAGGAAAAAATCAACCATCCTCCAACACCTACTAGAGGATAAATCCTTCCAGGGGTCAAAATTATACAGTACACAACAGAATCTGATTTCACTGCCTTCATCAAAACTTCTTTCTCACTGCTGGGTAAGGTGGTTCACACCTATAATCCCATTACTCAAGAGTCTGAGGCAGGAGAATCAGGAGTTATAGGCCAGTCTTGCCTATTGTAATGAGACCCTTACTTAAAAAGCAAATGAAAATTCTTCCTCTCCCATCTCTGAGAAGTTAAACAAAGACTAAGATGGATCAGATATTAATGAGTTACTGTTTCCACAGAAGCTAAACAAAGTAGACCTAATTGTAGTATTGCTCTTTTAAGTATTTCAAGTTACTCAGCATAACTCCTGTTGGCAGATTAAATATTTGTTTTCATTACAGAAATTATTCTATAATTAAATTGACAAAAATAATGATTAACTAAAGATCAAGATATTTAATCATTAATCAAATGAAAAATCTGAGTTTGCATCTGTGTCCTTTTAGAAAGTGGGTTTTTAAATGCCAATTTACATTGCATTTTCAGGATAAAATCATTATCAATACAAGTCCAGTCTTGGCTGAGTTCCTAATATTGGTCTGCTTTAAAATGTTCCAAGTAGCTATAGTAACAAGAACAACAAATTTTTAATTTATTGAGTGTTGATATAATTATGAAATTATTAGATTTCTTCTGCCTTATCCACTCCAGAAAAAAAATCAATAAATCATCATACTAATTTTGCTATTAGGAATAGGGGGGCAAGAACTTTCTCTAAGATTCTATTTATAAATAAAGCCAGCCTGCAATCCCTAAATACTAAATCCTATATTTCTATTGGAAATCAGAGTTTAACCACACATGTGCATTAGGTTAAATTTCCATCCAAATTATTTGCATATGTAGGAGAAACTGAAGGAGAGTGTTTGAATACAAACAGAGACTATGGGTGGAAGAAATCCACTACAGGGCAAGCAGAAACATCTGGTCTTTTTAAGAGTCCTCTTAATTTGAAAGCACTGACCAAAACAGGCTGAGTTCTGCCAAATACATCTTGGCGTGACTTAAAAATATAAAGATTCTGAGAAAGTAGTTATCTTACCACAGCAAGATCTATCAGTGATTACATGCAACCCCTACCACTGACATTTTGACATAACAAACGTGTTTCTACATGTAACATGCAAACTGCCTTCTATACTTCTCCTAAATATCTGGTATCATTGTGGGTTTTAAAATAGTTTTAATTTGCACTCTTTAGATGTGTAGGAGGAAGCAGTAGCAGCGTTTAAATTATCCATACCTGGTCTTAGGAGTTAGAATGTGCACGTGACTTATAGAAGGTTTTAACTATCATACTACTACTAAAGCATTGGGTATTTTATTTACGTGGGGTTACTTCATAGCACTCTATAAATGATAAAATTTTTGTGGACTTCCATACTATAACAAAAATTTCCCATTCTCTTACACAGTACATATTTTGTGGAATTTCCAAACACTGTGAGCTCTGGTCTAGGGATAAGAAACCAAAGTTCAAGTCCTAACTCTCTGATGACACCCTGTAGACCCCAGGTGCCCTGGGCTATTCTGAGTTCCCAGATTCCTGCTGTTGTGAGAGTCACCTGAGGAAAGGGGTGGGGGCTTGTTACTTACTAACCATCAGCCTATCTATAGCTAGTGAATTCACTCTGGCTATTCATCTGCCATATAGTTATTTAATTAATTTGAGTTATTTTTAATGCAATGAGAGCAAATTCATTCATGCATTCATTCAACATTATATAAGCTTACTACCACGGGCTACTCATAAGAAGTTTGCAGCACTATATGCCAGGGTTACTTGCTTTTCAATACATTTACTCATAGACATATTGGCCAATCGTATAAATAAGAGCGTTGTTATTATCACCAAGAATTAAAAGTATGAACTCTGGATCCAAACTGGGTCTAAATTCCTTTGTCAGCTCACTTTGTGATCTGAGTCAAATTGTATGACTTTTCTGAGCTTCTGTTTCCCCACCTGTAACACAGGGAGTGTTGGTAACTGAATGAATCCCACCGTGATCAAGTAGAACTTAGTTCGCAGTGCGTAATAAACACTAGAGTCAGTCAATCAGTGTCAGAGATTGACAACTTGAACACTTCTCAAACCTTCGCCAGAGCTCACAGAACAGTCTGGACACAGAACTGTTGGCTCCAAAGCGTCAACTCTAAGTGTTGAAAACATCACTGACTAACTCCTCAGCAGGGAAGAGTGGCCGCTAGCTCTCTCCCTTCACCGTGTAGTCATTTCTAGAAGCAACTGACTAACCAGCTGGAGTCACCTAGCCTTAAGAAAGAGTTCACAGTGCCTGCGAGGTCACTCCAGCTGCCACTCCTGTCTCTGGCTCCCTCAGTCCGTCCTCAGGAACTTCTCTTTGTGCTCATGATTTCAACTACTGGTTTTGGAAAACTTTGCACACCTAAAGCCCGTCCCGTGTTCTGAACCTGCCAGAGGGAGCGAGGACTACTCGCAGTAAGGGGAGGTGGGCAGGCTAAGAGAAGAGGGTGTGTCTGTTCTGCTCTGATAGCTAGGTTGTGCTGCTACCTGGCTCTTTGCTACTCAAATATTTTCCCTCCACCGTAACCAGGGAAGTTTTTGATATCACTGGGACCTGGTTCCGGATGACCTTTGGGGTTAAGGGGAAACAGCCTGTCTAAATAACTGGCCAGGAGCGGGGAAGGTCCGGACTAGAGAGAGGGCGACCTATTTTTTTTTTTTTTTTCAATACTGCTGAGTTTGTGGAGTTGGCTACAGGGGCAGGCCTACAGTTACTGAAGACTGTCTACCTCGCTTAGCTTCCTCCCTGCCCACCTACCGCCACCCACCCCCAACCCTGGTTTTCTGGATATCGGAAGCCAGCGGGTCCCCGAGGTCGCCGGCCGCTGGCTCAGCAGCGCGAGCCGCCTGGCGGGGTGGGGCAGCGCAGGGCACCGCCTCCCTTCCTACCTTCTCTCCCCGTGGAGCACGTAGGAGCTGCGGAAGAAGCCGAGAAGCTCGTTCTCAATCAGGGCGTTGTAAATAATCTTCAGATTGTAATTCCTCTGTGCTTCCAGGGATCTATTCAGCACCACCACCAAGACCTGTGTTTGCGGGTAGAGAAAAAAGCCAGCCACCGGGACAGCCCCGGACGCCCGGTCTTCAGCCACCTGAACCTTCTCCACCACCACCCGGGAGGCGTGCAGCACCACGTAGCGGGTGGCGTTCCGGCACGCGATCTCCACGTTGACCTCCCCGGAGAAGGTGAAGTTCTCCATGAAGGCGGTGAGCATTAGATTGTAGTGCAACGGCTTGAGGTGGCCGGATAGGCGCAGCTGCGTCCACGGCTGCCAGGGCTCCCTCTCCTCCCCCGACGGCGGCCGGGCAGACGGGGTCCCCGGGGTCGCCACCCCACCCGTCTCACGCTGCGAGGGGTCCGCACCCGCGTGGGGGTTGCGCCGGGCGGATCCCGGGTGGCTGCTGTTGCCTGCGCGCTCGGGGAAGCCCCCGGGGCCACCGTCGGCTCCCGGCGCCGCCGCGCTCGCCCCACACTCGTCGAAGCGCAGGCTGAGCAGCACTGCCAGCATGGTGACCGCCAGCAGCGCCACGATGGACACGGCGAAGGCCAGCACGAGCCGCTTGTGCACCGCGATGTGGCGCTCGGTGGTGCGGGGTCTCACTCCCACCGAGTCAGCCCACGGGTCCGAGAGCCCCCTGCCGCTGGCCCGGAGCGCGGCGTCGTCTTCTCCCATGGTGGCCGCAAAGGGTGAGCTGCTCTTCTCGGCCCCCTCCTCCTCCTTCTTCTTCCTCTTCTTTTTCTTCTTCTTCTTTTTCTTCTCCTCCTCTTGCTCCCCCCTCTCGCCGTCCAGGGCCATCACGCTGCCTCCTCCTCTTCCCCCGCCCCCTCCGACACCCCCCGCGGGCGAGCCACCCGGGCCACCGGCAGCAGAGTCATCGGAGAGCGCACGCGGGCGGAGGGCGCGACGCGGACTGGGACCCTAAGGAGGCAAGCCCCTCTTCTTCTAAGACAGGCTCAGGTGGCTGGCGATGGCACCCCCCTTCAGCCCCGCCTCTCTCCGGACACCAGCTGCTGATGGCCGGGCAGCGAGCTCTGGGACGCACCCAACTTGGAGAGCCTGTCGCTCGCCACGCGCGCGCTACTTCTCGGCTGGTACCCGGCGCCTGTGCACGGGCTGCCCCCGCCCTGTGCGCTGGCGGCTGGCTGCTCTCCTCCCGGCGCCGGCGCCGCGCTCCTGCCTGGATGTCCTCCGGAGCTCGGCAGAGAGGACCCGGAGCTCGGAAGAGAAGGAGTGCCGGAGGGAAGTTAGGGTTTCCTACAGCTGCCCGCACTCCTGCGGCGGCCTTCAGTCCTCTGGGTGGGATGTGCTCGCAGAGGCAGTGGTGGCGGCGGCAGCCCGGGAGGCGCTCCTGCAGCCGGAGAGGAGAGGATGACCGAGAGAGAGGTGGAGGGAAGGACTAGAGTGAGCCAGCCGGAGGAAGTCCCAGGGCTGCGGAGCATCCGTCCTGTAGAAGCCTGCTCCAGCCCTGGACACTTTAAGCAGTGGTGGCGGCAAAAGGCATGAGGCTGCAGACCGGACTGCGAGCCTCCCGCGTTCTGAGGCTGTTCTGCCCTCCAGGGATGACAAGTGAGGAAGAAGTGTCCGGCCGGGCCATCCACTCCAGGTAGATGAAGGTCTACACCATGTCCCTGGGGAGAGAACCGAAGTGCGAGTGTGCGAGCTCGTGTGCGCGCGTGTGTGCGTGTATGTGTGTGTACTCGGGCTCCAGGTCTAGATTGCCAAGGCTACTCCAGCTGCATTCAAGGACTGAAACTCCCGGAGAAACGCAAAGGAGAGAGCGAGGGAGCGCGAGAAGGCAGGGAAGGCGGGAGGGAGGGGAGAGGTTGAGCGGCAGAGGCAGGAGCTGGGAGATTAGAGAGCTTTTCTCCGCTCTGTCACACCAGACACCCACAGCCACTGAGGGGATTGCTGAGCCGCCTGCAAGAAGTACATTGTAAATCTTCAGTGCAACAAGCCCCGCAGTCACCCCTCTTCCGACTCCTTCGCCCCACTGCGGCTCCCCAGAGGGACCGCTGGAGCCCTTGGCTATTAGCATCAAGAGCAAAGGAAGATCCTGCTGGGAGATGAGTCTGTGTCAGATCGCACATCAAGCCTGCCAGAGGATTTGGAGGATTGTATGTAAATTGAAATAAATTCTCCAAAGCCTGACTGCATATATTATACTGTGCGGTGTGTCCAGGTGTGCAGTACTGAAATAATGGTTTGCAATGAAGCAGTAGAGTCCTCCGGAAGTAAAGACCAAAAAAGAGAGACGGATTCCCCATAGGATTCATTTTATTTTTAGATAGGGAAAACGATTCATATATAATGCCGACAGTGCAACGAGTGCGAGGAAAACTGGCTTTGGGCGCCCCGTGACTTTAGGTTTACTAGAACAATGAACAAATACATTCCGTGATTGGTCAGTTTTACACATTACCAGCCACAATCACTTTCTGGCTGCTTCCCAATAGTATCATGAACATAGTTTAAACTTCGGGAGAACAGGTATGGCCAGTAGTGTTTGCTGACAGTAAGACTAATCAAAGCACACTCGTAGCCTGTTGGCTGACTGGGGACTCTTGTGAGTCTGAGTTCTGAATTAAGTGAAAAATAGTTTGACATCCAAACTTCAAATTTTGCCTAAAGGGCTGCAACTAGAACAATCCTCAGAAAACGGCCATCCCAAAGGTGAAAGTTAAAGAGGTCTTGGCTTCAGCCCAAAACAAAAGTGCACAATATAAAGGAAATAAAATAATTCTTTTTTTCATGTTTCTTTACATCCAGACTGTGTTTGAGAAGTCATGCCCATCATTATTTTCCTTATGCAAAGAAATGTTTAATGCTATTGGGTTTGGAATACTAAAAAAAAAAAAAAAAAAAAAAAAAAACTCACTTAAAATGTGCTTGTTTGTGAAAGCATGGCCAAGAAGAGACCCATTATACAACGTCAACTTTAGTCTGATAACCAAGGGAAACACAGCCTTACTAGAGTAAGGTCTTTTCCCATTCTCTCGATGGGGCCCTTGCTCAATACTATGTATTCTGTCCACTTGAATCATCTGTAAATGACACTGAAAATAGGTGCCAGAGTGGGTTTTTTAAAGCATGTTGTATGTGGGCCGTCAGCAACAGACCAAGGGAAATGCCACATTCTGTTCAAGTTACATTTCTCTGATGTATTTTTAAGCATTTCATGCTCTTGCTGTTCATATGTATCTGTTATGTGCATTTTAGGAGTTGAGGAGTTGGGAATTAGATCGTTTTCCCAGAATTAGGAAATACAGTTTAGTCATGGAGTGCCTGACCCTCAGGAGGTCACCACACTCCTAAGAGTTCATGAGTCTCTTCTAGTCCTTCAAGATTATTGGCCTAACAGCCATGGATTACCAGAGGCTTCTGGAATTGCCTCTGGGTGTCTGAGAAGTATTCCTTAAATGAAGATGTCAAGGCTAGGGGATCTCTGAGACTGTGCTCTTTCTAAAATGATGTTAATCAACAAGATTCAAAAAGACTTTTTCTGTTCTTCCCTGTCTCATCATGTTTGTTTACATCTGAAATTACAAGGTAACTCTCAAACACTTTGCAATTTAAAAATTAACTTACCTGTTAGTAAACTTCTTGACTGATTAATTTAGCAAATGGATTGTTTTTGGACCCAGATGAAACAGACCCAAGTTTATTAACATAATTTGGACACAAATTATTACCTCATTGGTCTCCCATAATGTAACTTTACCCAAAAAAACTCAGTATCAAGGTCAAGTAAGTAAATATTTCTTCTGTTCCTATCAGCTTTTTGAAAGAGTCTCAGTGAGTTTTTCTTTTTTAATTTCTGAAAGTATAAATTGCCTTCGAAATAACCACTTTGGTGAAATAAATTTTTATATCATTTTCCTAGAGAATGCTCATTCTATTTCAAACAAAAAACAATAAGAAGGGAGCAAAATTTCAGATTGTGAACCTAGAACAATATTGTTATCCACTAATACTTTAAAAGTTTCATTCAGTGTGATAAGTCGCTCATTTGGAGAAAGGTTTGACTCTTCCAATGTCAGAACCACGAAGTGCTCTACACAAACACTAAGACTTCTCAAAGTGCCCTGATGTCCTGAAGGAATAATCTATTTGGTGGGTGACACTTATGACTACTTTCTTTACTAATAAATGTCACTAAAAATCATTTTTGCCATATTTGATTCAGGGACTTGTAAAAGTGAATCTGATCTGAATGTTTAAAATTCATGAGGCCAAGCAGGCGTTGATTTTAATTTAATCTGCACTTTGATCCTGTCAATAACCAAAATGGACTATCTTCCATGAATGTTCTGGCTTCGGGGTCGTCACTCTGATTGTTTACATTTGAACTGCTTTTTTTCTTTTTCTTTTCACACTGATTTGTATGCACAAGCACAACTTGAGTATCCTTGTGCACTCAGTTCCTGCAAGTGTGGTTAGCTCTCCAGGTCCAGAAACTGCTTGACTCTGAAGAAAATGTTAAGTTCTTGTTCAGCCCCTCCTAACTTTGCATTTTTATAGCCCACTTACTTAATCCACTCAGTCTCTTAATGTGTTAATATCAGAGAGCTTGAGGAGGTAAATTGGAGATCTGTTACAGGTCTCAAATTCTATGAAAGAAATTCTGGAGCGACCCTCCTCCAGCTTTCAAGAGATTTTTAATGTTCTCCATGACAAGCTAAAATAATTTGGGCAGAAGAGATAGTAGCTCAGTTGATAAAGTGCTTGCTTACCTTGCAAGCATGAGAACCTGAGTTTAATCCCCAAAACCTGTGTAAAATAAGCTAGGCATGGTAGTGATTGCTTCAGCAATGAGACACTGTCTTTACAAAAGAATAAAAAGGTAGGCCGCGCCTAAATATCTAAGGTTAACCTCTTCTGGTGTTCACATACATGTACACACCTTCACCTGCACCTCTGTGCACACATATACCTGCACACTGGAGAGGTGGGGGAGAGAGAGAAAGAGAGAGAGAAAGAGAGAGAGAGAGAGAGAGAGAGAGAGAGGAATAAAATTCAATTTAAAGGTTTAAGGGGTGAAAAGACTATAAAACTGCACTTATCTGCTAAAGTGTAGGTTACTGTAAACAAATCGACCTGCTGCTTCAGTCTAAAGAGCTGTTGAGCTTAGGACAGGAATCCATTTCTGAAGACCAGCAGTTGAAGACCTTTATGACAACAGACATGAAAGACTCTACTGACCAGAGGAAGTGGGCCTCCAAGTGGCAGTAGCAAAACAGCACTTTGAAGTACAAAATAGTGGAAATTTGATGGAATTTTTAATTAAGGACATAATACGTCAAAATTTATTAATAATTTTATATTGCACATTTTCAAAATTGTATAACATTTGCCCCAACTCTTTGCTAAAAATTCACATTAAAAAAGCCACCTTTCCAATAGAATATTGTTCCAAATCTTGACAATGGAGAGAAAATTGTTCAAAAATAGGTAGTGATTTTTAATGAAGTCTATAGATTGCCCAACTGAACTTAATACTTTAACTTAATGGTCAGTTGTCTGACTTTTGTGATTTAGAAAGATTAAACTAAATGGAATTTGCATCTGAATCTACTTATGCCTCTTTAAATCTCATGAAATTTAAACTAATTCTAAACTAATATATTAATAAACATTACTAGTCCTAGGAAAATTCATAATTATGCATATTGGAAAATAGATCAAGTCTCACAACACAAAAAGAGCCTCTCTGGATGGCAAATATAAGAAGTATTATCAGTAATCCTTGATAAAATTCCAAGTTATAGTATTAAATGTTTTACTCAGAGAAGAGAACTAATATCTGAAGAAAGTTGTATTTTGCTTGGGGGTTCTGCTTCAAGGTTTAAACTTTTCAGTGTTCACTCTGGGCTTTTTGGTTTATGATCTCTATAAGAAAGCTCCATAAAAAGCAAAGTATGTATCATGGAAATGTTTATAGTTTATTCATGAAAGCTGCAAAGATAATATATATCAAAGTTAACAAACAGAATAGAAATTGGTTAACTTTCTAGAGATGTTTCCATTGATCTGGTCAATTTATCCAGTACCTGCAGAAATGGAAATAGTAAATATACAAACATAGTAGTTACCATGAATTTGACCTGCTAAAATCTGTGCTTTGATATATCTGAGGGGAGTACAGATGATGATGATGATGATGGTGATGATGATGATGATGATGATGATAACTGCCAGCAACCTTTGAGGGCTGATCTGATGCCAGGTACTTGTTTAAGCATTTGATATAACCATAAAAATAGCCAATGCTATTACTTTTCTCATTTGGAAAATAAACTAAGGCTTAGATAGTCTAAACATATGGGACCAGAGTCATTTAATTATCAGATGTCAGAGTTGGAATTCAAAACCAAGCAGTTACTAAATCATCTGAATATTTAAAGATTATGGCATATTGTTTCCTGAAAGGTAAACCAAATATAAACCATCCAGTTGTGTAATTGATATTTGCCACATTAACTATGAGGTCAGTGTCAGACCCAAGAGTAGGGTTATTAGTACTGAACCAGTCAACTCTGGTCTCTCCTCCCACTAGAGCAAGTGGTTCTGCATATGATGTATGCTATGGAAATATTTGTCGAATGTACCTGTTATAACATATGTGACACTAAGAAAAGTAATGATTTTTGAATTAATGAAAAAAGGACTGTATTATTCATCCTGGATTGAGAACTAAGTGGTTGAGTTGACTAGAGTTTGTTTTCATACTACAGGGCAAGCAGTTCATATCTTAGAAAGCTTGACACTTGAACACATCAAAAAATAACTCAGGTTCATTTTCCAGCTCCAAATCAAAAGGTTTAAATGGTGTCTTACTTGTGTCAAACCATGAAGAGTATCCTTTTCAAGGGCACACTTCCATAGATAATAAAATAAAGTCACAGCAGATATAAAATGCCTTGTTTTATTTCTTCTACCTGCATCCTCTAATCCACATTTATATCTCCTCAAAACATTTGTTCCCTCTTCTTTCATTTAATAAGACAGTCTATTATCTCCTTAAAGTTTTCCCTTATTACAGATAGATCCTGGCTTGGTATAAAATGTTTGTCACTATTGCTCTTTAATCAATTATTCTTTTGAGTAACAAGTAATCATTGTAAAGAGATTGGTAAAGAAGAGTTACAGTGTGATCAAGTTTCTCACTCTTATGTAAGGAATTATCACTAATACTGAAACCATAAACCTGTATTTGGGTTGTTGAAGCAAACATTTAACCATTATGATTTCCTATGTTAAATAGCATAAAGCCTATAATATACAGGTTCGATGGATCAGTATTCTGATCAAAAGTACAGTCATTTCCATATGAGAAACATACCCTATATTAAAAAATATTCAAAAGATGTAAGTGCATATATATGATGTATAATAGTAATGAAAATTAATATTGTTTTCAGACCTCGTTAAATTCCTACTTTGAAATTAAGGGGAAAAAAGATGCATCATGATATATATTTCCAGTTTTAATTCTGTGCATTTTTTTAGTTATGAACTGATGAATAGTCTTTTTCTGGTCCATCATTTCTTCTTATATTCAGCTAGAGAAAGACCTAGTCTTTCCCATCCCATGGCACTGTGACTATAAGGATGCTTCATACCTCTTTAATTTCAGGATTACATACCAAGACAGTACCTTTCCTTTCTTTCTACAGGCTTTTCTGACTGTACCTCATTCATGCTCATAAGGTTCAGAAGGGCTCTTTTGTACTTCAAAGTTAGGGGGAGAATGTCTCTGGAAATCTAGGAGTTACTCTTGATATTCAAACAGCTGAACTTTGATTAGAATGCCTTTTTCTTGTTCATTCAAAAGCATTATTTAGGACCAGTGAGATGGCTTAGCTGGTAAAGGCTTGCCTGGCCACACAAACCTGGTGACCAAAGTTTGACCCCTGGAGGGTAGAAGGAGAGAACTGACTCCACAAATTGTCCTCTGACCTCCACACACATGATGCCATGGCATGCATGCTCATACACAAATGATGCACAGACATAAGACACACACACACACACACACACACACACACCACATCATGGACACTCACAAATAAGTACATACATAAATATACAAATTTAAAACTATATAATTGTGTAAATATTAAAGTCTAAATAAGACAATCTACTAAAAATTTTATAAAGTTACCTATTTTGAGTCCTTTTAAACATTTATATTAAGTACATAAATATTAGCACTATAGAAGACCAGAAAAAGAAAAAGAGAGAGACATGGGCATAGTTTATGACCAAACAATGATTATGGAATCTATCTGAGGGAACAGGGATTTAAAATTATCCCTAGAAAATAAGTACACAGAAAGCATCAATCAAATTAGCCTTTTGAAAATGGCCAACTCCTGGACTGAATGAAACTTTCTGCTCCATAACAGCCTGTGGGAAGACAGTGATCCTGAAGATGGGCATTTGGCTATTGCATATGAAAATGTGGATGACTGCATCATCGAACAGGATTAATGCTCTTAATAGAACTAAGTGTGTAACTTGCCTGTGATCTTCGTTTTTTGTCACTTTTCTCTTTAGTGCCACCTTGTGGGTTAACTAGTAACATAATATATATTAGAGAGTTTTAAGTTGGGAGCTTTATTTTGCTCCCCCGCCCCCGCTGTATTAAAGTTGATATTAAAGGATAGTGTGGCAAATGATACGAGGCAATTACTTTTTTTCTAGAAGAAGAAACCATTTCACCAAAAGATATGTGCCATAATTCCACAATTGACCATTCAGGACACCAGAACAATTTCTCAAAGATTGGAAATATTGGAGTCTACACAAAAAGCGATGGTCATTTATAAGATAATCACCAAACTTATCTTGGATAACATAAGTAGCAAACCCTGACTTGTGATTTTTTTTTCCATAAGAAAAAAATGTTTTTCTTAACTCAATAGCATCATTTCTACAACAGTGTTCCCCTGAGAATTGATTGTTGGTGATTTGAAATGCTCCTTAATCCTGTTTTCTAAAAAGCTCCAGCATCACATTAAATTTGCAGTTACCTTGCTCAGTTTAGTTTGAAATTATGCTGCAGCTCTAAAGTGTATAAGGGGAAAGGCAGAACATTGTGCTGAAAAATCTTTTTTAATTGAGAGACACAAGGAATGTGTTATATGCTTCTAACATTTTCTATGTATTAGAGATGCTAAAAATGATCTTTTATGTAGCCAGCCAAACAGGAATGGTTCCACTGGAACATGCTGCTTTCATCACTCTGTGTGTGTAGGAATAAATTTTGAAATTACATTTTATAAAGTCATTTCAGAACAAGTGGAAATCATATGTAACTGGTCACTGGGAGTGAATAAATATTGATATTTGAACTCCTCCTACCCTATTTTGAATTGAAGTTTGTACTGTGTGTTATTCAAAAAGTAATTTTCCCTGGGTAAGGCAATAAAGGCCTCAGATTTAACCTGTAACCTAAGGGTCATAAACTATATATTATCTGGAGACACATTAGCAACAATTTCAAAATTAAGTATTTTTGTAGACTTACTAAAATGAGATCATAGAACCAGGATAGTCAATACTATCAGCAATGCTACAAAACTCTTGGAATTTAACCACCACCACCCCCCCCCCCGTTACTTCTAACTTGAAGGAGTTTCATGCTTTGTAAGTAATGTTATTATGATTTTTCAAGTCAGGAAAGGCATTTTAATTGTTAATCTTGAAATTCTTTTATATTCGAATCTCTCCCTGACATTCTGACACATTTTGTTTCCTGTGAATTTGAATTATAAGATGCTTTGGAATGGCAACAATTAATCTCTCATTCTCCATTGGCTATCATAGAACGTGTCCTTTTACTTGTAGTTCCATCTAAACAACACACCAGTAAAGGGCACACTCTTCCCTGGGGACCATAAAAAAATGTTGCCCATTTTTCCTTCTGTTCAATTTCAGCCTTAAAAGCAAAGTATGTCTTCATTTAGTTTAAACTGAAATGAACTTCTCTATAGCCTCCTCCAGACTCCCTGGTCACGTGCACAGTTGGAGCTAGAGCAGCCGTGGTGAACACAAATAAGTCACACCTTCTTCTAACACACTAACTCCAATAATATATTTTGTTCTCTCATTTTTATTACATTCTTATGTATGAGGTCTTTTAAAAATAAATTCCAAAAAGCAAAACATATTATGTCTTTCCTTCATTACAGACACAAAATTAAGCAGATCCAAATTAATTGGGTTACATTAGATATCAACAGCCTTTTCCTTTAATGTCAAAAGGCTTATATGATATCTCCTTTCAGTTTCTTTTAAAATGAGACTGCATCAAATATTTTTTAGCATTTCTGAGAATTTCATTTTCAGTTTTGAAGGATCATTTATTCCTTTAATCTTCCAATGTTGTGAAGTAATGAATATTGATTCATTTTTAGAAGCACTAACATTCAACTAGGTAAACTTAGGAAGTGATGGCTATTAACATTCTCTTTTGTCTTGTAGACAGAAAATCAAACCTATTTAAAGTAAATGATGTGTTTTAAGTCCGTATATGTCCACAGGTTAACATTAATGTTCACAAACACTCTCTGTAATCATGTTTTATTTGAGAATGTCTGCGTCTTTATCAGTATCTATCTATGAAGATGCAGATACAAGCAGATGAGAGGAGGCAGTCTGTGTGTACTGTGCATGGAATAAGATCTTTGTTAGTCACTATGCTACCCTGAAGTGTAATAAAGTGTGCAATCAGTTCCTTGCAACACTTTTTCATTTTCAGTGCTTGCCAAGTTGGCCATATTAAGCTGCTGATATGATAATCATCCAAATATATAATCCTAATGTTGCAATTATAGGATCATTTCTTTATTTCTGTGAGATTTACCTATAGTGACTCTCTGTTTAATGTTCAATGTTCTGTAGCAATTCTCTTTTAAATGTTGAGAGCTGGAGCTATACCTTCCAGGATGTGCAAATAATCAAGGCTTAGCAATATTATATAATATAATCCATATTATGAATTGAACAGAATGAGCCCTCAGATCTGATTGCCTAAGGCTCAAAATGTTAATGCTGCCAGAACACCTTGTATGTATTAGCTAGTTGAATGGAATTACATTAAAGTAGAAGAATGAATTGTGGTCTGGACTCCAGTCCCATTTCATCAGTCTCTGCCTGCTCTGCCCGCTTATAAGGGGAGCTTCAGACTGATTCCCACCCACTTCCTCCTGCCTGTCCTCAAGCTTACAAAGAAGAGCAAGCCTGGGTATCTTGTGGTGAACTGACTTCATTAAAGTTTTCCAAAAGTGTTCTCCAGGTTTTGTTGTTGTTGTTGTTGTTGTTTTGGTTTTTGAAGTGAATCAATACAGGACCAAGTGAATGAAATGAAAACTTAATAACACCATGAAAAAGCACATTGGGATTTTCAAGACACAAGCTGTCTGGTCTGAAAAAGAAAACCACTCTATATTATCCAAATACTTCTAATGTATTAGTCCACAGCTCTTACCGAGGAAATTATTTGCAAAAGCGACATATCAAGCATCATGTTTTTCTAACACCTGTTGACCAAAAACTGAATAGAACAAAAGGTATGACAGAAAAGAAGGTCCATGAAGCAGTTCTAGGAGAGAGTCACTAATAAGCAATAAAATATCTAAATACAAAGAGAAACCAACCAAATCCCAAAGCCAGTGTTCTACAGGATGTAAACATCACAGGTTCCATCACTTATCTATTTGTAATCACTTTAGAATAATTGATCATTTCTTAAAATTCTCAAAGTAGCTTTCTGTTAGTCAGGGAATCTGCAGCAAAGTTTGTCATGAAATTGTCACCTGACTGTGCGATGTTCAGATGATCTTCCATGATACTGAAGAACTGTAATCTACACAGAACAGAGATTCCAAACTCTTGAAGTTAATGAGCACTAAACAGAGCAACAAGTTAATAGCACTTTATCTGAAACTATTTTCTATGCCCTTTGGAGTCTGGTATTGTACCATCAATACCTAGAAAAATCTAATCAGTAACCATTTTGGGTTTGTCTCAGAGAATTGCTATCTACTTCCTTGGGAGTTATTTTAGCAACCCAAATGGAGGAGGGAAAATACCCTAATTTCATTCTTATCTGAAGCTTTCTTAAATTGCACCTTTAATATACATACGATATTATGTAAAAAGAGTTCTAAAATAGTGTTTAGAAATTGCCTTTCAACTGTATAAATTATGATAAGCCAGGTTTATAGAACATAATTTAACTCTAGCTATCAAAATAGATAAATCTAAGATCTACGGTGAGTTTTTAAATATTTTTATTTATTTATTTATTTTTATTCTGTGTGTATGACTGTTTTGTCTATATGTATGTAAGTGCATCTGTGTCATGCACTGCTGGAGGAGGTCAGAAGAGGGTGTTAGATCCCCTGGAACTGGAGTTACAGATGGTTGTTAGCTACCATGTGTGTGCTGAGAATCAAACCTGGGTCCTCTGCAAGAGCAGCCAGTGCTCTTAATCACTGAGTCACTCCCTAGCCCCTATTGTGATAATTTTGAAACATCCTAAACTGTTGGCAAAACTTTTCACTATAATAAGTGTCTTTGGAAGAGGAGCCTGCATATTCATTTATGCATCCACAAAACAAGCAGGTCTGTGCAATATACTCAGTCCCCTGTCCTCCTCCTTGGAAGAGTCAACCTCTGAAATTCAAAAATATTCAAAGCAAAATACATCTGTACTGAATGTATACAGGCTTTTTCCTGTTAATATTCCCTAAACAATACAGTATTAGCAACTGTTTACATAGGACTTGTACTAGGTATTATAAGTAATCTAGAGATTATTTCAAACATACAGAAGGATATTCATAACTTATATGCAAATACTAGCTCATTTTATATGAAAGGCTTGCTCATATGAACTTACAGTAATGGCAACAGCATATATAAGAACTATGCAAACTCAATCAGCCAAAACCCAGCTTAGAACTGGGGAAGCGGGCAGGAGGTCCCAACATTAACTGAAGAGCTATTGGCAGCTGATCACTGCTGGGTAAAGGAGAGTTGGTCTTCTTTAAGGAAGTGATACTAAATAGGCTGACCAGGATCCAGTGGATGAATTCACACCAAGGGACATTTGGGGCGCAACTTGACTCAATAGGCCTTAGCATGTATGACAGAATGCATGTAAAATATATTTTGAAAAAAAAAAAAACAAAACAAAAAGATGTGAGCATCCTTGAGCAGAAGTACATGCATGCAGTATACACCATGGATCCAAGAACAGGAAATTATCTCCACTATACAGATAGGTGGCTATATCGAGTTCTTCATAAGTATGTATTGAATAAGTTAATAATTCAGTACTTTTGTCATTGGCTTACCCTTCTCTGGTCTAAGGCTTATGTCTTCTCCCTGCCTAGCACTCTTTAGTTCTTATGCCTGGTTGAGTGTTCTTTGGCTTCGCACTGCAAATTGCTAACAGACCATTTTTTTGGAATTGGTATTCAGAACGAGACTGTACCCTTACAGCCTCTAGCCAACAACTTGGCACCACAATATTAACTGAAAACCTTTATCTGCATTTTGAAATGTTACAAACTAACAAAATAATTATATCATTTTCCTTGAATACACCAGTAAGTTGTAGAATCGGTATCTGATTCTTTCAACTTCAATTCTAGAAGCCGGAATAAGGTTTTCGGCAGGAGGGAGATTTGACTAGGGAATGTCAGTAAAATAAGTTGCCTTCCAAACCATCAAGGTCAAGAGGTTAAGTAAAGTTTGAGGATCTCTTCCAGAGTAAAAGAAAAGAAGACATAGCAACTAAGGACAACGTGTAATACTAATTTGACTTTTTTTCAGTAGAATGAATGCAGAGGATGTGCACTGGGTTGGCTTCCCCAGACTGCACAACACTAGTACAGAATAGTCACTTGCCTTCTAGCAGTTGGTTCAGAACAGAGCCAAGGAACACAATGCCAGCCATCCTTGTTCAGAGCCAGGCTCTGCTACTGTGCAACCATGCTCCTTCGGCGTTCCCGGTAAGCTCGACTCTGGTAAGAACAGCACCAAGAGCAAAAGAGTAAGGGCATCATCAGAACAACTGGAGAAATCTGAATTATGTCTCTGGCAGAAGAGCATTCATCAGTTCACCGTTCTACTTACTCATACAATTTTTCTCTAAGTTTGAAATTATTTGAAAATAAAACATTGAAAAAATACCAATTGCATGTTCATTGTTATTTGTTAAAGCTCCCAAGGCACCCGTCTAAGGTTAAATAAGCAAGAAAAGGAACATTAGTTGAAATTAGGAATTAGAGTGTCAACAAAGTAGAAAAGGTGAACTAATTATGTGATGTCAATTAACCATGTTTCTAAAAAGTATATGCTGTTGATAAATTTTTCTCATAATGTCCTGTGGGCATCAGGTTGCCTATTTACCCTTTTCTTTCCCACAGAGCCCTATTGCAAGTACTATGAGCAGAGGCGAGACACCACGGTGTTTCTTTTCTCCAGAAAGCAGTGTATTATATTAGCACCTGGCTCCTCGGGTTCAGACTCAAAAGACAAAAGCCTTGAACAAAGAAAGACCCAGTCATTTCTACCATCTGTTCATTTCCCTTTACAGTTTAGTTTCTTTGTTTCCCATAGATGTTATCATGCATATCCTGACCGATGCTCCCTACTACAAGGTCATGACAGTCAGAACTGTATGAGCACTCAGGCACAGAACACACCTCCATTCTTTTTCTTCCTTTTGGCTGATTCTTTCTAAGACCATGTTCCCATTTTAAGCAGAACAAAAGATACTTTGGAATTACATACTACAAGTATTTTTATCTTTCTATTTCAATTTCCTTTTCTTTCTCCTTTCCTTCTACTTTTTTCCCCCCAGAAGCAACATCTGCCTTACTGGAGAATTTATTCTAAACATAAATTATCATTGCTCACTCTGCTCATCCAGACAACAAATAATTCAAGTAGCATCTGATGAGATGGAGAGGAAACTAATAATTACCTACTCACTCTCCTTGACCTTCATCATTCATCCAGCAGTCTTACCGCATCTACTTTATCTTTGTTTCCGCAGTCCTTCTCTAGACTAGAAACGTAAAACTGCTCCTGAAATTAATTAAGTACTAATGGACCTCTAGCATTTGTTCTACAAATTTCAACTATTTAAATTCTTCATTTAAAACAGGAAAAGAAAAGAAATCAGGATGTAAGTATCTCACTTTAAATACTTTTCAATTTTTTAAAGTATCTTCTTCTACATTAAATTGGGATTATGAAACAGTCTGCTACTCTAAACAGCAATGATCAAAAATGTGAGAACTTGTTAAAAAAGAATAAACTTCAGAAGATCTAAATTCAAATTACCTTCACTACAATTAAAATAGCCACCTTTCTTGAGTACTGACAAGTGAGGTGGAAAGTGTTATATAGCAATTTCTCCCGAGTTAAGACATTCCATCTTGGAGAGAAAGTTGTTGAGATGCAGGATGTTAAGAGGGAACTAAACAACACAATGTTCTCCATGGGAAGTAAACAGAAAGTCTCTGAAACTGACCAGATTAACTAGGTCTCACCCTCCCCAAGTATATATAAGCCCTAAGCATGCTAAGAGATACATTCAAACTAGCTACCTGAAAGAAGAGAGTTCAGACCATCTGGACTACCTGGAAAAGACATGCTCTAATCTTTTAAACTGCCTACATGTTGTGTAGTGCGTTCCTGGTTTCTTACTTTTGTGAACTCTCACCAATGTTGGGGAGGGCTTTGGTCATGCAGCTGTCTATGAGCCATTTCTGTTCCTGTAAGTAACCCCTCATCCACACTCCTGTGAGTAACCCAAATAGAACTTATTGGTCCACCAAGCTGGGCATCAGTGGTATCCTTAGTTTAGTCTGTTGTTGGTTCCCTATCTGAGGTCAGAAGATGTTTGTTCACATTTTTTGTATAGGACTGTCCCTCTGACAGACAGATGACAGACAAATGCCATCTTCCCAAGCTCAGTTGCACCTGGTTACCTAAAATTGTCACAGCTGAGCTTGTTAACTGTCACACACTGCAAGAAAGAAGGGGCCGGGAGAGTACAGCATCCTCACCTGAGGGCCCAGCCACACCTCTCAGGTGGCCATGTTTACACATAGGCTGGGGAAGCCTAGGGAGGGTCTCTCACCATCTTCTGTGGCTATGAGAACGATGCCCTTCATGTTTGGATGGAGACATTCTAGTCAGGCTTTAGCAGATAAGCACCCATATTCCTGTAGGTAAACCCTCACTTATTACTCTGTAAGTAAGCCCAGTAAACTCACTGGTTTCCCAGACTGCAGTTTGGAATAATCATACCTTAATTTGATGCTGGGACCAAGGGATGAAGGGATGGATGTTATTTATACTTCTCCCCAAGAAGGAATTTTAGCAACAACATCTCCTCAGGAATAGTGTCACACAACAATCAAATGATTGTCTAAGATCATGAGGAACATCTGAGAAATTAGGGCCCCATTTGTATTTGTGGATGTATTTTACCTCTCTTGCCTCTTTGAAACTTGATAAACACATTACTAATAGTCTTTGCTTTCCCTTAATAATTACTCCAGTGATGGTGATGATGACAAGGCCAAAGATGATGGCTGAAATGCAGAGCAACTAAAGCTCTATTTGTGGCTTCTAGAAAATCACTGTCAACATCTTCATTTCCCTTAAGAATGTCACTGTCAAAAACTGCTACAGCCTGACATTCGCACCAGTCACTAGTCATTTCACATGGTGTTCTAGTCAAGCACAGCTCGAATGAGTGATCCTGTTCTTGGACAAAGTGACTAACAGTGAAGCTCTTCTCAGTACATCATATCTCTGTCCTGAAGAGGAACCAAGTGTTCTGGCCCAGAATCTTCCCTACATCTTTCAAAAGACTACAGTTTTCCTTAAATGTTCTATGTACCACAGAAAGGAGCGGGGACATGTTCCCCAACTTACATGGATCTCTCTTCAGCATATGTATGAATGCTAGTATTAGAATAGAAGGTTTCTTTCTCCAAACTTGCCCCAAAGTTGCCATTCCTGTTCCTTAGCATTTACTCATACATTTTTATCAAATATTTAAGTAACGACTAGGTAGAAGATACTGATCTTGGCATAGTGAACAAAACATTCCTGATCTCACAAGATCAAATTGAAAAACTAACAAAAATGAATTGAAATCTATGACCTCTCCAACCACATGTATTTGGTTATGTTTACAGTACCACACACAAGTTGCCTCCCGCTGAGTGGGCTTTAAGTTCAACTTGGTTGATTATCCCCAGGATAAAAGTATCACTACTGCTCCAATGTAGTTCGCTGTGCTGGTCATTGTTTGGTTATTAGGAGTCAAAGCTGAAATTGGACTACTGATTGATGTTCTCCCTTAGCAGCTTTCTTAGCATCCTTCAAAACTTCAGGGAGGTGGCTTCCAGATCACTTCCAATTCCATTTCTCCAAGTCCTGTGTCTAAAGTATGTCTTTTTTCTATAAGGCTGTCACCCCTCTAGGCAAATGTAACTTCTTACCATAAACTAAATATGTAACCTTATATTTACAGAAAATTATGCGAGTCACCACTCATCAAAGAAACTTCTCTTGCAACAGACAGAGACTATTACAGAGCTCTACAACTGGCACACTCAGAGAATAAGTGTCTGTGAATTGCCCAGCCCTAAATAACACATCTGCAATGGAGCCTCTACACCTAAGGCTCATGGAACATAATAGAACAAGGGATGCAGAGAATATTAATGTATTTCTCAACTCTTATCAACAAAGCTTCCCAGGCAACAGAGGGCAAGGATCAAAAAAGGCCATAAATAGTTCCAGTGAGGAGAATTAGAGTGTGCAGAGTATAGGTCCTTGGGCAGGACTCCTATGTTAAACTCTACCCACCCAGGACTCAGGGACAATTTCTGAAGAGGTGGGGGAGAGAGTGCAAAAGTCAGGGGAGGTTGAGCATGACCACATGGAAACAGAGCCTTACAACCTCCTGGAACCTTGCTCATATGAATCTACAGCAATGGTGTCAGACCTATGCAAACTCAAGCAGCGGAAAACCTAGCGTAGAAATGGGGAAACGGGCAGCAGGCCCCAATCTCAGCGAAAGAACTATTGTCAGCTGATTACTGCTGGGTGGGGAAGAACTGATCTTTAAAGGAATGACTCTAGATAGGCTGACTAGACTGACTTGCACTGAGAGACATCTGGATATGACTTGACTCGATAGGCTTTGACATAAATGACAGAATGATTGCAATCTGGCAGGGAGCTACGGGAGGATGTGGACAATAGAAGTGGTATGATGATGATTAAGATGTTTTTATGAAATACACAAAAAATTCAATAAAAATTAAAAATGAGATTAATAAAAAATTTAATAGATTAAAATAAAATTGAGGTACGCAAAGGAAAAGAGGAAGTACTGAACCCAGAAACAGGGGTTACAGTATTAAATATAATAGTTGGATGTCCTAGCTGGCTTTATTGCTGTGATAAAACACTCTGATCAAAACTAACTTGGAGAGGAAAAGGTTATTTGACTTACACATTCCAACCACAGTTCAACATGGAGTGGAGCCAGGGCAAAAGTTCAGAGCAGAACTCAGTAAGCAAAGGAATGCTGCTTACTGGCTTGCTCCCTAGCTTGTGCTCAGCCCACTTTCTTATACAACCAAAGACCACCTGCTCAGGGATGGCACCACTTACAGAGGGATGGGCCCTGTGTCATCACTCAACAATCAAGAAAATACCTCACAGATACCCCCAGGTCAATCTGAGAGATAATTTTCCAGCTGAAGATCCCTTTCCGAGGTGTGTCAAGCTGACAACCAAAGCTATCCAGCACGTTAAATTTGAACAAAGACATATATGAATTGTTATATGTGAATACCTGAGGAGGACATAACACAAGCCCTGAGACAAGCACATGATAGTGTCTCAGACCTAGAAATAAGTATACCTGTGGCTAAACAGGGTAAGTTAAGGTAAACTATGGTAAGAAAGAAAAATGAGGTAGTATAGAAAAATAATGGATAGCTAAGTTTGGGAAGTATTTATAATGATGGTAAGCCTCTCTAAAGTCCATTATAAAGAGTGGGTTTTCTTTGATGCGATGGAAACCATTGGAACAATTTAAGAAGAAGAGCAGCATAATGTGTTGTTTCAGAGAAGACGTTCTGATAGTTTTGGTGAGAATTCACTAAAAGATAAAGCAGAGAAAGAAAAGTTTTGAAGCTGATGAGACAGCTCAGCAGATAAAGGCACCTGTCAGCAAGCCTAATGACCTGAGTTTGGTTCCTGGGACTCATATGGTGAAAGAGGAGAACTAACTCCTGCAAACTGTCCTTTGACCTCAACACGTGTGCCATGGTACATAAGCCACACACACACACACACACACACACACACACACACACAAGAATTCTTTTAGGAATAGTTTTGAAGTAATTGAAATAATCCATACAAGAGATTTTTGGAATAAGGTGGTAGCCAAAGGGGTGATGAGAATTGATCTGATTTTGCTGAAGGATTGTACAGGGGCGTGTGTGAAAGAAGGAAATATCTGGAATGGCCTAAAATTCATTCTTGTCTTTGGTGGAAACAGAATGGCCTTCAAAGTACCACCCACTGAATCTCATTGTCCTTAGGTTCTAACCCAGAACAAGCTGCCATCCAGGGTCCTTCAGCTGTGCTGCAAGTAAGTCACATGTAATTTTGATTTCATCAGCCTCATGCCATTTTCCTGAGCCTTGGGGGCAAGCTAACAATGAATTACATTCTTCTTTTGTTCTTCATTGACTATCTGTAAGTCATAAACTCAATTTCTATAACATGTGTGGCATGTTGTATGTGTTCTGTGTCACAAGATTCAAGCATTGGTAATGCCACAGACTAGAACTGGTATTAGGGGATAGGTGCTGGAACTAAAGGGCAAGCCTTGGGTCTGAAGATAGACAACTTATCTTACAACCTTATCCTTATACTACAACCAGTAGGAACAGGATTAAGTCAGACCTCAAATGGTGGCTATTTGTTAACATTCTTTTCCAATTGTTTATACTTTCTCAATAAAATAAGAAGAAAGATCATCAACTGAGTAAAAAATGGGGAAAAAATTTGAAGATTTGGGGGAAATGTAAACAAGATATGATATAATAATATGAGACAAATAAATAGAAAGTTGGCCCTCAAAATTATCAAGCCAATTATGCTGTCTCCATACAGCATAGTGGCCAGAATTACCATTTTTTCTGGAACTATTTCTGTCATATGAGTGAAGGTTTTGAGTAATTAGAGTTGGATTTAATAGAATAGAAGTAACTGAAGCAGTGGAAATGTCGGGGGAAAAAAGAAACAGAATTTTTGCAAGGGATCAGCTATACAAAATAAATTGATGAGTCAAATTTGATAGATAAGGAAATAAGAATGTGAGCAAGTGGAGAATAAAGGACAACGAGCATGCAGTGAAATGAGCATGATGTGGGTCCTAGTAAAGCTGGTTCAATAACACTTCAAGACAGTGAGACCTAAAAAGTAGTGGTTTTTGAATCTTCATAAGTGACACCTTCTTCTCTGCTTCAGAAGTCAACTGCACATGTATCATTTTCTGTGCCATTATTTATTAAGAATTCATGTTTGATTTTACTGTCTGCCACTGTGCTTTAATGTATAGTAGATAATTGCTGTACTATTACAAATTAATTCCTTTGAACTTTATTTTCTCTGAATTCTCTCTGACTGACACTTGGCTTTTTACCCACGACTCACTACATTTCATGGCAAACTTCATCATCATAAATTCCCAGGTTATGGTCTGAAGAGGAAGAATTGGCAAGCTAAAGAATATGGTCTCATCAATTAATGCAGAAAAGGCACTTGATAAAGGCTAAAACTCATGCATAATCAAACCTCTCAGTAAGTTAATAATAAACAAGAACTGTATAAATTTTATAAAATTTATCTGTAAAATTTCAAATTACATTCTTTAGCCATAACAAAAATGCCACTCTGATGGGAGTTGCTGATAACAGGAGATGACTTATATTTCTGGGGACTTATATTTATGGGAAACTAACGTATTTCCCACTTAATTTTTCTGTGCAGCTAAAACTGCTCTCTTAATGTCATTTTAAAAAGACTGCATCATTGTTCTTAATGGCAAAAATCAGAATACCTTACCCTAAGATAGAAATTAGGCAAAGATTAAATTGTCACTAATATCATAGTACACAAAGTTATAACCACTGAAATAAGGCAAAAAAAGTATTAGAATATACTGATTCAAGAGGAAGAGATAAAACTCTTCCTATTTTCAAATGGCATGATTCTATTTAGAAAAACCTCATAGATGCCAAAACTTACACAACCTAAGAAATAATTAAGGTCACAGGGCATAATATAAGTACAAAAATCAATAGACAGATATATAGATGATAGATGATAGAAAGATAGACAGATAAATGATGTATCTGATAATAAACTAGTATCAAGAATAAATGAATAATATTCAATACTGAATAGTAGAATAGAAATAACATAGAAAACTGACATAAACAGACATGTCACTGAACTGAACATGCTACACACAGAAATAAGCACACAGGAAGATTTTCCATTTCACAAGCTATTAAGGAAATGCAAATGGAACAAGTAGCTATCACCATATTCTTCTCAGACTAGGAAGGAAAAACACCACATTCAACAAGAATATAGAGAACGTGAGTCCCTCAGGCTTTGGTTATGAGAATGCAAATGTGTAGTCACACTAGAAAACTACTTAACAGTTTTGTTTTCAAATAAATAAATACATAAATTAAATAAATAAATAACCAAGCTCAGAGTCACAGCACAATCCAGTAGTCTTACCTCCCCTCAAGCACTTACCCAAGAGAAATGTAAATTTATGTTTACGTAAAAACACTTAAATAATTTGTAGCACTGTTATTCACTGTTATTCATATTCTCAGTCAAAAACTGGAAACAATCTAGATATCCTGTGATGGGTGAGTGGTTAAACAACCTGTGGTGCATGCATGTATTTATATGATGGGATGAAACTCTGCAATAAATCAATACAGAGGTAAAGAGACATGAGAGGAAAGAAGGTATACATAGAAGTATCCTAAGAGACCCTTGTGCTGAGGGGGCCATTTTGTATCTTCACCCTGGTGGTGGTCACGTGAATATATATATATATATATATATATATATATATATGTGATAAGACTGAATTACATACAACTAAAATAATGCTCAGACATGTACACATACTCAAATGAATACATGCAAAACTAGAGAAATCTAAATAATGGACTAAGGACAATGTAAATTTTCTAGCTGTGATATACTCTAGTTATGTAAGATGACAATATTGATGATGATTATATAAGACCTTTCTGTACTTTTTTATAACTGCATGTGAATCTCAGTTATCTATACATAAAAAACTAAATAGAGGCAAGTGGATCTCTGTAAGATTGAGGCCAGCCTGTTCTATATAGAGAATTTCAGGCCAGTGGGGGCCACAGGGTTCCCCTGTCTCATAAAATAAAACAAGACAAAAACAAAAATGAAAAACAAAGTTTAAAAAAAGAGAGAGACAAAAGGAAGTTGGTGTTTTCCAATGGATATCTGAGATAATCTGAGCAATCTCCTGCTTTAAACAAGGGAAAATGTACAATTAAAAAATCACACATCAAATGTATGATTATTTAATTATACATCAGAGTTACATTGAGTCATGCATCACTTTTTGTAGAAGTCAAAGAAGAGAATTAGCAGATACTTTTAGTTTTAACATTCACCTCTGGCCTTTTCTCTGACCAAAAGGAAAATAATCTTCAGATCCACTGTCAAGTCTCAAACTGAGGAGCCCTGATAGCTTTTCAAAGCGGCTTACTTCCAAACACTCTTTGAATAACTGCTAAGGCTTTGCAACTTCATAGAAAAATTTTTGTTTTGTTTTGTTTTAAGTTGCCTTCTGATTGCATCCAGTAAGTTCTCTTTTTATCTGATTCCTAATTACTCTCTGACCTTTAGCATAACACAGAAACATCTTCAGTCCCTCACAGTCTAAGATAAAATTTAAATGAGAGGAAGTTTTCTCAAAGCTGGATTATCTGACTGCCAGATCAGTGTGTCGTCCCATGTTCTCAGCTGTTTCTTATAACATTCTGCCAGAACTGACATTGTACACTCTGAGCTGCCAGCCTTTAATGAACTCCCTCTGCTCTACTATTGCTATAATAATACATTTATTCTAAGTTGACACATATTTATCCAGTAAAAAGCATTCATTTTAAGAGTAAGTTTAATGCATGTTGACAAATGAATTCCCCCCACTGTGGACCTCATTCTAATAAAATTGTGGAACAGTTGCATCACCCCCAAGAAGTTCCTTTATTCACTTTCTCTAGGTCACAGGCTTAGGAAGCCATCATTTTGTTTTCTACCACTATTGATTTTGCCTCTTCTATAATTCTACTTAAACGGAAGCATAAAAGGTATGTTCTTTTGCATCTAGCTTCTTTTTTATCTTTACTGATGTGTATGTGTGTTTGAGTGTATGTGCATGTGTGTGCATGTGTTCACAGAGGCCAGAAGACGGTGTTGTATCCTTTGGAACTGGAATTTCTGGTGGTTGTAAACTGCCCAGCATGGGTGCTAGAAATCAAACTCTAGCCCTTTGGAAAATCCCCAAGCTCTGTTGAACCATCTCTCTAGCCCATGTCTAGCTTGTTAACTCGGCATTCTGGCTTTAATATTCATCTATGCAGTTGCATTAGTAATTATTTTGTTATTAAATTGTATTTTATTTTCTTATATAAATTATAACTATAATTTTTTATAAAACTTTTATAAAATCTCTCTCTCTCTTTCTGGTTTTAACAAGGGCCTCAGGAGGTACATGCCATGCAAGTACTCTACCATGTAGCCATATGCTCAGTCCAGCTGCTTCTTGTCTTATTACTGAGCCTATATATTCTGGATAAAGCCCTTTGTCAGGAATACATTTAGGAAGAAATATTACCTGCTAATCCATGGCTTTCTTTTTGTTTCACTCAAGAATATCTTCGAGGGGTTGGAGAGATAGATCAGCAGGAAAAAGGAACTGTGTTCAAGTTTCTAGCATTCACATCAAGTGGATCCTAAGAGCCTGTAACTCCACCTCCAGGGGATCCACTCCTGTATTTTTATTTTCTTTTGTTTTGCTTTCATATTCTTTGCTTGAGAGTTCCAATGCTTCAACTCTATCATCTAGCCCTGATATTCTGTTTTCCATTTCACTCATTCTGTTGGTGAGGCTTGCTCCTGTTGTTTCAAATTAGCATGTTGAACTGTTCAATTCTACCTTCATTTCAGCTTGGGTTTTCATCAATATTTCTAGCTCTTTTGTGAATTCACTTTTCAAATCCTGAAGTGTCTTTGTCCTTTCATTCATCTGTATAGTTGTATTTTCTTGAGCTTCAGTCAGAAGTTTATCCCTATCTTCTTTGAGTCCTTTGAGTTGTGTGTTCTTTAAATTCATTGAATTCTTTGAGCATGTTTGTTCTTTTAAATTCTGTGTCCTGGGTTTTCTCTAGGAAGTTCTCATTGTAGAACTTTTCTATAGGACTGGTGATGTTTGGTGGGGGCATATTATTTTTGTTTTTCCTATTTTTTTTTTCATTATGGTTTGGACATGTGAATTTCTGTTGTGCTTGTGATTCTGATTGGAAACTCCAGTCTGCCTTTGTTGAGTTGAAGTTTGATTTTGTTTGTGTTATTGATGTTGCTTATGCATGTATGCTTATGTATGTATGTATGTATGCTTATGTATGGTGTTTTTAATGTATGAAAAATTAGTTGCTCTTGGCTTCAAGGTCTCTTTTGTTTTTATATAGGAGGGAACCAGATGGATCCAGTCAGGCTACCCAGGAGCTCTCCAGGAAGGCAAAGGGACCCTGGCTAGTTAGGAACACTCCAACTGCCTCAGCAGGCTGGAGCCAAAGCACAAGGAGAGGGGATAAGAATAGAATGGACTGGCTCCTGTAAGCCAGCAGGGAAGCCTGAGCCTTGGAGTAGTGGGAGGAACTAAAGAGGATCTCAAAGCAGGGGGATAGACTCAGTGGGATGTGGGTAACTCACCCTGGAGGGTGAGCCAGACATTCTCAGTCTTAGAGGCACAGATTCAATGTCCAAGAAAAAGGAATGGGAACAGAATGTGCAGCACCCCCACTAGCCAGCTAGGAAGCCGGAGCCCTGGAGCAGTCAGAGTGCCTAGAGATGGTCCCAAAACAGAGGGATGGGCATGGATGGGGTTTGGGCATGCACATCAGTTTCTTTTTGTTATCTTTAAGTTTACAGTGCATGTTAAAGCTCTTTTGCTTGAAAGATGATAATAAAAGCCAGAACTCAACTCCTTCTGTCTCCATTAATATTGAATTTACTTGACTTTACTAGAGATTCTGTTTTATTTTAGAGCTTCAAAAATTATTAACAATGTAACAAGTGAAACAATTCTGATCTATTGATGAGGGTTCCAAATGCATCAACTGCTTATTTCTTTAAGCAAAGTGCACATATTTTACATCTGTCAAGACAAAAATATTGAATATAAGAACACTCCTACCCTTATCACGTTCTTATCAAGAACTCCATCCTTCCCTCTCCTTACTCTTGAAATGTTCTCAGTTCAGCAGACCTTGCAAAACAGAAGTGACCCTCACACATTCAAGGGATGGGGAAATTGAAACATAAGCACATTCTAAACCATATGTTGTTATTCTCTTTCCTCTTCCCTAACAGTTCAGTGTTTTTTCCAATTTTTTTTTTCTCAGTAATGAACTGGCCTCAGAAGATATACAGTTTCTTAATGACTCAGGAAAAGCATTGTGTATGTGAAAAATATATATGAACATTAATAAGTATTTCATTATTTGGGTCTATCAGTTTGATATGCACACAAATACATGCATATACATGCATATTTGCAGACAGATGATAGATAGGCAGACAGATAATATATGATAGGTGATAGAGGACAGATAGAAGATAGATGATAGATAAATAGATAGATAGATAGCTTAACTGATAATCTTGGTAGTCTATACCTAATGAAAATTAACTTTTAAAACATCATTTGCATGTCATGAATTATAGTAAAGACATTCCTGAAATTGATCTGGCTCAGTCTTCTTCTCACAAAACAATTCCAATCTACATAGTAAGGACTAATACTATGATATATATTTCTCTTATATTTTAAATGTTCTGTTCTTCCAGATAGTTCAATGCAATTCCAAAACATAGCCTATGTGTCTACAAAGAAAAACACTGAACTATGTTCTACAGCAGTGGTTTTTTAAATGCTGGCTACATGTTCAAATAAACCTGAGAGATTTTATATAATATTAATGTTCAAACCTATCTCAAACTGATTGAATCAAAGTCTCTGGAATTCAGGTTATGCCATGATTCTTCAGTTCAGAAAGCTAAAGAAAATTGTTCTAGATTAGCAGTCCTCAAAGGGTGGCCCATGTATCATTAGAAGTCCATGAGCCTTGTTAATGGAGTGCATGTTGTCAAAAGTCAAAACCTGAATCCCAGTTGCCAAATAATTATTCATAGTATTTAATCAAGAACTATTATGTTTTGAAATTTTGAATTGAGCTAAGCAGGATTTTATTTTCATCTAATTTAATACGGAGTTCGTTCCTTAACCTGGATATTCTATGCCTGAGGATAAAAAAGAACTTACAAAAGAAAACAAATATTCCCCTGCGTTTAATTTTACTCAAAGGTTTAGAATGAGGAAAGCACATCTTTATTTACAAATTCATTCTTCTCTGCTTAGCAATGTGATGAAAAGTTTCAAAAGCACAACCTTAATATAAAGAGGAAAATAACTTTTTCCAACACTTGATAACAAAGTGCTAGAAAATCAGCCAAAGCCAGTGAATGGAAGGTGAGATGATTATTCCTTGGGCCTTTAGGGAGTGTCTCCAGCCTGTGTTCTTGCCAGAAGCAATATCTAGCTATTTGTGTTAAACAAATCAGCTGCTTGAGGTGAAGTCGGCAGGTCTGAAGAAGACCTCTCTGTACAGTTTATCAAGAAATAGGAAGACAAAAATAGAAAGGGGAAAATGATCCAAAGGAAAACTGTTTTTTAGGAGTCAAAGGGAAATCAAAGGCATATCCAAATAATACTGAAAAGATAAGCATGCCTAAACAGGCAAATAGTAAGGCAGCATGGCTGAAACTTAAACTAGCACACACCAGTTCTTACAGAGTAAAGCACCAGAAGTCAGAGATAGCAAAATCAGATACCCACAAGAAATCATTCTTTGTTTGACAGACAAAGCTGATTATTTGCATTTTGATGAAGGCATAGAGAAACATATATTTCTTCTATTGTTATCTGAATGTACAATGCAGATTAGAAGACAATATCAATAAAACGTGTATTCACTGACTAAAGTCTCACAGGATCTATCCTTAAGAAATAATAAAACAGGAGCATAAAAATGTAGTCACAAGTGTGTTCTTCCTGTTATGGCTGATGACAAAGAGACTAAGTATGGAAAACCTCCATGGCTACGAACATGAGCTTGGCTAACTATGATATGGTACTTTCTATTTAGCTACAGTTAAAATAATGAGATATGACATCAGAATATATACTTTGTTACCAATTATATAAAAATACATCAGCTAGATAGATATTTGTGTACATATTTAAATATACATAGAACATTTAAAATAATTAATTAGTAGGAGAGTATGACATGGGTTAAAAAATTGAATATGTAGTTATACATGTGTTCATGCACATATGCACATGCATATCCCTTAATATAATGCTATACACTCTACATATACTCTTATATTTTGAACACTTACAAATTTGAAAAATATATTACGTATTTCTGTTTACGTAGTTAGATAAATACACCTATGAATCAATTTAGAACTTTTTAAAAGAAATCAATATACTGTTATACCTGGAAGGAACCCAAAGAATGGAATGTGCCTTACAGACAGAACTTGGGAAACTTTTAGTGGAACTGAGTTTGTAGAGAAAACTGAAAGACTTCAAGCCTTGAGGACTGTAGGATAGTGAAGTGTTTTTATTTATTTGTTTTCACTGTGAAAGTTCATGGTTGGCATTTAGGATGCTTAAGTGACATGCAGAAAGCGAGTAGCTGGAGAACAATAGGAAGAGAATCGGAAAGGAACAGAGAGAAGGAGGAAGGGAGAAAGCGAGAGAGGGAAAGGAAGAGAGAGAATATCAAAGGATGGAATATAGATTTCTAAACCATGAATATTGTGAGTTAAGAATGTCTTTCTGCTAGGTGTGGTGGCATACACCTTTAATCTTGCACTTAGAGGCAGAAGAAGGCCAGTTTCTGTGAGATGGAGGCCAGTCTGGTCTACAAAATGAGATCTAGGCCAATTGTGACTACAGGGAGACGCTGTCTCCAAAAGACCAAAAAGAAAAAAGAAAAAAAAAAAAAAGAGTGTGTTTATGTCACACAGTTGGTATGTTGACTCACATAATATCTACCTTAATGTTCTTGCACATATATATAACATGATTTGAAGGTGAGGATGCCAAGTCACATGTGTAGAGATCAAGGGACAACTTGGAGGCATTGGTTCTCTCCTTCAACCTTTGTGTGGGTTCCAGAATCAAATACCTTTCCAACCTGGTATTTGAGTTCTTTAAGAGAAATTTATGTTAACTAGAATAAAAAGGATAAAAATTTCTCTGTATAACACTTGACAACTTTTATTCTAGAATAGCAGTTTTCTTGTAT
This sequence comes from Eospalax fontanierii, assembly GCA_035773235.1. NCBI lineage: Eukaryota > Metazoa > Chordata > Mammalia > Rodentia > Spalacidae > Eospalax > Eospalax fontanierii. Next base: position 34,799,533 of record CM069537.1, on the reverse strand, counting down.
TTCTTAAAGATTCAAAAATTATTTATGTTGTTTACATATGCTTGGATTAAGAGCTATAGATTTTAATATAAATATTGATGGTCACAAATTACATGATTTCTTATTCTTATATATTTTAAATGCTATTTATATAGAGAATTGTCCTAACATAGACATTTGGAGAGTACATGAACAGGCTCTTTTTGCAAGTCAGAGGTTCACAACTTCCTCTTTTCTCTGAACTCAGTTTCATTTTTCAGCCCCAAGGAATTTGATCTTAATACAATATATTGCTATTCTTAAAAGTTATTGATCAATGTTCATGTTGTCTTTAATGACTATGCATACAAATTCAATTTCTAATGTATGGGGCCATTAAATATAACAATATTTTTCCTGGATTGAATTATCATTAAAATATATATTATATATATTTATAATATATATAATAAAAAATATATATTTGAGTTGTAGAACCAACAAGGAGACATCAAACTGGTACAACTTCAAAGCTTAATCTCTAGCTTTCATAGTTCTAGAAGGTGCTATGCATGCTACAGAAGAGAAAAGTAATTATCATCCTTGCCTAGGATCCAACCTTGTAGACACTGTAAGCTACAACTGGCCTGGCAAGATCTGCCCACTGGTGCAGTAGTGGCACAAATGTTATGGCCCTTCCTGATTGGAGTTAAGGTCCTCCACAAAAGGGAGCCAATGCCCGACACTGTTATCAAGCCTGGGAACCTGTGGCTAGACAGATCATATACCATAGGGGAAAGCCTACTACTGTTTTTCTACCAAACGAACATACTATTCAACCAACTCCGAATGACTTATTGTTGTTCCCATAGATTAATGCATCTGTCAACTCTCACCAGAGAAGCTTCCTCACACAGTAGATGATGAGTAACACAGAGACCTACAATTGACCAACGTGTCAAGAGTAGAAGACTGCAGAGTGCTTATCCTTGAATAGGACACCTATACCAAACCTTTACCTCCTAAGGCTCAGAGATCATTTTCAGAAGAAGGGGAAAGATTGTAAGAGTCAGATGATCACTAGAAAATAGAGTTTTCCAGACAGGTGGGAAGTTACTCATACAAATTCACAGCAATGGTGACAGCATGCACAAGACACACATAAGCTAAAGCCAGGGGGAAAAATTCCTAGCATAAAGTGGGGAAGTGGATAAGAAGCCCCAATTCTACCTGAGGAACTATTGGTACATGAAATTAGGTGAGGATAGGAAGTGGGTGTAGATGGAGAAAGTGTCTCTATATGATCAAAATACATTGCATGAAATTTGAAAAACTTTGATAAAAATGAAAAAAATAAAATAAAATTAGGAACTCACTTCTTATGAACATTTTTTCCAATTAATTCAGATAATCATGGATAGTCTTAATCTATGATAAAAAGGCTAGTGAAAATTAACAGGCAAAGAAGAGATACTCACACCATTAGGAGCCACACTTAAGAGTATTGTTGATGCATCATTTACAATAAATGTACTCCACAATGTATTTATATTAAATCACCTACTCAAAGGATCCATTTACCTCAAGGGTTATACATTCCTCAGTTTAAAAATCACTGCTATGGAATATGTCAGGATGACATAAAATGATGGTGTGTCTTATGAATTCTCCTCTCCCAGTGAGGTCCAGCATTCAGCCACACCCCACATTGAGCAGAGAATGCTCTCCAATTAAAGAAATCAGGTTATTTCGGGTTACTTATAAAGGATTCATTCCCAGGGAGAGGGACAGAAATTTCTTATGGGAGAGCCAGCATTTTTATCAGAAGTCCTATGGACCTCCGGCACACACACCCAAGATGGAGACCAGCGGCGCCATTCGTGAGTCTCCTTCCCAGCTTTCACGGCTTCCCGCTGGATCCTCCCCTGTAAGTCACTGGTTGGCTGGCTGTCAATCACATTCTTGGAGGCATGTCTCTCAAGGCAGAGAAAAAACTCTGTAAGTTTACCCTACATGGTAAGAACTCCACTAGAAGGAGTCTATAAGGTCCTTATCTTGGCATCCATGTACCCATGTGTAAACAATAAACAACAACAAATCTAAGAGGGGATGGTAAACTGAGCCTCCTGTGTGACATGTCTAACATAAACTGAGGTGATGGAAAACTATGGCTTCCAAATGGATAGAGATGCTTGGAGTGAGAGAGAATAGAACTGTACACCATGCCCTATACACTTGGCCATGTGAGTGACAGAAACATGGAGCATGGATTCTACTTATGACCTAGTTAATCAGAATTTCTGAGGATGGGGCTAGAAAACTGTTTATACTAATTCCAGTCTTACTGTCTGCCATATTTTGAAACCATTCAGCACTTAGAAAAAGGGATTTCAGTCGTTTCAAAGGGAAAAAATAGTCATGGAGCTTTAAAATCGAAAATAACCAAAGTGATTGAGAAGCTCTAAAACAAATCTGGCAATGCAATCCCAATGAGCATGGAAAGACAGAATTATGAAAGTCAGCACTCTTTAGTGGAAATAAAATTTGAACTACACATGCCATTTGAGAGTTTTATGATCGTATTTTCAAAAGTTAAACAAGTAGATTATTTATTTATTTATTTATTTATATTTGATGTGTACGAGTGTTATGCCTGCATGTTATAAGTGCACCCATGCCATGCAGTACCCAAGGAGGACAAAGAGCTTGTCAGATCCTCTGGAACTGGAGTTATGGATGATTGTGAGCAGTCATATGGGTGCTGGGATTTGAATCCAGTTCTGTAAGAACAGCCAGTGCTTTTAACAACTGAGCCATCTCTCTAACTCCATAGATTTTATTTTAATAGCTTAATTTTAGTCAATATTTCTAAAATAACATCACTTCAGTATGTAAGAAATATAAAAATAATTAACAAGGTACTTAACCTCTCTTTTAACTAAATCTTCAAAAGTAAGTATACATTTTCACTTCATATACATTTCAATTAAGAGTATTTTAAGTGTATATTAAATTCTATTACTGGTTCAAATTCAGAGAGAGAAAAAACTTGCACAAAAATCTAGAAAGACGAGTGCTTCACTTTAAGATACAGCAAGTAAAAGCCTCAAACCCCAAACTGCAAAGAACTGTAAAGGAAAGTAGGAAGTCCTGAAATAAGGTAGACTCAGGTATGTCATCAAAGACCAGGTTTCTTTCATGTTTTTCCCCAAGCCATCTATGTGTTGCCTTTATCCCAGGGCTGTCTAAGAAGCAGCAGTCCCGGACGTCACACTTCGATACAAGAGCATTCGAAAGAAGAAGAGCTCAGAGCTTGTGCTGCTCTTGTGAGAGAACTCTGCAGACACTGCCCCTGCGGTATTTCTTTCCTAGCTCACTGGCCCGAGTTGAGAAGCCAATCACTGTCAAGCTTCCTAATTGGTATGAAATTGACACTCTTCATCCTGTCTCTCCTCCTGGTGCGGTAATAAAACCAGAACAAACTGCATTGAACTCAATTCAAGAATCTATTTGATGACTCTTTTAAAAAGTGAAAAGCAACAGGAAGATTTGGGGGGGAATGGGGCTCCAGTTAACCCTGGGGCAGCAGTAGGAGCACATCTCCCCCACCCGTAACCCCACTTCCTACATCTTGCTCTCTAGGAAGCCCAAGAATCAATCCTATGGAGTCACTGGTGTAGACAGAGGTGTCAAGAAGCCTTCTAAAAAGTACTGGCAACAAGAGAAGTCCACAGTCAGAGCCTGCAGGAGGCATTCCTTTCTGCTCAGAGGAACTGAGATTCCAAGAGCCCCCACTGACATTTTCCTGCCCGTGCCCTCCTGATGCTGGGCCCTGGATTTGGACACATGGCGGAACAGGGTAAATGAAGTCCCAGCTTTCCAGAGAAAGGACCATAAAACAGGTCTACAGGGAACTAAAAGTACCCCGAAAGAGTGGAGACAAAGGAGCTTTATAACAGGAATGAAGAAATCCTGCATGTCCTGCCGTCAGGCAAAGAAATCTTAGATTTACACCCAGGGTGAAGCCTGTAAAAAGAAAAATTAATTAGAGTGTCAGTTTAATTGTTTTCTCTAGAAAAAAATATTAAATAATGAAAAGGCAAGATGCACAATGAATGACAAAGGCAATTTCAAGTCATATATATGTCAAAGGATTTATAACCATAAGAAATCAAGAACTGTCATAACTTAACAGTAAAATACTCTATTCAAAAATGACAAAAGACTTGAAAAGACACTATCTAAAAGGATATGTGCGAAACAAATAAGTACATGAAGTGTGTTCAGCCACTGAGGAAATGCAAAGTAGAATAAGACATTGGTACATGCCTCTAAGAACGCAGGAAAAAAAGAGGACCTGACAATATCATAGAGATGGCAATAGGCACTGTCATAAATATTTCAGCCACACTAGAGAAGTGTATGGCAGTTCCCTTTAAGTTAAAAATGCACTTATTAGGGGCTGGAGAGGTGCTCAGCAGTTACGAGCACCGGCTGCCTTTGCAAAGGACCTGGGTTTGGTTCCCAGCACCTACACCTGGTAACTCTAGTACCAGGGATTCCAACATCCTCTTCTGACCTCCATGGGCATCACATATACAGGTACACTTACATGCAGGCAAAACACCCAGACACATTAAAAAGAAAAATAAATAAGTAAAATTTAATATACACTTAGAAAATATCCTTACAAAATCCTGCACACACGTCTCTTTCAGCTCTTTTCATAATCCATGCCCACACACCAAATTCAAAAGAACTCAGATACCCTTGAACAAGCGAATGAATACTAAATGAGTAAACAAAGTTTGGTACATATTTTAAAAATTAAAACCCTACAGTAAAAAAGTATTGACAGTCACAAATTGGGCGAATTTCAAATACAAGCCTGGTCAAAGAAGCCTGCCTTGAAAAGTTGCATACTATTGCATTTTATTTATATGCCACCTTCAAAAAGTTAGTAAAAATGACAGTAATGTAGGCTAAACCAGTGTTTGCCAGGGGTTAGGAGCGAAGGGGAAGGTGTCATTACAAAAGAAAGCACAAAGGTTTTTAGAATTTGGTGGCAACATGATTGTAATGATCGCAACTTGAATCTGCACAAGTGTTAGGATGTGTGGTACTGTGCACTCCAAAATTTTGATTGTTCATTGCAAAAGTGTACAAGAGTTGATTGGTATGACTCAGTGGTCAAAGAACATGTAATTCGAGTCTGAGTACTGTAATTTAGATCCCCAGAACCCATGTAAATGCTGGGTAAGCATAGCAGGCCACCTGTAAGGTGTCCAGAAAGTGGAGAAAGGGGATCCCAGGAACATGCTGACTAGTCAGACTAGCCTTATTAGTGAGCTCTGGGCTTAATTAAGAGGACTTGCCTCAATGAATAAGAAGGAGGACAAAGAAGAAGACTCCTGACATCAGTCTTGGGCTTCTCTACCCATGAGAACACACATCCATGTGCATCCAAACGCCTGCAAACATGTGAACCCACACATGCAAATATGCATATACATATCCATGCATACGCACATAGTGAAAACAAGTACACAAGTGGAACTGCTTGGACGCATGTTTAGATGGTAGGCCTCTAGGCATAGACAGGAGTTAGTAACCTAAAAAAAAACCTTTTTAGGAATAAGGAAAGAGGATAGGTCTGCAGTACATAGCCAGCAACGATCACTAGAGCATAAAATAAAGTACTAATGACTGCCAGAGAGATGCTTATATCTACTAGCAGTTGTGGCAATGGCTAAACTTCTAGATTGAATTAAGAGGCACCAAAAATAATGTCCAAATTTGATTTTTTAAATTACTTGGAGCAGAAACAAAGAACCAATAATCCCTCTGCTAAGGGCAGATGGTACAAGGTTAACAGATGACAGACAGAACATTGTTATTATGTCTCCAAGATGACCTTACATAAGTGAGAATGGTGAGTCATCAAGCAGGATGTACAGCATAATTTCACTTAATTAAAAATTACACATACATATCTACACTATGAGCGTGACATACCCTAAAAATGTAAGCAGTTTATATTTTTGCTGTAAGATTTTAATTTTGCTGTACATATGTACTCCCTGAATAGTCTGCAATTCACACGTACTATTTTTGAAATAAAAAAGAACAAATAAGTCATTTTTAAATGACAAAAAAGAGTAAAGAAAATGTTAAGAAACAGAAGTTCTAAATGAAGCGGCTTTAACAGACCATGGAGATTTTATGAGTTACAATTAAATACACCCCCAGAACACTGCAGAAACTTTTGGAGACTGGAAGCCATGCAAAAGTGACTTCAATCCTCAAAAAAAGGCAGCAAGTCAGATACTGAAAACTAGCAAGAGTCTACGCCTAAGTATTTAAAGAGCAACGTTGGAGAGGCTAGAAAGGAAGCACTGTTATGGTCCCAGATTTGGTCTGTTGCAGTGAGCTGGTGATAAAAGATAGTGTGGACCAAAAATAAGTCCTGACAGGCAACTTCTCCATTTCCTTTTCTCATGAGAACTACCAGTCACGGCTGCGGTGCCCTCAGATATGCTCTCTTCAGCACTTCCTCTCCTGTGCTAATGGAACCCCAGTTTTTCTTAGAGAAGTGTAATGGCTATTTTGTAGACTTCTCATTTCCATAAATACATCTTAGCACGTCCTGTAGTTAATTCATCTTTTCTCCCTAAGACCTGCTCAGGAAATGACCGCTGCAGATTCTCATTGTCCCAGCTAAACATCCTGAGTCCTCATTCTTTTATTTTAAATATTGTATTTATTCTTTTTATGTGTATGAGTGTATCGCCTACATGTAGGTAGGTGAGCCCATGTCATGCAGTGCCCTAGGAGGTCAGAAGAGGGTGTCAGATCCCCCTGGAACTGGAGTTACAGATGGTTGTTAGCCACCATGTGAGTGCTGGGAATCAAACCTGGGTCCTCTTCAAGAGCAGGCAGTGCTCTTAAATGCTCTCCAGCTCCCTGAATCCTCATTCTTAAGACCTCCTCTCTTTTCCACATCCTATGTTAAAATCCATCAGCAAATGCTTGGTTTCTATTTAAAACATATGAAAGATCTGGCCCTCCTTCTCACGATGGGTACTGTGCCAGCCCACGCTGATGACACTACAGGAAATCCCTCACTTCTATTCTAGGTCCCTCACCCTTTCTATCCTTTCAAATCTTATTCTTTCTCTGCTAAAATCTTCCAGTGACTCTCCACTTCATTCTGAGGACACAGTGAAGTCCTTACTTAGCAGAGCCCTAATGAAATGTCATCTTTTCAGCCTCCATTGCTTACACACTGGTTCTACTGACAATGGCTCTGCTGGATTCAGAAAGGTACACCGCTCCTGAAGGCCTGTGCACTAACTGTCCTTTGGCTGGAATTCTTTCTCCAGATCCTTCATAGATAGGTTGATCATATATCTTGGTTTGCCTGAAGAAAAAAAAAAAATCCTCGTTTGTGCCAGCCATCCTGAAATACCAAGCATAATCTCTGAAGTGTCCCACTTTAGATGCTAAATTAAATGGTCAGCCTACTCATGGCTCACTGCCTTGTCTCTCTCGTCTGCCCAATTTCATCTCCCATGAAAGTCTTTGGATACCTGATGTAAAGTTAAAAAAACAGAACTTAGCCCCATGCCTCCACATTCCATCTCCATTTTATATTCTTTTTCCCCATAGTTTTCACACCTGATATGTTCTATTTCTTATTTATTCTGTGTTAGTTCCATATTTTATCATAACAATGTGAATACCCCAAGATAGATACCTTTTCTGTTTCATGTTCCATGCCCTATCCCCAGCATCTGGAGCAGAACCTAGGGTATGATAACCAGTGAGTGATTATTGATGAATAGATGCATGGATGAGTGTCTAGACACTTGTTTTCCCCCTAGACAGTAAAATAAAATTTTGTCTTCAGGCACTTTGAGGATAAATATTATATAAAATATTACTTGAAGCTATAGCACCTGAAATTTCTTATAATCTAATTAAAATTTCATAACCTATTCTTAAAATACACTGAACTTTTAATTTAAATATTTTCCTGAATTGAGCATTTTCATAAACAAATGAATTTATAATAATTATATTGAATACCTAAATGTGCCAGGATTAATTTGGTTTCAACTGATAGAAGTTCAACTTCCTGATACAAAACAATGAATAAATGAAATGTTTATTAGAAGGACACTGTGGAGCCTCATAGAATTGAAAGTAATGCTCAAGTGCCATATCTAAGAACAGCAGCTTCTTGGGGGGAGGGGGGCTAGAGCCTAAATATAAGAATTCAATCACAAAAAAAGAGCCTTTCTTCAGTCTTCTCTGTTTCTTGCTAATATTTGTCCATATTCTCTCCTAATGCAGACTGACTATGGAAGGACTTTTTCTCCTTATTCCTGGCTACAGTGAAAGAAGGCAAAAGAAGGAGTGAGAAAGGGAGGGAGAGAGAGAAAGTAAAAAAGATAAAAGAACAGAAGTCAGAAACAGGCAAAAAGAGAAGACAATCGGGAAAGAAAGAATAAAGAAAGACCGACTCACTGGCCCTAGTTTAAACCACAGCCTCTAAGGAATGGAAAGGTAAAATACTGTAATTGGCTCAGTTTGGGTGAGAGATTCCTTCTTCTCCCACCCCACCTAATCCCCTCACCAGGCCTCATCTGCCTTCACCCAACTCCCAGCAATCACTGTGGTCAGGAATGATGATTCTTGAACAAAATGGCAAAACCCCTTCTAATGAGTAAGAGAGGAAGGAAATAACCCTCAAAAGTAAAGTCTTCTTCCTAAGAGAACAAGTAGTGTTGGGGGAAAACTAAGAGGCATCTTCTATACTTCTCTGTATTTTTAAATGCTGCACATTGTTCCAACTTATTGAAAAGATTTGTTTCCTTTACTACACTGTTCACTACAAATGCACATTTTTTTCCTATACATTGAGTCTCTGATTCAACATTTTGATAAGCTTTTCGCAATTTTCCCGCCCAGTAACCACTTTACTTTGCTTTAATAAGACATATTACTAAAATACTACCCATCTCTTAGTCATGAGTGCTCTTTCTCTCTACTTTGCTATGTTAAATAATGATATATATTTTCGATTTATCTATGGTGAATGTTAGGATACGGCAGCTGTATTTGTTTTTCATGGTGTAAAGTGAATGATAGTATCTCACAAGCTGATCTATTTCCTTCTTTTCTATCCACAATGATGTCACTGTGCTATTCCAGCTTAAAAATATGATTATTGAGACAACAGCTGCTTTAAGTATAGAGAACAGTTCTTCCCCATCAACCAGTAATTTTACTCAGAAGAGAAAAACAGAGGCAGAAAATAAGGAAACATTTCTCAGAGCCAAATAAACAAACAAACCACCACTCCTTAACAGCACATCAGTTATGAAGATAATGCAAAAGGGTTTCTTTGTTAAGGTAAAATATACAGACTTTCTCATGAAATTAAAATCTATTAAAGCAAGATTCCCCCACAGAGTTGTCATTATCGTCATGTTATTGATACAAAAAGATTTGTCCATTTTGATAGCTCTGCATAAAGAAAATGTTATAAACTGAAACTAAAATATTTTGGATGATAAATAGCAGAATGCGGAGTGGAGAGGCTGTTTCTGTTTTGTTTTGTGGGATTTTTCACTTTTAAAGGAACCTAGTAGATTCTGTCTCCCTTTAGAAAAGCATGCATGCCAGGCTTGAAACAGTGATTTATGCTGTGACATAATATGTTTTTGACACAAAAAGTACTTGTCAAAATGCTAAATACAAAAGCAGCTATTCCGAGTGTTTTAAAGAGAACAGGGAATACCTGGCTGTCATCAGTCAATAACATATCTGACATAGATAATGATTGAAAACTGACTGCCACAAGATGTGATTTAGATGCTTCAAGCTCCTACAAATGAAAAAGTAAGAAGTATCAATTTTGCATTTAATAGTAATTTTGCTGTAATGTAACTGAATTTTATTCATTGCAACAGGCCTTATAATAATTGTATTAGTAATTGGTGAGTCATATCATGAATAACATCTTTAATTGAATACTTGTTTTCATAGTATACCTGCAAGTATGCCTCAAAATTGGGTTCGATTTGGCACTAGACAAGAATAGATTTAATCTTCCATCTTCTGTCTTTTATGAGTCATTGAGTATTTAAAATGTACAAAAAGAAAAGAAAAAACACGAGGAGAGTAATGGAAAATTTTGGCTGGTCGTGGTCAGTGGAAATGGTGAACATTAATTTGGGGGAATACAACATTTCTGAAACCCCAAATAAAAGCAGTTTACATGCATAAAACTATAGAGAAGTGTCTTTTCTAAATGGCTCTGAAAGAAATCATGGCATCTCAAAACATTTTTCTCAAAAGACTCACTTTGCTTTGTGACTTCAAATTTTCTTCTTTGTACAAATGAACTGTGTCATGCTCATGTAAACTCTGGTCTTTCACATTCTAAGTTTATTTTTAGCAGGATGAGGTGCATGGAACAATCAGTAAAGAAGGTTTCCTACATTCACATGACCCTGGCCATGCAGCATTCCCCAAAGATGACACTTTACTGATTTTTTAAATATATTCATTTTAGAAATAAATTTAAAATATCTGCCTTCCTACTTGGGCTATAAGTAAAGTACAAGCTCAGATCCCTGTACTTTGTTTTGTATTTGTTTAAATGCCTTTATTTTTCCAAAAAGGAACATTCACCACCCATGACAAAGCTAGGCAATATGTTCACAATGAACATATTTAAAAGTTTTATACATACATCAATACATGTATATAATCAAACAGAGACCTCTGAGGACCTAAAGTAAGGTGTAAGAAAAATACACTAAGATTTGGTTGAGTCCATGAATGAACATGTGGATTCTGCCTAAATTCTATGAACATGAGGAATATTAATTAACTCCCACCATGCTAAATAGTTGGGATTTGAGAATTTCCATAATCCAGTACCTAGAGTTACCTTACCGAATACACATTCCCCATTTCTAAATCTAATTGGATGGCGTCAAAAGTAAAGTCAGACCAAGTTAGGAAAAGCTTGAAGCTTACTGTCATATAAAAACTGTATGTTGACTGAAAAGATTTCTCAGTGGTTAGAGCACTTACAGTGCAAGCAGCAAATGAGTACCTAAGATTGGATCCCCAGAACCTGCACACGTGCCCAGGTGTGAGTAGTGACCTGACTGTGATTCCAGTGCTAGGAAAGTAGTGACAAGGGATCCCCAAAGCAAAGTGGTTAGCTAGATCAGCCTATTTGGGTTCACTTGAGAGACTCTGCCTCAATGAACAGCATCATCAAGTGCAGCATCATTAAGGAAGGCTCCAAGACCTTGGACCTCCCCAAACCCAAGTGTGCACAGACATACAGGAACACACATACACATCACACACAAATACATGTAAAAATGAAAAAAAAATTAAAACCATAAATTGCAATATGGAAGACCTCCAACAGAATGTGATGAGATGCCCAGAGGCACATGGTTTGTAAAGCAAAAACTGAGGAAATTTCTCTGTCTTTATAATGATTGACTGTTGCAATGGGAGTTCCTAAACAGCAGGGGATTAGTTAAAAGTGATTGTCTTATACCATTTGGAAAGTGTCTTAAATTTTGTGATTGTTTTCCTTGTGGTTATGAGATTTGTTTATAAGAAATCACCTATGAATCACTTATATTTCATTTATTCACCATGGGGAAGAGTTAAAATTGTGTTCTTTGTCAGAAAATGGATACAACTAGAGATTATTATATTAAGCAAGATAAATCACACTGAGAAAGACAAATATTGTATGTTTTTCTCTTATTTGTCAATCCTAGATTTTTACATAACATCATGCATATGGCGTCAAAGTAGAAGTGAAGCTGTCTAGGGGAACAGGAGAACTAAAAACGTGGGGAGAGGCGATAAAGGAAAGGTAGGGACAATGAAGAGGAGCATGTTCAATGTCCATTATGTGCATGTCCTTATGAGATCAGTACTGTGTACAGCAAATATATGCTAATAAAACAATCTCTTATATTCCAAACTAAACCTATGCCATATTCACTTATGCAGATTAGTCAGTTTTATCCACTTGGAAAATTCTCAGACCTCACTTTTAAAATTTTTATTTATTTTATCTATAAATAGTCACCAAGGATTTAAAGGTGACAATTTAAATGATTGTTCTGGAACTATGCCTTACCTTCCTCTTACCACAGGGCAAATACACCTACTGATATTGTACACTATTCCTTACTATTACAAAATATCTGAGGTAGATTAACTTTTTGAAGACATTAGAGCTTTAATTAGCTTAGAGTTCTGGAGATTCCAGGATGAGTGTCAGCTCTGGCTTGGCTGTGGTCAGCAGGAAGCAGCAGCAGAGCAGAAATGTATAGAAGGAAGAGATCACAGCTCATCACAAGTCAGAGAATGATCTCGGTGTCAGGCGAGAGGCTCACATTTTTAGCCACTTCACTCCTGTAAAATTTCAGGGCAGTTCCCCAAATGACATCGGTACCTCTCACAAGGCTTCATCTCTTAAAAGGCTCACTTCCCAGCCACACTGAGGACCAAATTCCCAAGATATAAAGCTTAGGGTCAGACCACAGGTCGGACGGGGTTCAACTTGCCTTGCCCCGTGGCATGTTAGCATACATGTTTTGAGCAGAGGCCTTAAACATACATACTTGTGCAGGCTGGGCTTTCCTGTAGCATTCTGCCATCTACCAGAGAATAACACTGCTATGGTTTGACCTGTAATGTCCTTCAGAGGCCACGTGTTGAAGTCTAGCTCCCAAACCTGTAGGCTATTGGAAGGTACAGGAATCTTCGGGAAGTAGAGCTAGTTAAAGTTAGGCCATTATAAATGTGGCCTCCAAAGGTATATTAGGATCCTGCTCTGCCTCTCCCTTCTGCCATCTCTTCTCCCTTATCTTCTCTCCTCTCTTCCTTCTCCTCTTCACCCTTAACAAATTCTCCTCCCTATCTCATCACTCCCTTTCTTTCCCCATCTCCCTCTTTCTCTCTCTCCTTCTCTTTTTCTCGCCCCTCTTCCCCGTCTACCTCTTTCTTTGCCTTCTTTCTCTCCCTCTCCCTCCTCCCTCTCCACCATTTTTCTCTTCCAGAGGACCCTCCCATGATCTACTGTTGCCTTGTTAAAAGCCCAAGAACAAGAGGCCAAGCAACCATGGACTGAAACCTCCAATAAGCCTGTCTTCTTTATAAACTAATTACCTGAGAATTTTATTACAGCAACAAAAAGCTGACCAATAAGCACACCCTGAGGAAGCTGTCATTCTTTAATGTAAGTATCTCAAAAACAGCATAGATAGCTGACCTGTGCCCACCTGAATGTCTGGAATAAAAACCATCTGACCCATAAAAGGAAGCAGAGATAGCCTCTTCCTTGAGTTCTGCCTCTTGAGTTCTGGGACTAAAGGTATGTACCACCATGCCCGGTATAAAATTGGATTTTTAACGTTAATGTAGTGTTTACCTAAATTTGCCTAAAGGCTGACCTTTCTGCTCTATTTAAGAAAAAGTACTTAAAAAAAATAAGAACATCTTAACGGCCCCCTCAAAAAATACACCAGCAAGATCTCTCTTCTGCTATCACAAATTGCATTAGCTTTTATTTTCATCTTATTTTGATATATCCAGGCTACACAGATCACAAAAACCATGAAAATTATTGCCATTGTTATGTCTGTGTTATCACCTCATTTTATGTAAATAATGTCTCTGCTTTCTATTTACTAACAATATTTCTGTTATTAATCAAAAAGAGCCCTAAGATGACATTCATTTCAATATCAATTTAATTTAAAAGCAAGAGATGCAGATTATGTGAAATGCTAAGCCAATTTGTGTGTATCTTTTACATGAACATAACCTTAATTTCTCTGCTTGACTGAGAAAAGAAGTAAAAAGAATGACTGCTATAAATCAGGAAAAATTCATAACTTGCTGGAGGTGTAACAGCTGTTGATTTAAGGTTTGCATCCCTGATAACTGAATGCTGCTGGAAAGATAACATCTTTTTGACAATGTGAACATAAAAATGACAAGGCTTTACTTAACATTTAAATATTTTCTCTGGATCATTTACAAAGAAAATATTTCCTTTATCCACTTTTGCTAAGATGTTTGAAGTATACTGTATCTACTCAGCAAGCTTTGCATACATTAGATTAATGTAGTGTTTTCTTGCTTCATAGGGCCACAGTAGGCCTGTCATATCACCAATAAAAACAATGAATTACCGTCAGTTTAGAGCAAAGGTCTGCTATCATTCCGAACCAGAAGTTCCTACCATCAGTAATACACACAGACACTTGAGCAAACACTAGGGATATTATTCATTTCTTTTATTATCAGCTACAAGCCAGTGATTGAAAAATTAGGTGGCAAAGATAGCAGGTATTGCATTAACTGGGAAAAAAAAAAATCTCCAAATGGGAATCTTGAAGATGTGCAAAACAGTGCAAGTTTGCCAGCATTAGAGACATTGGCAGTGCTTTTATTTATGTAAAGTTGGTACACTGTTGTGCATATTTTCTCATTGCTGACTCACAAACTATACCACTTTTATGCTGAGGTTTTACTTTTCTTATTTATCAGGAAATACACCAAGAACATCACCAAAGAAATAGCAAGAATAATGTGAAGCAGGAGCCTTATCTCCTCCTTCTTTAGCAAAGCTGATGACGCTTCTGTTCTGTGATATGCGCCAATCTTAGAAAGAGAGTCAGATTTGCTTCTCGTTATTCCAGTTTTTCCTCTTTAAGTATTTCTATATTTTACACAAAGCCATTCTGCAGTGCCACTATATCCCCTGTGTGCCCAGCCTTCTGGCATCTGAAGCCACCTTTTCTTTGAACGTTTCGACAAAATGATTTGATTTCCCATGCAACCTGCGTGTAGAAATCTAAATCGCTTTGTGCTCTCTTAAAAAGCAGGAAGGTGCTGCCTGCAATTCTGGATCTCTCTCAGTCTTCAGTTTTCCTCTGAATTCCTGCTCTTGCCTATGGATTTCTAACAGTAGTTTCCCCCTCCAGCTATCACCTTCTCTGCATCATTTCTTTCCAAATTGGATACCACAAATGGTTCACTGTCACAAAGTGTCACTGTCAATGGTTCTGTGGACAACAAAGTGTTATTAGAAGTTCGTAGAAAACAGAAAGCGGCTTTAAGCTGAATGTTGAACATCATTTCTTCTTCGCTTATTCATTCATTCAATCAATAGATCGTTCTTAAACACCTACCATGTGCAGAAATTATTCAAGATCAAAAAGACACAGCACTGAACACGAAAACAGAGAAAGTCTCTTCCTTTTATAGAGTTTGCAATCTAGTTATGTTGAAGAGGTAAAAACAAATGAGACAAAGATATGTTAGAAAAGCGTGATCAAGAAAAATGAGCCAGTGACAGCAGAGGGACTGTTGGGGAGAGGGTGGCTTTGAGCAGAGTGGCAAGGAAAGGCATGTAGTTATTAGGGAAATACACAAAGCACAAACGAACTAAGAGAGGAAGGCAACGGAATACATTTGGAAAGAGTAGTTTAAGCAGAGGAAGAACAAATGCTCTGAGATCACAGCCTGCCTGGAATGCCGATCTTTAGGAGGATGGGAGGCTAAATTCTTAATTTCTCACCTAGTTTATTTCCTCATCTCAGGGTTCTGATTTCCATAGTTTCTGTAATCTTGGTTATAAGACCGTCACTGACTAGGAGATTGCCCTTCCAAGAGTCAACCAATTCTTACAAAGAGCAAACTATAGAGCTGAGGAGATTGCTCAGCAGTTAAGAGCACCGGATGCTCTTGAGAAGGACCTGGGTTCAATTCCCAGCACCCACATGGTGGCCAAGAACTCTCTTCAGTTCCAGGAGATCTGCTGCCCTTGTGTGACCTCTGTGGGCACTGCATGACATGGGTGTACTTCATACTTGTAGACAATACACTCAGACACATTAAATTAAAAATAAATAAATAAAATATTGTTTTAAAAAAAGAAAGAGTAAACTACTCACTCTCACTCAAGTGAGATTTTCGTTTTCAAACTAACCCACCACAGTTCAAAGCCGACTTTTACTTACTTGGAAGGGCTTTTCTCAGCTCTGATTACCCCAGGACCAGGTACTGGAAAAGCAGAACCCACCCCCACAGTCTCACAATCTTATGAAATTATTCATAAGATTCAGTCCAAAGCCTCCTCACCCACTCACTCTGCCTCGCCCATTCTCTTGTGGAACCCACAGCAAAGGGTTCACCTTTGCTTTCTGTTTTCCTTGTGAGGCCTGGCACATGGAACCGTCTTACAGAGGCAATCATCCTTTATTGTGAACAGTGTGTTCACTAAAGAAGTGACCAAATCCAGCTAAACATAGACTGTCTAGAAGACGCACAGCACAAGACAATGTGAGCACTGGCTGATCTGGTTTTCTTGGAGGTTCTGGGCCGTGCATTGCCTGAACTCTAAGAAAACTGGCTGTCTGGTTTGATAAGAAATAAGACAAAGCAGCTAACACATAAATGGCTCCATGGACCACCCTTAACTCGGGTAAGAATACAATGAGTCACCCACCAAGAAAACTGTCTACAACTGTCTATAAGAGAACTCTCATCCAAACCAGGCACGTGATGCCTTCCTGTAACCTCATTTTCAAGGCAGACCAAGTCAAGCAGGAGTTCGAGTCTGTCTTCAATTACATTGCCAGTTTAAAACAATTCCTCAGGTTGATGCAAAAGCATAATTCTCACCTCAAAGGGAATAAGAGATACTGTATTTTGAAGCCTGGGAACACAGATTCCAGTTACCTCCAATTTCATATTCCAGCATAGAAGCAATTTTATGGGGTTGTTACAGTAACAGAACAAAAAAAGTCATAAATCATGACACTTTTCAAATACTTTGGTAAAGACATTCAGTAGGTGGTCACGGCATAGTGGTGCTCTGGGGGTCTATTATAGGTCTCAGATGCTATCTGATAACAGTCTTAGCTTTTTAATTGGTGGGACCTGGTAGTCTGCTGAAATAATACATTCCAAAGGGTTTTTATTTGTTAGTCATGGGATGTTAAGTCAGAAACAGAGATGGGTGAAGAAATGGCTATTCAGGGTTATAGGTAGCCTGAGATAAGAGGTAATTGGGCTCTGAACCTGCAACATTCCAGTTTGAAAACATAATGTGGGAACTTTGGTTTACACTGGCTACATGGGATTAAGGAAAAAAGAAAGAAAAGAAAAAAGGAAAAAAAGCCTTCTCATCAAAGTAATATAAAAGTGGGCAGGATGGAGGACTTCCTGAGCAGTTAAAAATAATTGAGACAAGGTTTCACTGCAACCCCAGCTGGCCTGGAACTCACTATGCCCAGCTTTTAAATTTTTAAATTTTTATTTTATGTGTATGAATGTTTTGTCTGCATGTATGTCAGTGCACTTATGTCACGCAGTGCCCACAAAAGCCAAATGAGGATGTTAGATCTCCTAGATCTAACTCCTTGAGTTACGCATAGTTGTTAGCCACCATGTGGGTGCTGGGAACTGAACCTGGGTCCTCTATTGAGTTATCTTCCCAGCTTAGCATGTAATTTAAAAAATACTACATAGTATATGTTACAATCTTTAAGACTGACAAAATGCATTAGACTATGGCAACTGAATGATTTCAATAGGAACCAAGTACTAGAACCCACAAAAGCATGATCTCAAATACTGCATCCATCACAATGCCAAGGAAAGCTTAAAACGTCCCTTTTGACTTTGTTTTGTATCTGTTGATGTCTTTCGTTTTAACTTTCAGACTTGTCTTTCTTTATCAAACAGATATGTTTTTATGCATTTTTAATTTGTTTTGCAAAAGAGAGCTTAAGCTCTTTATCAGCTGAATTTCTGCCTCATGTGTGAATTTCCTCCATGGAAATAAGAGGTTCTGAATTCCAAATGTTGATGAATGTCCAAATTCCCAAATGACAGCATCATTTCTCTTATCCTTTTTGTTTTCACAGTTTAATTCTGGTCCTACTTAATTATATTTTATACCATGATAAAACCAGAAGCATGATATGTAATAGTATGTTTGTCTTTAAAAGAGTGTTTGGGGCTGGAGAGATGACTCAGGAAATAAAGTGCTTGCAGTACAGGTGTGAAGACCTGAACTCAATCCCCAGAACTCACATAGAAGCAGGGCACAGGTGGGGGCGTGAGTTTGTGATCACCATACTGGAGAAGCAGAGACATGTGGATCCCCGGGTTCGTCAGTCAACCAGCCTAGCCTAATAGGGAGCCTCAAGTCCCAGTGAAAGATATTGTCTCATAAAACTAGGTAAATGCTCCTGAGAAAACACATTCAAAACTGACCTCTGTCCTCCATACTCATGAGCACATACCTGCATGTGCACCCTCCCCCCACCGACCAACCCACAACAAAAAAGAGTCTGTGTTACAAACACTACATATTGGTTAATCCAGTGCCATATTTTCTGGTTTACAAACTTTGGCATTTTATAAGATACAACTGATTTCTACGAGTATATTTGGGGAGAGGTGGAATTTTACAAAAGAGAGAGCAAAGAAAATGCATCAGTGTGTCCTAACAGGTCACTAAGTCTTTCTGAGAGGAAGCCCTGAGAGCTTTTTGCAAGCAGCCACTCTGGAAAAAGCTTAAAACTCCAAACAGAGAGCCCTGGAATTTGTTAAAATCTTGGCATACTATACCACCATAAGATCTCACTATCATGGCAGCTATTGTAGATTATAGCCATTTGCCTTAAATGAGATATATTTTGGGTATTGTGGCTAAACAGTTTAGTTCTATCTAAAGCTTTTATTTGACAGTATGAATTTCCATATTGCAAACTAGATATAATGTGATTGATAAATTAGAAGACATGTTTTGCAAAACACAGATTATTGGTTATATCAAGATCAGGTCTAGTTGCCAACGCATTCATGTAAGAAATAAATGGAAGCAACTGTTACAACAGCTGCTTTCCTTATCATAACAGAAGTAATAAGGATGCTAGGAGCGCATGGAAGCACTCTGTTAATGGTAAAGCTAATGCTGATGAGAAAACAAAGATCATTATTAATGACCAACGCTTAGATGGGATCTAAGGCAATATTTACTACAATTTCTACAGCAAGCACAGTTTCATTTTCCACAGTTTTTTTTTTTTTCAAATTCAAAAGGTTTGGTTTTTGTTTTGTTTTGTTTTTAACTCAAAGACATGAAAATTTTTGTAACAACTTTCCAATAACTTAGGGTTTCCTCTACAAACAGAACTACTGTAAAAACCATTGCAATCAGTAAAAGCAATCTCTGGCCACAGACTGGACTTTGCTAGCACATCCACAAACTGGCAATACTTGCATCATTTTTAAGTTGTATTTTCCATGGTCTTTCAAATGAATACTGACCTCATTATTTGAGAATCATCTGTCTCTAACACTGTATTAGCGTCTCACATTCAGTCCTTTGATGCTTACTGTCCTCGGATTCCAGCTACGCTCCCTGGTGCCCATTCAGTTTTTCACCTCCCCTTTCCTTACTCAGCTCCTTCTTCTTATCTCCGTCTTTAACAATTCATAAGTTCATTTCAGACTACGTCAGTATAAACAGTCAGGCTAGTTTCCTCTCATGTTTTATTAGTTCTTTGAGAATCTCATACAATATATTTTGACCCTTCGCCTCCCTCCCCAACTACCCTTCCTTTCCCTTCCCACCAAAAATTTGTCTCTTTTTTTAAACCTATTAAATCTTATCTGTGCTAACCATATACTCTTGGGTTCATGAGCCATGCACTGGAGCATGGTCGGCCTACCTGGTGTCACATCCTTAAAAAAAATGGACTCTCCCTCTCCTAGCAGCTGTCCATGGCCAGTAGCTTCTCAGTTATGCTGGGATTTTTGTCTGGCTTGAGCTTTCTTTTAAGCTAGTTTTAATTAAAATAGTAAGTAAGCTTCCATAAAGCATAAAGGAAATGATTTAGTAAAGTCCAGGTATATTACATCCACTGAATTCTCTTCATCCACTTTGTAATTTGATCAAAGGAACAAGGCTGCACACGTCTATGCGACCTGTTCTACCCAAACTCACACTGTTCATCACCCAGGCTTTCCCTTGATGCATATACAATACTCTCTTTTTCTCAATATACACTCTGTTATTTTACTAAGAAGCTAAGAAAATAATGGCCAGGAGGGCTGCTTTCTTTTTTTATGGAGTATTTTTAACTTCTCTATTGTTCCCATTGTTTTTGAGATACCTTGGTTACCCCAATCCCAAGAAGTATTCCCCAGTGGCAACATGAACTCAGTGAGTAATTTTCCTGGCAACTGAAGGTGCTTTATTTAAACCAAATGTGCTTAATTGCTGTATTCTGTGCATTCATTTTTAGCTGGAGTTCAAATAGCTTATTGACGCTATCATTAATTTTAGGTATCATTCTCATTTTTTCAGTTAATTACTCCCTGATAGAATCATAAGAAAAATCTGTAGTTTCTGAGTCATGTACCAATTCAATCAGAGGTTATGTTTGTCTGTCATCCGTTTTAGAGTACTTTTAAATACTTTATATGAACTCCATGACATATTCAATTATCCCAGCTTCAACATATTTAAGCAATGATTCTATTTGTCACTTTAGAACACTCTATGACAGTAAAGTCAAATAATTATTCGTTGGTCTCTAGAAACTCACAAGTCAGCAATGAGGCTTATGATCTGTTTATTTTATATAATGAGCTAAAGAACATGACTCAAATTTCTACTAATCATAAGAATGTTTTGTATTAATAGAACATATTTATTAGTATAATTATTTGTAAATTCAAATATACTGCAGTTAAAATTAATTGGCCGTGGGGCTGGAGACATGGCTCAGCCGTTAAAAGCAGTGGCTGTTCTTGTAAAGGACCTCGGTTGGTTCCCAGCACCCACATAGCTAACAACCATTCATAACTCCAGTTCCAGAGGATATGACACCCTCTTCTGACCTCCATTGATATTGCATGTACATAATGCACTTACATACATGCACACAAAATGCTGCTACTCATAAAATAAGTAAAACTTTTAAAAAATTAATTGACCCTATTTTAATGAATTTCCAAAAGGCAAAAGTATGCATTCCACGTGTTTATATACATAAAAGCTTAAAGGGAACAAAGATGTGGAGAGCAAAAAATAATAATAACAATAATTTCCGTAGAAACTCAAATAAGGAAGCTGGTTAGGTGTGCATACAAATGCAATCAGTCTCGCCTCATACAAAGAATGTGTTAGGAATGGTACTTTTCCTCACTAGGTCAAATTAAATCTACTGCCTGACTTCTCATTTGCCATAGTCAGCACTGTCAGATGTTTTTAATTACTATATTTATTGATTCTTTCAGAAATTCATATTCGGATGTCCCCAACGCTACCCTCACCCGACTACCCTTTCCTGGCATTACATCTTCTGTTATTCTGTTATTCTCTTCTTTTTTCTACAGGCCTATCCAAATCTAATTTGTGGTCCCCTAGTGCTCTTGGATGTGAGTCCATCCCTTGGAGTCTAGTCAACTACCAACCATCATACCCTTAAAGAAAACTGACTTTCCCTTTCCCAGAAGCTATCAATTGCCAGCAGTTCCTCAGCTGGGGCTGCGGCTTCTTGTCCACCTCCCCATTCCATGCTGGGTTTTTGTCTGGCTTAGGCTTGCACAAGTCTGGTCCATACTGTCACAGCGCTATGGCTTCATATGTGCACTGCCCTGTTGGATCTAGACAGCAAGGTTCCCTTGTTTTCATCTATCAACTCTGGTTCTTACTATCTTTCTCCCCCAGTGTTTCCTGAGCCTTGGGAGGAGAAGAGGTATGATGATTCCTTCCTACTCTTAGAACTTTGGGAAGAACCCTGAGTTTACAAAATCCTAGGGAAGTAAAGGAGAGATGCTGGTCACAGGTATGATGCTCATCACAGCCATCATATGCAAAAGTAGACTTGCTTCATAGATATATCCATAGCAACATGTCCAGCTCATCATAATTTCCCATCCAACTTTCTACACTTGAGAGTCATGTTGATTCTTGGAATCTAGTTGTGCTGATACCCTAGTCTCTACCACCAAAAGGAATGGCAAACTTCTGGTAGGTACCTTCACTATATGCTCAACCATCAAATCTTCTTTCTTCACTAGCTGATGGAAGCAGCCTTTCTTTCCCTGACCTATTTTTTCCTGGCACACCATGAAGTATTTGGGGGTTTGCATAGCAAATGCACAGCCCTATGCTCGATCCCCCAGCGAGAGAGAGAAAAAGAGAGAGAGAGAAAGACAGAGAGAGAATATATATCAGGCAGAAAACACACAAACTCTTATATGTAACAGTAATAAATAGTATTCAAGCAACTCACCAGTTGCTGCTTCTGAGGCTAATGTTGCACATGCATTCCTTATCTGAGCCAACCAACTTCTTAGAGAGGAAAACTCCTCTACAAAACCGCACCTCTAACTAAAAAGCCAGTAGACCAATTCATAAGGATCATTGGGAAAAAAAGTTCAGAGACTGTTTCTTGACTGTTGGACAATTGCTTCATTTGTATATGACAGACAGCACACTATTATATTATTATTTGATAAGAAATAGTGTATTTCTCAGCAGAATTTGTTAGATTCAGAACTTACCAGAGTTACAAATGTAGGAAAGTTGACTTAGGTTCAATTCAAATGAAGTTTGTGTTATGACTGTCAAAATCATTCAGCAGTTACTTATACCCAGTGATAGTAAATAATTAGAATGAGCTATTTTACAGTAGTTAAAAGTAAAATATGAAATGCTGAATGAGTTAAGGATTTTAAAAAAGAATAAATGATTTAAATATATAGTACATAGCTGCTTTAGAAGACATGATTGATAAACCACTGAAAATATTTAACTCCAATATTTTTAGACATTTTATAAGAATACATATGCTGCAAAATATTTATGAGTATAAAACAGTATCTAGCAATGAATTCAAGTTCCTTTATTAATTATTTGTTGATTGGTATCTGTTTCTGAGTAGCTTCTCATGACAAAATAGGGGAATCATGAGGAAAACCTATTCTTTTCTAAGGATCCATTTCCTAAACATACAGAACTTATTACTATGTCTAAAACCTAATCCCTCCTACACCATTGGACTGAAGAAGACTGTGGTCTGATGCTCTCATAACCAAATTCACTCTGCAGTTCACATTTTGTAGTTACCAAAGTCCAGCCAGTCAGTGGCAGGCAGCAAACCACTATCAACAAGATATGATGATATGCAATGAGCTGAGATGACCTACTGTGACATGTGAGTTCAGCTTGACCTGCTAGGACTCCCATCCTAACTTGCCCATTGTCTTGGTTCCACATCCTACCATCCTTTCTTACATACCACCTGCAAAGAGATTGTTAATGACGTTCCATCTTCACAACTTCTGGCAACTAAAGGGATTGTTCTAGTTTGGTTTCTATTGCTGTGATACACACTGGGACTAAAAACAACTTGGGAAGGAAAAGGTTTATTTCAGCTTACAGGTCACAGTTTATCATCAAGGGAAGCCAAAGCATGAGCTCAAGGCAGGAACCTGGCAGCAGGAGCTGAAGGGAGACCATGGAGGCATACTGCTTTCTGGCTTGCTTCCTCTGGCTTGTTCAGTTACCTTTTTATGCAGCCTAGGTTCACCTGCGTAAGCATGTATTGCCTACAGTGTTCTGGGCCTTCCTATATCAATTAATAGTCAAAAAATGCAACATAGACAGGTCCACAGATCAATCTGATGGAGGAAATTCCTCAAATGAGGTTTCATCTTCCAAAGTGACTCTACTTAGTGTCAAGTTGACAGAAAACTAGCCAGCAAGAAAATCAGCTCTACGTGTGTGTGTTCAATACTGTTCCACCAGGGGAAAAATTATTATTTTAAAGCATATTTATTTTTATGCATGAAGAAATAAAAAGAGACAAGGGGGGCAGAATCTACAAGTTCTGAAGTTAATATACACAAAGCATTATCTACCATCAAGTGTGGGGAGAAATAAAGATGGCATCCTGCGGCTGCTTCCTCCTAGAGCCAGGAGGTTGCCAAGGTTACAGGAAGGCAGTATGACTGGTTGCTAAAAGCATGCAGGCCTTGTGACCTGCGTGTGATGTTTACCATGACTGGAGGCTCGCAGTCCACGACTTGACCTTTTAGGTGATTGGCTAAACTAGGGGATATAAAAGGAGAAGAAGCCCAGGAAGGTAGGGAGTTCGAGTTGCAATCAGGCAGAATTAGAGTTGCTGTCAGAGAGAGTTCCAGTTGCTGTCTGTTAGTTCGAGTTGCTGTCTTGGAAGAAGGACTAAGTACGTCTGGAGTGCGGTTTTTCCTTGCTGGTGGAGGGACACAACAATCAAGCAGCTAAACATAGGTCAGAAATTAGATTCTAAGATTTCATGAACCCAACACAAAAGAGGAAATGCCTTGAGATATGTGACTCAGTGTTGTACTCAGAGAAACTGGTTTCTGAGTATTGCCTGAGAAATAAATGTATCTTGTTAGTTTATTGGAACATGTGGTGTGAACAGTGTCTTCAATATTACATTTGTAGAAAATGTGATATTAAATTTCAAGGGATGCTAGTGATAATATGCTAAAATTAAGCAAGAGCTGTTCTCACTGGAATGCAAAATGAAAAGGTCTGGCTTAAAAACAAAAATATTAAAAAATTTAAATGTCTAGAGGGGCAGTGTCCCCTATTATGGGGTAACTCTTCTAAGTTCTTTTTACAATGTATATGTACATACATTAAGAAGCTTCTATATGGTAGGTTCCCATCTAAAGGCTTTTAGTGCCCCTTCTAGACATCACAGACTAATGGAACAATGGTCTCATAAACCTTCAAACAATACTGGCCATTGCCCCTGTTCTTGGTTACCCACCCAAACTGGCTGGTACGATCCTTTTGCTGAAGATACTACATGCATGAGCTGTAGAACAAAGAGAAATCAAGCTGGTGTTGACTTCAGAGAATTGTCTCTACTGGCTAATGTCTGTAGTGCTGGAAGGTGCTGTACATGCCACTGGAAGGAAAGAAAAATCATCAACCATACTATATTAGCTGCTTTTCTGCTACTGTAATAAAACACCATAACCAAGCTAACTCATAGGAAGAAGAGTTTATTCGCACTTATGGGTCCAGGTTCCAGAAGGATTAAAGTCCATCATGGTGCAGAGGCATGGTGGTGAGATGGCCAGGGAGCAGAAGCAGAAAGCTAAGCCCTTACATCTCCAAGCAGGCACAGTAAGCAGAGAGGGGCTGAAAAATCCTTCAAGGCTTAAGAGCTCTCAAAGTCTTCCCACAGTGACATGCTTCCTCAAGCAAGGTCACAGCTCCTAAAGTCTTCTAAGACAGTGCGCCACCAACTAGGAACAAAATATCCAAATACTTGGAGTCTATGGGGAACATTCTTATTCAAACCACCATACTTACCCAGCTGTGTGAATCCTGTGAGTCACAATAACAACAGCTTGGCAAAATATGCCCACTAGTGAAATAGTGACATGAAGTGGAAGTAACCCACCGGTCGTTCATTGGATTTAAGGTGGGCTTAATACAATGGAGCCCATACCTAATATTGATATCAGGCTTA
Source organism: Eospalax fontanierii (assembly GCA_035773235.1). Lineage (NCBI taxonomy): Eukaryota > Metazoa > Chordata > Mammalia > Rodentia > Spalacidae > Eospalax > Eospalax fontanierii. Next base: position 34,773,947 of record CM069537.1, on the reverse strand, counting down.
GGAATCTGAAGTGAGACAGGTCACAGGACATAAGGGAGAGCCTACTACTAGTTTTCTACTAAAGAGTTACTGTATTAAACTGAATCCTAATGACTTAATGCTATAATCTGTAGAATAATACATTGCTCACTTCTCACCAGAGACACATCCTTACGCAGCTTTGGCGATTAACACAGAAACCCACAACTGGCCAATGTACAGAGAACAAGATACTGCAGTGTGCTTATCCTTGAATAGGACACCTATATGAAACATCTGCTTCACAAGGCTCGGGGTCATTGTGAAAGAGGTGGGCAGAAAGATCGTAAAAGCCAGAAGTGGAGGATGACCACAAGGAGACAGAGTTTTCCAGGCAGCTAGAAAGTTGCTCAGATGAATACACAGCGATGGTGACAGCATGCACACATCCCATGCAAGGTCAAAGCAGACAAAATCCCAGCATAGGAACTGGAACTACCCACGAGGAAGTAGGTAAGAAACCAGGAATCAACCTAAGGAAACGGGCAATTGATGGGTGCTAGGAGGAAGAGAGGTGGTTTCTTTTAAGAATTTGACTCTTGGTAAGTTAACCAGGCTCTAGTGGATGGACCCACACTAAAGGACTTCTGAAGACACTAGTTAGAAGCTATAGGCCTTATTATATATATAATATACATATATATAGGTATAGGTATACATATAATATGTATAGAGATAAATATATACAGATACATATATATGTGTGTATATATATATATATATATATATATAGAGAGAGAGAGAGAGAGAGAGAGAGACAACATTAAAATGAGGAGAGGCACCAAGGGGAGGTATGGCTAGGGAAGAGGATCTAAATACCATCAAATTATATTGTATTAAAAATGTAAAAAAAATCCATTAAAAAATTAAAACCTGTTCTTGCCCATAAGGGAGGAGGCACCCTGTACAGTATTTTAGAAATTTCTAGAGGTTTCGTTGATTTTTGTGTGTGACTGAACATGAGAGACATTGGATAGGGAGGAGTCTCAGAGGCCAGGCATCCTGCAATATACGAGTGTCCATTTCATGAAAAGTTTTCCACAGCTCTGAGTATATAAATCTTATGCCTGCATGTATGTAAGTGCACCTGGGTCATGCAGTGACCATGGAGGACAGAAGAGGGTATAAGATCTCCTGGAACTGGAGTTACATACGGTTGTTAGCAGCCATGTGCGTAATGGTATTCAAACCCAGGACTTCTGCAAGAACAGCCTATGCTTTTAACTGATGAACTTAAAGACTTATTTATTTTTATTTTATGTGTATGGATGTCTTTCTTGTGTTTATGTATATGTATCACTTGTATGCCTGGTGTCTATGGAGGTCAGAAGAGGGTGTCAGATCCTCTGGAAATGGAATTACAAATGCTTGTTAGTCACCATGTGGGTGCTGGGAACTGAACATGAGTCCTCTGAAAAAACATTAAGTGCTCTTAACCACTGAGCCATCTCTTTAGCTCCCTATACAATTTGTTGATTGGAAATATGATGTGACTAGTTGCTTCTACTTGACTTCCCTGCCATGATGGACTGTATCTTGAAATGTGAGATTAAATAAACCCTTTCTCCCCTAAGTTGTTTTTATCACACCATTTTTATCACAGCAACAGGAAAAGAAACTAAGACACAAGAATTTAACGTCCTTGAATTTCAGTGGGAGAGAGCATCACAGATGATCAAAGGTGTTGCCGACAGACAAGGAAACCCAGGAAATCAGAAGCTTGCAAGTGTATCACCAGAATCAAAGGTCAACGGGCCTTGGAAAAGGAGTTGCAGGTCCACACCCTCTATGCCAGGAATGATGTAATGACAGCTTACCCATGGGAACCATGAGAGACAAGCGCATGCGTGCGCGCACACACACACACACACACACACACACACACACACACAAACCTGTAAGAAAGTCCAGTTTTGGATGCCTCTTATAAAGCAATGAAACACAAAGGAGAACCACAGGATTTATGTAGAGGAAGGAAAAAGAAAAGCTCCATCGTCTTTCCTAGTATTTCTCTAGGCAAGGGCCAAGTCTGTGTTAGGAAATGCTTTGGCCAAATATGAGGCAGATCCTTAAATTGAACTTTTTATAATTGTAAGGAACTAGAAAATGGAATCTGCACAAATTGGAAGATGAAAAGAGGAAATTCAACTGTATACATTTGAAGTCAAGTATTAGGAAAAACTTAAGAAATTTTTTATCAATATTCAACTGATTTCATAGTGCTAACTATACTTATTAAGATAGGGTGTTAGGTAGGCTCGTGGATACACAAACTTCTTTTGGGTTAATAGGTGATTTGAATTTAGAAATCACTCATTCTTTACAAAAATAAACAAGACACATCCTGTGTCTAACTAGACAGGACTATAATCCTACATCAATATGTACAAGGACCAGAGCCCAGAATTCAAAGCTATCCTTGAACAAAGTGAGGGGAAGCATCATTCCTGCTTGCTTCGCTTGTCATGAGCTTATATCAACTGTGAATAAACAAGCTCTACAAGGAAACAGAGTACCCTAGCTTCTACAAAGTTCAGAGTTGCTAACTTTGTGTTGTAAAACCAGAGAAAAATAAAAATCCAAAATGTCTAGTGAGTGCTGAACTTCATGCTGCCACCCCCAAACGCAGCTCTCAGGAGTTTGTGCTGTACACTCTGTCCTCATTTCCTGATTTCACAGTTACACTTGCTCTTCCCATATGGATTAATCACATGGAAAATTTTTAAAAATGAAAAGAGATTGTAAGAATTTTCAAAGTTCGTGAGATGCCAGATTTCCCTTTTCTAGTTTGTTTCGCAGGACACCATGCTGGCTTGGTGAACAGCACTTGCTCAAATGGCAGCCATCACCACACTGCTGCACGGGTAGAATGTGTCTTCGGTTATCAGCACCCTATCATGGAAGGTGACAGGAGAAGCGTCTTTGTTGGTTCTTGAGGAAAATGCTTGTTAAGTGACCAGAAAACACTAAAGCACAGTAGTAAGTGAAGAACCAATGCTATGATCTAGATTGGAGACAGTAGTGCCAGCTAGAAATGCAAGTGCTTTCCTTCCTGCCCCTAAACAATCTGAGTCTTAACAGTCCCTTAAGGTGACACGTAATATATAGATGAAAAACAGTTGGTCTCTGATTCTGGTTGTTAGGGTAAAAAATAGGGAAATTTGCCCTTGAGCTGATTCAAGATATTCTACTCAGTAATGACAGATAGAGTAGCAGTTTGTCTAAGAAAGATAATGCTGTGGAATAATGCTGTGGCTGGCTTGGATAGGGTGTGCCCCGGCCAAAACCCATGTTGAGGTTTAATTGCCAACGTAAGGATATTGAAACTTAGTGGGGTTTTTAAGAGGTATTAGGTCATGGGAGTCTATGCCATTCTGAAAAGATTAGTACATTTCCCTTCAGAATGAGTCCTTAGAAAGCACCCATGCCCTGTTGGGCCTATACTCTATGCATACATCTATTTACCCCTTCATTTTCTACATGTAATGAGGCAGCATGACACTTGTTGGATGTGGTTGCCCAAACTTGAACTTCTCAGCTTTCAAAACCATCAGTCAAAATAATATATTTTGTAAAGTACTCAGTTTCTGGTATTCTGTTAGGCAACGGAAAGTAGGCTAAGACCAATAGTATCTCTCATTTCACATGTTCTTCTTACAAAGATGATGACAATACTCTCACCAGAAAAAAAATGGGTCTACATCCCTTGCCTTTGTACTCAGACAGCCTTGAGTTTCTATATGTGGCCACGTGATGCTGTGTTACTTTTGAAGCTCAGGCACAAAAGGCTATTTGGCTGACTAGAATATTTGCTTTTAAAATCTTCAGCCATCAAATAAGAAATTTGAGTCACTGAGGAATCCATGCTGGGAGGGAACCCTACCTAGCCCATGGGAGGAAACCTAAAAAAGATATCCTGGGATTCTGCAGATAGAGATGCTGGTCCAAAGCACAGCTGCTTTGACAGCCTGTGGTTTCAGCTATAGCCACCACCGTTTGACTGCAACTGCATGAGAGAGTATGAGCCAGACCCAGCCATCTGGGCCCCTCTCAAATTCCTGACTCACAGAGACTGAGAGATAATAAGAACTGTTTATTTTTAGACTATTAACAGTAGATAACTGAACATTTGGTGTTCTGGTAACCTAATCTTTAAACAAAAATCCTCATCCTAACACCATTAATGAAATTATCTACCTTTTCTTTGTTCATTCCAAAGCCACACTTACTATATGAAATGCTTTTCTGTTCTTTGCTCTATTCCTGGACATTTTCCTCTCAACTATTGATCTATCTCCCTATCCCTACACCTTTTCTACAGCATTTTAAATAGAGCTGTTCAGTGCATTTTCATAATAAGTAGACTCTTCCCACCTTGAACTCTCCTTTTCAGTAGTGTGCCTCTTATCTGCCATATGTACTTTAGAACTGTTTTCAAGGTCAAAAAATAAACACTGAGAATTTATTTGGGTTTGTTAGCTTATTTTTACAATATTAAGATGTCCCAAGGGGCTTGATATATTTTTCCATATATTTCAGCTTTCTTCGTATAATTCACTAATTGTAGCGTTTATTTCTTTATAGAACACTGGGGGTTTCTTGGTAAATCTTTTCTCAGTATTTTCTGTTTCTGTTCCTATTGCTTTGATTTTATTCCTCTTTCTCCAAACACACACGCACATGTACATATGCACACGTAAACACACATGCACATGCACACACATGCACACACTTTTCTAACTAGCATACTGCAGAAGTACTCTTGGTTTTCATGTTGTTACCTTACAAAGCTCTCCAATTGTCATCACTTTTCAGCTTATTTTCACAAATAATCTGGATGGAGTTTTTGTTTTAAAGTAGACAATCGTATCTTCTGCAAATAACTAGAATTTTCTGCCTACTTTTCCATTTTCGCACCCCATTTCACTATTCTGTTTTGTTATGTTCCTTAAAGATTTCAGACAAAATTAATCAATAGCTATACATTTTTAAAATAAGAGCTGTTGTATTTCTTTAAAACACCTGTAGAGACAATCCTACCCATAACAGCTTTCACACTAAGGCATCAAGATCGACATCAATATCCTGTATCTAGTGCAGAAGTGGCTAAGAACACCGACTCTGCACGACATGGGCATACTTACATACCTGCAGGAAATACACTCATAAAAATATTTTTTATGTATTGTTTTTACATGTACGAATGTATTGTTTGCAGGAGTGTAAGTGTTGTTCAATGTCAGTGGAGGTCAGATCCCCTAGAACTGGAGTTAAGATGATTGCTAGTTGCCATGTGGGTGCTGGGAATTGAACCCAGGTCCTCTGCAAGAGTAGCCAGTGCTCTTAACTACTGGCCCATAATAAGATTTTTAAAACAGTGCTACTTAGAATATGTAACTGCTAAGATCTACCTTGCCTAAATTTCAAATCTGCCAAATAGCGTTTTCTTATATGACGCCAGGGATACATATATTTTTTAAATTATCTGAGTCATTAACAATAGACATAAACGTATAAAACATTCTTCTCATTTCAGTCAGAGTGCTTACACATTTTGCAAACCATAGGAAATTATCCCTGCTGTATTCAGACCCAAAGAAACACCCAGTAACACTCCTTGGTGGACAAGCAGTCAGGACAAAAAATTACAGCAAATTAGTGAAATTAGGAGTTTGGTATGTAGCTCAGTGGTAGAGCACTTGTCCAGCATTTATAAGGCTCTAAATTCAATCCAGATTCACCACTATGACAGCAAAAAGCTTACAGTGAATCTAAGGTAGAGAATTAGGATGTCATGTACACAAATAGTATATGACTCCATGTTAGATGACTTCAAAAACGTTTAAGCAAAATGTCATGAGAAGAAATCATCAATAATCTCTGAGAGAGACAGGGGTGACCTTTCAGTGGGAGTCAGAAGTATAGATGCCAACCTAAGAAAATAATGCAGGTCAGAAAGCTGGAAGGAAGGAGAACAGCGAGGACCCCAGACAGTAGAAAGTAGAAAATGAAATGATAATCAAAGAGCAGAATTTCACACTAAGAACACAGACAAGAAGAGTAATTAACATGAAAAGGAACTTCCCCTGTGGCCAGCACCGTCTGCAGATGCTTCCCTTGTGGTCTGTCACTAGGGATCTCAGTGACAAGCATAGGTTTGGGTCATGGAAGTTTGTGTCAGTTTCCAACAGAAAGATGACATGATCCAAGAATTTTAAGAAGAAAAACGGCAGGATCTTCCAAAACTGTGAACGAGAGAACCTGGAAACCACAGAGGCATTTACAAGGCTTGCTGAGAATTGTAATCCTCACTATGCAGAGTTTCTGCTCAGCAGCCTCTAGCCTCGAGGCATCCTCACCCCACCACACATCTTCAGTTGATCTAACTACTCTAAAGCCCTTCAAACACCCATGCTGTTGTTAATCTACGCCAGAAGGGTCACTCTACACTTCTTCATTTTGTGAATCTTAACCTGTTCTGGGCTTGATTAGTTATTTCATCTCAACAAAAGGAAGTCTCTCAGACCTCAGTGAGATTAGCTGTCATATTCTGCTTTAATTAAATGTTTAAACTTGTTAGTGCCTGTAAGTTATGAAATATTTGTAGGTAGGGTTTAGGTCCTATTTATATTTTCAATATCAAGCACGGTGTCTCAGCAGGCCCATAATGGATGCATTAAGTCGATACCAAGAGGGACAGAAGGACCATAGACTAACAGGGAAGACTTGCAACTGAAACCGACAACTTTGAAATGCATAAGATCGGCAGTTCTGGAATGATCTCTAGCCGTGCTGGGTAGTACATGATCATCTGTAACTTGTTCTGGCCTCACAATTTGTCTTGCCTCCTGATAACAATAGTCCTATCATGTGGACCCCAAAGTTGGGCATGTGACCCGTTAGAACAGTGCTCCTTTCTAGGGCACAAAGCATATCACACGGGCTATCTAATGGGAATCCTTCCCTAAGACTGATTTATTTCAGCTGTGAAGCAATTCCTTATTGCTCAGTGGTCAGGTTGGGAAAAAAAAAAGCAAAGGGGGACTGCACAGATGGTTCACCAGTTAAGAACACTGGCCACTCTTCCAGAGGACCCTGAGTCAGTACCCAATACCCACATAGCAGCTGACAACCATCCATAAATCCAGTTCCAGGTGGTCCCACACTCTTTCTGACCTCTGCAGGCATTGCACAACAGAGGTGTATTGATATACATGCAGACAAAACTTTCATATGCATAAAATGAAAATTAATTTTTAAAAGAAAATCTTAAAAAGTGAATCACTACAATGTGAGCCTTGAGGGAAAAAAGGCATTTTCAGTTTCACTTATAGTGGAACAGCATGGACACGAAACAGGCACTGTAAAATACGTCTCCCGAATGCATCCACAGCTTCCAGCAGCACTGTCTTCAGACACAGCTGGGGTCTTGACCACTGCTATATAGGAGTCTTAACTGATAAAGAAGTCAGTCCAGGGGCTTCATTACATTAGTACAAATTTTACCAAAATATACTAAGAAAAAAATTGACCATTTAAAGATAGCTGCTATCTTTACTAATACCATTGCGTCCAAATAAGGACATGCTAGGAAAGATTAATCTCAAAAGAAATCTTTTATTTATATGTAGTTCATCTGAGTATCCGAAGAATGTCTCTGCTACCTATGAGAAACAAAGGTTAGGACTTGGGTATATCTCTTCTGGAACACTATTCAATCCAAGTCCTAGACCTCAGTATTTATGATTGTGAGCTCACTGAGGAAGAGGGATTCTGCATAGATAATTTTGTTCAAGATTTCAAGATGAATCATTCTGGACTTTGTGTGTAACCTAAATCCAGCCAGGTGTTGTTATGAGAAAAAGCAGAGACGATTTGTGACAGGTAGGAATCTTGTTTGTCAGGGTGGTTGGATTGTGAGATACTTATAAAGCACACTTCTATTTGTTTCACATTCTAGCAAATAACTTGACTTTGTAGGAACTTTGCCCATACATTGAGACTTTGTGTGAGACTCAGTCAATATAGTGGAAGAAATTTCAAGGCATACTAGCTGTGGTACAGGAGTAATGGCTACTTTCACTCAGATTTGTAGTAAGAATCAGAAGAAAAATAGCAGAGGATTGATAAACTTGTATTTTGCCAGTATAAATTTACTATTAAACTTAGGCCCAAGGAAAATGTAGTTGCTGAAGATATCAGTGCTACCAGAAAGTCAAATCTTAACATCAAATCCATAGGAAAGAGGCCTTGAAGCCATCTCAGGAATTGGCTGGACCTCACCCACGGAAGGTTGAGGGATATACATGTTTATTTGAAAGACTTTGCCTTGAGAAGAACATTCCAGGGTGCCCTCTTGTTCAGAGGCAGGGGTGCTGCCTGGAGATATGTTTCCTGCTGTTTAGCCAGCTATCCATGCAGGCAGAGGCTACTGCAGCCATGATCCAAGTGGGCCTGGCTACCACTCAGGCTGGTGGCATACCTTAGAGTTGTCCATGTTATGCTGGCCTGTAAGCCACTCAGAATGCAAGACTTGTGGAGTCAGAGAGGCTTCAATTAAGGGTTCAAAGGAGGATCTGAGAGACCAGGCAAGGCATGGTGAAGCTGGAGTTCCTACAGGCATCCCTTGTAAGGGCAATGCATGAATCTGTTGAGAGTGAAGTTGAAGGTGCGATGAGATCCAACATGCTAAAGATAACAAAGACACGGAGCATCTGTCAAGGAAAGCTGCTGACATCCAGCAGAGTGAGCCCAGGAAGGAGCAGGGGTGCATCTCCACACAATCAAAGGTTGGGGGCGGGGGGCAGGGACTTCCCACCCTTTGGAACTTTGAAACTCAAAACACATTACCTATCCCCAGACACTAGACATGGAACCACAGCATATAATGTTTGCCCTGCTGGATTTTAATTTCATTTTGAACCCAGCCCTCTGTTCAATATCTCTATTCTTCCATTTAGAACTGAAATGTTTATTTTGAGTCATTCTGTGCTGGAAGTATGTAATTTGCTCTTTTAATTTTACTGGGTCTTGTAGCTAAGAAATTGCCTTGAGTCTCAGAGGAGATTTTGAATTTGAACTTTTGAATAATGCTGAACTGTTAAGGCTGTGGGAACTCTTGGAGATGGAATAAATACATTTTCATTATGGAATGGATATGACCCTTTGAGGGACAAGAGTTGAGTATTTTGGCTTGAATATGAAGGGTTCCCAAAGGCACATATATCGAAGCAGTGGTGTTTGGATAATTTCACTGATGAACTCATAGCTAAATGGACTCATGAGGTTGCACCTATTTGCAGGAAATATGCCCATGGGACTTGTCCTTGAAGCATATCTTATCTCTGGCTTCTAGTTCTGGGTCTGTACTTCCTGGATGCCATGAGGTTGGCAGCCTTCCTCCGCCATGGCTTTCTGCCATGAAATTCTGCCCTGCCACAAACCTAAAAGCAATGGAGCTAGTTTACCATGGCCTGGAACCTCTGAAACCATGAGCCAAAACAAACTCTTCCTCCCTTACCTTGCTTTTCTCAGGTATTTTATAACAGTACTACAAAGCTGACTGACCCAAGTGAGGGATCATGTAAAGACAGAGACATAGATGAGAGTTATACAACTATAAGCTACAAAACACCAAAGATTGCCTAAAGCCACCAGAAGATAGGAGAGAGGACTGGAATACAATTTTCCTTTAACGATTTCAGGGGAAACTAACCATGCTGATGCCTTGCTATTAAAATTCTTGCCTGCAGAACTGATAGAGACTACATTTCTATTACTGAGGCACCTAGTTAGCAGTATTTTTTTATGGATGGTGTCAGAAACTTACACAAGGGATGGAAGCCTTCAAGCTGAATACTCACAATCATAAAAATGTCAGAAATTGAAGGGCCCTATAGTCTGAGAAAAGCCATTGTATTTGGTATTTTGTGCTAGCAGAGTATCAAAGTTATAATAATTCCAACCTTCTATTTCTTATAGTTGAGAGCTGGTGATCTTATACAGCCATAAGCTATATTTCAATCAAGTGTCTTTGACCAGATTTATTCCTGATCCAGAAACCAGAGTGATAAAATTTTATATTACTTGCTTTACCAATCTCATTGATATAAAATCATGATCTTATAGGAAGTGACTTCAACTTTTTCCTTTTCCTATATTATCTATAGCTCATATTAGCTTGTTTACTTGAGTGGGTTTGTAATAATCTTATAAATCTACTCAAATGATCTATGAATGAAAATAAAATTCAGAGCTACTGATGTAGCTACATTTTTTGCCATGATTTCAGTATGAACTAAACATCTCATGGTTCATAAGCACATACAAATTCTTTGTTGTAGAGAAAAGAATTAAAATTTAAAACTGTTTTTAAAGTTTATTTTAATAATATGCGGGAACAAATGTGCATGTCTGACTCTGAGTATTTGCAAGATAAGCCCAATATTTTGTTTTAACATTTCCCCATCAAACATAGTAAAAAATTTGGGTTGTTGTTGTTCTGCAATCTGACATTTAGGCTTATGTTTTTAAAATTTTTATGTTTCTCATGTTTCTGATTCATTATGTGGTGCAGCGAGAGCATCTCTGTCTCACTTAGCATTCTGTTGAATCTGCATAGCTCTTGCTACTTGAAATGTATATACTCTCTTCTTCCAGCATAAAAATCAGCCATTAAGTTGGAATGATGGGGCAGTGATTCCTGGGTTTTATAGAGATTAGCCAGGCTTACTTCCTCCTACAGAGGCCATCTAACTGACTAGCTACACATTGATGACCAAATAAAACATTGACAGACGCAAGAAAATCTTGTGTCCTGTCAGACATCCATTGTATTTTTCCAAATACAGTAAATAATCTTTGGCTTTTTAAGAAACTGTTGAGAAATGCTTCTATCCATTAATTAATAAAGGCGCTAGGGGAAGTCCTTAACCAGGATGCGGATGGATAGTGATTTAGGAAACCAAAGGCTAGAAACAGAGCTACTTCGTATTAATGAGGTTTTAGAGTAACTTGATGCATGATAGTACTAGCTGAAATTGAATGGAACAATCAAAGTTCATTGCTAGGCATGCTTTCCTAAGCAAGAAATAGTGGAGATATACACTTTACAAATATATATACAAACACTTTCCTACACCTCCATCCTTGCCCTTTCTTTAAAGTATGTCTTCTCAATGAGCATTATCCTTTTATTTTGTTTTCTTAAAGAGAAATGCAAATTGACAGCTTTTCCTAAAGAAAGTATTTATGATATCGATAATATAGAAAGCTAAAACTTCTCATCTAAATAATACTTTATATATAATCCTACTTTAAAAAAAAATCACAATACTTTAAAGTCCTTTCAGTGACAAGGAAAATCATCAAGTTGGGCAGCTGTTTACTTTTCATAGTCAATGCCATTAAAATTAAGCCAGAATTCAATTTACAGAAATTTTTCAGTTAAATTATTTATAGTGGAAAATTCTTTGAATCTTGCTCAAGTGAAACAAATGAAATTTAACTCATCAGATGATGGGACTGGCATAAAAATCTTAAGAGGAAATGTAAGAGAGAAATGGAAACTGAAGACTCAAGTATCATGGACCTCAGAGCCCCACAGTGTCCTCTCTTCTTAGAAGTCTCTAACGAAAACAGAGACCTGACTTTAATCTTGCCTTCCCTGATATGTCTCTTGCTCTGGGGGAAAAAAATCATGTGTCCTTTCTGAACATCAATTTCCTCATCTATCCTAAATGACGTTTAGATATTGTGCATAAAAAGAACTAGCCCTACTCCTACAACAAGAGTTTCAGAAAAATAAAGCAAAAACCATATGTTCAAATGGCTGGTGCATTTTTAAACACTACAGAGATGGCATGCTTTAGAAGATACATACAAGATCCAGACTTCCAGTCTAGATGCCTCTTGGAGTATCTTCCCAAACAGTCTTTCTAGATGCCCCTATTTACTGGATTACTAAAAAGCATAAAGTTTGACAACATTGTTGAAATGCACATCATTGAGCCTTTTGTATTGTCTGATATAATCCCCATAACAATTCTGAGAGAGAAATTTTACTAACTATACTTCATAAAAGAAGGAAAAGAGTCAGAGCTGGAGATATGGCTCAGCAGTTAAGAGCACTAACTGTTCTTGCAGAAGACCCAGGTTCAAATCTCAGTACCCATATAGTGGCTAGCAACTGTCTGTACCTCCAGTTCTAGGGGATCCAACACCTTTGTCTGTCCTCCGAGGGTATTGCACAACATGAGTGCACTTGCCTATATGCATGCAATACATGTATACACATAAAATAAAAATAAAAACAGAAAAAATGTTAATAAAAACAGAAACAGTCAATATTGACCAACTTGTTTAACATCATTCAGCACTAAGAAGAGAGATAAAAGTTCATCTAGCTCTGGTGCAATGTCCACATGATTTCCAAGCAAATCTACAGCCCATGCATGTGTCTCCTTTCTAAGTACAAAGTGGGACACTCAGAAGTGAAGTATAAACATAACCACAATCGCTTTCCATATTCAAAGGCAGATGCTTAGCTTTGGCATTATTAGGCAGCATGTGCCATCCAGTGAAGGTGCAAAGCCGAGCTGCCAGGTGAACCAGAGCTCCCTACATCATCGTAGGTCTTGAGAACAAAACTGTAATTATGATTGGATAAGGGCAGTTGAAGAAGGACAAATAACTGGTGATGAAGTGAGTGGCAGAAAGTATAAAATGCATTAGGAACCAGGGCTGACTCTAAGTCATAGTTGGTTCATTCTCAGCAAGTAGGTTACACATTTGGGCCCCATATAACACAGTCAGTCATAGCTTGAATGTGATTGAAAATGTGGAAAAGACATAATACTTCTCTAATGATGTCTACAAAATATAATTCATTCTCTCTCTCTCTCTCTTTCTCTCTCTCTTCCTTTGGTCACAAATAGAATGAAGAAAAATGAGCTACTATGAGAAATTGTATAGTTTAAATACAAATCTCAATCACAATTTAGGGTCCATGTATTTCTTCAGAAAAAAATTCCAGGGGCTTATGAAATGGCTCATTTTCTTTCTCCCAAACCTGACAACCTGGTTTGGAATTCCCTGTAGTGGAAGGAGAAAACCAACACCCTCATGTTGTCCTCTGACCACACACGTGTGTTGTGACAGGCTCCCCCCAAAATACATTTTTTAATGTAAAAAGCTTAGATGCCTGTATTTTTAGCACTAGGAAAATATTAAGTGTCATTCGGTTTTTTGTTTGGTTTTGGTTTTGGTTTAGGGACTGTTTTTTTATGGGGGGTTCTTTTAATTGGTCTTATTATAGACATGGGACAATTTTATTTCAAATGCTTTGTGAAGAACCAGTTCAAATGTAAAACCCCGAATACTTTATTATGAAGTCAATGAAACTGTGTCATTAGCTTTGCTTGTTACTTAGCAAAGGAGTGCAGCAGCACTTAAAAGCATCTAGAAAACCAAGTTCCTCAGAAAAAGTAATAATTGTTTTGCAAATTAAAATCCTTTTTCCTCAGTCCAGTCCACAACTTCATCTTTAGATGCAAATGTAGTGTGCAAAGTGAATAACAGGAAGGAGGGAGTACAGAGCGTCATTTTGCCTGAGTGCTAACAAAACATTGTCTCTTAACAGTTATTAATTTCTAGTCAAATTATCCTAAAATAGGGTCAAAGAGAACTAATGGTTTCACTTTGCCTTCCAGGAAGTGCTGTGTTTCCGTGGCCAGAATGAAGTGTGAAGAACATTGTAGCAGAAATCAGGAGCCCCATGTGCCCTCTCCAGAACGCATCAGCCAGATTAGTGTGACCGACACTTTCCTGTGTCTCAGGTCATTCACCAACGAAACTATCAGAGTTGTTTGTTTATTCTGATCTGCACTGAATGAAGTACTCAAAGTTCTAACATCTACACATACAAATTCCTGGCTATGTGTCAATGACCAAAGAGTAAAGATCTTTTACTCTTTTTATTCTCTTTTGTTTGTAACTTTTTTGATTCCGAATCTTTTTAATATGCTACATTTTTATTCTTTGAGAATTTCATCCATGTATACAATGTATTTCTATTACATCCAGCCCACTCTCTCTTCAGATTCCCAGACCCCAACACCACCACAGCCCCCTTCCAACTTCATTATTTTCTTTATAATCACAGAATCCAATTAGTGTGCTTATATGCCCATGGGTGTAGGGCCATTCACTGGAGCATGGGAAACGGACCAGGGGCCACACCCCTGAGGAAAACTAACTCCCTCTCCTCAAGCAGCCATCACCTGCCAATTGTTCAGTTAGGTGTGGGAGTCTCATGAGCCCCCCTCCACCCATGCTGGACCATTGACTAGCCTTAATCATGTACAGGTGTTGTGCATGCAACAACAGTTAGTGTGAGTTCCTGAGTGCAATGACCAAGTCATGTCTAGAAGACAGTTCTACAGCAGTCCTCCCGTATCTCTGGACTGAGCAGTCTTTCCACCCCTTCTTCCTTATGTTTCCCAATTTTTGTAGGAAAAGGTGCAGTGTGGGATGCTCAACCCTAAATGGAGACATCTACTGGAAAACCCTTTCTCTTAAGCCTCAGAGAACAACATGAATTTGGAATTTTAGCACACTAAAAACAATAATTTAGAAATAAGGGAGATTTAGAATGCTATTTATATAAAGCTTGACTTCCTAACTGGAAACTGGATTGCCCTTGTGATTTAGCTTATATCATGGTAACCGTTTTTTCAACTTATGTGCAATCTTTTCAGGTAGCTCTCAAAAAATGTAAAGATTCAATTTTGTGTTGTAGCATGAATATACTGTCAAGCAATCCATTTTGGGTTTTTAAATTTTTTGGCACCTACAAAGTACATCAGAAAGGCACTCGGGACTTCGTAGTTGAATTTGCAATTCAATCAAAGAAGATTTCAACTCAGAAGACATTACTCCTTGAGCAAGACATGCCCCTGAGCAAGTTACTGCCTCTCTTTGTATGCGAGCATCATCTCCTCAAAAATGGTTGAAAGTAATGTCTACTATTATGAAATAGCAACAAAAATTATTGTGATGCCTAAGAGAAATGGGTAGGAAAGTGGCTTCCTTAACCACAAAACACCTTCATGATCTATATTTTCAACAGCTTTATTGAGATGTAATTTATATACCATATATTTTTCCTACTTAAAATACACAGCTAAGTGCTTTTTAGCATGGAACATTTAAACCTAATATCAATTAGCAGTCACTCTCAGTCTGTCTCATCATTATCCACAGCTCTTTTTTGTTTTCTTTTTTAAATTAATATACAGACTATGGGGTAGCATTATCATAATTTCATGAATACTTTGTTGTGTTGATTCTCCACCCCCCTCTTTTCCCACCCCTTGCTCTGCCCAGGGTATCCCCTTCCTACCCCCTCAGCCTGTTCTACTTCCTTGTACATGTATTCTATTGTCCTTTTTTGTCTACTTCCCCTCCTTAAGCCCTCCTTTTCCTGTCTGACGATCCTCTTTCTCGTTTTGTGACTCATACCCACATGCACAAACACACATATATAATATGTAAAAGTTACTATCTCAGACCTGCATGTAGTACTTGTCTTTCTGAATCTGGGTTACTTTACTTGATGTGACAGTTTCCAGGTCCATCCATTTACCTGCAAATATCACGACTTCATTTTTCTTTGTGGTGAAATAAAATTCCATTGTATATATGTACCCAGTTCTTCTTTGGCATCCAGTGGTCTAATTTCCATTCTTAGAAATATGCCATTCTGGCATTTCATATAAATGGAATCTTATAGTATATAATCATTTGTAACTTCTATTTACCATAATGTTTATGATGTCTATCCATGCTATAGCATATGTGACTACTTCATTCATTTACATTGACAAATAATATAAGTCTACCACACCTCATTTATCTATTCATGAGTTAATGGACATCAGGGTCACTTCTGCTTTGGGGCTACTGTGAACAATGCTGCTATCAACATGCTTGTGAAAGTTCTGTGTAGTCATATCCAAGATTTCTCTTGGCATATAGGAATGTAACAGCTGAATTCTATGTTAACTCTTTGTCTAACAGTTTGATTAATTAACAAATTGTTTTCTAAGGTGGTATTCCATTTTATATCCACCAATATTTTATAAGAATATGAATTTCTATAGGGCTGGAGAGATGGCTCAGCAGTTAAGACCACTGGCTGCTTGTGCAGAGAACCAGGGTTCAGTTTATAATGCCCAAACAGCTGATAACAATTGCCCACAACTCTGGTTCCAGGAGATCCAATGCTCTTTTCTGCCCTCTATAGGCATTACATGACAAGAGTGTACTTATATAGATGCAGGCATTACACACAAGATTTTAAAAGATAATAAATAAAAATTTTAAAAGAATATCAATTTCTCCTTATCTTTGCCAATACTTCCTATTGCCTGTCTTTTTTACTATAACCCACCCTGATAGATGTGATGTGCTATTCCACTCTGGTTTAATTTGCCTTTCCCTAATGACCTATGGTGTTGTATATCTTTCAAAGCATATCAGCCTTGAAATAGCAAAGGAAAGAAAAGGGAGAGAGAGAGAGAGAGAGAGATATTGATTGTGGGAAAGGGAGAAAAAGGGAGGGAATGAAAGAAAGAAAAGAGAGAGAAGGGGAAAGCTGATACCAACCCTGCATTAAGGTCATCTCTACTCTGGGTTATCTTTGTAGAAGAAAGAGAAACAGGAAAAAGTTTCTTGCCTACAACTCTGCAACCGACTCCTATAGATTCTGTCCAATGAGGAAATCTCTGAACATTTAGTGCTCTTCTAACTTGTGTAACATCCTTCTGGTACCCTCGTTAATTAATGAGTTAAATTAAATCTCATTAAATGAAATACACAAATATTACCCTTGGTCTCTGTACACAGCTCACTGGTACAGCACTTAGCACTTGCCTGCTTGCATAAAGCACTGAGTTATAGTCGCAGGACCAGAAAAAAAATCATCCTTGCCAATAATGGTGGCTCACACCTCTTTAATCCCAGGAAGTGGGAGGTAAAGGCAGCAGGATTGTGAGTTAGAGACCAACATGGGTTACATAGCAAACCGTTGTCTCAAACAGCAACAGTTAAATATTGTCATTTGAAACAAATGTTGAATATTACTTGGACAATATAATTACTACCTTCGCCTATCTCTCCTTTTCCTAACTTGTCTTACCTTTTTATGGTATTTTTATATCCAGAGTAAAAAGTAAAATGGACACTGAACACAACTGAAGCACATGACAAATGAGGAAGACCATCATAATTATGCAATGTCATTATGTCACATCAACCAGAAACTATATTACTGAGAAGAATGTTCCAGAAACTGTTCTCATAAGCTAAAGATACATATATCCATAAAAGTTACCACCTATTACCTAATTCAAATTTAAGTTTTTATATAATTAAGATTCTAATAAATTGAAAAAGCTCTGTAATAAACTATTCGCTTTGTGCCTATTATAAATGTATCAAAAATAGTATTATTTTGTTTTTTAAGACTAAATCATAAGATACCAAGGTATTGAAATATTTTTCCTGATTTTCTTAAGCAACAATTCAATGTCAGTGAACATCCAGAACAACATGAAGGACTTAATCAACACTTGCAAAACGCACCAGAAAACACACTGAACAAGGCAAGATAATTTTAAGCAAATATGTACTGTGTTTGTAAGCCATAAATTTATTGAAAGAAGGTTAATTCTGGAATATAGTGTAAAATAGTAGTTTTAACCTTAGGAAAAAGCAACTTATCTCCATGTCGCGCCAAGGTGAATCTGTGCCTGATACATTTTAGTAGAATAAACACATCTGGCCCTATTTTAATATAGCAAGAAGCAGAGAGAAATCAGATAGATGAAGTAAATAATCTAATACAGTAGATGATCCAAAGTCATCTTCATTTTTTCCCAACAGTAAAAACAAATTACTTTGCTTCCTTGCCTTGGCATTTATGAATGCTAATTTAATCACAAAAATTTAGACTTCAAGTGAGAGAATTCAAAACCACATTGTGAACATGATTTTCACATAAGGTTTGATCCTTTTTCCCAAATTAGAAAGTAAAATAAAAAAAAATTCCATGCTCGTATTAGACCCTGGGCAAAATCAGCATAGTTCTGCCATCTCCTGTTAAGTTGATTCAGGGCTCTGGGGAGCCATGTCACCATCTGGACTGGAGTGCATATGGTCAAAAGAGGCCTGAGAGAGCATCTTCAAGAAGACCCCAGCTGACTGAGCAGCCACCTGTTACCGAGATGAGCCAGGGCAGAATGCTGTATGTTATATTCATCACAGTCTGTCTGTTCTTGGTCTCCAGATAGTCAATTCTTTCACCACAAGACACTAAGAGGAGAGGATTGACTGAGTGGGGTTGGAACCCACCAGTCCACCTAACAGAACAGTGTAGAAGACAATCTATGATGAGTGATAGACAAAGAGGTCAATCTGGGAAGGTCAGGAAGGTAGGACTGCAGGCTCTGAAAGGCAGGGAGGTGGGAATTATCCAGATCACAGAAGCTTGGAGACACAAGTGTGGCAACAGTGAATAGTGTTAGGAATACAGAATC
The DNA here is from genome assembly GCA_035773235.1 of Eospalax fontanierii. Taxonomy (NCBI): domain Eukaryota; kingdom Metazoa; phylum Chordata; class Mammalia; order Rodentia; family Spalacidae; genus Eospalax; species Eospalax fontanierii. Next base: position 34,755,333 of record CM069537.1, on the reverse strand, counting down.
TGTGCAAAGAGGCTTATTTAATGTCCCATGGGACAAAATGTGGAATGGTGGTGATGGCAACAGAAGAGACTTTGATGCTAAGCCCAACCCCAGGACCAGTAGCTGGTGACAGGCTACTGTTGTCTTTGGTGACTCCTGAGAAATTGACATCAAATAGACATAAGCAGACTAATCCCCAGAGGTGTCTACAAATAAACAGGAGAAATTGCAAATGGAAGCAGGAAAACCTAAAGCCCCCAGGAGCGTAATTCAGGCATTAGCATTAATGTAGCTTCATTGTGTACAGAGACCAGAGGGGCCTGTACATGACCAGGGGACAACTCAGCTTTCAGGTACTCAATACTGGGGAGGAAATGAAAGTGAGAGTCAAGCTATATCATCACCTCCAGTCGTGTTAAGCACACACAGTTGGTGACAAATTCTACTAATAAAGGACAACACGAGTCTGTCACCAGAATAATTTATAACCTATAGCTACTTTTTTGTTGAGGCTTTATCTTTGTAATTATTTTCATAACTATTGAGTTTTAGCCATATATTAAAGTATTTGTCCTTTTTGTTATAGAATTCTATCTCATACGGTTGCAAAATTTTGTGCCTTTTTATCACTAGTACTGACATTTGGTACATAAGCATGTCCCACTAGACATGGTTCAGTTCAAGTCCTAAGAAATGCATCTGTGACTTCTGAATTATCCCACCAAGCTTGTGTTTTCTTGGTTTTGCCTAAAGTCAAATGGAAGGATCAGGTGACACAGGATTGAAAAACAGAATAAATACATTTGATATGCCTGGACCATATGTAAGAGCCCAGCCATCTTTTCCCCATTTTCTAATATGTATATGGTCTTCAACTATTGCAGGAACTCTTATGAGGGAAAGAGGCTTTAAAAAATTCTCAGAATAATAAAGTCTGAGCAGATGTCCAGGCAAAAGATAAAATAAAACCCTAAGTAAAGTGTGGAGATTTATTGATGCGCTTTAGCAAGCTGTAATAGAAAATGTTGAGGACCTTAAACTACAACACTTAAAAAGGTAAAAAGTCTTAGTCTCATCCCACAGGGCTCAATAAATCACATCGTTCCAGTTGCCTTTAGCAAGTTTCTTCACTTACCATGAGTTGTCAGTACGTATTAAGTACAATTCATGATATGTAAAATAGTTTCTCCTACAGACATATTGTTATATGTAAACATACTAGACAAGCATTTAAGTATTAATTTATAGTCTGTAATACCATTGTGTTGTGGTGAGGATTGAAACCAGGGCCCCACAAATGCTTCCAAACCATTCTAAAAGTGAGCTATATCCCCAGCCATGCAAAAGTTTATTTTAAAGCTATTATGTACAAAGAAACATAATTATATTATGTATTTTTAAAACCTTATTTTGAAACACTGATGAAATAACTACAAGGAGTCAATCAAATTTCATGGGAAATTAAATAATAGTGAACCATAATCTGTAGTTATAGCTACTGCTGAAAAGATCAGAACTTTCCAAACACGATGACAGAGATATGACCAATAAGATTTAAGTTATTTACCTGCTACCAGGAATTAACTTAGTAAATGCACACTGAACATCAACTATAGTCTAGTTACTAGACAGCTCCTGTGCCCACTGTTAGTAAAGAAACGGACAAGCAAAAACCAGCTAAAAGGCACAACAGAATTAATCACTTACATATGTCACACCCACTGGATGGGCATTGTCAACCAATTGTAAATTACAAGTGCTGGCAATAATATGGAAAAAAATGGAAATCATGTGCGGTGTTGGTGGGATTATACATGGTGAATTCACCATAGAATACAGCATGATGTCAGCTCCAAAAGTTAAAAACAGAACTACCTCTGACTGACTCAGGAACACTTTCTCTAAATACAGATCCTTAAAAAACAAAGTATTGAAGAGTTAGGACACACTGTTTTTGCTACAATATTATTCTCAACAGTTAAGCTACAAAAGCAATTAAACATCCACCCTTAGGTGAATGGATGACTCTACAATGTACATTTCAGTGAAATACCCAGTCTTTTGAAAAGAAGGAAAGTGTGTCATGGCACAACACATAAGAAATTTGAGACATGATTCTCAGTGAAGCACACCAGCCACATAATGACAAATACTGTATGATTTTACTTAAACTTTTACTTTTTACTTTTAACTAAAGTAATGAAACTAATAAAAGGAGATGGAGGAATAGCAATTGCCAGGAACTAGGAGGAGAGGGATATGGAGAGCTGTTATTTCATGGACGCAGAATTTCAGTCATGCAAGATGAACAGTGGCATCCGTCTTTCATCACTTGCACACTGTTACTTGCTTTCTTTAATCAAAATAGAAAAAGTATCTTAAATTTAAAAGAGGCAATTTTTGTCCAACACAAAACAAGGATAATTTATAACCCTGGAGATTACAGTTTCAGAATAATGGCAGCATTTGACCTGAGTTTTGAATAGTGAATAAAATTTTGATTTCCAAATGTTATAGAAAAGTAGGAAGAAAAAGTCAAGAGTTGAAAGTTCTTGGAGCTGGAGGAGCAAACAACCTGAGGGGCTGGAACGTGGCCTGGAGAAGTGTCAGATCAGACCATTTATCAAACAAGTTCCTTTAAAGGACAATAACATCTCCCCTATAACCTGTAACAATTTATAGCTATTTCATCAGGAGAGAATGCATTTTACTTTCTCCTGTAAAACTCCTAGATGTCCCAGCTTATATACTACCCCACCTAGAAAGTACAAAAAGAATTAAGATGTTGATTCCAACTAATCCTAAATTTTTGCCTTTCAATTTTAAGCAGTTATTTTTCGTGATCTCAACATAAGAAGAGTAGGTGTGGAAAATTCTAGTAAAGAGAGGAAAAAGGAGCAGGAAGCTCATTATTGAGTTTGTAATTCTGATGCATAAAAGGGTACATTTTGGTGTTGTCAAGGTCTTTTATTCTAAGACAGCTACCAACATTAAAGGCCAAATCTTATTCCTGTCTAACTTGACAATAACATTGAGGATAAAGTTTTAAATGAGGAAGAACTGAAAGCAACGTAACAAATTTAGGTTTGCACATGTTTGAGGTGCCTATGAGATGTCAGATGGAAATGTTGCACAATCAATTAAAATAAGCTGAGCTCCGGAAAGTTGACTAGAGTGAAAGGTTGGGAGGCATGATGAGTTGATATAATTACCCACAAAGAATATATAAGAGAAAAGAATAAGCAGCTGTGCTAACATTCCAGGAAGCACAGCAACTGGGAATTGGACAGAGGATATAGAGAAAATATTCAGCTCAGTCAAATCCAAGGTGAGAGATGACTCAGAAACAAAGCGGTGGGGTCTAAGCTACAAAAAAATTAGGAAAGAAGAAGGAAGGGAGTGAGAGAGGGAGAATGAAAGAGGGTGGAAGGAAGAGAGAGAGGGAGGGAGGACTGCCATACCGTCATATGAGCTACACAGAAGAAAAATTAAAACATGACTACTCAAATGACTCATGATGTGGTTAAATTACTAGACAAGTCTAAGCAAAATAGTGAGTGGATTCAAGGGTCTATGGCTCTGAAAATACGATGAAAACCTGAAATCTTCCCACAACAAAATATTAAACAAAGAAATAAATAATAATCTGGTTATAATTTAGTTTTCATCAAATACATTGTTAGACTCAGAAAAAAAGTCAAGTGAAATGTTCAGGTGCCAAAGACAACTTCTCCAAGCCCCATGTAATGACACTGACTAATGCTCTGACTGAGAAGAGGAGAGAGGGAGGGTCCTTAACACCGTTAACTAGTTTTGGATTAGACAGATGGGGGAGAAAGAAAGAGAAGAAAGAAGAATGAAAGAGGGTGCACTGCTTTGTTTGTAATGAGCTCCACCTCACGAGAAGGGCTCTCAAGTGTCTGTATCCCCAATCAGTTACAGGGCAGACTGGCAAGAATTCACCCACCAACATAGGGAGAAGGCAGTGGTTTATTTAACTCTTCCTGGGCACTGAGTGAGTAGAATATCAAGCAAGTCCTTAGAAATATCAAAACAAATATGCAGAAACTCAACAACAAGAAATTAACATAAAACCATTTTTCAAATCAACATTTTTCTGAGCTTCTGAAATAAAGACTTACAGAGATTCTCAACCTCCCTTTCTCCCTCCCTCCCTCCCTCCCTCCCTCCCGCTCTTATCCCCTCTCCATCTCTCTCTCACACACATAATTAAAAGTTAATTCATAATTAAACATTATATGATAATTAAATATCTCACAAAGTTTAAGAAGTAGCATAAATTTAAAGCATAGTATTAGAACTTTGAAAAATATATGTAAGTTAAATTTGAAAAACATGCCAAATTCATTTAGGCTAAAAAAGTAAACTAAAATTTAAAAACTGAAAATAGCAACAAAAATAAGAAACATGGAAAAGAATCAGAGAACCGATTCCATAAATTAATAATATAGGTATAATAAATAATTTATTAGAATAAAACTTTCTAAATGATACAACTGACTAATGAACTCACAAAGAAATTAAGAAAGAAAGAATCAAGTGCAAAGTTTTTGAACTGGAGACAAACAATAGTTCAAGGAAGACATGCCAATTGCTTCAAGTATTAACTGTCTTCAAGGAAGCCATGACATGCTCATGTTAGGATAATTCTAGAAGGGTTGTTTATCATAAATATTGTCTTTAACAAAGTAGAGACAGAGAATCAAAAAGAGGTGGAGGAGGACGCAGAAATCTCTAATTATAAGCAATGAAGCTAAAACCAGGGTTGCACACAATGGCATATCAGCCTTTTATGGTAAACACAGAGAAATACCATTTGCTTCATATGCCATATGAATTATTCTTAAAAAAAAAACAATCAACAGAAGCATTGTGGAGAACTTGCATATGCCTGGGACTGTGCTAAATTTATATTACTGAACCTCTTAATAACTCTATGATTAGAGTCTCGCTGAGAAATCTGTCTGATAAATACCACAATCCCTCTCCCTTAGTCTCAGGATACTTGCCTCTGTTGATTAAAATCAGGAAACCAGAAGACCAGGGATCACACTAAGAAAAAAAGAATTAAAAAAGAGTCTTTGGATCAAAGACCAAGAAGAACATAGATTCAACCAAGGCCCGGGCTTTCCATAAAGTTAGAATTAACGTAAACTAAAAATGAAGATCTGATTTCAGACATCTCACCAAGCCGTCATCATATAAGCTGCCTGTGGGAAGAAACGGCACTGTTGAGACCAGGGCAAAAATCCGGTTCACTGAGCACTTCAAATTCTCACTCAAAATTAATAAGACAGAATTCTGGACTTATTAAAACGAAGATTTTATGAACTATTGGCTATTTCTTAGTGAAAAAATCTGTTAAGAGTGTTCCCGGCTTTATGACTAATGCTGCGGTGCGAGGTGGCTGTGACACAAGCAAAGGCAAAGACAAGAACAAAGTTTGCTTAGTTTCCAATACCTGAAAAGGCAAAGATCTGGGAACACTGGAGCAGGGTTCCATGGCAAAACTCCGCCCGAGCAGAGCACTGGCTGCTTACCCTCCGGGACATCCGCATGCTTCAGCCCGGCTTGTGTACCTGTCCCCCTAGGGTGCTCCTCTCCCAGCAGGCTTCAGTCCTTCCCACACAGGCTTCGTTTCACCCATTAAGTTACCTACATCCCTCTCACACAAGCATTTGAGGAGATTCCTACTGTAATCTATCTGAAACGCCTCTCAAAAGATTTGTGAGCTTCTCAGACTCCTAGAGTTTATTATGTCTCCAGAAATTAGCCATGAGCTTAACAGTCAGGCTAAATTAGGAGGAAATATAACTTCAAAATCTTAGCAAAGCATTGATCTCTCCTTAATCCGTTTTTTACATTATACTTTTGATTCTTCTCTCTTTCCTGAACCTATTTTCTTTTTAATTTTCTGTTGTATTTATTTGTGTGTATGTGTGTGCATATGTGTGTTTACACATGCATACACACCACAGCACACGTGTGGTAGTCAGAAGCCAACTGATGGGAATTGCTTCTCTCTTTCTTCCAGGCAGGTTCTGGGGGTAGAACTCGGGTCTTTTTTCTTGCCAGCAAGCACCTTCACCCAATGACCCATGATGCCATTCTCTTAAAACTGGTCTCTAAAAACACCTATCGGTGAGGACAAGCTACTTGATTTGGCTTTCCAAACTGTCATTTAGAGATGCATCATTTCCTTATTCTCTTTGGTTATGTCCATTTCAATGACAAAAATCTCTTAATATGGTTTATAAAGCCTTGATGATATGGCTCCTATTCATTATTCCAACTATATTATTTCCATTCTTCCCCATTTCCTCTCCGATCATCTGGAGAGATCAAAGAGCTCTCTCCGGGAATATCCAACTAACAGTACACTAACAGGTACACGGTACTCTATAATCACACCTTTACCATTCAGCGTGCTTGATTTCACCAGGAAATGTCCTTTTACTCATATTCCAAACTCTTTGTTAGTTCAGTTTATCCAAGTGACTCCCAAATATTTCTCTGCCATTCATACTCATATGGGTGGGTTAGCTGCTCTGCTGTTCCATGCTGTTTATAAAGGCTGAATTAATATCAAGGTTCATCTACTACTGTCTCTTCCCTGTTGTTCAGGGTGTTAAAAACACACCCCAAATCCTGAAACCTATTTCTTCATTTATCCCCTTTTGGTTTCCTCCCTTTCTCAATCTTATCTTTGAAGCAAAGCTTCTAATTTTTTTATTGTTTCAATTGTCAATATCCTCCATTTATGTTAAAATTCCTAAGATTCCACTTTCATGATAAAAATATATGAGCCACTATCATAAATGACATTTTTTCCAGGATGAATAACTCAAATTAAGACCCTACATTTTCAAGCAATAGAAGTTTATTCTAACACATGTATTTTATATGGTATACTAAGTAGAGCCTTCCTATGATAGAGTTGAAGTTCTTTAACAAAAACCACTGTGGTTTTAATATTGTACAGAGTTCCCTCATCATCATCCCCTCTTTCTTCAACATACGCACATGTCTACAAGCAATCTTTATTACACAGACCTGTTTAATTTCAGTTATAATAGCTATCAGCCTAATGGGTTAGGACTGACAATTTCCCTTTTGAACACAGTCAACAGGAAATAAGTCTCTGTGCTTTGGCATGTTAGAAATCAAAGTGCTTCTCAGGTCACTCTGTTATTCATCCAAGGAATAGTACCCTGGACCGCTATAAGGCTACACAGTTTAACCCTCTATTCAGCTGAGAGATATTATATACGGAGACCCCCCACCAAAAACACCTAGGCACATCCACTGAAGGGACTATAAAGACTTCAAGCTTAATTTCACAAATAGCCAAACTTAGCACAAATGAGAAATTTCATATACACACTCTTTAGAATTTAAATTCATATTGGAATCTAAACCAAAGTAATCATAACTCACTAGCCTACCGAAATCAGAAGCATCTTCATATAATCCAAGAATCAAATGACAATAATAAAGTAATTTAATAAAACTACCTGCCTTTCAAGAGTTTATTTCAGTTTCCTGAATAGCATGCTGATATGTTTTGTCTTCCTAAGAGACCACTCTAACCCATTGCCTGTTTAAACCACCATAGTTGTTGCTTGTCATTTGCAGGTATCTGTGGACATAAGTATCACTCAACATCCAAGGATGTTTCCATGATTTAGCCACAATTTATATCCCCCATGTAGCCTTTTTTTAACCCTTTAACATGCTGTCATAACTTGGTACCCAAGTTTCACACAGTTTCATCAGCTCATTCATGTCTCTCAGAACTCTCCTCTGAGCTAGTGGCAGTCTACTTATCCCTCCATGGTTTAGATCCCAAATGAATTTAGAATCACAGAACATTAGGGTTGAAAGCAGCTTGACCTCCCTCTGGTGTGGCTATTGTGTATTTAAACCATTTTCAAGCACTAGTTCACATGCCGTGGTGATCTTTAAATAAAATCATGTGTGGAAACTATTACCCTAGAAAGCATATAATTACTATGGTAAAAGGAAATGATTAATACCTGAGGCAACTCATACTCAGTTCAACAGAACATATTAAGAAAACACCTCCCCAATCTTCCAACATTGTAGTTGAAAAAAGAAAACCTTATCCAAAACCTTATGTCCAGTTCAGGTTAAGGTGCAGAACTTTCGAGCTAGTTTGTTTAGAATCTAGTACTTCTATAGTACAAAAAAGTTCAGGCGAAGATGCTAACTTGTACATTACACTACAAGCTAAAAGGCAGGTTGTGAGTAGTTTACCTACTGCATTAGTCCACAAATGTACAGACAGTTCCCAACTTACCATGGCTCCACTTAATTTTTTTTATTTTATGAATGGAAACGTGCAGTCTATAGACATTGTACTTCAAATGTTAAATTTTCATCTTTTCCTGAGGTAGCAATATGCAATAAAGTATACTTTCCTGAACTGGGCAGAAGCAGTTAGTCACACCTTCCATTTAGCCCTGTCATCACAAAGCAGAATGATCCATATTCTACAGTGCTCTGTAGGCTGGGAGGATTAAATGCATTTTTTTTACTTAGAATATTTCCAATTTATGTTGTATTTACCAATGTATAACCCTGCTGTTAAGTCAAAGAACATTCAATATTGAGTGCTTGTACTTTGTTAATAATTGTCTTAGTCAATTATTGGGGATTCATATGTAAATGATATGGTATATAATTCTTCATATTAACAAATAAGGAACATGTAGATAAGTATGCAATTCAATTATATACCAAAACCTGTATATTGTTCTTCATGGCAGTATCGGAATTGCCAAATAAAAGCAAAAATAGCCCACATGTCCACTAATTGATGAACAGATAAACAAAATGTGGTACAGCTGCATAAAGAAATATGTTTTAGGCATAAAAAGAAATGAACTGTTTAAGCATGCTACAGAATGGATGACTCTGAAGATACATTAAGGGAAAGAAGTCAGACACAAAAAGTTACATATTACATGATTCCATTAATATGAAACATTCAGAATGCTGATGGTAAGGAGTTTCTCTTGAGGACTTCAAAGTATTTTGAAATTAGTGGTGATGTTTATACAACTTTGTGAATGTATTAATAACCACAAAATGAATAGATAGATAGATAGATAGATAGATAGATAGATAGATAGATGTGTGTGTATGTGTGTATCTGTCTGTCTGTGTATCTGTGTGTGTGTTTGTGTTTTACTGGAGATTGAATCCGGGGCCTACACATACCACATGCAAGTGCTCTACCACTGAGCTATAACCCCAAGCCAGGATTTGATTTGCTAAAATCATAGATTTATGGTATGTGAATGCTACTCAACTGAAAAAGGAAAACTATAATCAAACTCAGAGATATTAATGAGCCATGAAACATAGTAGTGGAAAATAATAGAACAAAACATAATATGGTTGTCAGAGAGAGGCCTCTGTAAGGAGGTAATAGTTAATCCCACACCTAAAGTAGAAGCAGGATCTAGCTTTGGTCCTAGATCAGATATATGTGAGATCTAAATGTTCCTCAAATAGGGGAAAACATCAAGGCCCTGAGGCAGAAAGAGCTTGGCATGATCTCAGCTCTCAGAATAGGCACAAAGGAGACTAGAACAGATGAAGTGGGAAAGAAAAGAACGAGCAGTTCTCACAGGAGTTGTAGGCCACAGTAAGCATTTCTTATTTTATCACAAGTACAGTGGTACAGCCACTAAAATGTTCTAAGAATGGACTTATATCTGGTCACTCGTTCTATGAATTTGTTTATAATCTATGTGCCAACCACTGCTCTAGAATAGAAGGCACAATCATAAACAGATAATGGAACTAGCATTTCAATGGAGGGGGCAGTCATGCAATCAGTAAATACATGAAGCGGGTGTATATGGATGACTTTAGGTGCCATGAAAGTAAGAAAGGAGTTGACTAGAGTGTGCCTTATGTGTTGTGGAAGAGAAAATCTTTCAGGATGGTGTGAGATTTGAGCAAAGACTGGAGATAAATGAGAAAGCAAAAGTCATGAGTGACTATGAGGAAACTCAAGACAGGCAAGGGAACCAGGAAAGTGGTGATGACCCAGAAGCTTCCTAAAGAGAATGTTCTGGAAATAAAGATTCATCAATGTCAAGGAAGGCTAAGAATTGGTCGTTGAATTTTGCAATGTGGAGATCACTAGGGAACACGACAAAAATAGCTTCAATGAAGTTGATTCAGAGAAAATGGAAGAATTGAAGATGTTATAACTTAATATTTATATGAATTATGTGCTAGAAATAACAAAGAAATAGGATGATATCCGGAAAAAGGTTTGGACACAGAGCTTATAATTTAACAGATATGGACAGAGTTGTGATGTTGGGGGCAGGGAGAATATGCCTAGACTGTGGTGCCCACTGAGAAGTGGAGGAGATGGGTGCTCGCCCACAAAAGAAGTGCTAACCTTGGACAGGATGATTAGAGGAGAGGAGGAAGTCGGTGGCATAAACAGGTAGATGGAGGAAAAAATAATAGAATATATTTTAAAACTTATTTCTGACTGTTCCATGGACAGGTGACAAGTGTGAAAAGTGAAATGTCCTAGTAAGAAATAAGGGTACCAGTGAGGGATCCTGGTGACCTGGGGTGGTGGTAATGACAATGGGCTTCTATATTGTGATCAAACAAACAGATACGCTAACTTATTTTTGTGTAGCAATATATTGCTCCATGATTTTTCAACTTTTATGTCAGAATAGTTGTAAAGTGAAATTTCTTTCATATATATGTATATATATATATGGATAGAAAATAGCTTTCCCATACATTTTTATGTTCTCTTTAAGGGTTATCAATTTCTTTAAACTACTTCAACATGATATAATCATGAAAGAAACGTAAGAAGAATGAGAGACAGAATTCCTGGCTTTCTTCTCACCCTCTGTTTATCAATCCCGCGGTAACTGGTATGAACGGTTCTTGTGTTTTTCAAGAGCTTTTATTATATAGTGCTGAAATATCTAGCTAGTTGATGGGAAGACAAAGGAACCTATTCACCCATTTTAAATGACTTATTAGACCAAACATAAAACGTCCATAGAATTGAGACTGAGAAAATATACTTCGTGTATTTTGAACAGTTTTTTCACTCCACTATAATATGCATTTATTCTTTCTGTCGCTCTTAAAGCTTCAACAACAAATGTGTTGGAACCATTTTGTTCTATTATTTGGTCACCAGATGTGCAACCATCTAACATGTTAAACAATACAAGATAAAACCCCACATTCCTCAGTGAGATTTGAAACATGTCTAGGCTCTATGGTAGAAAATAGGTAATTTCCTGTGAGGGGAAATGTTATGCTGTAAATAGCTGCCTTTACTATTTGCTGGATTTTCTTTCATAAGATTAACATTTAAAAGCCTTTTTGTCATAGACTGAAATTGAATTGTAAAACGTGCTCCTGAATAAATAATTTCTTCCTGAATGTTAATTACATAGGCAATTATACTGAAGTGTAATTTTACATAAATACAGCATTAGGGATTCTACAGATGTGAACAAATGCTTCCTCACCTGGAAAAAAAAAAAACCTGAGGTTGAAATGAAAGTATCTAACATGTTGGATAAATACATGACTTAGACATATTGAATATTAATCTGTATGGTTATGGAATTTATCAGAAGGCTTCTGGGCAACTGCACTGCTAAGTGTTCATAAAGAAAAATGTACACTATATTTTCCTTACATGTTCATAAAAATGTCAAAAATAAGTATACTAATACTAAAATAATCTAAGCCAGATCTTAAATGAAATAGTTTCCAATTTTAGGAACTGGAAAATAAAATTTGTTCCATTTCTATATTCAAGACTTTTTTCAGGGAAAGTATTTTGAATAGTCAATTATCAATTTCTTAATTGATAATGATGTGATGTTAATGTCAGACTATTTTACACAAAATTACCTTATTAATTGCTATAGCCACCAGTCAAATTCCTACACTAATAAGAATATATATCAAATTGTATCTAGACTCATTGGCTTGTTAATGACTAATAAGACAGTCAGAACATGAGCACCTACTACGTATAAAGGCTTTATCAGACACTTAATCTGCATTGTCCTTTTTCATCTCACAGCAGCTTTCTGACATTTAGAAGAAGAAAATGTGAGATCAGGAACTGTTGACTTTGCCTTTTGAAATCCTCCCTGCCCCAAATTTCCAATCTCTAAAGCTAACTCAGAAGAAAGATTTTCAGCCAAAAGCTTTTACTACTGTTTATACTAATGCTCAACTTCAGTGGGAGGATTCTGTTTTAAGAAAGTATTTCATTACTGATTAAAAAAATAACGAAGAGATATGAGTTTCACATCTTATTAAGGTTTATTTATACTTCACAGCACTCTTTTATGTTTCAGAAAATACCACATTGACATCTCCAACAGTTTTATGAACAACATGTCTAAGAGAACAAATTATTATTCTGTATTCACCAAGTATTCAATGGCTTGTCTACATGGTTATATGATCCACAAACATTTTTATAATTTGTTTTTTCCTTTCTCAATTTTTCTCAGCATTTGAACAAATGAAATATTTTAGGGCATATTATAACTAGAGGCTATTGAACCTTTCTAAAATTTCAAATTCTTTACCAATTTGAAAGAAACACCTACCTGTATAGTTTTAAAATCTTAAGAAAAATGCTCCAGCCATTACCTGTAAGAAATCAGTAGAAAACAGAATCCACTCAAGCTATCTGGTACACCATAGGAATTGTTACCAGTCATTAAATGACTTATTTGGGAGGGAGACACTGTTCTTGGCAGTCAAGAAGCTTGCGAATGAAAAAGCCATTCCCAGGAAGGCACTGCAACAGCTACAAGTTGCCTGATCACAACACCTCTGCCATGGTCCACACCAGCCAGTCTGCAACAGATCTCAGTAAGCATGATATAAAGTCATTTGTCTATAGATAGATGAAATGGTGTCTTCCATGAAATACCAATCACTGGCTTCTTATTCCACAAAATAAGTTACTGGTTCCTGTACTACTGTTCTATGGGATATCATAAGAGAACAGAAAACATTCAGAAAGCCATAAATTATAATGTTTTGAGAAATATGGCTATGAGGAAGGCAAAGTGAAATTCAGAATGAGTTGCTGCCTTTCTGTCATGGAAAGAGCATAATCTAATTGACCTGCCACTAGGTGGCTTCCAGAATTCCACCAAATAGAATGCAGATGGAACAGTGGGCAGGTCACTGGCCAGAGGGAACTCTGCATTTTGGAGTCCATGAACCTTTCCATCCCTCATACCATGGCCTGTTGTTCATGAAGCTATAAGTTAAGCAATTAGTCTGGATAGAGAAAAAGATGTAAGTGGTGACAGTTACAGAGACAGTTATTTTGTTCACACAGTTTCTGAGAAATCTCTCCTACAGAAGTGGATTTTCAGACTCATAGAATGTAAAGAGTTTCATTGTGTAGGCTTATTCTTAGAGAGCTATTCAGATATTTTTCCCTAAAGTGATCACCAATCTAACATCGTGATTTTTCGGAAATTCCTCAATAGATATTTACCAAGCCATTGACTTCTACCATAAATGTATACTGAATACATTCCTGAATAGATATTTACCAAGCCATTGACTTCTACCATAAATGTATACTGATCCATCATTATTACCATCTTTCCTACCAGAAAAAAATAGAAAACCAATTATGCCATTCAAATTTACATTTACTGTAACCTTCCTTCTCTCTTATCCTCCGGGTCTATCCCTCTAAGGGATCAAAATGCTACAGCAGTTCACTTGTACAGCGCTATATTGTTAAGCTAGAGAACATATTTCTTTCTTAACTGCTCATAGAAAATATGCCAAAAGGCCTCAAGCAGGTTGATAATGAAATGATACTTTAGCAATAGTATTTGGGAAATATGAGTCACCCGTTCTTACAACTTCTGAATACCTACTACACCCACTTAGGCCTGATCTCATATATGCCATTTTTATCTGATGATGGGTTGTTGAATAAGTTAGCAATAATACTGATTGATGAATAATATCACAAAGTGGGTATTAGCACCTAGTAGGGCAGAAGACATCCAGGCTAGGTTCACATGATCAGACATTCAGTTGTCAAACAGGGCATAATAGCAATCTAAGAGCTAGTTTTCAACACTATTTCTTAATTCCAAATTCCACAAGCTTGCTCTGACACTTTTCATGGTGTGTGTGTGTGTGTGTGTGTGTGTGTGTGTGTGTGTTCTAGAAGGTACTTAGGGTATTCCAAACTGAACCAAATACTTCCAGCACAATTGGATCTGCTGGTTCATAAGGACTAATTTGTACAGCTCTGCTCCGTGGCATAGAAGAATCACAGTGGCTTCCCTGACAGTTGGCCCCACTAAAACCTCAGCACTTCATGGGTTCCTTAAGTAACTAGATCAGAACAAAATCCCCAAAATGAGATATGTTGCTTCCAGAATCCAAAATGACACTGTTAAGCACTGTACCTCAACAGTGAATAATGTGGAGGGACTTATCCTTGCATGCTTGAAATTACTGGTCTCCCAGAAACTTCAGCAGAATGACCAGCCCCTTCAACCACCTCTTTGAACAAACATCTAGGGAACTTGCCACTGCTTGTTTACATCATGCCACTATCACTGAAAGAGGTAACCATGTTTTCCTTTAGAATAGCCAGTCACTGAAACCCTCCATAGGCAGAGCAGCTAGTAGCACAGTCAAATGGAAGGTGAGTCTATATGAATCTAACTGAAGTGGGTGGATGCATATCGAAGACACACGGCAAAGGCTAAACATCCACTGTACCAAGTACAAAGCTGGCAAATCTAAGGCCAAACATAGGCAAACCCCTACCACACACGCACACGCACACACACACACACAAACACACACACACACCACTGTTTTCCCAGCATGCTTGATTCAGGCTTCTCTTCTCAAAAAGTAAATATTTGGTATTATTTTCTTTCTTGAAGTATTAAATGATGTGGCAATGCTGAGCCCACATTTTCACAGGCAGATGTCACAGAAACTAAGTCACCAACTACTAGTTCATATGCACTCACTCACACACACCATAGTACCCAACAGTCTCCGATTCGGCCTGGCCAATCAGCCCCACCTAAATAATCTGCAGTTCTCTTGAAATCATATAAAGTCACTATTATTATCCAAGCTCTACTTAGTATAGTTAGAAGAGGTGAAGAAGAGGATAAAAGGTAACTTAGTCTAAGCATCCTGATGACTGAAAGAAACACTGTCTTCTGATTTGCCAGTGTTCTGATCTGCCTCCCAAATGATGGATGAAAGGCATGTGCCACCACACCTGGCTAATGATACCAACTGTTTGAGGGGTTCATTTTCACAATGGTTTTAACTACTCAAAATAACTGAAACCCAGTTTAGTTTTATTCCAAATGTCAATTCACCTGAACAAGTTTACATGCAACTGTAATGAATTCCATTTCCTCAAGACATTAAACTATCAACTACTGAAACTTTTCCCACAAATCATAATAACTTTAATCTGTACAATCTCCACACTTATTTTAGCAGTTCTTTTGACTGACATACTCAACAACGCAAGTCACTGCGGCATAATTTCTCCACATCCCAGCTTTGTGGAAGAGTGCTATCTGGAGCCACTACTGTTAAGTCTCTCAAACACTAACATTTCTGCTTTTCTGGCCACAGTCTGCATTCCATTTGCCATTAACTTTCCTACTTTTGTATTGCTATCTATTACAACCTTGATTTTGTACACATAACATATGCTTAACCTACTTTTTTACCTTAAATTTCAGGATTAAAACTTAAAAACAACAATATTGCCTATATTTCTTCTGGTAAAACAGTCCACAGTAATCAAAAGTATTTTATTTTATAGATTCTCATTATGATATAAATCCTACCTCTGCTTCTCATGAGCTGGCTGTGATATATTTATGTATCCACTGAGAGCTGATAAAACCTTGTTTCTGGTTGTACTTGTGTGTATATGTTCAAAAGATTCAATAAACCAAGAAGACGTGCAGAGGAAGGGGATCTGCACTCGGGCTTTCTCTTTCCACAGCTCTCCTCTCCTGCTTACCGCCTTTTCCATTCCTTCTTTCCTCAGATTTATCCATCTCTCCTCCCTTTACTCGTCATCACTCCTGTTTCTTGGGCTTTCCAGTTGGATGGGTGTTTGCATTATCACACATACCTCCCATCTTCTCAGGCCTCCATTAGGCTACATTATAGCCCTGGCTTTCCTGATTCTCCAGTTTATCAGTCAGGACACTTGTCAGCCTCCATTATCTTACAAGACAATTTCTGTAACACATTGAGAGAGAAAGAGCAAGTACAGGAGAGAAGAAGGGAGAAGAGAAAAAAGAGACTTACAGGGAGAGAGAAGAGAGAGATTTTATCTAATTAGTTTTACTGTTGCTGTGATGAACCTTCACTAATTCTAGGTGACCTCGACCAAGTTATTTCAGTTCTCTAAGCTCTAATTATTCATATGTTGGAGTAACAGTATTTATCTCACATCATAAGCACAGAAATCAAATGAAATAATAAAAACAAAAATACTTTTCAAATCATTATGAATAAGTCCTTTGTGACTTTTTAAATTGCTTCAATATTCAGCTGTCATTATTTAAAGGGAGGTACTCTAGAGAGGCTGACTAGACCTTAGTGGATGAAGTTGCACTGAAGGATGTCTGGAGACACTAACTGGACATGATAGGCCTTAACACAGATGACAGAAGGTATGTATTCCAGTGGGGGAATGGCGAAAAGAGGGTGCCAACGGGGAAGGGGGTATAAAGATGATTAAGATGATCTGTATGAAACACACAAAGATTCCATTAAAAATTTACAAAAAAGTAAAATATAATAATTGCTTCAGTTACAAGAACTCTGCTGAAGAGCACGGTTCTGCTTTCTAGCTGGTATGCTATTTGATGCAAGATGATATAGGCAGCTGTAACAGACTTATTCCAACTAGACAGTGAGCTTTTTAAAAGCAGGTCCTATGCCTTTTTTATTTCTGTACTACCAAGCCTAATATAATTTCTGTCATTCAACTGGTAAGATAAACTAACAGTACCACCTTTCTATCCTGCTCCTATCAACCAAGAGACTTAGAATACAGTGGAATCTAGTTGGAGCTGGTTCTAAGTTAAAAGAAGAGATACAATAACTCAATAATAATACATATATTTCTTAAAGCCATATAACAAGATATTTTTAATAAGATAACTCTATTTCCTGATTTTGTTGCTTTACAATGGGAAAGATCAAAGAATGATTTACTCATTTGAGATAATATTACTATACTACTTTTAAAATTTAGGGGTGTAACGGATATTTTTTAGACAGAGTCTCCTTGTGGCTCTAGGTGGCCTGAAACTCACAATGTATACCAGGATGGCCTCTATCTCACAGAGCTCCACCTGTCCCTGCCTCCCAAGTGCTAGGGTTAAAGGCATGTACTGCCACACCAGGCATTGCTTGTAAATTTTTAATTCTTACCTTGATTCTCAGGCAAAATTACTGAGTAAATCAATCACAACACTTGCTAGATGAACAAACTAAATCAGAATTGGAGAATCTTACTTTTTTCTCCGATGCACAGAGTAAATGACAAACCCCAAACAGCTCCAGATTGGATATAAACAGAGTCTGAGAACTTCAAGATGCACCAAGGATTTGGGGGTTGGAGATCCCAAAAAGAAGAGGTGGGAAATCAAGAATGCTGCTGTATTATCGCCACTGCTGTATTGTTGTCCTATTGCTGAAGACACAATCCATTTTGGTAACAAGACATAGGGATATCAACTTAGTAATGAACAAAAATCATTCTTCCTGCTAGCTAGCTTTTATAATACTAGAAGATGCTATATAGGCTGCTGGGGCAGGGAGGTCATCAACTGTCTTCTCCAGCTGTTAACCCTATGAACCAGAGTAATGGCAAGATATAACTTGCACAATAGTGACATAAAGGTTATAGGGATAACCAACCACATTCTGATTAGATTGAAGGCCCATTCTACGAGAGGAAATACATACCTGCTACTGTAAATCTGGCCAAGAACCCATGGTTGGAGAGCTCAGAAGCCCAGGGGTGAACCTACCGCTTCTGTTCTGCTAAATGGACATAGTAACAAAGGGCCCTCTAAACTCGCATCTCTATACCTGTAGATTAGTGCAGCTCTCAGACCTCA
The DNA here is from genome assembly GCA_035773235.1 of Eospalax fontanierii. Classification (NCBI taxonomy): domain Eukaryota; kingdom Metazoa; phylum Chordata; class Mammalia; order Rodentia; family Spalacidae; genus Eospalax; species Eospalax fontanierii. Next base: position 34,737,103 of record CM069537.1, on the reverse strand, counting down.
TCAAGAAATTTGCCTCTGCAGGCTCAAGAGATGGAGAGATGACTCAGTGGTTAAGAGCACTGGCTGTCTTGAAGAGGACCTGGGTTCGATTTCTAGCACTCATATGGTAGCTAACAACTATCCATAACTCCAGCTCCAGAGGATCCAATGCCTGCTTCTGACCTCTGCTGGCTACCTGACACAGGTGCATTCACATACAAGCAGGCAATACATTCATACACATAAAATAAAAATAATAATGTTTTTAAAAATAGAAAATTGTTCAGTAGACAGTGGTTAACACAGAAACTCACAAATGGTCAAAGTGCAGACAATAAACTCAACCACAAAAGGTACATTTATAGTACACTCTCTCCCCCAAGGCTCAAGGACCATCATGGAAAAAGGAGAGAAATGATTGTAAGAGCCAGGGACTGGGAAGGATTGGAAGAAAAGTGTCTTCTGGACATGATAAGACTACTCCCCTATGATCTCACAGCAGTTGTGGTTGCCTTCACTAGACCTGCACAAAATCAAGTCACCCAACACTCTGTCATAGAGGAAGGAGGGGTTCAGGTGCTCTACCCATAACTGACGTGCTATTGACAAGTGATGGCTTCTTGGGGAGGAAGAATATGCTTTTATTAAGGAAAGATATGGTCCATAGTAGGCCCACCACACTCCAGTGAATGACCCTCATACATGAGTATATGGACAGCAGAACTTGAACTCAGTAGGTTCAAAGGGAGAGGAAGGAAGGAGAAATAAACAACACTAAGGATGTTTGAAAAAAAACATAAGGGAACATATTACTTTATGAGCTTACTTAGGGAAATATCCCTTAGAGTTGTTAATCAGGAGAATCAAAAAGATTCCCTAAACAATATAGGTTTATTGCCATTGTTCTTTGTTACCTCCCAGAACTTGAAGATAAGACCCTATTGCCAAAGACAACACATACTTTAGACAAAGGAGGAACAGAGATGGAACTGACCTGGAAGAGTCCTCCCTGAGGACTAGCTCTTATGGTATCAGAAGATGTGTCAATCAACAGTTCTATTCAGTTATAAAACTTGTGAACTACAACAATGACCATCCCAACCAGATATCTTTAGTGATACAATAATGGTACTACTATCTTAGGGGTAACCAACAGCAATCTGGTTGCATTTAAGGCTCACACAATAGAAGGTGATGCATGCCTGGTACTGTAAACCTAGCAAACTACCTATGGTTGGAGAGGTCATAGACCCTAGAGGAAGACCTACTACCGTTTTCCTAAATCAGCATATTTTCTAACTGTATTCTAAACAGTTATCCTTATACCCAAAGATAAGTGTAGCTCTCACCCCTCATCAAAGGTGTTTATTTTTACAGACATCTACAACTGGTCAAAATGCATAGAATAAGTGATCATGGAGTTCCCAGGCCCAACGGGCACATCCAAAACACAATGTCCACACCTAAGGCTCAAGAAACATCATAGAAGAGAGGGCAGAGAAACTGTAAGAGGACCAGGACACTTGCCATAAGATAGTGTCTTCTAGATACGTTAGGGAAGCTGCATCCCTGAGATCTCAATCGTATCGTTGACTAAATAAGACCTATGTAATTACCATACCAATCAACATGCCAACATGGATGAGGGACATTTCACAAGGCCTCGCTCCTAAAGGAAGAAGTATAGGTGGTCCATGGCTGCTGAATCTTAAGGAATGAGGCCCCGATGGGTTATCCAATCCCAAATGGTCATCCCTAAGCGTATGTACATATAAGCAACCCTAGATGGATTCAGTAGGTTATGCATAGGCAGATTGTAGATATATATAGAGAGAGATTAGATAGATATATTGATAGATGATATATATGTAGAGAGAGATAACATATATCAAAAGTAATTAGAAAAGAAGCGGTCAAAAATTTGAGAGGGAGTGGGGAAGATACGGGAGGAGGACAGGGAGATGGATGGGAAGAAATGATATAAATACAACATTCACGTATGGAAGTCTCAAAAAAAATTTTTTAAGCACGTTGTGGTGGTTTGAATGAGACTGTCCCCCATAGGCTCTAAGTATTTGGACATTTTTGTCCCCAGTTGGTGATACTGTTTTGGGAAGTCTCAGAAGGCGTGGCCATGCTGGAGGAAGCACATCACCGGAGGCTGGCTTAGAGAGTTCTTAAGCCTTGCCAATTCTCCTGCAGGCACACACTGCTTCCTGTACCTGCTTGAGGATGTGAACTCTTGGCTACTGCGTCTACTCTAGCCACCTCTGCCACCATGACTCCTGGCCATGATGGACTCTTGCCCCTTTGGAACCGTAAACAAACAAACAAACAAAAAAACTCTTCCTTTTATAAGTTCCCTTGGTCAGCGTTTCTATCACAGCAACAGAGAAGTAATAAATGCAGGCATGAATTTGAGAGGGGTAAGTGGATAGAAGAGGGATTTGGCCGGAGTTTGGTAGAGGAATGGGAGCCGAATATGATCAAAATGCATTGTATGAAATTCCCAAGGACTTAATAAAAATATTAAATTTTTAGAAGTTGCCTGTAAAAATATCAAGAAGAGAGAAATCAATGGAAAGACAGGGGACTTTCCGTGACAAGAAGATTTTTTTTCTTCCTGTAGTTGAGGAAGGAAGACATTCCTCATTTCTCTCTTTCTTACATTTTGCTGGTACACAGAAACTTAAGACCCCTATTAAAGAACTTCAGAAACCAATGCAAGCATGTACTTGTTGTTGGGGAAGAGAAGTAAAAAGAGGAGTAAAAAGTAGCTTCTCTGCAATTGTCTTGCTTGGGCTTCAGAAGAGAACTTAAAAGACATTGCCTGCCCCCCACCGTGGATTATGAGGCATTTATGCCCATTCAGGAAACAGGGTCACGACAGGAGAAGACCCTCTTTGCCTAAGTGCTATTCAAGTTGTTACACAAATGAGGGAAAAAATAAAGAATGCAAATGAATAAATAGCTTGCACTGCCTTTGCCTGCTTTTGGGCTATAATTCTTCCAGTCAATATGTTCACTGGCATAGCTTTTGAAAATGTGTATTTAGAGAATAGTGAAATATCTAGAATGATTTTGAAGGCCGATAAACATGTTCCATTATTTTCCACGTTCGTAGATTTTTTTAAGGACTAGCTACTCTAACTGCATTGTACAAAAGAAAAGATAATTTAACCATCCAAAGTCCTGTAATCTCAAGATTTAAAAACTGAAGAGATTCAACATTTTTGAAAAAAAATTATTCACACTGTCATATTTCTCTTACCTCGAACAGGGAAGGCCCTTCCCTATACTTATAAAAAAAATTATTTTATATGCTTGAGTGTTTTGCCTACATGTATGTTTGTGCAATACTTTTGTGGATGATACCTGAAGAGGCCAGAGGAGGGTGTCATATTCCCTAGACCTGTAGTTACAGATGGTTGTGAGCCACCTTATGGGTTCTGGGACTAAGCCCAAGTCCCCTGCAAGTACAGCAGGCACTCAACCACTGACATATATTTCCAGTACCACTTCCCTATACTCTAGAGCTTTCCCAGTTCTCTGCATAAAGAAGCCCTCATCCCTCAGATACACAAAGTTATTAGCACTGTTATGGTATATAATGAGGTTAAAACATGGGAAACTGCCAATGTTCCAACATTTTAACCTACAAAAAACTAAAAATTTTATAAGGTTCAGCCTAACATCATGTTTTTGTCTGAACTTGACCATTTTATAATGTCAAATAAATGTTAGAAGTAAGCCAAATGCATTCACAGTACTTCTGTGGAATTCTATCTTTTCTGATGAAAGCATTTTATAATTATTCCTATTGTGAATTAATGTTCAAGGGGGGATTTTTCTAAGTGTCTCTGCCATGTTTGATGCAATTGTTAGAGGTCTTTATTGGAGTAAAGGGAGCTATGAAAACACTAAAACTTTTAAATATCAAATCTTTAATTACTTAATCTTTACTTACATCTATTATAACAAATCAGTCTTTCAGCAAATGAATTAATGATTATAAGATACATACCAAAGTGTTTATTATATAGTACACATTCAGCAAACGTTACCTAGTTTCTCAGGCATGGATTAGCCAGAGAGGGGGAAGCTTCTCAGCCAAGTCATGTGAAAGAATTTATGAGATCTGGGACTCTCACAGAACTCAAAGACAGAAAGACTAGCACTCCTGGTACTAAAGGTGACAAGCAGAGAAGTTCCTCCATATTTTGGTTACTAGTATGATCTCTCCCCTTCCTTGCTCTCACTCGTTCTTTTTCTCTACAGACTCCTAGTTCCTGTTCCCCCAGATCCTGTCTTACACTATCATATAAGGGAAGAAAACCTCAGACTTCCTTTTCAAATTCTTGCCTTGACCTGTAAATCTGTACCTGTTCCCTGTTTGGAGGGTATCAGGAAGAAAGCACACCCAAATTCACCCTTTCTCTTCTTCTCCTGATCCTAAGCTATCTGGTTGGTGAAATGAGAAGGTACTTGTGTAGACTGAACCCAGAAGCTTCTTTTCCCTAAAGGAAACAACCTGCTCATAAGTCAGGTGCTCTCTCTTCTTCGGGAATGAAAAATCACTGTACTGAAGGCTTCCTCAGAGGGCCATACCCTTGACTCCTCTCTCCCCAGACAGGAACAGGCACGATTTGACATGGGTCTTGTGCATGCTGTCACCATTGTTGCAAGTTCATATGAGCAAGTTCTCAGAGACCCGAAATCCTCTGCTTCCTTATGTTAATGCACCAACCCTGGCTTTTACAGTCTTACTGTCCTCCCTTCCACAATGCTCCCTGAACCATGGGTGGGTGAGGTTTAATGTGAGTCTTATTCAAGGGACATGCAATCTGCAATCTCTTATTCTCTACAACTTGGCCACTTGTGGCCTTCTATGTTCATTACACTCAGTTGGATGGGGAAGCTTTGCTGCTGAGAGTTAAGGGATGTATTAGTTCTCTCTTACTCCCTGTTCCACTATGTCCCATGAGCCTTAGATGTACAAGTTCCACTGCAGATGTGTCACTTAGGGCTTGGCACCTCTCAGGCATATATTCTCTGTGTGTGACGAGTGGGAACTCTGGAGCAGCCTCCATCTGTTGCAAAAAGAAGCTTCTTTGATGAGTGGCATACAGTACACTTGTCTGTAAATACAAAAAATCATATTTAGTATACACTATGAAATTTCATTTGTCTAAGAGACACAAGGTGATAGAGGTAGGGTTTTCTCTAGGATCTATGATGTGCATTCTGCTGTGTTTACAGTGCTGCCCGTGAGTTCCCTCCCATTGAGGTGGCCTTAAGTTCAATTACATAGCTCTTTATTACACCCTTGCTAAAAATATCACTACTGCACCAATAGAGGTGGTTTGCTGTGGTTATTATTATTATTATTAGGCTTTACAGCTAGGCTGAACCATTGATCGTTGTTCTCCCTTAGCTGCATGCATAGTATCCTCTAGAACTAGGAGAGATAGTCTTCAGGGAAGAGGCTTCCAGGTCAGTTCCAGTTCCATTGTTTCAAGTCCTGTGACTGGAGTATGTCCTGTCTTCTTCAAGAGGGTCTTACCTTCAAATTCTTGGGGGTAATCCATGGCTGTGGCAATAGCCTGTGCAATTTTGGAGTCTCTTGAATGATCCTGACCAACAACCTAAAGGGAGGTTTCTCCTGTCTGGCACCATGTTCCTTGTTACATAACCTTCACGTATACACATACATTCATATTCAGATACTGTGGAGGAAGGAGAGAGGTCAGACTGGGAGAAAGAGAGGAGAGATGAATAAAGCTTAGGTGGAGTAAAAGGCCAGAGGGAAATGTATTAACTCAAAGGTCCAGAAGATTTTTCAACTCATATTTGTTAATAATAAAACTAATGTTTTAAAGTCTTAAATTCTTTCTTTCACATAATTCTTTGACCCATTAATTCCCTAACAGCTGTTCTGGAATCTCCAACTAACCAACACAATCTCTGTAGTTCTTAGTTCAAACAGAAGATAGTATTTGAAAGAATTAGTTTGACTCTATTTGAATCAATGTCTATCTCAATTGTGGAGAGGTCCTCCAGTTAAGGCCAAAGGGATAAAATCCCTTGCATGGAGGTCTACTTCTTCCCCAGAAATATGGAGAAAATTACAATGAAGGGTAGTAATTTGAGTAGAACCACTAAGAGTCAAAGGTCTCTTTTGAGTTCTAACATTCCAGGGCTCTGGAATAGGACTCACCCTATTATATCATGACTTCTGCAAATGGATTCAGTAACAAGATGATCTCCATTTAACAGATATTATGCATCCAAACTCCACTGCTAAGGGATCTGAAATTCTTTCCTTTTATTACAATGTGCTTCTGAACTTATAAAGTGAGGTGCCAGTATGCAAACTACAAAAGCAATGTTGTAAGTGGGAGTTTTAGACTATCAAGTATATTATTTGATTATGCATGTGCAATGCATAAAAGGTCAAAATGGGTTGGCTTCTTCATCTTTAATCCCAAAGTTGAAATTATCTACCCATAACAAGAAGAGCAGTCAGAATTTTCCAGGCAAGACAAAACACAATTAGCAATTATTCTACACACAGAATGATTACAGAAACTAGTCTCCAGATAATTAAAAAGAATGCTTCTAATCTTATGTATGGATGTGACGTTGTCCACACAATGATTATGCCAGGATCAACATATTAGTAATATACAAATACAAATCGTGACAAATGACAACATGCCACATATAAATCACTTATAGCTATAAAGTACATAAAATCCTTAACTCAAATTAATTCTTCTAGTGCTACACAAAAGCAGAACAGGTTGCATTGGCTAGCCCAGGGCTCCTGAAGCCTCTCAAGTTAGTTGAAATTAAGGTTTTCTTTTTGCTCTTTTTTATTTTCTCTCAACAAATTTCAATAAAACTAGCAGAGAAATTCAAAATCATTCCACCGACCTTGGAGATGAACTCAAATTATTAAAGCAGATGCTCTGTAAAGGATCATTGTTTATATTAATGACAGGGCTTCTCTGAATAGAAAGCTTTCCTGGAATTCAAAGATGACACATTTCTCTCTTCCAGTCCTTTCTCCTTCTGGATTATAGTAAAAGGCCCTGCATATTAGGCACTCTAGTTATTCATTGAACTGAATTTAAAGCATCAAAAGTAGCAGATCCCACAGCACCACCAGGAGGAAGCCACTAATTTCTCTTCCTCAGCTGACTTGACATTCCTTAACAACATAGATATCTTCATAAACAACAGTACCTAGCAAGTCCCACGTCATTAGCTCTCTGGATTACTTTGGGTAAGATAGCTAGCACAACAAGCAAACTCAAAAGGATAGCTTCACCACACTGTGTATTTCTTGTTCACATAACACTCAGCGCACAAAGTCATTAGGAAAGCTCTCCTAAAGTCAGCATCCTTTAAGAACAACAGGATTCTTCAGTTGTGTGGTTCTTGGGCTGATTCATCACATGCCCCTATGAGAAGAAAGACCCTGGAGCTGTCTTCAAAAAATCTTGGGAGGAGGAAATGGTAAGAGGCAGTTTTTATTACTTCCACTCCACTCATTGGCCAGAGCTCAATTTCATGGCCACACTCAGCAGCTTGGGAAGCTAAGAAATAGTAGTTTTTTTCTACACTCAAGACAAACAAATAGATTTGAGGAATCGGTAGAGTTGTCAGGTCCTATTTCAAAAAGAGCTTTAAAGCCAGGCATAGTGGCATATGTCTTTAATCCCAGTACTTGGGAAGCAGAGGCAGGTGGATCTTGGAGTGAGGCCAGCCTGGTCTACATAGTGACTTCCAGGCCATCTGGGGCTACAGCGAGACCCTGTCTCAAAAGCAAAAAGCAAACAAACAAAACTAAAATAAGAATAATTTTAACAGCCTAAAATGACCAGATAAGATACATAAGTGAATGAAAGGGCCGCTGATCTTGCAGGAAAGACACCAGGAGTGCACAGGAAGCAGCTATTTTGTTTAGGCTGCAGCCCCATCTAGCAGCCTCAACCTCAAAATCTGGACCCCAAAGGGAAAATAGCATTTATCTTTTTTACCTTAGACATTGGGCTATAATGAAAAGAAAATCTGCATATTGACCGGCTATCAGCAAGGCCCTAAAACTAGGCAAATTATTATAAATTTAGAAAAGAAAAACATGCTTTAAAAAGTCCCCTGTCTGAAAGTCTCTGAGATAAACAAAACTGAGGAAGTTTTGTCAGGATACAAGGCAAGTGGTCCAAGCTAACTACATCAGCATTCCATCAAAACTTGTCAGCTGAACCCTGCTGATAGAGACAGAGAAAACTAGGAATAACATGCATATTTTCCTGTAATATTCCATCAGGCTCTACATCAGTGGGACCACTCAAAATGACAGCAAACTATGTCTTCAGGAGCCTGCACTATTCAATCGAACAGATTTTTACTCTGCATATAATAAGGATACGGACTGTCAGAGCATTTTTTAAAAGAATCCAGAAATTGTTTTACTTTTGATATGAATAATCCTATATTAAAGTGTTGCCAATTGTTATTAATATTTCTTAGGAACAACATGTGGGGCTGACAAATATTTCTTCAGGCCTCACTGGCTGTTGCAAAACCTTCAAAACCTTCCAAGCTGGGCAAACCAGAATGTCTAAAGGGAGGTAGCGACAGGGTGCTTTGAGAGGAGGTGTAACAGTCCATCCTACAGGAACGCTCCTTAAACTCACGAAGTCAATAATGCAGTCGCTTCTGGAAGACCCTAAAATTGACCAGATTCTCTAGGCTTCTACTTCCCCGAGCATATATAAGCCCTAAGGCCTGCTAAGAGATTCCACCAGTTAAGAAAAGCCACCTGGGAGAAGCACAAACCACAGGAGCTGCCCGGGAAGGACACGCTCTGGCCGGGGAACTGCCTACAGGTTGTGCAGGGCGCTCCAGGCTTCCTGTTTCCATGAGAGGTCACCCATGGTGGGGTGGTGGGCTTTTTAATGTAGCTGTTGTTTGAGTCATTTCTGCACCTGTAACTAATCCCTCCCCCATATTCTTGTAAACAACCTTCAATAAAACTCATTAGTTCACCAGGTTGGACTTCGCTGATGCCTTACTTTGGTCCATCATTGATTCCTTGTCAGAGATGAGTAGATATTTGCTCACATCATCCCAGGAATAGTGTCATACAGTACTGGTCCAAAATACTTAAAGCACAAAATTCCTTTAAAACTCTAGGTATTAAAAATACAATTAGGTTATGTTTTAAAGGACACAACTTAGTACCCAAATACCTGGATAACAAACCTGTTGTAAGGTAACAAAGATCAGCTACGCATGGTGGTGCATGTCTTTAATCCCAGCACTCTGGAGGCAGAGGTAGGTGGACCTCTTGAGTTCAAGACCAGCCTGTCTACATAGCGAGTTCCAGGCCAGTTGTGGCTACAGGGAGACCCTGTCTCAAAAAGACGGAAAAAAAAGTAACAAAGATCAAGAATTAACTATATCTTTGTACATTCTATAAATAAATAAAAGAGTCTCTTAGTCTCAATCATATTTCTTAGTTTGTTAACTATTTGGAAATTAAGCTGTAATTTATTGGTTCATTTAACAGATTCTTACTGTATATCCAAAACTGTTAGCTGATGCTGAGACAATTAGAATAATTTTGATTAAATTCTTCCCTTGAGGAAATTATTTTAGAAGAAAAATATATGAATATGTAATTAGATGTGAAGGTAGGCAAACGCAGAAGAGCTGTAGTGAGTTATGACAACAGAGTTGATATAAGCAAGAAATATTGTCAGGCTGGTCAGAAATGGCTATCTGAACACAATGAAAGGTGTAGGAATGTAAGATGAGCACTGTAGCAAAGTGTGAGGCATGGGGATGTAAAGCCATGTGTGAGAGAGTTAGTGAGGACAACGTAAGACCCCTGAAGACCAATAAACCTTTCAATGATTTGTTTATTTTAGTAATTTGTAAATCCTTAAAACACTTTAACTGGGATGTTCCATAGCATACATCTTCTAAAACTGTTGCCAACCATTTATAGAAAGTAAAATGTTGCTGATGCAAAATTTAATGACTTCAAATTATTTATAATTGTTTTATTTATTTATTTATAATTGTTTTCAAGTCTTATTAGGTTGAATGGCCTTCTGACTTCCTTACAATATATCCTGCAACTGCTCCAAGTGCAGTCCTGAACTTCTTGTACCAGAAGTCTACAGTAAGTTTGGTCTTAAATTTCCTGATTGTGGGAGCTCTTACTACATCAGTCACCTCCTGTTCAGATTTCCAATAGGTGACATTTACATGGTTCCATCTGTCCAATTTATCTCTTCTCAAGGTCATATTGTCTCCATGATATTTGTGAACCTTCCATATTGCTAGTTCTATACAACTTCGAATGGTAGAAATTATCTCCATAGTCAATTTCTCCTGAGAAGTAGTCTCAAAGTTATTTCTTTATTTTACATAAACATTTTGATATCTCTTGCCCTGGTTTATAATTTTATTTGCTATCATAGTTAGGATAAATCTGTTCTCAAGTCAATTTAACAGTGCTGGCCAGATACATTATATCTGCCATCAGAGTTAGAATATCCTGATGTATGACAAGCAGAAGGTAGTAACTCTTTAACTGATGCCAAGTATGATAGATTCTCCAGGGTTGTAAGATTCCCATTAAGGATTCTGAAACCACTTCATTCAACTACATATTCCTTCTATTTTGATATGCTCTAATTCTATCTCTCATCAAATCTATATCAAACCCACAGGCTAGACTAATTTTGCTCCTCTCTGTTATTGAGATGTTTCTATCTAGAAGAACACTTCCCAGTTTATGCTCCTTTATATTATTAGTTTGGGAATAAACTGCCAGGTCAATGGGGCACGATTTTTTAAAATTTGTTTTTATAGTTCTAAGCCATTGTATATAATGTCATTATTTCTTTAAGAACTTAAATTTTTATTCTTGATATTATCAATGCTATCATCATTATTATTATGAGTATTATAATTTATTATAGCACCATATTGATTCAATAACTGGACCTGAATTTCCTAACCCACAGTACAGTATTCTACTTTCAGCACCATGCTGCTAAACTAAGTCAAAGCAAAACCCCTCCTATGTGTTTTTCAACAGATTAGATTGTTTAATCAAAAAAGCTCATGGATCAAGTCAGTGAAGCAAATTTATCAAAGCAAGGTACAACATCTCAATTAATGGTGCTTGACATCATACAAATTGCTCATTTTCTGAAATGTATGGTAAAAATTATCTTCATAACTACTTTAGGACCTTTCTTATTTATGTATTTGGCAATTACAGCAGCAGATTTACCTGTCAACAGCATCTTTGTTTTTTCTTCAGTAAGCAAGTCTATGGGGCCTACTCGGCTGCAACAAGGAGAGGACATATTTTAGTTTTAGTGGCAAAATACAATATGAACTAAAGTTATAAAATGGTTCCAAGTACTCAGATTTGCTTATTTCCTGGCATAGGCCTATCATTACTTTTGTAAGTAGTGTTAGATAATATAAATGCGCAGACTCTGTTGATAGCTTATCCCTTTACATACTTTAGGGACAACTCAGTTACTATCTGAAGTTTCAGGAAGCCATGTATGATCATTTTAGATCAGCTTAGAATGATCATTTTTAAGCAGAGAAAAAAATTATTGTCTAAGTTCACATGTTGTGGCATTCTGTATATCCAGTTTTATAGAAAAACAACTGCTGTGTAGTCTGTTCCACGTGCATAGAATTTGTGATGTAAATAATGTACACATATGGTGCTATTCATAAAATTTTATAATTTGGTGCTTATTGGCCATAGTTTTCTAGACTATGCCTTGGGGTGTTTTATTGTAGCTATTTATTTCATCTCCAGAATGTGTTTAGTGTACATTCCTAGATAAATACCACTGAGTGGCCTGAACTGATTAGACCTTCGCGTATCAGTTTTCAAGGCATAGTGTACATTCGCCAAACTCTATTTATAAAATCAAGTCTCGAAAGTACCTCATTCTCATATATTTTTGAGCTAACATACAATAGTGTAGAATGGCTGCAAGTGGAAACCTTCCATGTTTGGTAGTTTTGAAAGAACTATAAATATAAGCAATCCAATTTAGCAATGATAAATGCTGCCTTCCAAATTCCAATCATATCAGTCCTTAGTTATAGCAATTTCCAATAAAAAAAAAACCTTTGGTGATACTCAGGCACATATCATTTTTAAGACCTGGAAATAAAGACCTGGACTCAGGCCAGTCGTTTGAATTGTGAGAATATCCATTCCAAGAATATCTTTTATAGTTATCACCACTCACATGTCTTCATGATCTATTAGACAGCCTCAGCTTCCTTACCACTGGAAAAAAAAACTTTTTATTTTCCATTATTTATCTTATTCTTCTTGCATGCATTCTGCCTCTCTATAAGGTATTATTCAACTTCTTCTAGATAAATCCACAGCAACTTTAGTATCAAAATATCAAAATGATCATTGTGCACTTGATACTACTATTTCCTTTAAATATGAAGCAAGTCTTTCCAAAGTTTGAAACTTAAATAAGAAGTAATGTTGCAGTTTAAGAAATAATGAAACAAAACAGGACATTTTTGTACAGGTTAATTATCATTTTTCACTTAACAACTCCAATTCAGTTCATGCAGTCAATTTTTTTATTCTAACATGACATTGTCTATACAAGAATCATAATTAAGTAACAGCTTTCTAGGAAAAGCTATACTAGTGTACTAACACACACCTAGTTTTAACTAACTGAGCCCACAATTCATTTGCTCACAGAACTATATATCATTCTCTCAAAGAGTATATTGGTATATAGAGGTAGACAACCTACTCACAGAGGATCATCAACAGACATCCTCTACTTATCAGATACTTCAGGATCTGCCTCAGGAACAGAGAGCAACCTTGCCTAGGCAGGCACCCAGACGTCTTCCTTTCACAGCCTACTAAGCACCTGGTACCCTAAACTTGAGACCTGTATTTGCTTCCAAAATGTCATGCCTCCAATAGACAGAACAGAACTGATTCTTCTTCACAACCAGACTCTGCATCTGCTTTTTTAGACTGAAGCTATTTGTCGCATCAGAGAGGCATGTTTATCATGGTGACCCATGCTCATAATCTTATACACTTTAGCAATATTTAGACTGATAGCATAATGTGAATGTATCTTACCCTAAATTGTAGATTGTGTATTAAGCACAGAAATCTAGCCCTAGAGCAAAGATGTGACCTCATCACAAGAGAGACAAGGATACAGCTAAGACTGTGATGATCCTGACTTTGTTTTTATAGCAGAAAGGTAGTGTGTTCAGTGCCGTCTACTTCCTGTCCTTAACAGTTCAACTTCCAATTCATACATAACAAAGAAAGTCACTTGATTTGCTGCAAATTTCGGTGTCAAAAACTCCACCATGCTCTTTTGCAAATACCATTGAAAGCAAAATCCTGAAATGTGAGACAACATGGAGTAACCAAAAGATGTTATGCTAAGTGAAATAAGCCAGCCATGGCAGAGGAAATACTAAACTCCACCCAAAAGAAATACCTAAAATAGAATCATAGAAGTGAATAACAAACAGTGATGGTTAAGAACGGAAGGTGAGGAGGAGGGAAGCATTCATCACTGGGTATTTTGAATGACTTATCCTCCATAAGCTCAAGTGCTTCAACAGTTGGTCAGGTGGTGCTGTTGAGAAGGTCCTGGAATCTCTAAGATATGTGGCCTTGCTGGAGGAATCACATTACTGGGGACAAATATGAGAGTTCATAGCTATGTCCCTCTTCCAGATTCTCACTGCTTCCTGTGCATACTTGAAGATGTGAGTGCTCAGCTTTCTGCTCAGTGTCTCCCTCAAATGCTTCTCCTCTGCCATGATGGATTCTGATTCCCCCTAGAATCATAAACCTAATCAACTCTTCTGTAAGTTGCCTTGGTAATGTTCTTTAATCATAGCAACAGAAAAAGAACTAATAAAAACTCCATCCAAAAGAAGTACCTAAAACAGAATCACAGAAGTCAAGAATTTAAAAAGTATTGTTAAGAATGTCGGGTGAGGAAGAGGGAAAGTATTCACCACTAGACAGAAAATCTCAGTTTTGCAAGACTAAATTCTAGTTTCTTGCTAACCCGCACCATTTCTATAAATAATAATACTCTATTATATACTTGAAAATTTATATACAGAAATTTCATGTTGTTTTGTTAGAATAAAATAATTTTAAAGAGTAGAATGTATACTGACATGACGTATGTAAAACTATGATGAGACCCAGTGCAATTATTTAGTAATAACAAAGAGGAAAAAAATATATATATATATGTATATAATCATAGATGATATCACAGTGAGAAAACTAGGGAAAATTACTTTGCAGTGACATCATAAATAAGAAGGTAAACTAGTGTCTGATGCTTATGATATGAAACACTGAAAAGGGCACACAAAACATTTAAGCAGTGTTCTAGAAAAAAAGAATATGCTACTTAAATCTTATCCTGGGAAAATATCGTACATACTAAACCTAGAAAACATTCTTCAGAAGAACAGTTCTAAGACTGGGGACAAAGCTCAGTGATAGAAGCTCAGTGCTGATGTAGCCTGCATGACATCCTGGGTTCAACCATCAAACTTTAAAAAATATAAAATAATAGCCCCACATCCTTCAGAAACATTAGCCATGAAAAAAAAATAGGCTCACAATTTCATATTAAAAGAAATTAAAGGGATTTGACTGCTAATCACACTGCATGAACCTGGACTGAAATACACGCTGGGGGAAAACACTATAAAAAGACATTTTTGGAACAACTAGAAAAGTTTAAAATGAATAATATTATATCATGTTAAACTTCCTACTTTGAGTCATTTTAATTTATATATAAATGGATTTGGGGACTGGGGAGGTGGTTCAGTGGATAAGGTGCTTACTGTACAAGTATGTAGATGAGTTTAAGTCTCCAAAATGCACACAAAAGCCAAGTGTGGTAGCACATCCCTGCAACCTCAGCACTGGAGGGCTTGCTGATCAGCCAGTCTAGACAAAATTGTACGTTCCAGGTTCAATGACAAATATTGTCTCAGAAAATAAGATGGAACTAAAAGAAGATACCCAAAGTTGACTTCTGGCCTCCACATGTGTATGCATGAGTGAGTGTACCTATGCACACTGTTGCATAGATACAGAGTTTCCTCTCTGCTTCTAGAGATAGGCTTGCAAATGTGATTGACAGCCAAATAACCAATGACTTAAGGGGACAAGTCTAATGGAAACACACAGAAGGATGGCAACGAGAGAGGCGGGGCGATGCCAGGGATCCATCTTGGGTGCATGTTCTAGAGGTTCCAGGGGACTTATGATCAAAGTGCAGGCTCCGCCATATGAAATCTCTGTCTCCCTCCACGGGGATAAATCCTTTGTAAGTAACCTGGAATAAACTGGTTTCTTTAATTAAAGAGCATTCTCTGTTCACTCAATGGGTTCAAACCTGGCAGTGGGTAGGCTGAATGCTGGACCTCACTGCAAGAGGATTCGTGATACACAGATATACAACACACACATAAAAAATAAAATCCCACTGAAGGATTGGATGATTTCAGTTTCATCATAGGGTTATAAGGTCACTATATTAAGAAAAGAGTACGTCTAGGATCAAGGTGCTAGGAACAGGTATGGCTAAGATAAAAAGCAGGTCCTCAAAGAGATGCTGGGAAATTGCTTCAAGGATGACCCATGGTCTAGTTTTGGGGAATTTTTCTACTTAATCCACTTCCTGCATTTTATTTGAGTCCAAGTCACTGGAAATTGTGCCAGCTGTCTATCATCAAGTGAAGCTTTGGCCAGACAGCTAATGATCTTCTTCATAAAAATTCCTCAAACCCATTGTGGGGTCACACAAGCCTCTCCTGGTCACACTTCCATTTCAGGTCTATGGCAGTCTCTGTTTTCATCTCTTATACTTTCAACAGCCCTTTTTGTATCATCCATGCCTCCTACTCTTTTATGCATTCCTCTCTAATTAATATCAGTTGGTATCAGAATGACCATATCCTTGAGTTTAACTGGAATATATTCATCACATCACTTCATTCTTAAGGTGGGTATAGCACTTTAGAGTCAGGATGACTTGAATCTAAGCCTGGTGTCTACTTCAAACTGTGTCATCTTAGTAATGCTACATGATCTAAACCCATGTCTACTATATTTGATATGCAAAAATAAAAAAATAGTTTATAGGGTTGCTGAGGATTTAATGAAATGAAACTTGTAAAAACTTCATCGCTTCTCTAGCAGGTTGTAGGGGTCCAAGTCATGTTAATCCTCATGAAGAATTCTCATTCTTTATGCCTGAAACCACACAAAGGTCCTCGCTTCACCCAATTTCAATTAAATTGGCTATTTTTGCCCTATCTGCTACTTAGCAGTTGAGGAAAATGTCAATGTAGCCATCTCTTCTCCTTTGTCTCTGCCTTTCTTAGAAGATGGTGATATGCCCTTGCCTAGTTCAATGGTAGCAATATGATGAGTCCTCCCTTACCCGGATGCTATTAAATGTTTTGGGGGGCTCTTTGCTGACTTAAGAGTATCATCAGTCTTTGCACAACATTCTCATAGAGCAACTCTGTGGTAGGCATTCAGTTCAAGGCTCACAGAAGACATCACTTACACTTACTCAGTGATGTTGAATATGAGCCACACATACTCAACAACTAAAGAGATGAACAAGTCATGAGCTATAAGTAGGCAACAGTATGACACATACTATGATAGGACAATCAAAGGAGAGGTATTGGGAGGGCACAAGTCATAAAGTTCTTAGCTATTCTGACACTCTCTCAGAAAGCTATCCCAAAGCAGTGTCTTGTGTCATTTTCCTAAGTCTCATTTAGCTCTACAGCATGAAGCCAGTGTCTCTCCCACTCACGCCCCTCCTTGGTTCATTTACCAGGCAATTTATGAACAGCTAAACAAATACAAAAAGAACACTTTATGCAAACTAAGAAAAGGTCTTTTTCTTTTATTAAATTGAATCTTTGTGTATTTCATACAGAACATCTCAAGTAATCTTAATCATCTTTATGGCCCCTTTCCTCACCAGCACCTCCCCATAGGCCCCCAATTGGAATCCATACATTCTGTGTGGATCCATTCCATTCATCTGTGTGAAGGACAATTGAGTCAAGTTAGTATCTCCACACATTCCTCAGTGCAAGTTCATGTACTAAGATCCAGTCAGCCTATCTAGAGTCCCTCACTTTAGGAAAATCAGCTCTTCCTCCTCCAGCAGTAATCAGTTGCCAATATTTCTTCATTTAAGATTGGAGTCTGCTGTCCATTGCCCTGGTTCTATATTACTTTTTCTCTGCGTGAGTTTGCATGGGTCCCACACAGACTGCTACCCATTGCTGTATGTTCATGTGAGCAGGGCTCCAGGAGCTTGTAGGACCCTAATTCTATATGGTAATACACCTCCTCCCTGGCTCTTAGAGTCATTCTGACCCCTTTTCTGCAATTGTTCCTAATCTCTGGGTGCGTAAAGTTTAATATAGGAGTCCTGTTCAAGAACCAGCATTCTTCAGACTCTTAATCTCTATGCTTTGTCCAATTTTGGCCTTTTGTGTTCCTGGCCCTCTGTTGCATGAGGCAGCTTCATTGATGAGAGTTTAGAGATTCATTAGTGACCTCTTTAGCTCTTGTTCTATGTTCTGTGGGTCTTAGGTATAGAGGTTACGCTGTAGATGTGCCACTTAGGCTTGAGAAATTCACAGACACTGCATGTGACCATTTGTAGTCTGTAATGACCTCTGTCTGATACAAAAGGAGCTTCTTTAATGAGTGGTGACTGGGATATTTGTCTATAAATATAAGGATAAATATTTTGCACATAGTAAGAAATTGTATTATTCTAGAGATGTAACAATCTTGGGGTTTTCTCTAAGATCTATGACCTCTCCACTCATGTGTATTTGGCTATTTTTACAGTACCAAACATGAGTTTCTTCCCATTGAGTGGACTTTAAGTTCAATAAGGTAGCTGTTGATTGCCCACAAGATAAAAGTGACACTGACTGCACCAATGTTGTATGTTGTGCTGGTCATTGGTCAATGATGTGGTCATTCGGTCTTGAACCTGGTTTTGGACCATCAATTTGTGTTCTCCCTTAGCAGCTTGCATAGTGTTCTCCAAAACTATAAGAGCTGGCATGCAGGGGACATGGCCTACAAGTCAGTTCCAGCTCCACTGCTCCAAGTCCTGTGTCTGACATATATCCTGTCTTCAACAGTCTGGTCTTACCTTCAAGTTCTGGGAGACAATCAAGGGCTGTGGCAAAAGCCTGTGTAATTTTGGGAAACTCTTGTACTACCCTAGCCAACAACTCAAAGGAAGGTTTATCCTGTCTGGAAATGTTTCTTATTATGTATCCTTCAGCTATACACATGGACTCCTATAGAGATATTGTATGTGGAATTTGTCATTAGATTGTTGGACCAATATGATTCCCTCTCATTTTTTATACTAGCAAGGAATTATTTGTTTCTACTCTTTCTATCCAAGTCTAACCCTTCCTCCAAGTCTTTCCCATTTGAAGTGTCCCCATTTCCACTTTTCTCCCTTGATAATACCAGTCTCTTAAGGCCCTACCTCTCTTGAGCTCTTTTTTCCCTTTATTCCAAAGTTACATGTTTACATGTATAGTCCTCCTTCCTCCCCCCCATTTAAATGCCCCTGTTTTATCTATTTCTCCTTTAATAACACCTGTCTCCTACTGTTCTTCTCTCAGATTCCTTCTTTCCCTTTATCTCCCTGGTTCCTTTTCATTATCCTGGATCCTGCAGTTACATCAGGATACATACTTACACATAAGGATTTGGTGCTAGGATCCACATATGAGGGAGCACATACATCATTTGTTCTTCTAAGTCTGTGGTACTTCACTTAGCATAACAGCTTCTAGTTCTATCCATTTACCTGCAAATGTCATGATTTTGTCTTTCTTTACTACTGATGAGAACTCCGTTGTGTACATTTTCATTATCCACACATCAGTTGATAATGTATCCACACTTAGATTGCTTCCATCTCTTAGGTATTGTGAAATGAGCAGCCACAAACATGGATGTCCAGATATCTCTGCAATAGGATGAGTCCTTTGGGTATATGCCAAGCGGTGGTATAACTGGGTCAAATGACCAGTTAATTTTATTTTTTTAAGAGTTCTCCATACTGCCTTCCATAGGGGTTGAATGAGTCTGAATTTCCACCTGCAGTGAATGAGTGTTCCCCTTCCCCTACATCCTCTCCAGCATTTGGTATCATTTGTTCTCTTGACTTTAGCCATCTCACTGGGATAAGATGAAATCTTAAAGTGGATTTAAGTGGCATTTCTCAAATTATTAGCAATGTTGAACCCTTTTTAAGGTGTTTCCTATCCATCTTTATTTCTTCTTTTGACAATTCTCTGTTCAGATCCTTAGCCCACCTTTAAATGTGTCACTTGTTTTCTTGATTTTTTTAGTTCTTTGTATATTCTGGATATTAAACCTCTGTCAGATGTGTCTCTGGTGAAGATTTTCTCCCATTCTTTGGGTTTTCTGTTCACTTCCTTTGTTGTTTCTTTTGCTGTACAGAAACTTTTTAGTTTAATGAAGTCACTTGTTGATTCTTGAACTTAATTCCTGAGTAACTGCTGTGGATTTAGAAATTCCTTCCCTACACCTGTGTCTTATAGTCACTACCAATGTTTTCTTCTAACAGTTTCAGTTTCAGGTTTTACACTGAGGTCTTTAATCCATTTGGAGTTGACTTTTGTGCAAGATTGGAGATAAGGGTTTAGTTTTATTCTTCTATAGGTAGGGAGCTAGTTTTACAGCATCATTTATGAAGATGCTGCCTCTTCTCCAGTGTTCTTGGCTCTGAAAAGGTCTTTTTCTTATGACATTTTCCTACCATCTACTGGAAAATCACCATAAATAATATTTAAGCCTATGTGTTGTAACGACTTTTATAATATGAACCTACTCTGGATGAATGACTTTTACTTAACATTGAAACCAAAACCTTAATCTTATCTTGGCTTATTTATAAAATAGAAAAACTCGCTAAGCCTCGGGCTCCTCTTATGACTTGGGAAAAGAGCATTAATTCCTCATGGACCTTTCTTGCCCTTTTCCCATAATAATGTATGGATGTATGTGTACATATGTTTTACTTTTGTAGTGTAGCAGCCAATATTATTTCATTGAAAGCAGTGAGAAATAACAAATCCCATTTATATTTCAAAACATATGTGGTATTAAATTGATAATATCTGTTTGTGGATGTGTGTGCTATTCTAGGTCAAAAGAGTTAAGAAAGGACACAGTCCTCTGATAAGACATTTCCACTTTTACGTCCCTATTTCATGCCAGACATACTATTTCAACAAAAGAAAGAGCAACCCTTGTTCTGAAACACAGTTATGAGAGACCCTGGAGGAACAGGTTCTCAACAGTTAAGGTATCTCTTGACTAAAATGGATGTTAAGAATTAGGCTGTCTTTATTCAAGCACTGCAGTAACATGGATCACACACCTAAGCTGTCACACCTAAGCTTCATCAGAAGATGTACCACCTGCTTTTGTACAGAACAAGTATATTTATAAGCAAAGGACATGGGTCCTGTCCCTTCATTAAGGTCTTTGATAAATAATACTGATTCCATTGATTTGAGGGGAGGGTGGTTCTTAGACATTTGGATGAGGCCTTCTTTCTAAAGGTGCTTTCTTTTGATGCCTACTCTTCCCTTTAAAAGGAATCTGTCTTTGTTGACTTGGGAGTAGAAAGGGACCGGCACCAAAGCAATCAGAAGGAAATTTATACCAAATAATTCTGATAATATGCAGTCTAAAAAGTACCTGAAAACCCTTTTAAAAGCATGCTGCCACTTTTACAGTGGAAGAGGTTCTTTTGATTTCTCTAGCTTTAGGTAGAAGTAATAATTTCTTAGTGGAGAGTTATCTGGAAGATTCTTTCCCTTTTCCCAGTGGCCTTCAGAGTGGATTAGGTTCCTGAGTCCCTATGTAGCACCTTGTCTCCCATTTTCTAAAGTTATTCTACTGCTTTCTATTAGTTTTCTACTTAAGTACTTTTTGAGAAAGTTATAGAAGCAGGGAGACAGACACACACACACACACACAGATTTATGATGCTTTCATGGCAAAGCGTCCACATATAAACTGGATACTGTAGTGAACAGGATCAGTGATTCTCATAGAATCACCACCAAAGAATCTGAAAACTTATTACTAACTAGTACATATTCTTTATCCACTCCAGACAGAGTTGAGAATGGAAGCAAGCAATCAATCTGTGTTTCAACAAGTCTAGGTAATCTTGTTAGTCATTGAACATTGAGTCATTGTTCTAAACTCCAGACCAGGAACAGTCATATCAGGATTAAATATAATCCTCCACTCCACCAATAGATGAGACTTAATAGTCATATATTCCTACATCAATTACCCATAGAGAAAAAAACTCACCTATGTCTGCTAAATCTTTAACAACTCTCTCTGTGGCTTGATTGACTCTTGAGGCCTTAGGATTAAATTTTTGACTTTCAAATTAGGTCAAGAATTTTCTCCTAAAAAGCAATTCATAGGACAGTACTGGTCCTGACTCCGAAGTCTGACCCTGTTTCTCATATTCTTGTTATTTATTCAGTGCAGATGGAAGTGCTCCGGCCTTTGACAAGCCTCAGTATTATTACCCTGGGATAATAATGGAATGAACTTAAAATGCACTCAAGACTACACCCTTAATCAAATTAAATGTTATTTCTGACTTTCTTGCCCACCCCTCCCTGCCCCACATCCACATGCCAGTCTCTATTTAATATCACTTCACTCCATTCTGCCCAGCAGAAGTTGCCAGGTTGCCACATACACAAAATGTGGTCACTCATTTACTTTTTCTAATGTTCTGAAATCCAAACACAGATCCAAATACAAATTCTACCAAAGCAGAGATTATCAATCACCATGATTATGGACTGAGTGTGTTTCCCACCCCTCCCACAAAGACCCTCATGTATTGAATGTGACTGTATTTAGAGACAGGGCCTTTTAAAGGGTAATTAAGGTTAAATGAGGTCATAAGATGGGGACCTAATCTGGTAGGACTGAAGTCCTTATAGGAAGAAGAAGAGATACCTGAGAACTTTCTGTCCATAGTCCCACAGCAGAAAGGCCATGAGAGAATGCACACAGCAAGGAAAAAGTGACCATCAACCAGTCAGGAAGACATGTTGAAGCCAGGTCACATCTCCTGAGAACTATGAAAGGTAACTTTCTGTTGTTTAGGACATCTGGTCTGTAGCATTTTGTTATGACTACCCAAGCAAACTACTACTATCATTCTGACACCAAATCATTGGGGGAGATTTTAAAGAACACAAACCCCTTGGGTGATTTCTTTTGCCTGAGGGATAGTTCCTGTATTAATGCTTTTCAGAAGTGTCACAGATTATTCTGTGTGTTCCCATGGTTTAGAACCAGAGACTATTTCTTATCTGGAGAATTTAATCCTTGGACCGATTTTCTAAAAACTCTATTCCCTGGCATAAATTGAGAGTATATCTTTAAATTTAGACAAGCCTATTTTCCTATTCCAAGGAATCCCCAAATAGATTTTTAAAAAGATGTGATTATAGCTTGCCAGCTTGTGCAATAGAATATAAACTGAGCTTTAAATTAAAATAACCTAAGAATAAGTCAGTTCAGCATCTTAACATAGTCCTTTATTAGAGAGCTCTTATTTTTCTGTTAAAGTAGTTTTCTAAGAAGCAAAATTAATAAAGAAATTATTATCCATCCTATGACTGTAAGTAAGACAGGGTCTTAACCTTAGACTACATTTGAGATACACTATCTAAATTTAGACAATATTAAAAGAAGTTGGCAATTGACTGTATAACTCACCTTCTCAAGAGAATGGTGCAGAATAGTTGAAAGTAGAAATTTGTGGTAAAAGCATGCCACTAATATCTCCAAATTAGATGAAAGTTGTATTGGATGGGGATCAATTACAGAAAATAAGATCTACCCTGGTGTTAGTTAAAGCAGAACAGGATCTAATTCAGAAAATTATGTGCTCACACTGTTGTTGGAAAGTCAGGAAGAGCAGAATTGAATCTAATCAGCTCCCACAGACACTTTGCCTCTACTAGAGCCGGAGAAGCCAATTCTGTGTGAGCCTGATGAATCGCAGCTACGTTCTAAACTCAGAAGTAGATAAACCCAGCACCGCATAGTCTCAGTAGGCAAACTAGAAGGCCCACTCCATGAAAACAACCCATGTGATTCAATTACTAATCAATGCATTGATAAAAGAGCTTCTGATTGTGTAAGCACCACCATGTCCGCAGCTCTATCTGAAAACTAAGCATTTGAATTGGTTTGTTTTGTTGTGGTTATTGTTTCAGTTTCTGATTCTAGTGTTCGTTTATAAAATGTGTGTTTATAAAGTCAGTCTCTGTCTAAGCATCCATCTACAACTTTCTATACATGTATTTCCAAACAACAGAGCAGCTTCCAAGATAAACAAATCTGCTTCATTCTTCCAACTACAGACTGGCAGCCCTAGGAGACAGAGTATTAATAGTGTTCCAGCAGTACCCACCCTTCTGTTTCCCCCGTGATACTTAGGATCAATTTGGCCAACACAGGATCTGTCTTCCTTTCCTAAGTTGGTCATTTGATAGTCTTTTATTAATTTCTATGGGAGTGTGTGATGCTGGGGGACAAAGAGTCTTACTATCCTAGGCCAATTTTAACCTCATTCTTCATGTTAAACTTTTTATCCCCTGGAGTTTACAATTTTCTCTTAGAATTGTACACCTCTGATAGAGCACAGCCTAAAATTTCAGCAAGAGGAGGCAAAGTTTTATTAGCAGGCCATTTGGTATAATAAGAGGTGCTATTCCCAAGCCTATCACTTTGTTTTTAGGCTCCATGAATTCCAACTATAGGAGAAATATGTTGGAGAGTGGTTCAAAGTAAATACCACCTCTGTAAGCCAACATTCCTGCCTCACAAGGTGTTCCTTGTATGCTGCCATAACTGAGTCTTCAATGGGCTGTTCCATCATTGGGCATGGGCAATTGCTTCTGGATGGATATTATCAGTGAGTCCCATAAGTACCAACCTAATGCCTCATTTCTTTTGCTATAAAATTAGTTTCTCTGGTCAGAAAATAGTATTGTGTGGAGATACTACAGGTAAGATATTTAGAAGTCCTCACATGTTCTCTGGTAAAAGGGCAAGAAAATCCAAATCTAGACTAAATAAGCCATTTCTAGTAAAGAAGACTGCTGCTTCCTCCACGACATCACTTCTTAACATACTCTACCTACAACCAAGCCATCTATACATGCTTTGTTTCTAGTATTTTGAGAATTCAGTTGATATACAACTATATCAAATATGCTGTAGGAATACCCACATTATTGAGCAGATATTGAATCTCCACCTGTGATGCTATAGGCATTGTATTCATTAACTTAGTAAGCATACAATGTGTAGATGGTGGCAGATTTTTCTTTCTCTATCAAGTGACTGTTCTGTTCTTTAGATTTTGAGAGGTCCATTAGGACCTTTTTAGTGGTAATGATAAACACACAAGACTCAGCCTCTGAACCCATCAAAAAGTATAGCCATCTCTTCCTCAAACCTGCTTTTCATCAGACCACTGAACTCATATATTCCAACCCATTAAGTACCAATTATTTCCCGTGAAATACACACACATATATATATATATGTGTGTGTATATATATGTGTGTATATATTTGCCTATCATTCATTCTAGGCAAAATAAATCATTAGAAAGAATACTGCATGTTTTGCTCAACAGAAGATTTTCCCTCTCCCATTTAACTGACACCCTGCAGCAGAGTTGGAAAGCTTTGGCAGTGAATACATCTCTACCCACACCACCTATCATGATGAACCATACATAAATAGACACAGATTTTTTTTCTTTCTAAGATCATATGTAACTATGCATCTTTTTTGAGGTAAGTTGAGGAAAGAATTTAGTACATTAGAACATAAGGAGCTTTATGGCACGTGTTATACTTCCACCTGAGGATGGGGTGCTGCCAGATTTGCCCTAGTTTATGACCTGGTAAATCAAACACCACCTGTTTCATGAGAAATAGCTTGGATTGCGCAAATATTAGGGGGTTATATATTTAGATACTTAGTGCCTTCCAGAGTCTATCAGCACATTCAAAGTGATTTCTCAAAGGGAAAACAGTCACATATCACAGAAAGCATGGCATATGTTCATTCTGTTAGCTCCTGATACTTTGGGTCTGGAAACATTTTACATACTGGATATATAGAGAGTGAGTACATAAAAAGTACTCTGAGATGTTCATGAGCCCAAACTTCATTTATCACTAGAACCCTAAGCTGAGAGAGAGAGAGAAAGAGAAAGAGAGAGGAGAGAGAGAGAGACCACAGTAGCAGTTGGATCTCCATGGATTGATATAATCTCAGAACTATGGAACCAGAATTAAAAATTAATAAAAAGTCTGAACATAACCCCTTTCTCATCTTATTAGCCGAAATTCAAGGTGGATTTGAAGTATACACTTGTGATTTTTAGGAAAGTCTTTCTTCAAGAATCATTAATTGACTGAAAATTTAGTGGTAACCCAGGATGAATAAATACATTAGAAATCCCTTGGTATAATAAAAAGAATTCAAATTCATAGGAAAAACAAGCAATAATTCTATTTCACACAAGAAGTTCTGGGTCTGTATATTGATGCAGTTCTTGAGGCCAGGATTAGAGATTTAGGTCTCTAAAGTTACATATCACCATTCACAGACCTCGGAGTTTTAGTGAAAGGCCATCTATGTCATTCAAAGGGCCCCAAGATCAATAGGCCATCACTAAACACTCCTCCTATGGAACTAAGTATGCACAATCTTTTTACTGAGATTCGTAGCCCAGTTCACTGCCCTCTGTTGAATAAAACTTTATCATTCCCACTAAGGCAGTAGTTCTTTCTGGATAGCATCATATTCTGTTTCCATTTCCAGCTTTTACAAGAAAGCCATGGCTTGTTACAAAACCCCTTAATCAGTGTGCTTTCCAATTAGTTTAGTATTGTAAAAGCAGTTATGGAAAATTTGAGTTAATTCACATGTCAAACCCATTCTATTTTATTTCCTAAGACTGGACATTTCTTCTTTCCCACCATACTAAGGAATTCCTGACATCTTAACTCTATTCAGCCCAAGCTATCATGATGTCTAGGATGCAGTTAGCCACCAAACCAAACAGAAGCACATTTGAATATTCAAGCTACACATGGACTTCCAAATAACAGATAGTTGTGTCCATGTCAATAACTTCAGCCCTCCCAAAGCTTTCCTCTGGAATCTTCAGATCCATTCTCATGTCTACTCTCCAGTTTTCTATTATAAATATATGAGCACAATCATTCCTTTCATATAGAGACTGTTTCCTCTGACTTCACATCACAGTTGTTTCCTAAGATGTGGAAGGACTTGACTCCAACTATAGGTATGAAAGCAATAAAAGATGCAAGAGGCTGCCTCAGGAAAGCAGTTAGAGTTCAGCGTCAGAGAAGGGAGGGACCCCTGCTACAGCCTACAAGTGTAACGACACAGGGGGGGCAGCTTCACCCAAATCACACCAAATGACACTGTCAGTGACGGGGCTCTAACTATGTATAAGGAAATGCTTTTTATTTTTCAAAAATTAAAGACAAAACTAAATTTAGCAACTTACAATGTCAGAATGTCCTTCTGATTTCCACCTCTAATGACTCTCAAAGCCACAAAAGATGAAAAATTCTTTAAGCACAGTTGTAGAAAAAAATCCCCGGCTACGCAAGCACTCAGGCAGTTCCTACAGCTGAAATTTTAAAATACTGACTTTTCTTTCTTTCGGCTCATCAGCACTATTTACAAAAAGCCCAACCCAACCTGAAGTACTCTTCTTCCTGATGTTCCCCAGAACGGTCTATCTTAGTCATTCTCTGTTACAAGCTCTTGTCTTCAATAGACATATTATTTCGCATGACCAGAGGTAAAATTTTAAGTTATTGCTCACTCAGTAACATAAGAGCTTTAAAACACAGCAAAGGCGTATCTCTTTATAGTCTACTGTTTGCAAATATTTCTAGTTCTAATTATTTTTATTACTTAAAGCTTACTTGCAAATAACAGATACCACTTTAACTAATTTAAACAGAAAGGATTTTATGTAGGGATTATCTTCTTTCACAAATTTCAAGAATTGAAGAAGGCTCGAGGCTATGCCCCCAGAAAAACTCCCAAGCCACAGAACCATTCTGACTGCTGTGGCTGGGAAAGCAACTATCACCATTGCTTAAAGATAATAAATCAGACATATACCTGTATAACTGCGGAATACAAAACCGTAGTAACTGGCATAACCAGGACACTGCTTTCACTGTGACAGGAAGCTGTGAACCAGAGAGTTATCACGGTACTAGGAAGTCAGCACTTGATTTACTGGATCTAGACCCATATCGCTCTCCCATAGCCTGGTTGCCAGCACTCCATCTTTCTCCCCTACGTCCCTTTTTGCAATCAAATTTTTATGCAAGGCATCTGATGTGAAGCCCAAATCATATCTAAAAATATACAGTGTCTAGGAATTTATTTATTTTTATGAAATATATTATGTTTCCATATTGCCGGGCATGGTGGTGCATACCTTTAATCCTAGCACTTAGGAGATAGAGGCAAGTGGACCTCTGTAAGATCAAGGCCACCCTGGTCTACATAGAAAATTCCAGACCAAGGTATAGGAAGATTCTGTCTCAAAATAAATAAATAAAATAATATATAACATTTATATAATAGATCTAGAGATATAAAGTATATATATATATATATATATATATATATATATATATTCCTGTACTTAGCCCACTCAAAAGGATGTGAGATGGTTGTTCAGTGAGATCATGTCTCTTGCAGGCTCTCTTTCCACTGTGTATCAGAAACACTCAGAATTAAAATGACAGGCCTAGAAAAGCCACCATTTCAAATTATGTTTTTTCTGACCAATTGATATTAGGAAGATAGGTAAAATTCACTCAGAACTGAGTTAGAGTCAATAATCTAGCCCCACAGACCATGGACCATGCTATTAGCAGCCACCTGCATTGACATGCTGACAAATACTTTGGGGGCTTTGAAAACAGACCATGAGAGATTCTAGTTCAAGAGCTTTGGGGAAGATGCCC
Organism: Eospalax fontanierii; assembly: GCA_035773235.1. Lineage (NCBI taxonomy): Eukaryota > Metazoa > Chordata > Mammalia > Rodentia > Spalacidae > Eospalax > Eospalax fontanierii. The sequence continues at coordinate 34,708,810 of CM069537.1, read as the reverse complement.
AAGAATTTGCAATGGGTACAAAATTGATATGCAATATACTCTACAAAACACACATGGAAACAATGAACTTTTACATCTATTCAGTTACACAGATGCAGACAAAACAAATACATAAAATTTAAAGTTTAACCTGTTTGAGGGGAAGAAGGAGAACAGCAAAATGAGGAAATGAAGGATAGATGGGGGGGCGCAGTGTGGGCGGAAGTAAATACGAACAAAGTACAATAGCATATATGTGTGAAAATGCCCCACTAACGCTTGTTCTGCATGCTAATCAAAAATTAATAATAAAAGTTTTCCTACATTCCTTTGTAATAATCCCTACAAATGTTCTTTTTAATTCAACATCATATCCAATTAGCCAACTCATTCTCAAACAGAAGAGCACTCCTTCTTCCCATCCCCCTGCCAAGAGAGCATGATGCCTTCTATATTATAAAAAGCTTATTTATATTCAATACAAAAAGTTCGAATTGTTCATATCTGGAAATAAAAAGCCCTCAGGTTGGGACAAAGCCCTAGTTCTTTCGTTACCTACCTCAGAAATCAATATGACTAGACACATAATATAAAAATTGGGCTCTTAGATGTGTATAGCAGCATCCTGGTGTATAGTTAGAACGACAGATATCCCTGCAAATGCAAATCAATGTGAAACAATTTTGCTTGCTACAACTGATAGCACATACTATTGGCAGCAATGCCTATCAGCAATTGCGACGAGTGAGTCATACAACACAGGTACAATTTGCAGCCAATGAGACGTGAAAGGGACAACAAATGAGAGGCAGGAGGAACTACAAAGATTTTGTGTCTACTAAAACAAACTGAAATATTTCTCATATTGGGGATGAGAGAAAGAACGCCAGGGCAGTAAACAGTTCTGCCCAAACAACACGGTAACACCGCAGACCGCCAAGGGACAGTGTGACACATTTCAAGTATATTGTCGCCCAAGTCTAAATTTAGAAATGTGGTATAAACATAAATTGAACACAAAATATTGGGTGGGAATAATACATGAAATCCAGTGGTTCTCAGGCTCCGTGTGCTTCAGACTCACCTGGAAAATTTAAGATACAGATTTCTGGGGCCCACCTATGAGACTTTCAGTCAAGATATTTGGTGAGGGGGTGAGAAAGTGCATTTCCAATAAACTGCTAGGCATTCGTGGAACTCAGTGACTGACAGAAACATCCATAGGAAAAACACTCAAAAGGGAATCAGAGAAGCAGAGAGAGGATAGACAGCAAGATTTGGCTAATAATCTGGGTACGAAACAGCCAGAGAGAACTTTCTTCAACTGAGGAATAAATAGCAAAGAAAAGAAACACGGGCAAAAATGTATGGAACTTATGCAAAACATTTCATTGCCCGAAAGAAAAAAATAAGTATGATATAAAATTAATGGAACATAATCAAAAAGATAATTCAGACAAAGAAAGACTATTTAAGAAAATAATTACTCTGGCCTCTGAAGGAAATTAAGGCAATCAAGCACACTGTAAGTCAAGCCTATTTTATTTTTAAGAGTTGGCAAAATATCTGATGAGATGATTTAACAAAGTAAAAGTTTACTAGCAAAGGAGAGGCAAGAAGTTTTAGAAATGAAACATCATTGAAGAACTTAACATGCATTTAAAGCAGTAAAAGGAGACAAGTAGAAAAAAGAAAAATAACAATGTGGAGGGCAGACAGGAAAATCGCAGACTAAAGAGAAAAAGGACGATGAGAAAAATGAAGGGGAAAATGTGAGGGAGATGTCCACATGAATCACTTTCATCCTTGTGTTCTCAAGTCTAAGACCAAACTCTCAGGGCTTTTCAGACCTTCAGACCATTACCATTGCACTCCAGTTACTGTTCCTTGATAATCATGGTTGGTTTTTTTTTTTTCCCCTTTAACTTTCAAAATAACACTCTGCTGTTATTTGAAGCCACAGTTTCTCAGGTGTTAAGCTGCTCGGAGGTACCATGTTTGCCGTGTTGACGGCTGTGTTCTGAGCATCCTCTACAATGGCTGACACATACAGTTAGTTTACAAATGCTGAATAAATAAATAAAAGTATGGTTATTGAAATTAAAATCACATAGTAGCCTAGCAGATAAAATATCTAGAATTAGGCCCAGGAATATGCAAGAGTTCTAATTAGGGACTGGAGAGATAGCTCAGCGGTTAAGCACACTGGCTGCTTTTGCAGAGGACCCCAGTTCAGTTCCCAGCACCCACATGATGGATAACAACATCTGTAACTCCAGTTCCAGGAGAATTCAACTCCTTCTTCTGACCTCCACAGGCATTGCACGACATGGGTGGGCTTACACATATGCAGGCAATGCACTCATATACATAAAATAAAAATAGTGCAAACAATATTTTTAAAAGAGTTATGAATATATTCAAATAATTTTAAGGTGGAGGAAGAATACCTAACACCTGCCAAAGTGGTTGGCTACTTGGAAAAATAAATGAAGTCCAATCTCTTACATGAATTGCTTTGAAGAAATTAAGGAATTGTGAATAAGTTGGCATTGTACACAAAGAAAATAGACTCAGAAAATTAGATGTGCATGAAGTCAAAGTTTAGTAAGGCGGGAACATAAAAATATTATGATATACATATATATAGATATATATATAAGAAATTTGCAGATATCTTGGGAAAGGCTTCATATGAGCTGGAATACAGGATTGCAAATCTCATCAAGTTCACTCTGAAACAGAATATAAAGGAGATGGACAGATAGTTTTGACTCTGTACAATTTAAAATTCTTGTAATACCACAAATAATACTCGTGGCAAGAGGGACTAGAGAGAGTAGTGAGGAGAGTGGACATAGTGCAAGCATGATGTATACATGTATGGATATGCCACAGGGAAACCCATTAACATGTACATTTAATATGCATTAATTACATTCTTAATTTTAGAAAGAAAATTTAGTACTCTCACAGAATCTTGAATTCCTAACATAAGATGAGGTAAAATTAAAACTTTATATTTTTCCAAAACGGATGTCCATGTGAATAACAAAATCTTTTCTAGTTAAATTGAAAGGCACTTTTTCATAGACCAAATTTTCTATATCTTTATATTCATTTTTCATCACTCTTCTGAGACATTTATTTAATTCTATCTCATTTTAATACAAGTAGAAAGCTGTCACCTACTTGGTAAATGATTGTTCATTTTAATATACAAAATAACACTCATGAATCAAAAATGGAAAATACTAAAAGGCACAGAGATTATCAAAAACATGTCACAAAAGCTACTCTGCTCTCCTACATATCTTATATCACAGGCATAAAATATTTAAAATATAATTTTTACCTATCAGACTAGTAAAAATTAGAAAGATAATATCCAGGGACTAGACAGATGACTCAGTGGTTAAGAGCACTGACTGCACTTGCAAAGGACCTGGGTTCAAATCCCAGCATCTGCATTGTGGCTAACAATGGGCTGTTGTAACTCCATTTCCAAAGAACCTGATGCCCTCTTCTGACCTCCTCGAGCACTGCATAACACAGGTGTACTTACACACATACAAGCAATACACTCATACAGGATAAAAAAAACAGCATTTTATTTTCTTTAATTTTAAAAAAGACAATATCCAGAGATGTCCAGATATTGTAAGATAATTTCACTTAGAAATATATATTAGAAAATTAATGCTTTGATCTGACAGCTCAATATTAAAGAATTTCTCCTAAAAATGTAACATGTAATTTCAACCTCAAATTTAGCATATCAAAATCAAAGTTCTTATATCTCAAACAAAAAAAGACTTGTTAATTAACCGGTTTTTTCCCCATTTTACTAAATTACACCTACAGGTATCTAGTTACCCCAGGGAGAATTCTGTTCATTTGCAACTCTGATTTCTCTTTTCCGTGTTTTTCCCCTCAACTCTAAATCCAAATCTGTTTTCAATCCATTCTTCTTTCTCTCCACCATTCACACTGCTATCCAAAGTACTATCATGTTTTCTCTGTCTTCTGACAATAGCTCTCTAAATTAATCTGCTTTCCACAGTCATGCTACAGGAACTGATCACAAATAATAAGGCCAAAACAAAGGCATTTAATCATAAAGTTTTATGTTTTAAAGTAAATGCCTAAATGAGATGTTTTAAAAAACTGACCAATGGAGTCAATGAGATGACTCAGCAGGTAAAGGTGCTTGCTGCCAAATTTGACCACCTGAGTTCAGTCCCTGGGTCCCACATAGCAGAAGGAGAGAACCAAGTCCCACAGTTGTCCTCTGACCTCTACATGACCATTAGGTACACACACAAAAATAAATAAATAAATAAAAACATACATACATACAGAAATACAGAAAAATAAAAACTTAAAAACAAAAGCAAGCCTTTTGTGATTATCCCATTTCAGCTTCAGTCACATTTCTGCTCTTTCATTACAAAAAAATTAAAAAATACTACATTTTAAAATAAGCATCTCTTCTGTAAAATCTCAGTTTCTAGTCCCTCTGCCATTCACTTTCATCCACATCTCCTACAAACTCATCTTCAGCGGCATCACAAAATTTACATTATGGAGTCCAAGAGTTGACTGGCTCTCTTTCTCTTAGTGCTCTTTCTGCTGGTCTAGTAGAGTTTTGAATACTCTCTTCATTTAGCTTTTGGGATGCCACACCTTCCTGACCTTCCCCCTGCTTCTGGGAATTCCATTTAGAACTTGGGGAAAAAAATCCTCTTAGAAAATAAAATCTCTTAATCATAGCCCACAGGGCTCCAGGAAAAATCAGCCTCCACACACTTCTTTCCTTCCTCTTCCTACACTGTGCAGCTTACCGCCCTTGAGCAACAACCACCCACCTTTTAAATATGACGAAGTCATTCCAAGTCAGAGCAGAGAAAATAGTTTGGAAAATTGTCTCCTAACTCTTTACTTTCACATTTCTGCTAAAATCTCCTTTTCTTAGAAAAGCATTTCTGGGGCAGGAGAGATAGCTCATCCATTAAGACAATTTGCTGCTCTTGCTGAGGACCAGCATTCAGTTCCCAGCACCCACATTGGGTGGCTCACAACCACCTACAACTCTCGTTTCAGGGGACCCAATGCCCTCTTCTGGCCTTTGCAGGCATCTTTACATATATGTGCATATACACACACATACACATAAATGAAAGATTAATTTTTTAAAAAAGAGAAAAACCTTTCTAAAGTACTGCATGACTTTTCTTCTATACAAGTAAAAAAAAGTCTATTTAACCCAGAAAAATCACCAGCCAGAGATCAAAGAAACAATCCCACCCAAGTCTACACAAATGAACCAGTAAGTTTATTGGGGTTGTTTACAGAAGCATGGCTGACTGTAGGTCAGTTGCCTCACTGAAAGTTCACCTTAGCATGGGTATCAAAAGAATGGCTTCCCTGGAGACCTACTTGTAGGTAGCTGGACTAGAGAACCTCCTCTCTCCTGTAGGTGCTTACTGTTGATAGACCCTTAGATAGAGGCCTTGTGAATCTTTTCATTTTCTTGGCTTTTGAGTGTTTTGATTTTGTGAACTTCCTGGGCATCTGTTTCATGAATTTCCTGAGTTTTACAAGCCTCTCTTCTCATTCCTGGAGGGAATAGCTCAATTTGGAGGCAATAACACCTGTCTTAGTCTCTTTTTCTGTTGCTGTGATAAAATACTCTGAAAAAAAAAAACAACTTAAGAAAGAATGGGTTTATTTGCACTCAAAGTTCAAGGGTGCAAGTCCATTATGCAGGCAAGTCAAGGCACCAGGAGCTTGAAGCCACTGATCACATCACATCCATAATCAGAAACAGAGAGCAATGAATGTGTGCAAAGTGCTGGGCTTCCCTTTCTCCACTATACAGTCCAGGACCCCATCCAGGGAATGGTGCCACCAACAGAGGGCAGACCTTCCCCCTCCTCACAATGTAGACAGTCCCTCACAAGCATGCCCGCAGGACCATCTCCCAGGTGATTCTAGATTCAAGTTGTCCATTAGCAGTAATGACAATTACTGTAATGACAGTTACAGAAGATAAATAGCTAACATTGCCTCACCTCAGTCAATTAATATCACATTTACCTATTTCATCTTTTTAAAAATACATAACACTCTTTGTAATTACCTTGGCTTCTTGTTTGGCTTCTTAAGAATAGAAGGTCCATTGCTCACATGAACCTATAGCAGTGGAGTCAGCAAACACAAGACCAGTACAGACTCAAGCAGACAAAACCCAGGTACAGAACTGTGGAAATGGGCAACAAGCCCCAGTCTCAGTTGAAGAATCATTAGCATCTGATTACTACTGGGTGAAGAAGAGCTGATCTTCTTAAAGGAAGGGCAGAACAGAACTTTAGATAGGCTGACTAGACCCAATGGACTAACAGACATCTGGGGACACTAACTTGACACTATAGGCCTTATCAAAACAACAGAATGTATGAATTCTAGTGATGAATGGGGTTATGGAAGGGTGCCAATGGGGAGAGTGGTATAAATATGATTAAGATGTTCTGTATGAAATACACAAAAATTCAATAAAAAATACCAAAAAAAAAAGAAAGAAAGAAAGCAGGCTGGGCACAGGCAGAGGAGCAAGCCAATAAACAGCACTCCTCCACGGCCTGCACTTTGATTCCTCCCCACAGCTCCTGTCTGGTTTCCCTCAGGATAAACTGTAAGCTGAAGGTAAAATAAATCCTTTCCTCCCCCACCAACAGAATAGAAAGTACATAAAGCAGAGGCTTTAAATGTCCCATTCACTATATCACCAGTACCCAAAATAATGTCTGATACATAGAAAACACTTAATATGAAGTTGTTAAATAAATTATACAGGAATACATGTATGCTTTATCCCTGAACTTATTATTCATATTATTCATAAATGGAAATAATTTTAAAATGGTTTAAAATGGAAAATAATTAAAAATTCATCAATGAAGAAAAGAAGATAATTAAAATACTCTGAACCTGAATAATAATAGCATAAAACTCTATTTATGGATACAGAATAATCATTACAATGTTTCAATGAATGCAAAAAGACTGAATCTTAAGTTTGATCTGATTTTATTAAATATGCTTATATGATCATATAATTAAACTATACAGATATTTGCCAAAAATCCTAGCCATTGCTCACTTTGACAGATAGGATGTCACAAATTACTGAGAGAGAGAGAGAATTTGAGATCATTTGGTGTAGCTGATAGCCTTGGTTTTTGACTTGGCTGGACCTGGGTCTGGAATCAACTAAAAGGCAAGCTGTTAGGTACTCCTGTGAGAGACTCTCCTGAGATTATTTGAAGTGGGAAGACCCACCCTAAATGTGGGTGGCACTCTGGTGGCAGCTCAGATTAAAGGACGTGGAAGAAGGAAGCTTTTGCTTTTTACCTGCTTGCCTTCATTCTTGCTGGAGATGTATCTGTCCTGTCTATGTGGCATTTCTTTCCGAGCATTGGAACCAGCTTTTTCTGACTTCCAATGTAGACTGAAGACAACATTGGAATGTCCAGGAATCCTCCAGGTCTATGGCACCAGACTAGGACTGCTGAGACATTCAGGCTCATGAACTGAGCAACTACTGGATTCACAGCCTCTCATGTGTGAGACAGCCATTGTCAGACTACATGGACCATACTGTGTAAGCTGATCTAATAAATCGTCTATGTACATATGATTTATTTATATGTATCCTATTAGTTCTGTTCCTTTTAGGAACCTTGACAAATACTTGGTTATTTACACTTAGTTTCTGAAAGGACATGGGTGTTCTTTTTCATCAGTATTCAAATCAATTCCAGTCATCTTGCTTTGAGATAACCTTAAAACACCAAGCTAAGTAACTCTGATTTTTAGGAACAAAAGAACAAGTAGTAGAAATTTCTAAAATATGTGTCATTTTCTATTTGAAGCTGAATTGACTCCAAAATTAAGTAATTACCAAATAGCTCATGTGTAATTCCTTGACTGAAGCATAAAACATTTTCATCAGAATATTTTCTCTCACTTTTGTTATGTGAGAAAAAAAGATATATGAGGACTTATCATCAATTCTGAGTTTTCTTACCTACTATACCTATTACCATTCACAGAGTACAAAGGAAACTTGTTATGACACTTTGGAGACAAATATTGCCTCCTTCAGCCAAGACTATGGTATAGACTAAATTCAAAGAGGTTATTTATTTGATTTATAATTTTTCAATCAAGTAAAAAAAATCTCATGTCAAAAAGAAAGCACCACATAATCAATATCCAGTAACAACTGTGTAATTATGGAAGAATTCATAAAACTCTGCAAATCTGAGTGCAACTGTTCTTGTGAAAAGGCATGTGAGTGTATGCACCAATGTGGATGGAGTTGTCTGTTGATCTCAGCAGTCACAGCAATTCCTATAAATCATACTGACACACTTTTTTCTAGTCCAGTTTGCAAGATAGCTGCTTTCACAACATCCCCAATCACAAAAGGAGTTGCAGGATGCAGTCAAATTACTTTCCTGCCAAACCAAACAGCACAGAGACAACCTGCAAGGGCGAATTCATATGAGATTGAGACGTGCTTAGAAGACCAAGAACTGAGAGATCACTGTGATTCCTGGAGGCACCAGGCTATGCCAAATCTGCTTTGGGATACTTAACCATCATTGCAGCTAACCACACTGCTGGGCTCTTTTCTTGGCGGAATCAGAGGCTATGAATATGTGTGTGTATTTGTGCGTATGTATAAATTAATTTCTTTCTAGGATAGTCTGCCTACATCTTAAATTTTCATCAAGTGCTGCCAATTAGTTCCCAAAACAGAACTGAAGAGTGAAAATTGAGGTGCAAAATATCTGATTTATGGGTGAAATTGGTTATGCCCACTGATTTTATTGCTGCTTTAAATATTCTGTTATTAAATTGATTAAATAATTAAAGCTGTTACAAAGATGTCAGGTGGAATTTCACATCAAATTTCAACTAGTGCTTTTGAAATGCCGCTTATTTTCTAACGCTGTGGGATTCTTTCCATTTCTGGAAGGTCATTTGGGGTTCTCACCTCCATACAAGAAATAGTTGTCACAGGATAAAAGAATTATAGGAACTGGAAGTCTTGGATTTTGTAATTTATAAGCACCATGACCCTGAACAAGCAACTCACCTCTCTGGGAGATTTTTTGTCACATCTAAGAAATGGAAATAAGATTTGCACTGCCTGTCTTAAAAGATATGTTTAAAGATTAAATAAAGTAAGTCATGTCATTTGAGATGCAGTTTGAAAACTGTAAAGTACAAAACAAATTCAATATCATTATTATTTGAGAGAAGTCACTGGGTCAGGAGCCAGTTTGCAGTAATCATAAAAAGAGCCGCTTAGTAAAATTATTCATGTCAGTTGATAGTCAAGGTCCATTCACCAGAAAGTACTTCAGGTACTCAAAAGATGACCATAACATTGCCTTCCTTCAGGAAGTCTGCATCTTGGTGACGACTGCCTTGCACAACCAGAACTGTAGCAACGCATGTCAACCACTGAATGTCAGAGGACAGGTATCCATAGGCAGTTTGGAAGACAAAGTAGATTTCACCATGACCTTCAATGGTAAGAGAAGTCTTGAGCCTCAATAGACAGAATTTTTACATATTTTATTATTTTTATCTTATTTTATGTGTATGAGTGTATTGCCTGTACAAGTGTAAGTATACCTGTGTCATACAGTGCTCACAGAGGTCAGAAGAGGGTGTCAGATCTCCCAGACCTGGAGTTACAGATGGTACAGATGGCTGTTAGCCACCATGTGGATGCTGGGATTCATACTCGGGTCTGCAAGAACAGGCAATGCTCTTAACCACTGAGCCAGCTCTCCAGCCCTGACAGAAATTTTTCATGTTGCTTTTTTGTTCTGCTTCCTGAATTTGAAGGTGAAGTTCTTGAATGATAAATATTCATGTTCTTATTCTACTTCAAGTTCAAAGCCAACTGAAGATACTTTCAAAGAGATATGTATCTTTAATAAGCTTCATTTAAAAAAAAAACTAAATTCTACAGTGAAGCATAGTCTGTTGCCAGCATCATATTCCATTAAGTAAAATTAGAATTCATCACTGACAGATTGGGACAACTGCTGCTACTCTATCTCCCAATGGTAAGGCAAAACAGACGTGTATGTGTAGAGCACAGTACACCCTGCAAATGTGAGGATCCATGAAGGAACTGAGCTGAATTTGCTCTTTCCCCAAAATTCCTCCATTAGGTAGGTCACATCTTCCACAAAGAGGTGTAGATAAAGCATACCTAAAGAGACCAAGAAGGCTTGTCCTCAAAAAGCAAATCTTCTGCTGCTAGAAAAGGACAAAGCACTAGTGATCAAGCAGGGCTAGAGAGGGCACATGGATGTGGTCAAAGCCCCATACATGCATGTATGGAAATTTCACAGTGAATCTCATGAATATATATATATATATAATATATATATTAACAATTATTTTTAATTTAAAAAGGAACTCTTCTCACAGAAACATAAGTTAGGCAAATGAGCTTTTCCTTGCTCATAGAAGAATGAAGCAAAGCTATGACTTTATTTTTTTATCAAATGTTTGGCCATATGAATAAGCCAACCCTTTCTAACTAGTTTGGAAGCCACCTTTTTATTTTCCATGTTCTGGCTTTCCTGCTTTACTTTTCTTCTGAGCTTCTGGCTTATTACCACACCACTGAATGTTAGCTTCTCAGTTCTATCATGGTGGACTTTGAAATAACTGGAGTAAGAGATGGGAACAGATTGAAGAGACAGTATCGATGGAAGAAGCGGCCTAAACTAGAACAAGAGGTAAGCCTGGACTACATGCTCTAGGGAAATGAGGAGACCAAACTAGAGTATCTGAAGTGCAACATGACAGATAGAGATGCTGCTCCTGGACACTGAGGGGTTTTTTATTGAATTTTTTGTGCATTTGCTACAATGCATCTTGATCATATCTACACCCCTTCCTTATCCCCCATTGGATTTCGTGCAATCTTTCATATATATTAAGACCTATTGAATCTAGTTTGTGTCCCCAGATGTCCCTCAGTGTGAGTTCATCCCAAGAGCCTATCTAGCATCTCTTCCTTAGTGAAAAATAATTCTCCGTCACCCAGCAGTGATCAGCTGCCAAGAATTCCTCCGCTAAGGCTGGGGCTTCTTATCCACGTCTCCACTTCTGGGCTGGATTTTCATCTGGTTTGAGTTTGCAAGAGTTTTGTGCATGCTGTCACAATCGCTGTGAGTGCATAGGAGCAAGTTCCCACTCACCTAGAAAATTTTCCCCTTGTGATTATCCACCATCGCCGGCTCTTACAGTCTTTCCACCCCTTCCACTACAATGGTCCCTGAGCCCTGGGTGGCAGAGGTTTGATATAGAGTCCTATGCAGGGGCACATATCACTCTTAATAATACAATATTTTCTAATTCATTTAAACACCATTTTATTTTCTACGATTTTTAAATTTTTCATTGCATTTATTTATTGTGTGTATGTATGTATGAGTACTCATGACAAAGGTCGTGTGTATCAGTCCAATTTTCTGCTTGTAAATCCATTAGTCGGCTCTTTTCTGAGCCATTGACTTAATACAACAGGGTCCTTAATTTACAGTATTTCACTACTTGTTTATTATTTTATTGTTGTTGTTGTAGAATATTTTTAAAGTCTTATTGAATTGTTATGTATTTCATACAGAACATCTCAATCAGCCTTAATTATTTTTATACCCCTTCCCCACCAGCAATCCCATAGCCCCCCAACTGGAATCTATACATGTTCCTCATTGCAAGTTTCATCCACTGAGGTCTAGTCGGCCTATCTGGAGTCCCTCACTTTAAGAATATTAGCTCATCCTCACCCAACAGTTCTCAGTTGCCAATATTTCTTCCACTAAGGCTGGGGATTGTTGCCCAGTTCCATGCTGTGTTTTTGTCTGCTTTTGCAGACATGCGTTTGCATGGGTCTTGAGTATGCTGAAACCATTTCTGTAGGTTCATATGAGCATGGTATCAAGAGCTTCTAGGTTCTATTTCCATGTGGTCATGCACCTCTACACAGGTTCTTACAATATTTCTGGCTCCCTTTGTCCCAATGATCCCTGAATACTGGGTGCATGAAACTTAATGTAGGAGTCCTGATCAGAGAACCACACTCTACTGATTCCTAATCTCCATGCTTTGGCCACTTACGACCTTTTGTGTTACTGGCCCTCTGTTACATGAGGGAATTTTATTAATGAGACTTGAGAGATTCGTTAGTGTCCTCTTTGGTAAATCTGATCCTGCCCACTGCATCTCCACTCCCTCTGCAGCAACTCCAAACTTCCTGACATACCACATCCTGTTCTCCTTCTAGCCTTGGACACAGGCACACTTTTACACTTAGCCCCACCCCAGCTCTCTGGACTACCCTCTTACCTCTACCTTGACTGTCAGCTCTTCAATCACACCACGTCCATACCCTTACAATGGTAATATCTGCAGCCCTTCCCACTGCTGCAGTGCTAGGCTTCACTGCCCTTTAGTGGAGACTCAGACTTTTTTAGACTGCTTAGGAAAGCCTGAATTCAGCCTCTTCTTAGCAAGTTTCCCAAACTGTGCTGTGCCTGCTGGCTAGAGGAGCCCAAACCTTAAGAGAGTCTGAGATCATTTGATCTTGCCTGACTTGTGCCTCTGAGGGAACCCCTGAGCAGCTTGACTAGAGGCATCTGGTCTTTCCACTATAAAATCAAAAGAGAGCACCTGAAGCCTTGACCAACCAGTTTTCAGTACCCAGTAAGAAAACAACCAAGTCACACCAAGTATACAAACAGAATCAGACTTCAACTCAAAGGAAGACTTCGGTCTCATATCAGAATCACAAACAACAAAAGAAATCCCCATGCCAAGATCATAATGAAAAAAATAATAATATGAAAAATCCAAATAATATGCCCCTACCAAACATCACCAGTTCTATAGAAGAGTTCTACAATGAGAACCCCATGGAGATAACACAGGACACAGAGTTTAAAAGAACAATCATAAACATGATCAAAGAATTCAATGAAAAAAATCAAAAAAAATCAAAAAACTAAAAGATAGGGATAAACTTATGACTGAATTCATAAAAGAGATAGAAATATTAAGAAGATTCAGGCTGAAATGAAGAAGGAAGTAAAGAACTCAATGAGTGAATTTGAATCTATGGAAGAAAACCTCACCAATAGAATGAATGATATGGAAAACAGAATATCAAGACTGAACAATAAAACTGAAGAACTGGAGCACTCAAGCAAAGATTATGAAAAAAAGAATGGAATGTGGAGGAAAATGTGGGACACCAGGAAAAGACCAAATCTATGCCTTATAGGCATAGAGGAAGGAGAATCTCAGGACAATGGTATTGACCAGGTCTTCAACCATAGTGTAGAAGAAAATTTCCCCAAAATAAGTAAAGACATTCCCATACAAATATAAGAAGCACATAGAACACCAAGTAAACAAAAACAGAAAATAAATTCCCCGTGCCATATCATAGTAAAAACCTTAAGCATACAGAACAAAGAGAGAATGCCATAAGAGTCAAAAGAAAACCAACAAGTCACATATAAAGGACTGGCTTCTCAATGCAAACTATGAAAGGCAGAAGAGCCTGGACCAAAGTATTCCCAGTACTAAATGACCACAGATGCCACCCAGAATACACTACCCACCAAAAATGTCTATTATAGTTGAGGGGAAATAAAAATCTTCCATGACATGAATAAGCTGAAAGAATTCATGTCCAGAAAATCAGCCCTTCAGAGAATACTTGAAGCAATACAATGAGTTAAAGAAAGGAACGACTATATCCAAGAGGCAAAAGAAAGAAAATAAATGAAGATAAAACTGGAGAACCACAAAGTTAGACCAAAGATGCAAACAGAATTTAAAATGAGCACAATCAATACACATATGCTCAATAATAACTTTAAATATCCATGGACTGAACTCCCCAGTCAAAAGACTCAGAATAGTTAAATGGATCAAGAAACTAAATTATCCTTTTGTTGTCTGCAAGAAACCCATCTCACCTACAAAAAAGAGGTAATATCTTAGCTGAAAGAATGGGGAAAAAATTCCAAGCAAATGGCACTCAGATACAAGCAGGAGTTGCCATTCTAATATCTGATAATATAGACTTCAAACTAAAAATAATCAGAAGAGATAAAGAGAGTCACTTCACTCTGAACGAAGGAACAATTAACCAAGAAGATATTACAGTTATGAACATATATGCAACAAACTCTGGTATACCCAACTTCTTAAAAAACACTGTACCACAAGACTTTAAGACACAGGTTGATCCCAACTCATGAAAAGCAGAGAAATTTAGTACTCCACTGTCTCCATTAGACAGGTCAACCAGACAGAGAATACACAGAGAGACTCCTTAACTAAACAATACAATACATCAAATAACCCTAACAGACATTTACCAAATATTCCACCCAAGCACCAAAGAATCCACATTCTATTCAGCACCCCATAGAACTTTCACCAAAACCGACCACATACAGGGACACGAAACAAACCTCAACAAGCAAAAATTTGAAATAATTTCACACATTCTAGCATACACAATGCACAAAACTTAAAATCAACACGAGAATAAGCCCAAATAGCTTCACAAACTCATGGAGATTAAACAACACACTCCTGAATAATGAATGGGTCAGAGGAGAAATTAAGAAAGAAATAAAAGCATTCCTGGAATTCAATAAAAAAGACAATACAATCTAACAAAACCTCTGGGACACTTTAAAAGCAGTCCTAAGAGGGAAGTTTAAAGCTCCTACATTGAAAAATCAGAAAGAGAATAAATAAAATGATTTAGCATTGCAACTCAAGAATCTTGAAAGCCAACAACAAATGAAACCCAAACCCAGCGGACAAGAAGAAATAACAAAAATCAGAGTACGAATTAATGAAATAGAATAAAAAAGAAAACAATACAAAGAATTAATGAGTCCAAGAGCTGGTTTTTAGAAAAGATAAACAAGATATAAACAGACACTTGGCCCTGCTAACCAAAATAAAGAGCTACTCAAATCAACAAAATCAGAGATGAAAGGGGAAACATCACAACAGACAACAAAAAGATTCAGGACATTATAAGAGAATACTTTAAAAACCGACATGCTACTAAATTCGGAAACCTTAAACAAAAGGATGTATATCTAAAATCATGGGAATCACTAAAGCTAAAAATCACTAAATTTTTAAAGAGATCAACAGCTTAAACAGACCTATAACATATAAGGAAGTTGAAATAGTAATACAAAACCTCCCAAACAAAAAAGGCCAGGCCCAGATGAATTCACACCAGAATTCTACCAGACATTCAAAGAAGATCTATATCCAATACGACTTAAATTATTCAAAATTATTCAAGATATACAAAACTATTCAAAAAAATAGAAAAAGAGGGAAACTTCCAAATTACTGCTATGAAATCAGTATCACTCTGATCACAACCAGATAAAGATACAGCCAAAAACATTACAGATCCATATCCTTAATGAACATAGATGCAAAAATTCTCAACAAAATACTTGCAAACCACATACAGACACACACTGAAAAGATCATCCACCATGATCAAGTCAGCCTTATCCCAGAGATGCAATATAAGTAAGTCAATAAATGTCAGAAAGCACATAAATGGACCTAAAGACAAGAATCACATGATCATCTCAATATATACAGAAAAGGTCTTTGTAAAATTCAACATACATTTATGTTAAAATCCCTAGAGAGAAATGGACTGGGGGGAACACACCTCAATATAATTAAAACTGTATACAAAAAACACACAGTCAACATCATTCTAAATGGAGAAAAACTGGAAGGATTCCCACTAAAATCAGGAACCAGACAAGGCTGTCCACTATCTCTTCTCCTCTTTAATACTGTGCTTGAAACTCTTGCTAGAGCAATAAGACAAGAGAAGAAAGTTAAAGGAGTACTAATGAGAAAAGTCAAATTATCCCTTTTGGCAAATGATGTGTTATGATACCTAAGAGATGCCAAAAATTCCACCAGAAAACTCCTAGAAATTATTAACACTTTCAGTAAAGTGGCAGGTTAGAAAATTAATCTACAAAAATCAGTATCCTTTCCACATACCACTAATAAGCAATTGGAGAAAGAGTACGAGAAGACCCTCCAGTTCACAACAACCTCAAAAAGACACTAAAGATCTCTACAGTGAAAATCATAGATCTTTAAAGGAAGATATTCATGAAGACACCAGAACATAGAAGGACCTCCCATGCTCAAAGATTGGAAAAATTAATATTGTGAAATGACCATCCTACCAAAAGCAAGATATAGATTCAATGCAATCCTAGTCAAAGTCTACATGAGATTCTTTATAGAATTAGAGAAAAACATCCTAAAATTCATATGAAAGCACAAAAGAACCCAGATAGCCAAAGCAACCCTGAGGACAAAGAGAATTGCAGGGGGGATTACTAGACCAGATTTCAAACTATATTACAGAACTACGGTCATAAAAACAGCATGGTACTGGTACAAAAATAGACCTGTAGACCAATGGAATATAATTGAAGATTCACACATGAGTACATAAAATTTCAGCCACCTGATATTTGACAAAGGGGCCAAGAACAGTCACTGGAGAAAAGATAGCATCTTCAACAAATAGTGCTGGCAAAGCTGGATCTCCACCTGTATAAGAATGAAACTAGAACCTTATCTTTCACCTTATACAAAAGTCAACTCCAAATGGATCAAAGACTTCAATGTAAAACCTGAAACTCCAAAACTCTTGGAAGATAATGTTGGCAGGAACCTAAAAGATATAGGTATAGGAAATAACTTTCTAAATCAGACATCAATTGCTCAGAAATTAAGGTCAATAATCAACAAGGAAGACCTCACTAAACTAAAAAGCTTCTGTACAGCAAAAGAAACAACCAAGCGAGTGAAGAGAAAACCCACAGAATGGGAGAAAATCTTCACCAGTGACACATCTGACTGAAGTTTAACATCCAAAATATATAAAGAACTGAAAAAGCAAAGAATCAAGAAAACAAGTGACCTAATTAAAAGTTGGGCTAAGGATCTGAGCAGAGTTATCCAAATAAGAAATAAAGTGGCTGAGAAACATCTGAAAACGTGTTCAACATCATTAATAATTCAAGAAATGCAAAATTCCCTTTAAGATTTCATTTTGCTCCAGTCAGACTGGTTAAGATCAAGAGAACAAATGATACCAAATGCTGGAGAGGATGTGGGGAAAGAGGAATGTTCATTCACTGCTGGTGGGACTGTAAACATGTGCAACCCCAATGGAATGCAGTGTGGAGAACTCTTAAAAAATAAAAATGAACCTACTTTTTGACCTGGTCATCCACTCCTTGGCATATACCCAAAGGGCTCATCCTATTGCAGAGATACTCGTACATCCATGTTTGTTGCTGCTCTTTTCACAATAGCTAAGGGATGGGCAAAACAACCTGAGTTTCCCTCAACTGACGAATGGATAAGGAAAATGTGTTACATTTACGCACTGGAGTTCTACTCAGCGGTAAAGAAAGGCAAAATCATGACATTTGCAGGTAAATGGATGGAACTAGAACCTGTTATGCTACTTAAGTAACACAGAATTAGAAAGACAAATGTATGTTCTCTCTCATATATGAATCCTAGCACCAAATCCTTATATGTGAGTATGTATCCTGATGTAACTGTAGGAACCATAAAAATGGAAAAGAACCAGGGAGGTAAAGGAACCAAGAATCAAGAGAGGTGGGGCCTTAGGAGACTGGTATTATTAAGGGAGAAATGGGAAAAATGGGGTCACTTTAAATGGAGAAGGCATAGCAGGAGAATTAGATGGGGAGAGAGGGCAGAGAGGAGAGAGAGAGAGAGAGAGAGAGAGAGAGAGAGAGAGAGAGGAGGTAATTCCTAGCTAGTGTAAAACACCAGAGGAAATCATATTAGTCTAACAACCTAATGGCAAATTCCACATACAATATCTCTACATGAGCCCATATGCATAGCTAAAGGTTACATAACAAGAAACAGTGACAGGAGAAAGCTTCTTTTGAGTTGTTGACCAGGGTGGTCCAAGAGACTCCCAAAATTACACAGTCTATTGCCACAGCCCTTGACTGCCTCCCAGAACTTGAGGATAAGACCCTGTTGCTGAAAACAGGACATGCTTCAGACATCAAATTGGGAGCGAGGGAGCTAGAACTCACCTGGAAGCCACTTCCTCTGAAGGCTAGCTCTCATAGCTCTGGAGAGCACTATACAAGCAGCCAAGGGAGAACATCAATAAATGGCCCAACACCAGCTTCATGACCAAATAACCCCTCAATGACTGGCACAGCATTCAACACTTGTGTTTTAGTGGCACTTTTATCTTAGAGCCAATAAACAGCTACCTAATTGGTGTTGGAGCCCACTCAATGGGAGGAAACTCATGTGTGGTACTGTAATTACAACCAAATACACACAGCTGAAGAGGTTATTGATCTTAGAGAAATCCTCAAGGTAGTCACATTCCTAACCAAATGTAACTTCTTACTAAATTACATATATCTATATATCTATATATATAGATATAGATATAGATATATATCTTCATATTTAAAGTCAGGTATCAAAGTCACCCCTCATCAAAAAAGCTTCTTTTACACCAAAATGGAGACTACTACAGAGTACCACAGCTGGTCACACTGTGAATTCCCCATGCCACAGCAGCATATCTACAATGCAGCCTGTACACCCAAGACCCAGGTAATATAGAAGAAGGGGTAAAGAAGACACCAGTGAATCTCTCAACTCTCAGTAATGAAGCTCTTGCATGCAACAAATGGCCAGTAACACAAAAGGTCACAAATGGCTAAAATCTGGAGATTAGGAATCTGAAGAGTGAGGGTCCATGGACAGGACTCATATTAAGTTTCACTCACCCAGGGCTCAGGAGCCATTGCAGAAGAGGAAGCAGAAAGATTGTAAGAGCCAGTGAGGAGGTCTGTGAGCATGTGGAAGTAGAATCCTACAAGCTCCTGGTACCCTGTTCACATGAACCTATAGCAATTGTTTCAGCATGCTCAAGACCCATGCAAACTCAAGCAGACAAAGACCCAGCACGGCACTGGGGAAGTGGGCAGCAGACCCCAACCTTTGCTCAAGAAATATTAGCAGCTGAGTACTCTTGGGTGACGATGAACTAGTTTTCCTAAAACAGGGGACTCTGGGTAGGCTGACTGGACCTCAGTGAATGAACCTGGACTGAGGTCATTTGGGGACACTAACGATATAATAGACCTTAACACAGAGGAAAGAATGTATGAATTCCAGCTGGAGTTGCTATGGGTGGGTGCTGATGGGGAGCGGGATATAAAAATGATTAAGATTGATTGAGATGTTCTGTTTGATTCAATGATTCAATAAATATAATAAAATGTAGCATAGAATCAAAGTTTTGGCTAAAATTTTGTGACAATTTTTATTTAAGCTATCACCACATATGCATTGACTATAATTCACTATTTTTAGTTTTATTAGCACATATTACACATTATGATGAGTTCATTGTAACATTTGCATTTATATATGTGTTAATCATATTCACCCTATGTTTCCCTGTCTTGTTCTCTTACTAACTTGTTGATCCCCTTCCTCTTCCCAGTTAGTCTCTAGTCTACTCTCTGTTTTCATGTCTGTCTGTATGTGTGATGCAATGAATGTACTTATGGTTGCTTACAGAACCCTGGGTAAGGAGATGTTCAAAGGACCATGGGCAACTTACCAGTGGCTACACCACTGAGGAAAATGTCCCTCCTTCCCCCAACAATCATTAATTGCCTACAAAATCTCAGTGATGATGAGGCCTGGTAAGCCTTTCCTCTGTCCATGATGGGCTGTTGACAAGCCAGATCTATCCAGGTAACCCTAAGAGCTGAGAGTTCAAGAATGGAATGGCCATGTTATGCCTCAGAGACAACATTCCATGACGCAGCCTCTTCCTTTAGTTCTTCCATTCTTTCTACTCCCTCTTCTCCAGTGAGCCCTGGTCGTTGGAGGGAGTGATATAGACGTCCCATTTAGGGCTGAGCATTCAGTAATCATTTGCTCTCAGTACTTTGACCAGTTAGGAGTTTTTTTAAGTATCCACCCCCACAGCAAAAAAGAAATGTCTCTGACCAAAGCTGAAACCAGAACTAATCTGTGGGCATAAGCATAATTACTTAGAAGGTAATTGATGGACACGTCATGTTCATTTAGCAGAAAACAACAGCTTCTTCCACAGTGGTTCCTATGAACTCCCAAGTAATAGGCTTTTGATCAGGTTTATAGTCCAAATGTTAATTCTCTCCTATGGAGTGGGCCTCAAATCCAGGCAAAAGAGAAAATCGATTTTTATACATTTATTTATTGTGATGGGAACTGTATGGTCATGCCACAGCATACATGCAGAGGTCCTAGGACAACTTTCAGAAGTTGGTTCCACCATGTTAGTTTTAGGGAATGAACTCAGGTCATCAGGCTTAGCAGCAAGTGCTTTCATCTACCAAGCCCTCTTGGTGGCCAGAGAAATTTTATTTTAAAGAGAAATTCTAGAACTTAGATTAATGAGCTTTTAGAACTAGAAAACTGAGTTTAAACTTAGAACCTTCAGATCTGAAGACTGAAAGACTCATGAGGGACATTGAATGAAATGTATCATACAGAAGAACCATTGTCTTTGAACTATAGAGAACAGATACATCTGAAAATAAAATTTAAGATGATATTTTACCATCAGGCCCTAGTGGAATAAACTTTTTGTGAAAATCCAGTCAGATACTAAGTTTGAATCACTTATGAGACATCAAAGAACATATTCCTGCAAAATAAAATTCAGGATATATCTAAAGACCAAACGTCACTGATAAATGCAGTGTATCTATGGGGTTGTGGAAAAATTAAGATGCCCAAAATGAAAACAAAGATTCTGTGACAATTTTTTTTAATGAGTCACTGCTCTGAGATAGTTTACAGATCTCTATGACTCTTTCCCCAGCAAAACAACAATAACTAGAGAATATTGCATTGATAAAACAGCAATAAAAACAATTTAGAGCTTCTGGAAAATTCCTACAGGCATATAGAAAATAGAGGAATATTTATTCAAGAAAATATAATAAACCTCAATAAGAACGGCTAAGTGTGATAGACGCTCCACTCCAGGCAAGTGCAGCAACATGACAGAAGTCTTCACCCCTCCACTTCCCAGTGCAGGGTGATGACTTCTCCCTGGCAGGTGCAGTCCCCAGCACTGTTCATGCTCGCCCCAGCAAGTGTTGCAGGAGCTCTGTTCTAACCAAGAGTGGCACAGAATCTGAGGGTCCTTCCTTTGCCAGTCTGCATGGGACAGCATAGCCTAATGAGAATGCTAAATCCAATAACCATCCCCTTAACGCTCTCATAAGACAGACATCAGATACCAGGAAGGAAAACTGAGAACACCACACACTGCCACATATCCAAGAACAAGACTGTCATGCTGAGAGAGTTTAACTTAACCTGTGGTCCCTGAGTCCATTTCCAGAAGAGCCCCAGTGATGTTCTTCCCAGGGGAGAGAAGCCATTAGAATGGAAAGTCCTGTATCTCAAAAAGAACTTTATCTGTGGACAGCAGAAAAAGTTCAAGCTTGGGAATATTATCAAAAACAATAGAAATCTTAATGGTAAGCAACCAAAGCAAGGTTGATAATACTGTGTTTTAACAGACAGAAATCAACGAGAAAAGGAGATAGGTAAATAAAGCCCTGCTGGAGTCAGAGAGACCTCAGGCTGACTTGGGCAAAAGTCAGTTCAGTGGGAACAGATGCTTGGGAAAGATGTGCCCCAGCACATTTTCAAAAACAATACAGCAACTAGCTAGCAGTTAATACAACAATTTAGGCAGCCCAAGTAGGCACAGGGAGAAAGGGAGCTAGAGAAAGCCAAAAGGAGTCTGGCACAAAAAAAAAAAAAATCCACATACCTCCTCTCCCTACTGTTTCTCGCCTGTCACTCCAGAAACTCATCTTTCAGGCATGGTAAGGAGCCAGGGTAAAACTGTTTTAGAAAAACACAAATACTAAACTACATAGGACTGTATTGACATCTGGATCCATGCTTTCATCAGAACTAAGAAGGAACTGGAAAGAACCAGGCATGGTGAAATATGATTCCTGCCCAAGAAAGTCAAAGCAACAGTCAACCCCATCAACATGTCCAAAGATGAAAGAGGCGCAGGTGATGCCAAAATCCAGTTTAATAAGGGCAACGTAGGTGAGTTCTTCACATGCTTTCACGCCCATGCATACCCAACCTGACACCCGAGATCCCAGCATAGCTCATACTTGCAATCCTAGGATACAGGAATTTTCTCCTTTTTCTCCACATGTACACATCTCTTCTGAGGAGGCCTTTCTCTCCTCCCCTGACTCTCTTCAACTGTCTTATTCCATTGATAATTTTATACTCTGATAAAGCTTTCCCATACAGGCCATTCTTGCTATTCCCAGTCTGGTCCAGGGTTCATTTTCCACATTCCCATAGCATCCCTAGCCTACATCTCTGCAGGATCTACATGATAGCAGTCATCTGTTAGCTTTCTGGTTATAAACGCCTTAAAGATGAAATAGTAAGATACCTGGCATAATGCCAGGCACAGTGCAGTTCAAGTGTGCAGTGAAGAAAACGGTGAAGATTTCAGCTTTACAAGTGCAAAACTGCTCAAAAGAAACCAAGGTACCTCTTGGACATTGTGCCTTAACTCAATGACACGATTTAACAGTGGTTTATCAATTCAGGGCCTTTCCACAGGAGGGAACCCATGCCTGGTGGTCAAGAGCCTGTGGCTGGGAAGGCCATAGTAGGACTTAGCAAGGAACCTGTTACTACTGTTTTATGTAGTGGTCATGCTGTCAAATTGCCTTCTAAATACTCATGTTTATACCCATCGTTTAGCACTGTGCTCATCCTTTACGGGGACTCTTCTTACTACAGCAGGTGGCCACTAATGCAGAAATGGCCCACGTGTAGAGAATAGAGGTTGGTCCAGTGCTTAGTTCTAAACAAGACATCTATATCATCCCTTCCAAAGCTCAGGGACTTGAACAAAAAGGGGCAGAACAAACGTAAATAAGAGCCAGTTGATGAAAAGATGTGCAGCACAAAGACATCTTCTGGGTAGGACAGTCACTGATGAATTCGCTGTAGCTGTAGTTATCTGCACAAGATTGGGCCAACAAACATTTCCTCCTGGATAGGGGAGGAGCCCGTGAGGCCCCAGACCTCCCTGAGGACCTTTGGGCAGTTCAAGGTTCCTGGGGAAGGGTGTCACTTTCTTCAGTGGTATGGCTACTGGATAAGTTGCCCGTGTTCCAGTGAATAACCTCCCACTCAAGCTCTTGGAAGCAACGCTGATGAAACTCAGTGGGTCACACAAAAGGCATAAATGTGGAGGGGCCCTTGATGGGAAGAAGGGTTTTGCCGGGGCAGAGTAAGACAGGGAAATGGGGAATGAAAACAACTAAAAATCATTACATTCATCTATGAAACTGTCAAAGATTTTTTTCTTAATGGAAAAAAACCTCTACAATATCAGCAAGAGAACAGCCAAGGGAAGAAGAGAGTAATGTATTCATAGCACTTTTCCTTGAGGGCCAGCTCAAGTTTCACTTCCTAGATGACTACCTCATTAAGGTTGCCAGATAAAATACAAAGTAAGCTGTATTTTAGTCTGAGTCCATTCCAAGTGTTGGATGATATATACTTTTTGAAAAATTCTTTATCTAAAAAGAATTGTTCTTTATCAAAAAGGCTAATTTACCATGACACCCTGTATTTTTATTGGGAAGAAAAAAGAATCTTTTGAAAAAAACATTATACGTGACTACCTTGTAGGAGTTTTCTGATTAACTGTAGTTTAGCCCTTTATATTAGCAGTTAGCTCTTCGTTCTCGCCTTGGCTGGTTTGTTTGCTTGAGAACATTTTATATTCCACTCGGTGATTTACACCACTTTTTATTGGCTATTCTGTCAAAACTACATGATAACCATTGAAATACTACCTTAGCACATTGTCCAGAAAGCAGAAGCCCCAGGAATGTGGGCAACAAAAACTCCCAGGCTGATTACAGAGCTAGCCAGCTCCTTAGCACACTCTGTCACCTGCATTATGGCTGTTACTAGTCACAATAAAAATAATTATATTCTCATTAAATAAAATTATTTCTCATAATAGCATAATTTTATTGTAATAAGGAACTGATCCAGCAGGACCTTGGAAGGCCCAGTGCTACTGCCCTTAGTGGCAGCTGACTTGGCACAAGCTGCAGAGAACTCTATTTTTGTGTTCAGGCATCACCACCACGTGTGGACATTCCTAAGGTTTCTTTTTGTAAAACCTTGAATAGCCTGCTTTGGATAGAAACACTTTTATTCATAATGGCTGCATATGGACATCAAGAAGGATTCTGTAATCTCCAACTTTCCCCTAGTTAGCTTTCCAGTCTTTCTTTAGATGCATTTTATATAAAACATCTTGGAATTTTTGCACTTAACATTAAAGTCATGCAAATATGACTATTGTGATCTTTCTAAGCTTTTTATCATTATAAAATTTTCAAAATCTTAAATGTTGTCTTCAAAAAAAGAAGTATTTTAATTTACACATAAAAGCCATTTACCACATCAAAAACAAAAAAAGACCTGCCATTTAAAATTGGGTAGAAGTAAAACTGTTGCCAGCACCTTCATTTGTATTTTTCCTTCTACATTTAAGTCTGCTAGTTATAATTTTAAATGTTCCTTTAAAAAAATACCTCAACTTAACTGGAAAGCTAAACTCTAATGCACATTCAGATACTTCAAGCATTG
The DNA here is from genome assembly GCA_035773235.1 of Eospalax fontanierii. NCBI lineage: Eukaryota > Metazoa > Chordata > Mammalia > Rodentia > Spalacidae > Eospalax > Eospalax fontanierii. The sequence continues at coordinate 34,683,883 of CM069537.1, read as the reverse complement.
TTTCAAAAAATCTCCATGGTAACCTCTCATTAGGAGAGGCTATACTCACACAATTCATCTTCTTTCAAGAGTAAACCCAATGCCCATCATTTGATTGTGTGTGTGTGTGTGTGTGCGTGTGTCCCCGTATGTATATGTTTGTGTGTGTTATTCATATTTAAAAAGAATGAATTTTAACAAAGTCAGGTTCCCTCTACCTCCTGCCAAGCTTAGATGCTTGTTTTGAGAAACATTGTACTTCAAGAAGTTAAGGACACCCTCCCTCTGTTTCATCACCATTAAAAATGGTGTCTGTCTACTGTGGAAGTTTGGATGACCCGATAGAGCAACGTCCTGGCACAGATCCATTCCATGTCTGCTGTTTAATTCTAGATGACCTACAAATACTGAACTATGGAGAATCCTCCAGGAGAATGTGAAGTACAGCTAATGTGAGTCCTCAGCATCACATAATCAAATGATGGTGTCATCAGCCTCAGCCTTCACACAGCCATTGTTAGCAATAAATAGGAATGGGTCATTTTTCATTGATATTTTGCAACTTATACAATACAACTTGATAATATTTAAAACCCCCTCCACCATCTGCACCACCCCCACACCCCACACCAGTTTCCATGCATTCTTTCATGTGTGTTAAGGTCTCTCAAGTCAAGTTTCTGTCACATGGACCATTTTTAAACTGAAGCACCCTTTTCATAAGAAATGCCCAGATCTTGCCTCCTAATCCTAACTCAGCCCCACATTTCTTCCTCACTTCCCAGATTAGAATGGTCTTGAATCTTCGAGTTTTAATTTTTACAAACTTCAGTGTATATTAGGAAAAGTTCAGGGAGTTTTGTTCAGTTGAATAGCTCTGTGTTTGTTTTAGTTTTAAGTGCAGGTGCCCGGTGCCCCTTCTGAGATTCTAATTTGGTTAGCCTAGAGCAGTGCCTGGGGACCAGCATTGCAACGACTTCCCTGAGTGATTCTAATACGCAGCCTAGATTCAGAAACAAGGTCATTTTCTTATCTGTAGTTCTTGCTCCAGCTGCATGTCAAGCTTTCTTCAGGGTCTTAACTTTAAATCTCAAGGCACTTCTGTTAGTTTTACAGAAGCTGGCTCTTGAAAATAGATCATTTTAACTTTCACAACTACTGTTTCTCACATGCATTCAAGGACTAGTTCTGGAAGTCACTAACACAACATTAGCTATGCCTTCCTTTCTGCATTCCTGCTATCACCATGTTAATTCTCCTGTAAGTGAATACTTCTGATTAGGAAACAGTTGTATACTATAAAGATCGGGGAAAAGAACACAAAGATGCATGGGTTGAGACATAACCTTGCCCCTCTCTCCCTTCCTGCCTCTTCTTCTTGATTTCCCTTTTGTTGAGGGCAGATTCCTTATTGATATTCCCCTCAGGAAGAGGTTAGGAGAACAGCCATGATCTCCCCAAGGACAACTGAAATGACAGGAACCACAGAGATCTTTTGGAACCTCGAGTGTCTCAGCCCGTTGGGTTCTACAAAGATCCCTTAAGAAAGAAAACGGGCATTATTATCAGCATATTGGGAGCCTAAGCCTACCACATAAGTGATCTTATTCATTCAGTGGCCCATGGTACACACAGTTATGAATGGAATCCTCTCACACTCATGGACCTATCAAAAATGCCCTGTTCACAAACTCAGGGTCTGAATCAAGCCATTTCTCCTAGAACACGTAACTTAAATGATTTTGATCCTCCCTTTGTTACCTTGGGACTATCTTCCCATGATAAACCCCAAATTTCCAAATAGATTCTTTCCATGGGGCAAGGACCCCAGAGAGAAAATGAAGAATCTGCTGGGTTCCATTCATTGTTACTGGTGCTACTGCCCTATGACATCACAGTGGAGAACAGGTGGTTCCAAAACTGTTCAGAAACAAAGTGCACACTGCTATCAGGAGCATAGCAGTTATGTTCTTGGGCTTTCCACAAGTTGTCATCAACAGTAACCAACCATGCCTAAGAACACCCCATACCATCAGATGCTGAGAACTTTGTTGTCCCGAAGAACTATCCTCCCCATCTCTGTGCTCATCAAAGAATCATAATTACACATTGTTAGTGAAATGGCTTTCAAATGAAGCCCACAGGAAGCTGTGTCCAGACCATGCTCCAGAAAGGACTACATCTAGACCCCTAAAACCTTAGAAAAGTCATGGTGCCATCCTTGGGCTAAGAGGAAGTTCTCTATGAAATGTCTCACAGGGCTGGATCCAGTCGTGCTCTACTGAAACTAACACTTAAATACAGAAGTTGATTCTTCCTTGACTAGTGTCTAAGGAAGGAAAAGTTAATAATGCCCCAAATTGGCCATAAGAGGCCTTCTTTCCCCACCTAGGCTTCCCTAATATATATCCAAATAATGTTCCTAACCCCAGCACCAGACCTAGGAGCCCCCACTAATCTTCCACCTAGTACGCCTTCTCATTTTTTGCCCCAGAATGATGAAAATTATGATATCAAGAGTTCTACAAATAATCACATTTACAAACATCTGAAATTCGTTGTTTTTCTATCAGGATCCACACTAGTAAATAAATTATCTACTGTTATCTTAATACACCTGTAAAATGAAGAATGAGAAGAGAAATACTGATTTTAGTCAACTCCTTTTAACATGCAGAAACTGACATAGGGACTCTAAAGAAATGCATAAAAATTCACGAGGCCAAACCAGTCATCCCTCATCTAAAACTAGAACTGCATGCCTATGAAAATCCCCCTCACATGGGGAATACGGAGGTGCCAAAAGACAACGTCATCACTATCACCAAACTGCTTGGTTGCGGCACCCTGAATGTCAACCTCTGAAATCTTCAAAGAACTTGAGCTGTGAATAGTAATATTCGTACCTGAAACAGCCATATGCTAGGCCCACACTCCATGAATACCTTTTATTTCTTTCTCTTCGGCTTTCATCCTCCTGTAGGTCAATAGGAAAGTAGAATCATTCACTTCCCTTCTCTGCTACTGTGGACATGCCTGCCTCCTGCTTCATATCTTTTCAAAGGAGCCTGTTTAATTGTAAATTACGGGTTCTATGAAGAGAGCGTTATTGCATTTCCCATTTGCAGTTGTTTACACTTTGCTATCAATATTTTCCCACCAATATGCAATTCAGAGGCTGTTATGCTGACACTAATGCTAATGGGTTATATTATGCTTCTGTTCCACTACAGTGCACGTTTTTTAAAAAGCATAAAGAGCCCATTTTGCAGATGTTCCTATCGCCTCCCAGCACAGAGTTGCTTATATTCTGCACTGCAAATAAGCCGAGATATCCTCCCTCCTGAAGCCAGTTGCAATTCAGAAATTTCAGAATTATCGGAATTAATTGAAACCCAACTCCATCCCTACATATTCATAATCCAGATGAAGGATGAGTACTAGTAACTCTGCCCATGCAAATTAGCAGTATGCTTACAGCAACGCCAAACCAAGCAGCAAAAGCAGAAGAGCAGATGTCTCCAGAAAGAACGAGCCCCAAGATCACCATTACTGAACTGCCCGGTGTCGGCATGTCAGTGCAGATCACAAAGGAGGGATTGTAAAGACGCAGAGCCACAGGAGCTGCACATCTGTCCCAGCAGCATAACTCAGCCCAAGACCTGGATAGCAGCATGACAGCTTGCTCCTAAAGGGAGAAGAATCCTCAGTGGAAGCAGAACAAACTTAATCTCCTTGGAGTTCAGTGCTAAGTCTAGAGAACACTGCTTATTGATCTCATCCCACAACAAGGCACTTGTATTTTATCACCAGTAAATAGCCCTTGTGAGTCTTTTCAGGACTTGCGGCAGCTAAGATAAGAGCACATTTCTCCCTGCTCTTTTTATTTAAAAATAACTTGTAGGTGGAGAAAACACACATACTGAGAAAAACCATGAAAGCAGAGTGTCTGGGTAGCCAGGTACAGGGCTAGCAAGTCTACCAGCCATGCTGAGCTTTGTCCCTGATATTGATCGAATGTGAGACCTAAGGCCAGTGTTACCACTGGAGAAAGCCGACGGAAAAAGCTGACATCATACCTCATGGGGGTCCTGAAGAACTCATAATGAACGGAAGTGTGCTTCAGACAAGAGGACTGTGCTGAAATGCTGGAAACAACACGATTTAATAATAAACAGAAGAGAATTGAAAAACGGAAGAGCCTATGGAGACCTGGCCACTCTGATTATGCTTCTGGAAAATGACACTCAGGTGCCAATTTCAAGTGACTGAACTAAAGTCCAAAACCCCACAAGCCCCGGGCCGACTGCCAGTTTTCATCTTTTTCATGTTAGAGTTTGATGTGCTTTTGCATTCACGCTCACAACCTTCCATTTCTTTTTCCTTTTTCTTTTTTATAGTGCTTTGCATGTTGTGACTAATTTTAAAGCTCACATATATATCCCAAATGGAGCAAGCATAGTCTAGCATCAAACTGACACATTACCATTCTGTTGGCTTGAAATAATTAAGGCAGTATCACAATAACTATTAGTCATTGCTTTCATCATTTGTTTGTCCGGAATTATGCAAATCCCAGAACTAAACAGGTCAACTAAATTCTGCCTCCCACCCTCTACACCCAGCCCCCAAACTTCTCTGCTTTGAAGATAGCTGCATTTAGAATTGCAGGATGTCAATGAGCCAGATAAAACCAACGCCGAGCATAGAGGAAGTACAAAAACTCCTCCGTACTGGAATTTTTCTTCCTCTTCATTTTTTAGGTTCTTGAGAATAGAATGGTTTGGTGGGGCTATAGCTTGCACAAACTGGGGGCCCTTTGAGGAATAAAAATAGACAAAGCCCTTTCAGATGTTTTCATGGCAACGCTTTGCTAGGTAGGGCCCGTCCTGGAAACAGGGGGAGCCAGGAGCCCTTGCAAGTGAGAAGCCACGACACTTAAAGAAAATCTGCCTCAGCCCTACGCAGCAGGCAACAATGGATGTTTTCCCTAATTTTTCTTCCTCTTAGGGTCCTCAGCCCACTTTCTATGATCCTCTGCCATTTTCTTTCCTGTGATCCTTTCTTTCTAAAGTCTGGAAAATACATTGATTCTGCAAATATCTCTGAACACATCCTCTTTGTAGCACAATTCCTCAAGGGGACTAGCCCCATCTCCATAAAATTCTAAGATACAAACTTGAGGAATGGGGAGAGACCAAAGACAATGAAATTATTTCCTTGGTTTGAATTCTCAAACTATGCTTATTCTTCCATTCCAAATTCTACAGAGGAGAAAATCAAGAGATCAGCCGGTGCCAGCAACAATTAGGGAAAGCTGTCAGTTTCATCACAAGATATTCATGTTCACTCCTAAGAAAGATTTGACCAAGGACCCAGCAAACTCTAATTTTAATTAGCACAGAGGTGAATTAACAACTTCAGCTGCCAGCACAAACAAAGTCCTGAAGAAGCCCCACTTGCTTCCCTCGCAGTCAGCAGCATCACCTACCTCCAGCACGCGATATCTCTCTGCATATAGAGCAGCCACCCAGGGAAAGTGGAGGAGAGGAAACAAGAGGCAGCTACTGTCAAGAAAGAGATGTGGCAGTCCCATCAGTGATCTCAGGCCAGGGCAACCTAGACCGGAAGGCACTTAAGTACTCCATTAACAACAAAAATGCCTGGTCATAAACAAAGTACTCAGTACTCAGTACAGTAGAGATTAAGAGATGGCCAGTTCTTTGAATGCAGCAAGGGGACCCTGGTCCAGGCTTCTCTGGAACAGCATCAGCCTCACAAGTTTCGTATAAATGCTTTTAGTTCATTTTAAAAATTCAACCAACGGATGGGAAATTAGGCTTATAAACCAGGAAAGTCAGAGGTGGCTTGATGTTCTAGCCCAGGCAGGCTCTACTGGGTCTAGATCAATGTTATTGACTTCTTCAGCTCCTCCCGCTTTTCCAAGACTGCCTTGTGTTCTCACTCTTCTAGCCATGATGGCCACCTCTGCCGCTGCTGATTCCTGCTTGCCGATCGTACCCAAGTTGTCAGACCATGTCAGTTCTTCCTCCGAATCTTCCCTGAATCTGTCCCCTCCTTCCTACTTTCATGACATGGTTCTCTCTCTGGTCGGTGTCATTAGTCTCCCATAGGCTCTGTAACAACCACACTTGTTTCTGTAATTCAAATTGGCAGTAGCTGTGTCTTGCTGTTCAGATCTCTGCACTTTGCTATTATGTGTATTCCAGAACCTTTCAATGTCTCCGCATCCCCTAAAAATCCACTCTGTCGTGGCCCCACATTAACCTGTGAAGACTCACCTCATGCCGCTCCCTCCCGGGATCTCTCTACTCTGAGCACCTGAGACAATGCTATTTTCTTAAGGCCCTTGCTTATGTGCTTTCTCCTTAGAAAATTTTTCTTTATCATCAAGATCCAGTTCAAGGAGCTGGAAATGTAGCTCAGTTGGTGGAGTGCTTACCTACTATGCACAAAGTTCTGGGTTCAAGCCCCAGCACCACAAAAATTGAGTGTGCTGGCACATGCCTATTATCCCAGCACTGGAGAATTAGAGAGAGGAGTTAAGACAACCTTCATCTCTGTAACAACTTGGAGGCCAACCTGGGATATATTGAGATCCTATCTCAAGAAAGGGAGGAAAGGAGGGAAGGAAAGAGGAAGAAGGAAGGAAAGAAGGAAAGAAGGAAGGAAGGAAGGAAGGAAGGAAGGAAGGAAGGAAGGAAGGAAGGAAGGAAGGAAGGAAGGAAGGAAGGAAGGAAGGAAGAACCTAGTTCAATTGCCAGTTTTTCTATGAATTTGATCTGACTCACCCTCCTCCAGACTAAATGACTAAATCTTTCTTTTGGGTTCTCTTCTGGTAACTCATAGTCTACTGAAAATATAATTATCTTTGTGCTCATCTCTGCTCATTAGGTTCTATTCATCTCTGTGTTCCTAGCACCCAGCACAGATTTGGCATACAAATGTATTCCATCAAACCTGGACATAAATAATCCCCTTACCACCAAGGACTGGCACATGAAGCAGATTTAGAACTGAGAATTGTGCTCTTTGTTTGTTTGTTTATTTATTGTCCAGCTACAACTGCTTTTAGAATATTGAAGTGCAAGGTGTTGCAAGGAGGTCAAATTCTACATGTTAACTCTCTAAATCTACATGTTAACTTTATGCTGCTGCTGCTTTATTTACTCTGTTTTCGGTCTGTGCCTGACTGTACCTGGCTCTGGCTTTTGGGTTTTGTTACTGTGGGCATACACAATTTCTAAAAAGAAAAAAGAAAACACAGTTTCTCCTGAAGTACAGACGATGCTAGTGTTTCTCAAAATTGGTAAATGCTTTCAGCCTTCAAACTCCTTGTTGACTGCAAGACTACAGCTTCTTTCTTCGGGTGTTCTCAATTACCAGGACTCCTTCAGACAGGCAGCTAGCTGAACCAGTCTCCAGCAGGCAAACCAGCAGGTTCACCATGTTTCCTCCTTCAATTAAACAATCCCAGTTAGCTGCAGGCTGAAAGCTCCAGAAGTTACAACAGAACACTGTCCAGGGATAATTCTTATTGTTAAATTATCCTTTCCTGAGACACTTATTCCATTGTCAACAGCATCACAAGGCAAGAATAAAAAGAATTGAATTCTTTTTTCTACAAAAAAAAAAATCTGCAAATAAGCTCTGTGGTGGGTTGTATTATTGTTCTTGATCATTCAGGACTCAATTCCCAGGAAGAGGATTATGCATTCCCACCCATTGCCATATAATTTGCTGGGCATCCTGGCAGGTGTCAGATATTTTTGCCTCTTGCTTTGCTAATGATATATGAGCACAAATGGCAATTCTATTTAAGAACAGAAACTGTGAGAGTCATTATCTGTTTCCCCCAGTCATCCTGATTTTTATCCTTCAAGCAAAGAAAGCATGTCCCGAAGTTGGGCGGCTCCCTGGGTTGGGATCCTAAAATGATTAGAACAAATGTAGTAAATTCCATCAAATACCAGGAGAATCGTTTCCAACCTTACATGTATAATTGATATTTGAGGATCATTTATAACTGTAGCACAACTGGCAAGTGCAAAAGTGATCCAAATATTTTATATAAATGTATGAAAAATAAAAAATACTTTTTTATATATAAAGTTATATGAATCAGTAAGAAAGAAATGTTTAAGTTCCCTCAAGATATATGGACAAAGGAAATACATAACTTAAAAAAAACTGGAAATCTAGTAACTAATAAGTTACATAACATACTCAGCTTTGTTATCAATTTAAAACTTAAATAAGTATAACAGTATAACTTTAGTAAGTTTAAAGCATATATATCAAGTACAGCAGACAGTACATTAACCACTGTACTTAATGTGGCAATATGTATAAAAATCCATAGATTGTGTGTGTGTGTGTGTATGTATGTGGTGTATGTGTCTCATGCATGCACACAAGATGTACCAGTACACACATCCATGCATCTGCACGTAGAGACCAAAGGATACCCATGTCTTATCTTCCTCTATCACCCTCTATTGCTTTGAGACAGGATCTCTCACTGAACTGGAAACTTGCCCCTTCAGCTAGACTGCCTGCCCCATTGAGTTCCTGGGAACTATCTCCAGCCCCCAGTGCTGGGGTGACAGGCACACAGAGCCATATCTAGCTTTTCACATTGGTGCTGGGGATTCAAACATAGATCCTCATGTCTTCACAGCAAATATTTTTACTCACTGAACCATATCCACAGCCCCGTAGATTCTTATTTTTGCTATATTGCTTTCCAAAATGGCATCTCCAACTTATGAGTCACAAGGAGTACATTAAGGCGCCACTTTCCTCTGACTTTCACCAGTAGTTGTTATAACCTTGAGTTCTCATTTTTGTTCAATGGCCTTGTTTGCAGTTGCATATTATTGGCTTTTTTCAATTAGTAGCATTAAAAATCTTTTATGTACTTATTAGATACATGTTTTGTCCATTCTTCCATTGCATTTCTCATGATTTTTGCATTATTTCATAAATATTTTCCCTTGGGCTGTCACCCAGCTGTTAACTTTGTAGTGTTCTTCAACAGGCAGCAAACTCACTTTCATGAAGGCAGAGCCATTAGTACTGTTCATAATGTTTGCTGGTTTGGGTTTTGTTTTGTATCACTTAGCAAGTCCTCCCACACTCCAAAGTCATGGTGGTATTCTTCTATATTTTCTTCTGTTTGGCTTTGTTCATCATCTGGAGACTTTATTCTAAATTAAATCATCATTTTCTCTTTAAGCTGCTATTAATATCAGCCTCTTCCATGGTCTCAACACCAATACTAGACTGTAGTGATATGAATTCTACCGTGCCTTAATATTCAAAAATATCTGGGAAGACTTATTTTTCAAAATGACATTAGATTGAATTTGGAGTAACTTGGAATAAAATTTAATATTTAATATGACTTTTTATTCCAACAATGACTATGATTTTTCTCCCCATTTATTATTATTTTAAGTGCTTTCATAGAAATGTAAAATTCCAGAAGAGTCTTATGTGCACTTTATTTGGCAACTTCCCAAGTACTTTACAATTTTTGTTCTAGTGTGAATATCTATTTTTATTGATCTTTACTGGTATATGGAAATAATATTGAATATTTTATCAAGCAATCTTACCTCTATTGAGTTCACTATGAAATAAGTATTCTGTCTGAAAAATAATGAAAATTTTTGCCCACTAAGAAAAGTACTTACCATTTACTACCAGCGTCCAGGAACTGGATTACTATTTGGACAGTCACAGTGGCCATTTTTATCTTTGCCTTACGCAAAGTAGAGTAGAATGTATCCAAAGTTTCTTTGAGAAATACGAAAGTTTGGGAGGAATTTTTGTCATCTAGAAATTCCCTTTTAATGCCAGTTTTCCAATAAGTATCTATCCTCAAGAAATACTGTGCAGAAGCACAAGAAAAGATAAAATGGGTTCTCACAGTCTACTGAGCATTGGTGATATGTTAGAGCTCTTGAAGGAACTCACCACTTCAGTAATGGCTATGTGAGCATGGCTTGCGTTCAGTGATCAAAACTCCTCTCTGCCGGCCACCGGTCCCAGTCTTCCTCACTTCGTCCTCAATATCCATGTTTCCTGCCTTCTGTCGTTTTCCTTCAGCCCAAAGAAATTCCTTCAACACTCCACTGCAGGTCTGCTAGTGGAGACTTTTTTTTCAGTGTTGTATGTCTGCAATAGCTTTCTGTTTGTTTTTGAATGTCATGTTTTCTGGGTATAGAGTTAGTTTTAAGTGGAGTTTTTTTTTTTTCTTTCAGTACTTTAAAGGTATTACTCACACTGTTTCCAAAGAGAAATCTGCTGTCATACTTGTCTTTGTTCCTCTGTACATACTGTGACACTTTCTCTGGCTGCTTTTAATATTTCCTCTTTAACACTGGTTTGGGACAATTTGGTGGCAATGTACCTTGGAATTGTTTTCTTTCTCTTCCTGTCATTGGTGTTCTTTGAAATTCTGTGGATAGGTCGGGCACACTGACTTTGGAAAATTTTCAGCCATTATTTTTTTCAGATATTCCTTGTATTTCTCGCCACGTTACAGACTCCAGTTGCATGTAGATTAGGTCACTTGAAAGTATCTGACAGCTGACTAATGCTGTTTTCATTTTTTAAACTCCCGTCTTCTCTTTTCTTTTGTAGTTTCTGTAGCAATGCTTTCAGATTCACTAATCTTTTCCTCTGTAATGTCTCATCTAGTATTAATCCCAGGCAGTGAAATTTTTAATCACACACATTTTAGTTTTAAGTCTTGAAATTTCCTTTTAAACTTTTAAAAAATATTGTCTCCACTATGGTTTCTCATCAAACCTTATAAATATTTCACTTTTGAAAATTTTATCTTCCTCTGTGTTCAACTTTTAAAACATATGACATAATTTAATACTTGATTTAAAGTCTTAATCTGGACATTTAGCATGTAGTGTCAGCCCTTTTCCAGTTCAACTGAATAATTTCAGATCAAATCATCCTGCATCTTTGCATATATAAGGGTGTTAGAGAAAAATGGGGCAGTGATATTGGGCCTGATATTTCCAGGGCTAGGTACTCTCCATTACTGAGACAAGACCCTCTGTGTACTCAATGTGCTATAAATGATGGGGTTTTCTGGATTTGGGGTAATAGCAGCAGACACTGTTCCAAGCCCAGGGCGAATGTAAGGCACCTCCTCCCTTCTTTCTAAGAGAACTCTCCCTGACCCCAGGTAGTCACCTTACTCTTGTGTACTGACTGTTACTACACTGCTGCAAACGCACGGAGCACCATCTACACATCTTGGTTTTGGTGCAGCTTGCTCATGCCCACAGTTGCATGGAGATGCACAAGCAGTGGGGGCAAGACCATATACTAAATGCACAAGAGTAGATGGTGGAGGGAAAGCAGACTGGAGAATGTAGATGATGCCCAAGCATTTCACTGGGTCATGATCTTTCAGATCCCAAGAATGTGATCAGCTCTGTGTTGGGTAACTTATGACTAATTTTTTAATGAGTTAAGCATTTAGCTAAAGTAATTAGACAAGCAACAGAAGCAACAGTGAGAAATTATAATTAAAAGAAAAATATGAATAAATAGAAACAATATTGAAAAAGAAGTCTCTTCCGTCATAAGGTCTCAGGGGACAGGAGATTTGTAAGGAATGTTCTTGCATAATTTCAAAGGAACAAAATTCTATACCCCAAACTATCTGAGCAAACAGAAGATACAACCTTTGACAGAGCAACCTTTGAAGCATTAAAAATATGTATCACTTTTAAATATATGTAGTCTTAAATATTAACAAGTATTTTGCTTTTTTAAAGGTTTATTTCTATATTTTATGTTCATGAGTGTTTACCTACATGTATGCAAGTTACCACAAGAGTTCCTGGTGCCCCAGGAGGCCAGATGAAGGGATCAGATCCCTTAGAACTGGAGTTACAGATGGTTGTAAGATGACATGTGGATGCCAGGAACCAAACCCGGGTCCTCTGTAACAGCAGTCAGTGCTCTTAACTGCTAAGCCATCTCTCCAGACCCAATATTAATAAGCTTAATAGCAATGTTTAGGAAAATGATACAACTAAGGAAGATTTATACACAGTCATAATTCACCACCTGAAAATCTAAAAACATAAAAAAGTTTATTAGGAAAATTTTACTTTTTAAAATCTATCTTAAATAACTAGATATAGTGGTATATTCTTATAATCCCAATGATGGAAAAGCAGAGGCAGGACGATCATGAGTTTTAGGTCAGCCTGCACTATATATTGAGATCCTAATTACCCCCAAAAAACATTATCTTAAGTAAACAGTAGACAAAAATCTTTGATCAGAATATAGTATTACTACATATAGCAGTAATTAGAATTTATCTAAATGTTTCATGACAGATTTGATAAGAAAAATATGATATAATTTCTCAATTGACAATTACATAGACACACAGTGTTTGTGAAGAATTACACAGAAAATGCTAAGATAAATAGATCCATGGCATGTTCAGATTTTAAGTTGTAGACACCACTAAGGTCAACTGGCGACTCTATTTAATTTTGCCACCTACTTCCAGCCCCTACTACACTCCTTTCCTGATCTACCTTACCTATATCTAGTCTTTCAGTTTTATGTAAAACTTATTACCTTGCAACTAACCAGATGATCTATGTATTCATGTTTCTCATTTATTACAAACAAAATTTCCTATCTTCCCTTTTTATAGTATGATCTTAGTAAGAAAACATGTGTAGTTTCAAGATATCTCATGTGTCTAGAAGAGATCGTAATGTTTAAGAGATTTTAAATGAGTGAATGAACATTAGAGATTCTAGGATACAACGTACAGCCACACGCAGCTTTGGCGAAGTGTTCATTTTATCCACAGGTACTTTACATCAGCTACACTGGAGACTGATCTATAGGACATCCCAGTTATCTGTGGTTTGTTGTTCTCGTCTATTTATGAAGAAAATTGCATGCTATATAATACCACACTCTCTGTGATAAAGAGGAACAAATCACTGATACATATAGCATCCTATATGTATAGGATACATAGAGCATCAGATTCATTATGCTGACTGAAAAAGGAATGACCAAAAGGGATGTGGATATGTCATTTAAAATTCCAGAAAATGCACATGATGGCATAAAACAGATCAGTGGTAGCATGGGGAAGGGCAATTGACATGACAAAAGCTTTGGATAGAAACTGTTCAATACTTGGACGTTGATGATATATATATATTGATATATATATTATCACCTATATATATCATCAAATGTTTTACCTGATATATGTTTATTGTATAAATCATACTTTACCAGTTTAAATATATATACATATATATGAAGAAAGGCAAAAATATTTTCTCATATAATAGTTTATTTAAACATTATCAAATGTATGAATAATGTTAAGTAAAAAAGTATCAGCATAAAAATCATTTGCTATGCATCCTTATATTTATAGACAAGTGTACCTCTCACCAGTCATCAAAGAAACTTCTTTTTGAAACAGATAAAAAGTATTACAAAGCTTCACAACTGGTCAAACACAGAGAATAAGTGACTATAAGATGTCCATCCCTAAGTACTACATCTACAAAGCAACCTCTTTACTTAAGGATCAGGAAACACTGCTGAACAGAGAGTGGAAAGAATGTAAGAGTCCAAGGGACGAGCCACCTGCTGCTAGTTAATACAGTCTAGGCATGGTGGGGAAGCTGCACCCATGAAATCGCTACAGTGTGGTAGTCTAATAAGATCTGCATAATGGCAAAACCAGCTGACATGTCAAAGAGGATGAGGGAAATCTGACAGGCTCCCAACTCAAGATAAAAAGCTAGAGGTAATCAATGGATGCTGCAAAAGGAAGATTCAGTTTTCTCACTGAGGATTAGCTCCCTTAGAGGCTAATCCCAGCAGGCAGCCCTAAACACAGATACACGTGAGCACCAGTAAATGGACTCAATGAATTATATATATATATATATATATATATATATATATATATATATATATATATATATATAAACAATAATAATCAAAGAAGAGGACAAGTAACTGGGAAGTGGGAGGACAGGGACATGGAAGGAGTTGGAGGGGGATCGGAGAAATGGAAAAAATGCACAGACAATATTCATATACAAAATTCTCAAAATTTTTAAAAAGAAAAAAATCATTTGATTATCATGTTTGCACCAGAACCAAGAGAAAATGTGAACAATAGTTAAGATTCAGTGATGATACCTTATGGGTACTTTATTTCTTTTCTTCTAATTTATCTGAATTTTGAAAATTTCCTCTATTGATAATATATTCTTTTCATGACAGAAAAATGTTTAAAACATTTACTCATACTCCGTCATCATTTCTGACCCACTTTTTGTGTCTCCACAGGATGAATCTTCCTGAAACATTTCCCCCTTGCTCCATAGCTAATAATGGTTTCCCATGTCTCAAAAGACTAAGTCCAGGCTTTGGAGCTCCTTCCTTGACTAACTAGCCAGCTCTGATTCTTCCTAGTGCTTTTCTTTTTTTAAAAAGCTATTTCTGTTTCTAGCCATGTGTCCTTGATCCTGGGACTCAAGGGCCTGGAATCAGGTGACCTCTAAATTCAGATCCATAGCTCAGCACTCCTAAGCAGGCCTTCTTTGACACTCTGGGCTTTCTGTTTCTCTGGCCTCTATGCCTCCTTAAAAAGGCATGACTTTTTCTCCATCTCCTCTTGAGGTCATTGCCAGGACTTTTAGCTTATCTGTACTGTTGTTTTTCTTTCAAACTTATAATTGTCCTCAATCTTCAAAATAATGATTAAGTCCAGTTTTTTCTGGTGTACACAGACCTAACATAGTCTGTTTCCATTCCATTATTAAGTATACAGGAACCATTTAAGTAAGCAGACAGCTCTGTATTTGTAGACTGTAAACTATAAAAACCACACAATTTTAAAATGTCAGATACATAAACATTGAGCCATCTACCAGTCTGACAGTTGCAAACAGGCATTAGAACTGAGTGTTTTCTTTGTATAATTCATGGTAGCCGTGTTTGTTGCTTTCTTTCCTTCCAAGGATTCTTTAAGAAATGGCAGTTGTATTTCTTAAAGTCCTGCAGTATGTATTTAAATCTGTTTTAAACAACAGTTAGGTTATAAGTTCCTTGTGAATGAAAGAAACAAAGATCTACTGGGAGATTATTTTCACTTACATATAAACCATTTTTTGATTAGTGAATTCTTTTGACCTCTAGACTAATCTATATATAATCACTCTCAAATACACAAAGTGACTTCCTCTTTTATTTTGACATATGATTTTGTGTTTAGAATTGAACTGCCAGGAAAAAAAATATGCCTTCTTCTTTACCAAAGGCAATTAAAAGATACGTAACAGCATTGTGTAAAAAGAGCTCCCTGGAAATTCTCTTTTACAAAAGTCAGTTTCTTGGACATTGCAAGAAAACGTTCCTCAAAAACTGGACATTTTTTAAGCTAAGAATTTGCTGCTGTATTATTACTAAGACTGGCAAAGCAGTTTGTTTTGTCCCTATCTAAAATTCTTACGTAAAAAAAAAGTTTCCATTGTAATTAGCCAATGAACTAATTAAACCAATAGAAAAGTACTGATTTAACAAGAAACAATAACAGAGCTCTGTCATAGGAGCAAAAGCACAATGAATGAGAATGAATAAACAGATGATCATAGACGGTAAACACTATGTATTCCTCTGAGCTGTGGCTTCTGCCTCCTGGGTTAAGCCTGAAGTCAGAAAGGCCAATGGTACAAAAGAAATTATGGCTGTGAAGTAAGCAAGAATGAAAGCTCCTGGGACTTCTGAGGAAGAAATGAAAAGACAGGAACCATCATCTCTCTCTCTCTCTCTCTCTCTCTCTCTCTCTCTCTCTCTCTCTCGTCATCCTTTTTGGTGTGAGTGACATACAAGTCAATAGATTTCCTTCACCACAAAGCCCAAATTTAGGTTCAGAGACTCTAACGGAGGTAGACGTGGGGAATGGAAAGAAGAGATTCAGAGCTAGCCTGGTTCCTGCCCTACACCAGCCAGGTCAGCCGGTCACGAGACATATGTCCCCTCAGCTAGCTACCGCCACACTTTCACTTTCCAAATCTTGGCCAAGTTTTTCTTGTATTAGTCCTAACACTGTAGGAACATATCATGAGAAGAATTCTAAAGAACATAGTCTGGCCTTAGTTCAAATGTCAGGGAACAAACCAGCATAGAAATAAACTCTTGAGCTTTCTCCTCCTTGCTTCTTGTAGTCCTTAATGTCTCCACATCTACTATTTACAAATCCCTAAATTGAGTCCCCAAACCACTTCACCTCTCACTACCAAGACACTGTACAGACTTCAGAATGTCCTTGATCTGCCCATGAAATACTTGGATTGGAATTTTTGATACAAAGTTTAATGTTGGAATCTGGAACTAAAGAAAGAGTGGAATCATCAGTATAGGTGAGATCATTCTCCATGGGCAAAGTCTGAGTTCTCCCAGGAAGACTATGCACCCAGAGAAAGAACCATGAGTCTTCAAGAATGCTCTTGTAAGACACATGGAGAAAGGAAAGGTAAAATGTCCTGTCCTGCAGAATAAAACTTGGTATGTCCATATTTGGGAGTTAAAAAAAAATAGTATGCTTTAGCAGTTGAATCTCATAACATTTCTGTGATGTAGACCAAAAGTATTTCTGATATTTTACAGACATTTATAGAGAAGTTGAGCACCTGTAGCTTTGATCACCAACAACCCCACCCTCCAATTATTTTAAGATTACTATAGGGAAAGGACCCAACGAAAAGATACAATCAGCAGCATCACTGCCCAACATGCTCCTTTTCTGTTTTTCAGCCCCCACAGTGGTGGACCACGAATACCTGAAATTAAACTAAGCAAGTACCACTGTAGACTAATTTCACATGCAAGAGCTCACCCTGGTGCCTTAAACTAAGCTCTTGAAGACTGGGAAAACCAGGGAAGATCTTGGCCCAAAACTTCAAAGGTAAAACCTTACCAAACAATTATCTGCTTTGGAATATAAACTTTTGAAGCTCAAGGAACCTGAGATAAACAATATTCTCAGCAACACCAAAGTAATGTTGTGACTCAGAATGAAGGGCACTGGTCATTCAGAAAGTTGACACCATCTTTCAATGCAATGGTTTGTTTATTCCTAACACCACCAAATCAATCATTTAATATTGTGATATAATAAAAAAATACATAATCTTACTCCTGGAATCAAGACATGAAAGTATTCATTACAAAAATACGTGTAGATGGAACAGGAAGTTGTCACTATAATTCTTCATCTCTCTGTTTCTTGGGAACTTCATGCCCTCCTCAGCCATGCACACGCTCAGCTTCCCCAAGAGAAAGCAGCTCTGTCACCGAACTCTGTCTTTTCTGATCTGTCATCATCTGAATATGGCTTTGACTTGCTACAGCCATTTAATTCATTCTCTCGTTTCAGTTCCAGCTTCCCTGACAGATGGAAATTCTCTTCCACATTTATTTCTTGTTTTATCACATGCACACACACATGCCAGTCCACATATGTGGAGATCAAAGGACTACCAGGGGGAGTCTGTTCTCGCCTTCCAACATGTGGGTCCCAGGGATTGAACTCAGGTCATCAGGTAATGGTAAGTACCTTTATATGCTGAGCCACCTGGATGACCCTCTTCCCCGCATTTCTAATTTTAAATTCCTTTCTTGTTTTTCAAACAGAGTTTCACACTATATTCTAGGCTGACCAGGAACCCATTATGTAACTCCTCAGTCACACAGCGATCCTTCTGCCTCTGCCTCCTTAGTGCAAGGGTTCCAGCCATGAGCTAACATGACCAGCTTAACTTCAAATTCTTAGAGAAAGTCTACTTCATTCAACTTCTCTTTGGAATAAGAACATGAGTCATACATTCCTACCCAGCTTGTATACCAATACCCACTAGTGGGAATATCGACCCTTGAGGTCACATAGATCAGAAAGCTTAGTCAAAAGACAACAAAACAGAAAAATAAATAAATAAATAACATGGAGGTTAAAAGATAGTTGCACACAGGCAACAAAGTCTCTTGAGCAAGGCAGTTTCCACAGAAAACAATGTAAGCAGAGCAGCCTTGAGTATAAAGAATGGTTTACCAAGAAGAGGTGAAAACACACTTATTATGATGAATTTCCTATATTGTTCCAACATTAACAATATCAAATTGATATCAATGAGATAAAAAAAATTGACATCTCTGACAGTGCAATCCAAAGTATTTATCACCAAACAAATAGGAGGACTGTTAACAGGAATTCAAAGTCTTCATTTCCTCATTTAATAGTGCCTATTGTGTGCCCGGTACTGTTCCATTTGCTGATGAAAATAGTTCGTTTTCAAATTCCATTCATTCCAAGTCTATGATGCACATATATTTTTTAGGCAATTAAATAATTTTATTTCTTTTCAAATGGAATCTGAATGACTAATCGCAGTTGCTTACCGGCTCCTAAAACTCAAATAGTCCTTGTGTGGGACCTCAAAAGCAACCACAGCATGCTACATGAGGCATAGTGCCAACTGATGACGTGCTATCCGCTCTTTCGCATCCATGTTGAGCGACGCCCCAGTACAGAATCAGGAAGCCTGCTGTTGACATCACCACATTTCAAAGGCTATTTTGAAACTGACTTTACAGTCCCCTTCTGGCTCCCAGATACTCTGTGCCTTTTATATTAGAGCTAGAAGGAGGGGTATCTGAGAAAGTTCTTTTGTATACATACACATTCATGCCTTCCAGATTTTTCTACAGCATTAACACGGCTTTTACTCTTTTTTTTAATGTTATATTCTCTACCCCAACACTGTACTAGATTATACTGAACAGCTGCAGTGTGCTACCCGGTGGGACTGCTGAAAATTTTGGCAATTGCTGAAATTACTCTGTGTAGACGCATATTCACACATGTGGAGATAGAAAAATTGTTTAAGAACCAGGGGACTCATCGGAGTGAAAGATGTCGGCTAAGTGCCAAACATTATTATTTCATCTGAAAGACGAACGAGGCAGAGAAAAATAATTTCTGGTAAGGCTAAAAATGCCTCAGAAGTATTATGTTAATTATTACCTCAAAGTCCATCAGGAGCTCTGAGCTCAGCAAACTTGACCAGAACTCTATTTTCCTTCTGACAATCTTTCAGCCTGTACTAGCATTCTTGCTTCTAATTACTTCAATTAAAAGTGCTTTATAATAAAATGCTGTCGTTTCTCTTCCACAGACCCTAGAACTATGGAGATAATTGTCAAATCGTTCTTTCACACTCCCAAATGAGATTTTCTTCCCAGTACAACAAACTATATCATCCTGTTTTCTACCTATAAAGAAGTCAGTATGTGGTCTTTCTAAATACTGAGGAATGAGTTTTGTACACTTCTTTCTTAAATAGTGTAAGAAACGGTGCAATGATCACCCAGCAGACTCCCTTTCAGTTCACAGTCCTTTTGTCTCCAGGGACTGTCAAATCATGTGCCCTCATGTGTCTGGCACAAGTCGTCAGGATGTAGAAATCAGATTATCAATAGAAGCAGTCACCCTGCACTCTGAGATGAACTGCTTTGTTGTTTAAATCACATCTGTAACACTGAGTTAACAGTCAACTGCCAGAAAACAACTGTTGTCTGGAAAGGGGACTCTAATAACTGAATTGCACCTTAGATTCTTCACAGAGGACATGGAACAGCCTAATGACAAGCACCGACTGGCAAAGTTGACTTGGTCAATTACCATCTGCTGTTCTGAGGTCTATACAACACATCCTATAGACACAGATTGCTTGGGAGTGTTGGGAAAAGAGATACACTTAACCTTGCCAACATTACAGATCATAGTTCTCATTTTAGAAAATTGGGATTTTGCCCTATCCTTCATCATTTCTCTCCCATTAAAACAATAACACAAATCTCTATTGGCCTTTTAGGCTCATTTACAAGACAACCGTTCTTTCTATAGTTAGAGATCCTGATTTCTTCCCTCCTTGGGTATTCAAATTGCCAACCAGGATTCATGTGAAATGAACCATTACAGAATAGCAGTGATGACATTATCTAGAGCCCAAGTATTACTTAACAAAAGAGCCTGAGTTATTTAATCAGACATATTTAATAGGATAGGTGAAACTTTTAATTTCCCTCCTGAAGTGACTATTCTCTTGCCAGACTAGAGGTAGAATATAAACAAGAAAGTTCAGAACACATAAAAAGCCCTAGACAACTACTTCCTCGGAGTCAAGTGACATTTATTTCTAAGCTGGGCTTTGAAAAGAAATGGAGGACAGACAAAACAAAGATCAGAAGGATCCAGAGTCTTGGTTATTAGGGAAACCACTGAGCTGCTACCCTAGACCAGGAATTTCCTACTTGTATGTGATTAAGTCACACACACGCACACACATACATATATATCTATATTTATCAAGTATTATAATTTGCAAGCCAAGCATATTCTTATTTAAAGTATTTTGACTTTTTATTATCCTTAGAGACCTAAAGAGAAACTATCAAAACAGAAACAAAATCTAAAGGATTAAGAGCTAAACTAGTGGGGTGAGAAAATGGCTGAGTAGGTAAGAGCACTTGCTATAAAACCAAGAGGTCCTAGGTTCAAATCCCCAGTTCCCACACAAAAACTAGGCATGACTGTGCATGCCTGTGACCTCAGCACTTAGGGACAGAGACAGTTGGATCCCAGGAGCTCACTAACCAGCCGCCTATTTAAAAGAGCAAATTTCAGATTTAGCAAGAGAATCTATCTCAAAAATAAGGGGGAGAACAATAAAAGAAGACACCTGACATCATTCATTGGCCTCTGCACGTGAGTGCATATAATACCACACACACACACACACACACACCGTACTCAGAGGGTTAGACTAGCACTATTAGCCCATCCAGAAAGAGGAACCCAAAAAGTACAAACTCTGGATCTTAACAATGTTCTCTGCCTTTAAGATGTGGCCAAACAGATCTCAATTCTTATACTCTATTGAGTCATCTCTGAAAGAGCTGGAACTTAGTCTTGCTTATATTTAAAACACTAGCAAGTTGCCTGATTGGTGGTGGGCAGTCCACAAGCATTTGTTGAATGACTTCATGAACATTGTGGAGTGAGCCATCTAATTTTGTTGTAGCTTTCTAATGCCTATATTATGCAGAGCCTACAGACCCCTGCAACTATTTGGTTTGGAAATAAAGTCAGAAAACAAGAATGGCTTTCTATGCTCCACCTTTTTATAGCAAATGGCTCTGTACTGCAAGCCCACAACATAAATGCTTAGCCTCCCCACTGCCCTAAACAAAGCTGTGATTTCCTGTGATTCTGCATTTTTAAAAGCCCAAATCTGCAATGTGTGTTTGTGTTTCTTTCTGTTGACTATAGGTTTTGATGTTGTTGCCAGTTCACTTCTCATACTGTCAAATTCTGTTTTATGTTCCCTTGTTCTTTCAACCATTTTAGGGGGAAAATGCTAATTACCATAGGCTTAATAGCAGTTCTGAACTGCACCAGAACACCAGGGTCTCACAAATACCTGTCAGCACAGAAGTTTTCAATTACCATAATTCCATTCCTAATTCAAATTACCATAATTGCCCTCCATTAATGCAACTTTCTTAAAGCTGAAACATCAAAGACGCTGGCACTCACATTAGCTTAGTTGACTACTTGCAAAAATAAACAGTGTCTGTCCATTTTGCAAATGGGATGATGTTAGCCTGAAAAAAAAAAAAAAATATATATATATATATATATATGTGTGTGTGTGTGTGTGTGTGTGTGTGTATCAATGTTCTGAGTTCCTAAGAGCTATCTCATTATACTATGATTATTCTGTCAACATTTATGAAAACTGAAAACTATCTCTAGCTTCCTTCCTCTCTCTTCTGTTCTGGACAGAGCATAAGGTTTGCTCTTCTGATTGTCACAGTGGCTACCACAAGAAAATCTAGCGTGGAGGTTTGGTAACTGACTTCGTCTTACAAATGCATCTCTTTGGGTGAAACACACTCTCCTGCTATCCTATAATCATATCTTCCATTTTTAATTAATATGTTTTAGTTAGCACGCAAGGTATTAGGCATCATTATGATGTTTTCAAACACAGTACGTTTTAGTAGCTATCTCCCCCTCATGTCCCCGCCCTCCCCAAATCCCCCATGATTCCTCCACCCCCCCACATGACCTCTGCCATTCTCCACATTTCTTCTTACCTTCTCCTGGTCTCCTGTCTAGTTTTTTAGGCTTGATTCACGTTAATACCATCTATACATAGATGAATACATGTGTCTACTACAAATTAGGACTTGTATATGAGAGAGAACATGAGGTGTTTGTCTTTGAGTTTGGTTGACATCACTTAATATTATATGTTCCAGATTCATCCATTTTTCCTTGAAATTTCATTTTTATTTCATTCAATTCCATTTTTCTTTACAAATAAAGTTCATTGTGAATATGGACCATATTTCGTTATCTATTCATCTGTTGATGGACAGCTAGGCTCATTCAAATTCCTTGCTATTGTGAATAGAGCAGCAATAAACATGGAAATGCAAGTATCTCTATGGTGGGGCATATGCCCAGGTGTGGTACAGTCAGGTCATATGGTGGTTCTATTTTAATTTTTTTTTTGAGAAACCTCCACAATGAATTCCATAACGGCTATAGTAGGCATCAGGGAAATTCAAATCAATCTATTTTGAATAGATTTCCTGAATAAATCATACCTGTTTTCTGATACTGATACAGGACAACACAACTTATCATAATTAGGTAAACAGAATATCAGTGATATGCCATCTGTGGGCTATGCCTGGCATTTTGCCAGGAAGCCATAACCTTGTGATCTGAAAGGCTGCCTCTTCTTTGTACTTGAACTCTGAGATTCACTGCCAGAGGGGAGCAGGGAGAGCAAAATGTCACACCATCAGCTGGGCTATTAGAGTTCCAGAGAAGGAAGGAGGTAGTCCTTTAAATTAACAAGCAAAGCAGTGATGCATTTTTCAATCAGTTTAAGTCAATTCACATAACAGATTTCAAAAAATTGTCAAGTCCTTTAATAATAGGTTCGTTTTAGCTTCCCAGAATATGATCAAAGTCATTGGCATGCCGCAGTCCTGCAGAGTCTCTCTGTGGTATCCAGTGTTTCGTCAGCCATTCAAGAGCCACAGTAGCTTTGAAGGCTGAAAATTTGGCATTTCCAAATGCCACAGGCACCTTTAGGATTTAGCTCTAGGCTACACCAATATAGAAGATAAGAAACAGAGGATGGTGCATTTTGTTGAAAGACACTGAAGGCTTCCATGAAAGAGCATTCACCTAACTCTCTGTATCCAATCAACAAAAGATCTAGCTGAGTGAATGAAGTCACAGTTACAAGTGGACCCTGGGGGCTCTCTCAGCTTCTGTTTGCTGGTAGATGTGTAGCTATTTTATGACTCTAGAAAGTTCGTGAAACAAGACTCAAAAGGCCTCTCTCCAAGTGTGAAAAGCAGTAAAGAACTGCTGAGGCCAGGAAACTCTTTGATAGAGCTATCTGCATGTTGGTCAGAGAGATCCAGGGATCCATACTGGGGTGGACTTTTCTTTTGGGTGATCTACATAACCTCCAGTCACCCATGTTACTACAAGCAACCCCTGACTCATGCCAGGAAAATTAGAAATGACTTCTAGACAAGGAAGTAAGTCATAACATGCTTCATGGAATGGACAGGGAACGCACATTGTCAAACCGTCATATAGCAGACGATACCAAATTTCACTCTTGCTTTTTGCTTAAGGTTCCTATTTTTTCTTACCTAAAAAAGCAACAAAGTTCACAGAGGCCTTAAACTAGTGGCAGAACAAGTTATAATAGCTATGCCTACTACTAGATGTTTACCCAAAACTTAGAATGTGAGTGAAGCATTTATAAATGTGAGTTCAGTTCCAGGGTTGGGCTTAATTCTACACAGTCTGAGAGTGGAATTTTTCTAATCCTATTTTCAGAACTTCAAGTCACAATTTTATTCATAAACCTCAGATTGATCATCCATCACTTGGAAAAGATGGTACGGTATGGGTTGTCGATAGGATAATGATCAGAACATATAGAACGGACTTCTTTTCTCTCTGCTTCACTGAAATGTGGAGGATCACCTAAGATAGTGGTCAGAAAATGGAAGGCATTCAATGACTGTCTGTTAAATTCATAAGCTAATGGAAGGAATAAGTTATCAGTATGTTTGCAATGTGGAAATTTCTACTACATTCCATCCTTCTGCTTATCACATTAAGTATAGAATTACAAGTGAGGGTTGGTAGTACTTGCACCTACAATCTCAATACTGAGGTTAAGGTAGAATCACCAGTTCAAGGCCTGCCTCAGTTACACGCAGAACTCTATCTAAAAAAAAAAAAGACAATTTTTTTTTTATTTTAAAGACTTTAAAAATAGTCTAGGTGAGGCTCAGTAGTTAAGAACACTGACTGTTCTTCCAGAGGACCCCAACACCCACATGACAATTAAAAAACATCTGTAATTTTGGTTCCAGAGGATTCAACACCTTCTTCTGGCCTCTGCAGAGCACTGCTATACATGATATACTTTCATGCAATCAGGACATCCACACACATAAAATAAAAATAATAAAATATTTTTTTAAATAGTCAAAGTGTTAGGGACAGGGGCAGGTAGTTAAGGGAAAGGTTGGAATGAGGAAGAGAGATAACATTCCTGCACAATAGCTGGAATGTGTCTAACAACGTTATTCACCAAAAACAAGACCATTCACCTGATTAGACTACTTATGGTATCTCTATACAGGCTGAGGTCATCTGGGCCAGGGCTGAGGGATAGGAAGAGAAGATCAAAAGAAAGACAGATCTAGAGGCCCTGTGAAAAAAGACCAGCCCAGAACCCACTTGAAGGTCTACCTGGAGACTCCACCCTTCCTGACAGGGGGCTTTCTTCTTCAATAAATGCCTGCTTTAAGCCACTCTGTCTTTACTTTTCTCATCTGTGCGTATTCAACTCTGTCTACCTTTGGAAAAAAACCCAACTCCTGAGCAATCAGACCTTGGCCCTTACTCCTACAAAAAAGCAGAAATCTCTGAGGATCATTATAAACATCATTTACTTTGAACTTTACAGGTGAAAATACATCTTTAAAAAGTGTGTGTGTGTGTGTGTGTGTGTGTGTGTGTGTGTGCGCCTCCAGGCTGGTTCCATCAATAAACACGGACCATCATCTCTGGTGGAGTATGGAGTCTTTGTATACATGTGTATATCTGAGTCATACAACGGTTTCAAAACATACCTGTATCTCCATATTCTGTGCAATTCACTTACATAATCTCACTTTTGCTTATTATCTCTCCAATATACATTTTTCTCATTTGTCTCATTATAAATTTCCTTTGGGCTCTACTTTTTTCATTGTTTTCTTCTTCTATTTATTTTTTTAACTAAAATTAATTTAAAACGAGAATATTTTAGTATTTTTCACAGTTTTTGAGTAAAGTCTTAAGACTGGAGTGTTTAATTTCTTTAATTAGGTAATTTCAATCTTTTACATGATTTTTCCTTAGGAAAAATATCTGAACATGATTGGCTTCACTTTTCAGGAAATCAGAAGCACTTAAATTAATTTTTCAAATTAAAAATATTCTCCTGATTTGGGAGGCAAATAGCACTTTCTAACTCAGTCTTTCACTGTCCCTGCCTTTGGATACCCCACACTGTCTCTCAAACCATCTATACATTCTGTTTTCCCAAGCTAGCATTATGATGGTATATGTACCAGCAATATGTTAGTGTTCAGAAAGTGGTACAAAAACACCAACCAGACTGAGGAGTTCTAAACTCTAGCCTAAGTCCAATCACTTTTCAGTCACATGAATTTATAGGTGAGAAAGGTAAACCTCAAAGGTTTCAAAAAATAGGGATAAAAATAAACAGCTGTTCTGATGTATTTGTGGAATTATTATGAAGTTCAAATTAATTAGCACAAACAAAAATATTTGTAGCATGTAAAACTACATGAGTAGCAGAGGTTACTAGACTTAAAGTTTAAGATATGTTGCCTTTAAATGTTTTAAAGCACGGGCTTTGGTGCTAGATTGTTACTTGTTATCTAAGTGATCTTGACAATGTAAGACTCATGCCATCGGTTTTCTCCTCTTTAAAACAAGAAGAATAAGGGTTGGAAAAATAACTCAGTGGATAAGAACAGTTGCTGTGCAAAGATGTGGACCTGTGTTTGGATCTCCAGCACCCACCTAAAAAGGCCAGGAATGACCAAGCACACTGAGATTGGGAGTGTGGGTGTGCACAGGAACATCTCTGGGGCTTCCTGGTCTCCAGCCCAGACGGAAAACGGCGAACTTCAGAACTCAGACTCTGTCTCAAGGGAATAAAGGAGAGAAAGATAGAGGAAGAAACATAACATCTTCCTCTGGCCTCTGTGTTTGTGCATGGGTGCACACACACCTGCACACACATGTATATACACATTCACATACACATACACACACACACAAATACAGATAAACAAGAATGATTAGACTTAGACAATTAGTGTGAAAATTATAATGAGTCAATATTATATAAAGCACTTGAAGTAGTCCCTCATCCAAGAAGAAACGTTACATAAATATTTGCTACTGCTGCCATTTTAAATTATTCTCTAACTCTAATTCTGTTATTTCCATGCCTGACATTCACAGCTATACGCACTGCTTTTTCTACATTCCCATTTTGCTTCCAAGAATAAACCAATTCAGCTCTAGCTGAACTACTCTCACCAGTGAGGTACTTTATTCACTCTGCCTCGTTTATCTGAAAAGCCCTTTTCTTTCTTTGCACCCATTAATCAAATCGTGTTCAAGTCCTATCTCCTCAACCACTGGTGCCACATTTTCTCTCTTTTTAAGAATTACACTGGGCATTCCAATTCAGTCCTTTTACTTGTAATTTCACTTATGCATATCCTTGGGCCGCCACTTATATTTAATAAGCATATTGTCCTGTGTACTGACAAAGGCATACTTCTTTTCTTCTCAGACCTCAAAACTATGTGGTTCTAAAGATTCAGGCCCACTTACTTGCCCATATGACTCTCAAGTCCAGATAGTCTGTCCTTGAAGTACAGTGTCCCTCAATACAGACAGAGCTTGGTTTCCAATACTCCTCAGGACAGCAAACTCTGAAGATGCTCAGGTCCCTCATAGAAAATGGCATAGAGGTTCTATATAACTTTCCCATTTCCTCCCATATATTTTATGTCATCTCTGAATTACTTGCAATACCTAATCCAACACAAATGCTAGATCAGTCATTTTTATACTATACTTTTGGAAATAACAACAAAGAAAAAAGTCTGTACATGGCAAGCACAGTACCAATTTTTTCCAAATATTTTTTATTCACAGTTGCTCAATTTGTAGATGCAAAACCTGTAGGTGCAGAGGGCTCCTGAACTTCAAAATGTAATTAAAAAAAAAAAAAAAGATGAGCTCTCTGCTCTCTAAGCTGTTAGCCATGTTCCTGAGGATGCTGATATCCGTGGGGCCAACTCCATGGAAAGCTAGTATGACCAAATGAAGGAAGCACAGAGAATAGAGACAGAGGAGAGGTGGCCAGAGGGAGCATGGATGGTATTCCACTTCTTTGATTACTGGGGTGTATATATTGACAATTGTCAATGAAGTCCTTTCTTGAAGCAATGGCTAGTTTAACTGTTAACAGGGTGGCATGGTACCGACAAATATATTCTTTCCCTATTGACAGGCCTCTGTCCCAAAGCCAGGCTATTTTCGGCTTTAATTATATGACTTGTCCTTGTTCATTACCCATATAACCATTGAAGAGCAACTAAAGTAAGTGATTCATTGCTGACACATGGCATTTCTTGAGCAGCCATTAATTAGCAAAATAGCACTTGAACATAAATTGTTAAGAAGTGTCAGCAAATAAAACCTTAATCAGAATTTTTTTTTCTCCCTCTTGTGTATGCACCTTGGTGAATTGCACTAAGGCAATTTCCAACTTTAATTTAGAGCTTATCAGGAAAACAGAGTATTACATTAATCTTTAAGAATTGAGTCTAAGTGTGCTTCACCCTTTCCTTTCTGTCTTCCAGAATCAAGAGATGACCTGAGCTAGGCACATTTATTTTCTCTAGCCTCAAAGTCTTGGACCCTCGCTTCCAAAACCACATAGGATAGCTTGGTCTCAGTTTACGGAAGTCAGGAAACAGTGACTGAATGCACAGGGTGTGTCACACATGGTATAGAGCAGAGGATAGAAGAATGAATGGAATAATTCACACCTGAACAGCTGGACAGTTTCTCTCCTCACACTCTTCCTTATATTTTAGATTTCACCAAATTGTTGTATTCTAACTTCTACCTGCTACTTTCTGCATCTCTGAGCCTAAGGAGCTACTCTTCAAAACCACTTGCCCTGAGCATAGCAGTTCAGAAGTACCAGGGAATTAATAATTCTCTATGCCTGCTTAGCCCGCTCTATGCTGCTCCACATCTCTCAAACAGTGTCTACTAAAAAATGATTTATAAACATGCCTCAGATCCTGTGAAGTTCAGAGACACCATGCTGAAACACAGGAGTGGCCTGCTATAAACACATAAAAATGGGCAAGTTATTAACCTCTGTTTTGCTCTATTCTTTTCTACTTCCCAGTCAGTATTCTTTATAGCTTCTCCTAAAAAATAAAACAAAAGGTATTTAAGTCTCTGATATACTGTTTTCAAACTAAGATAGCACCCTTAAAGAACTTACATTTTCATTGGGAAAACAAATCAGTTTGTAAATAATATTCCTTTAATAAAGAAGTACAGACTGGAGCTGGAGAGATGGCTCAGGGGTTAAGTACTGGCTACTCCGCAAAGAACGTGGATTCAGTTCTCAGCACCCACATGGTGGCTAACAACCATCTGTAATTCCAGTTCCAGGGAATCCAATGCCCTCTTTTGACCTCTGTGAGGATTGCACATGGGTGCACTTACACGCATTCAGGAAATACACTCGTACACATAAAATAAAAATAATAAATAAATAAGGTAGGGGGACATTGAGAAAGATACCAGACTTCATCTCTGGTCTCACATGCATGCACATACATGTGCATCAACACACACACACAGACACACACACACACTCACACACACTCAAAGACAGTTCCAGTCTCCATGGCTTTCAGACCTTCTTCTATTTCTGTAAATGGATATCTTATGCAAGCTATGTTACTGACAATGTTCTAACTAACTTGTCATTCTGTTCTCTTTTTTTGTGATCCCTATTTCTGTGGCAGGGGTGGATCTATTGTGTTGAATATGCACATGTGGGGTAGAGTGCACACATGTACTGAGACCAGAGGAGACATCTGGTGTTATGAACTATCATTCTCTGCTGTATTCCCTTGATACAGGGTCTCTCACTGAGTGTGGAGCTGTTTGTTTTGACTTCACTGTCTGGCCAACAAGTCCCAGATATCCTCCTGACTCTGCTACCCACAGTGTTTGGGTTACAGGCATGCATGACCACGTCTGACTTTTTATACTGGTTCTGGAGCTCCAAATTCAAGTCCTCTTGCTTGTGCAGTAAACGCTCTTACTCAATGAGCCATCTCCCTGAGAGTTCCCACTGAAATCTGCACAGAAGAAAGCACTCTGAAGTGGTAGACTCTCTGTGGAACTTACAAAATAATATTTAGCAATAATTATATCATGATACTTTTCTAGGATAAGATATTTTCAAAACGAGAGCTGGCACAGGTAAGGAGAAAGAAAGAGAATCTATAAACAAAGCCTTAATCTCCACCCTTTCACCTTCCCAGTCAGGGCACGTTCATAACACCTCACGTGATTCTGTATGCATCTTCAGTTATGACCCAAATGTTTACATTGTGTCTCACTTTTGGCTCTTTAGGAAGCTGACACTAGAAAATAATTTTGTATCCAGATACTGCACTTGGAAAGGAGAAGGAGGAGTCTCAGAGAAAGAAGTTCACTACAAAGCAGGTCCACGTAAGGAGCCCTGCTACAGGCAGTTTATCACAGTGGTTCTAGCCAAGGAAAAATGACCAAGTGTATGGTAGACACTGGCTATGACTGCCCAGGCATTTTGGGGCCAGTGGTTCGTGCTCTGCTGCTGAGGGAATACTTACAGACTGTCTACTAAGAGTACTCCCACAAACTGGGACAAAAAAACACTTTCTTGAAAGGGGGTCTAGATGGTACTATTGGAATCTGCCTACATATCTATGTCTGCCTTCATGGGAACATGTTGTTGCTGCTGCTGCTATTGTTGCTGCTATTGTTGCTGCAGCCACTGCTGTTGTTTGAGACAGGGTCTCCCTGTAGCCCCAGCTCACCTGGAACTCACTATGTGGACCAGGCTAGCCTTGATCTCACAGAGATCTGCCTGCCTCTGGCTATTGAGTACTGAAATTAAAGGTGTGTGCCACCACTCCTGGCTGGGAGCATTTTTTAAAGTTATAGATTAGATTGGAGGGCTGGAAAGATAGCTCAGTTGGTTAAGTGCTTGCCTCATAAATATGAAGACCTGAGTTGAATCCCCAGAAGCCATATTAAAGACTCAACTGTGGTGATGCACCCTTCTAATCCCAGCTCTGGGAAATGAAGACAACAGGATCCCTGAGTCTTCCTGGCCTACTGGACAAGCTCCAGGCCAACGGGAGACCCTGTCTCAAAAATCAAGATGGATGGCTGCTGAGTTACAGCCTCCAGGATTGACCTCTGGCCTCCATATGCATGCACACTCATGCATATACGCATATACATGAACATGCACCCACACATACATATCACACACACAGAGAGAGAGAGAGAGGGAGAGAGAGAGAGAGAGAGAGAGAGAGAGAGAGAACTTGTAGGTTGGAGAACTACGTGTTATCAGTGACTCCAATGCTATCCTCTTTCGTTCCCCTTAAATTCCTAAGGTTTTGCTAGACCACCCAATATTCAGATTTATATTTATATTTCCTGACTGTTATCACTTAAAATACAAGGTTGGAATTTAATGGTAAAAGAAACCAAATTTCAGATTGAGGTTAAGATGAGGCTGAGACATAGACTCAGATGACCCCACAGAATCAGGTCTCAGAACTGAGTCCAGGTCATCCGGACAGGCATGTTACTAAAGTAGCTAGTGAACACTTCAACTAACCAGCATGCCACTGTGTCCTAGGAGCCAAACTTATCTTCCATATTTGGAGATGCTTCTGGATAACTGAACTAGTATAGGTCTGAAGAACATTTCTTTGAAGCCACTATACATGTAAATATGTCACTCTGCCCCCTCCTAATGCCTTACTCAGAGCCCTGCTATTATCCAGAGGGGAGATGGGAAAAGTAGAAGGGGATTCAGATTGCCAGGTACCTGGAGTGTGGACTGAGCATCTCCAGCTACAAAGCATAGCCAAGGACCATGAAAAGCATATCTCAAACCAGATCTGCCCCCCAAATTATGTTCATTATGCTTGATTACTACTTTATAAAGATCCCCTCTGTTCCATTCTGGAGGCCCTTGCTTTAAGCAAAGACACACACAGGATAAGAGATGAAAAGAAAGAATTCATGCATTTAACAGCACACTTTGAAATTTAAAATGATCTAAACAAAATAGGCTGTCTTTATAACTAATTATACTTTGGGTTTGAATGTGAACTTTGCCTCTGATCCAAAGTGAAAAATTACATATGCATTTATCATTTTCCAGAGTACACACCCCACACCATTTCAAATTCTACATTTTTCTCAGTCCGTTCTCTCTCTGTCGAAACAGTCAGACAAAACAAACATAAAGATAATAGCACAATAACAAAAGGACATGAATAATGGGAATGTCTCTTCAGTCAGTATTTCTGCTCCTGCTAAGGATTACACTATGATAAATATTATTACCCTCAAGATCAATGGAATGAAGAATCTGCCAAATCTAATTCAATGCCAGGAAAATCTATATTGTATTTACAGATTTCAGGTGGAAAGATCCAGCATTCATAACACAAAGCATTTGTACTCTCTTTTTTCTCCATTGTCTCCTCAATTTCCTTCCAGAAGCAAAACTATTTACAAGACTTATTGGCAGAAAGCTCCTTGTTCTTGAAGATGATACTGTAATCACTGAACAAAATTTCTTTGAAGACTGTGCACCAACCATCCTTGAAACCAAAGCAAACATGCGTCCTACATCCATTGCTTCGTTCCTCTCATGGCACTCTCCTTGGAAGAGTTAAATTATTATTGAAATATATTCAGCCCATCTACATTGTGAGCAGACAAACTGAGTGGATCAAATGGATTTGTAAACATTTATTGGGTGTTTGGGTAAAGCTATGCAACAGAATCATAGAGTCCGAACTCTTGCCTTCATTAGCCATGCAAAACTCCCCAGGTCAGTATTTACATTTTAGCAGCTTATTAAGCTTCTAGAAGCAATGATTCAATCAGCTGCACAGAATTCAGTTTCATATAACTACGCTGACACAGAAATGATGGAGGGCAAATAGATTCAAATTAGTCAGACTGCAGTCACACTAGCACACTACTTTACCCTTCATTTACTTCTGAATTTGGAGACATGCAGTCACAAGACCCAGAATGTACTTTGTGATGAATTTAGCAGCCAAAACGAATCAAGGCAATTCGGAAGAAAGTATGAGGAATCTTGTTAAGAGATGAGCTGCCACTAGTCTCAGACGGATGTAACCTTACCATGTTGCAAGGGAGTCAATGGTACAACCAGTAATTCAATAAATGGAAATAAGACTTACACTTTGGCAGAATGACTAGGTCATGATCACAATATCTCTTAGAGAGTTAAGTACAACTAAGAGAAGTAATTTCCATTTTAAGACACTTATTCTTCATCTGGTGCCCAAGAGAGGCAGCAATTTTCAGAGCTCTTTATGTATCTTCTCTCTCTTGGGGAATAGAAAGCATGTCCAGAGAAGATACATAACTACATAAATAACACACTGATAATCTAGTTCAACACAATGAGAGCGTCCTTCATACTACACATATATTGACCTCATCTTGGATATCTATGGGCTATAGTAACCAGAATCTTGACTCAGACAAGTCGTTGGCTTCATGTTAATCATTCGAGTCCTGGAATCTTGAAAAGAAGCTAGATAAAACAGTTCAAATGAGTGGTCAACCAAAGAGTATAAACAGCAAGAACAGTAGCAGAGAACAAGCAGAGAGAAGTCTTATTTTCAACGTTCCTTTACACTTGAAGTAACTGAGACACCATGAGGTTGCCCAGCCTGCCTGGGGCTCTACAATCTGTAAGTGATATACGGAGGTGGCAAACTCCTAAGTAGAATTCCAGAGAGTGATTTTTTAATTGCTGTGTAAGTTAAGATCTGATGTATTTGATTCCTCTTCACATCTCCACAATCCATGGAAATCTCCATATACCCAGTACTTTCCAGGAATTTCTAAAGCCATGAACCCTTTCAGAATCTATCCTGTTAAAGAGTTATCACTGATGTTAAAATAAATACTAATATGAAAGTCAAGGTGATATCTACTGAATATCTTTCAGAAAGTTGTCTTTGAACTGCCTCCTGAGTCTACACTCTGGATTTCTATAGTGTCTTAGAACACAGTGATGAATATTTTTTCACTGAAACATTTATTTGTTTGTGTAGATTTGAGTCTATATAAATATTAACCAAAGAAAGCAAGACTGAGTACATATCTTTATTAAGCCATTAACTATTTTCCAATTACATTAACATTTCTACATACTAATAAAAAAATTAGAATGGTTGACATAAAGAAGACTTTTGTGATATAAAGCTGGTATACAAAAATGAGAAAAGATTAAATCAATTGATAAGTCCTGTATCTAAGTAAAAATAATTGAAACTACATGTAATCAATTGTTACTTGTCAGTTACCATATCATAATGCAAAAGCAAAACATAACTCTTCATAACTGAAGAGCCTCACAGTGAGCTGCTACCTTGGTTACCTCTATTATGTAACATACCTATTATTATGAAAAGTTAATTATGTTAAACAATGATTCATTATTTTTATTGTTCTGTAGACTAAAGCTAGGCAGATTCTCTATGGGTACTTTTTTCACCAGAAAGACAGTAACTGGGCTGAGTGGTCCAAGATGTCTCCACATAAAAGTGTGGCAGGATCTCCAAGTGTCTCTTCAGTCCAAGTGGGCTCTAGTTATTATCTAGTATATCTATCATAGTCTGCTTCCTCATGAACTTCCGTTCTCCAGGATATTAAACCATCTTCTATACAAGGGAACTTATGGAAAGTGTATCAGGAGAAAGTAAAAAGTGAAAATGTATCTAAATGGATCATTCAACATGATTTTGCTGTATTCTGTTAATCAAAAACAAAAGAAGTCTAGCAAAATTCAAGGAAATAAAATGTCTTCCCAAAAAGGAGGATGCAAAGAATCTGGACGTACCTTGGGAAAGCAGGCTAGAAGGCTCCGCCTAAGAAGAGCTACTCTCATTTCAGAGGAAGGATGAAAGTAGTGGTTGTGTGAATGTGTGCATGCTTGCTTGTTTGCCTTCACTGGCAC
Source organism: Eospalax fontanierii (assembly GCA_035773235.1). Lineage (NCBI taxonomy): Eukaryota > Metazoa > Chordata > Mammalia > Rodentia > Spalacidae > Eospalax > Eospalax fontanierii. Next base: position 34,649,243 of record CM069537.1, on the reverse strand, counting down.
TTAAACCAAAAAAGGTACCTGACTCTTCCAGAGTTACAGGCACAAGTGCTGACCTCAGAATTTGGTAATGATACATCAGGGTTCTAATAGGAATAATCATGGGGAATATTATATAACTAGTTATTGGGCATGATTTTCTATTTATTCTTTAAGAATTTCACACATATAAACAAGGAAACATAACAACCACCACTGCCCCCTCAAACATGCCCTGGATTCTCCAATATGTCCTCCTCCAAGCTTCATGCCCTCTTCTTTTCATTTTCAATAAGCCACTAAATCCAACTGTGTACATAGATGTGGGGCTGTCCACTGGAGCATGGACAACCTATCATTTGCCAAATCTTCAAAGAATGGTTCTCCCTCCCCCAGCAACTATCCACTGCCCATAGGAGAGAACACTTATCTATGCCAGAACACTAGCTGGCTTGGTCTTACACAGGTCTTGTGTGTAGGTAATCACAGCTACTGTGAGTTCATAAAGGCAAGTGCCATGTCCTGCCCAGAAGATGGCATTTCACAGCACTTCTCCCCAACCTCCAGCTCTTGGGTTCTTTCTTTATTCTCTTCTATAGTGTTCGCTGAGCCTTGGTGGCACTAGAGGGAGAGGAGTTAATAAAGGTGTACCCTTTAGGTCTGAGCACTCAATCTCTTATTCTCAGCACTTCAACTAGTTCTCAGTCCCCACATTGTTATCCACTACAAAAAATAAGTTTCTCTGACCAAGGCTGAGAGCAACCCAAGTGTATGGGTATATACATAAATATTTAGGAAAAAAATTGGTAGCATCAGCATTTATCAAAATAACAATGGTAGGCTCGACCATAAGGTGAGTACCTTCCCAAGATCAGGTTTTACAGTGTTAGGCATGTTATCACATAACAATTGTACCACCTTTGCTCCAGTGCACACATTTTCCAGGAAGGTAGGTGTTACACATGCACATGTGTAAGATGATGTCCTTTCTCCCTCCAGAGCCTGCACAGCATCTTCTGGCACTATGAAAACAAGTAGGGCATAATTTTTAAAGTTCTCTTTTAGAACCAAAATAAAAGAGAAACATCTTTGTATTTACAGAACATTAAAGAGATAGATAATAACACATGATTATCCAAAACATCAGACAAAATACTCTCTGGGCACAGATATTTAAGGTCCAAATGCTGGATTAGAGAAACAAATGTTTCCCTAAATGTATTAGTTGAGTTCTCTAGGGAAGTAAAGAAAATAGGAGAGTTATATAGATACCTGAGAGCTGAGGAGAGAGGAGGGGTGGAGATTAATGTACTAGCTTATATGACAGTAGAGGCAGGCAAATCAAAAATAAACAGGATGAACTATCACATAACACTGAAACCCAGGAAAGCTTCAATGATGCACTTAAGTACAGTGTCCCCTGGCAGAATTTCCTCTAGCTCAGGGAGGTCAGTCTGGTTTATTCACTTTCAGTTGATTAAATGAGGCCCCCACACATTATTAAGGGCAATTTGTTTCATACAAAGTATATTAGTTTAAATTAAATGCTAATTTCATGTGAAAACACCTTCATAGAAACATCCAGAATAATTTGAATAATTTGACCACAGATATGGCCTGTGCCCTAGCCAAATTGACACAAGAAATTAATCATTCAGTATAGGAACAGTAAGTCTTAGTCGTATCATCAGCTTAGCTTTTTTCTGACTTACAAAATGCAGATCTCCAGGAAAATAACTACCAGCATGATGTCATTGCCTTCCAAATAGAAATACATAAGAACCATGTAGTATATGAACAGGATAAACATTGTTTTGGGAGTAAGAAGACCTGAACTCTCATTACAGGTTTGGATGCAATATAATTAAATCATTTCACCAAGCTGGACTGCAGTTTCCTAAACTCTATGAAGTTGGAGCAGAACTAATGACCTCTAAATTATCCTCTATATTCAATTGTAAGCTCCTCTCTCATCAAGGACCAATAACCTCTCTCCTTCCTAGAATCTGCATTCCAGTCCATATTAACTCTGACTTCAAATGCCAAAGTGAATATTGTTCTCTTTCCAGATCCAAATTTATGCTATTGTTTGTAAACATGCTTCTAAGAATGGTAACGATAGCCAGGCATAGTGGTGCACATCTTTAAACTCTGTAAGATCAAGACATTCTAGTCTACATAATGAGTAAAAAGACAAAAAAATGGTAATAATAGAGACCATGAGTGTCAACAGCAGCCTAGCATAACACTGAACTACACGAAGCAACAACAATGTCAAAATTTTGCAACTGTATCAAGTGAAAGTTTTGCTTGTCCAGTAGAAAATAATTTAGATCACAAAGACAGAAGCTGTAATAAAAACTTCTACTCCTTCACACAGTGCTGACATGTTCTTGGGAAATTTCTGTTCAAAGAAAAAGGATATTTCAAGATGACAAAGAAAGATTTGATGGCAATAAAGTCAGCAAGATTGTGGAATCACATATCCCCTTAGCAGCAATAATTTCATAGTCATTCAAGGGCAAAATTGCCTTTGTGAGAACTGTGAGATTCAGGTAGGAAGTTATAAACTTCTCCTGGAGTTCAAGACCAAGAAGAGGCATGTACAAAGGGCAGGATCATGCCCAGATGGCAGACATGCTTATCCAGACCCAGAAATAGCCTTGTTCTTCTATGGATTTAGATGTGTCCCTGACAGCCCTAGGTCTTACAACTAAAAGAATCTTCTAAGGGATATATATATATATATATATATATATATATATATATATATCCATGCCTTAGGTTATAGAGTCATTAAGTACTAGATCATGCCTATGAACTCTGAAGTGGCCCTGAATCTCAGCTCTAGTCTACGTAGGTACCAGGCAAGAAAGATCCATCTATACACTTGCAGGCAAAACTATTAACCCCACCCTTTTATCATGTCCTTGTAAATCTGCAATAGTCTCCTTCTGGAGCAGCACTGTCCACCCAGGACCCACCAGAAGACATGTCTGTCAATACTTCCAGAGACAGGACTGTATGTCATCCTTCCCTGTTAGACCATGAGACAGTTCTGCAATTGGTTCCACACCATCTCACCCAAGGTACAAGCCAGGTCAGTCTGACCAAATGAATCAGTGAGAGCTCAACCAGAAACCAAGAAGGAAAAACTTTAAGATCTTGAAAAAAGAAGCTGAAGATGATTCCAGAGAATGGAAAGACTTCCCACACTAATGAGCTGGCAAGATTAATATTGTGTAAATGATCATCCTACCAAAAACAATCTAAAAATTCAATACAATATCCATTAAAATTCCAAAACGATTCTTCATTGAAGTTGAAAAGAAAATCTCAAATCTTAAATTGAAAACAAAAAAATCCAGGATAACCAAAGTGATAGTGAGCACTAAAAGAACTGTTGGAGGCATTACCATCCCTGATTTCACATTATACTATAGAGTTATAGTAACAAAAACAGCAACAAAAACAGAAAATAGCATAAAAACAAACACATTGATCAGTGGAATAAATGCTTGTAAGCTTAAACATTTACAGCCACCTGTTTTTTGACCAAAAAAAAAAAATCACAAGCACAGTCTGGAGAAAAGACAGCTTATTCAGCAAATGGTGCTGATCAAACTGCATAGTGGCATGTAAAATAAGGAAACTAGATCCCAATCTCTCACCATGCCCATTAGGCGAGCAAAATAAGAGCCCAATGCTAAGAATGGACTCCCTCTTTTGAAACTGTTGAGACCAGAGACACTCAAACAATACTGGACATAGCACCTGCTCTTCATGACCTACCAGAAATTCATGGTATGACCCTATAAGCTGAATACATATCTGAGCTGTAGAACAAACAGAAAGAACTCAAGCTGGTGTTGGCTTCACAGCTTTATCTTTACTGGCTAGCTTTCATAGTGCTTGAAGGAACTATACTTGCTACCTGAAGAGAAAATTAATCGTCAGCCTTACCCAATCCTGCAAACCACAATTGAACCGGCAAGATCTGCCCACCAGTGCTATAGTGACACGAATATTATGGGAATAACCAATCACTTTCTAATTGGATTTAAGTTCTGCTTCGTGAGATGGAGACCATAACTAATATTGATGTCAGGCCTTGGAATCTGAAGCTACATAGGGGAGAGCCTAATACTATTGTTCCACTAAGCAGATATAGTATTAAACTGACTCCTAATGACTTATTGTTACACCAGACATTAATGTATCTCTCAGTTGTCATCAGAGAAGCTTCCTTATATAGCAGATGCTGATTAACACAAGGACCACAACTAGCTAACATGCAGAGAATAAGAGGCTACAGACTGCTTATTTCAGAGTAGGACACCTGTATCAAACTTCTGCTTCCCAAGGATCAGGGGTCATTGAGAAAGAGGGGACAGAAAGATTGTAAGAGTCAGAGGAGGTATAAAACCAAAAGGAAATGGTTTTCCAGACCACTGATCAAACTACTCATGAACTCGCAGCAATCATGGCAGCATGAACAAGTCCTACCCAAGCTCAAACCAGACAAAATCCCAGCCTAGACATGGGCAAGTGGGGAAGAACCCCCAACCCTACTTAAGGAAGTATTAGCAACTAATCGCTGCTGGGATAGGGAAACTCAGTCTCCTCTGAAGGTGAGACTTTTGCCCAGTAGATGGACCCACACCAAAGAGCATTTGGGAACACTAATCTGACTGCACAGACCTCAATATACATATATATGCATTAGAAGACATTAAATTTGGTGGAGACCGTAAGGAGGTGAAGATAGAGGAGGAGATCTAAATATGATCAAAATACATCCCATGAACTTGGCAAAAAAAGTCAACTTAAAAAGAGTCCACAAAGGAAGAGTCTTACTGAATATGCTGGAAAATAACCCTTTCTTATTAAACACAACAGCATGACCTTCTTTACTAATAAAACAGTTCACTATCATCTAGAAAAATAAAATAATCATAAAATGTGAGCCAGTAAAATAAGCACCCAAACCCACTTTCTATGAGCCTGCTGCTTCTATCTCAACATAAACTCCTCCAATTCTTCTTCCATATTTGGTTTTTCAAAATATTTACAATATTAGCTCACAAAGTAACCGGCTTCTGTGCAATATTTTCATAATGTTTCATCTGGTTGATTCTCCCTCACACACTCTGGATTCACCGTTCCTTTTTGTTCCTTTCTCTCCCCCACATCTCTCTCTCTCTCTCTCTCTCTCTCTCTCTCTCTCTCTCTCTCTTTTCTAGTCTCATGGGCCCCTTTATGGTCTCCTTAACTTTCCCGCCTGGAAACACCTACTTAACAGTTAGAGGCTATGATTTGCATATGAGAGAGAACATACTATTTGTGTCTTTCTGAACCTGGATTACTTTGCTTTGTGTTTTCCAGTTTCATACATTTTCCATCAAATTTCATAATTTCATTTTCTTTACAGCTGAGTGAAATTCCGTTGTGTATGCGTACCACATTTTCTTTATAAATTCATTCATCATCAAGGTTGATTCCATTTCCTTGATACCATGAAAAAAAACAGTAACAAACATGGATATGCAACTATCTCTGTAGAAGAATGCAGAGTCCTTTGGGTGTATGACCAGGAGTAATATAGCTGGGTTGTAGAGTAGTTCTATTATTCATTTTTTGGGAAGCCTCCACACTGCATTACTTGACACTCCCACCAACAATGGCTAAGGGTTCTTCTTTCCACACATTTTCTAAAGCACTTTATCTGGGTCGAAGCACTCGGGGCCAGCCTGAGGGGACCGGGACCGAGGGGGGCCAGCCCAAGGGGATGGGGGCAAATAGACGCAGAGTCAAGCCGCAGACTCTGGGAGATGGATGGGAAGCAGGCCAAGGGTGTAGCACTGTGAACTCATTTATTGAATATGTTCAAAAGCTCTTATAGCCAATGGACAGCCAATGACCTTATGGGGTGGGATCCCAAATACAGCCAATAGTAAGTTTCTCCTCAGGTAAGCAGGTTCTTTCCAGGTGCTGGTGTCATGACTAGCCAGGGCAGAACACCACACCCACAGGAGCCATTCCTCTATTCGTCCTAGCAGGTGGCCTGGCTAGGCTCACCTTGCATTATGCCCAACAGCACTTGTTTTCATTTATTTTCTTGATGGTGGTCATTCTGAAGTGAGCTCAAACCTCAAAGTAGTCTTAATTTGCATTTCTCTGATGGCTACAGACGTTGAAGACTTTTAAAAAAATATTTATTGGCCATTTATATTTCTTCTATTGACCCATTTATTGAGAGTTGTGGGCTTGGAATTTAATTACTGCAGTTTTTTATATAGTCTAGATATTAACTCATTGTCTGAAGTATAACAGGCTAAGATTTTTCCCTTTCTGTGGGCCAGCTACTTCTTGATAGTTTCTTCTTAGTTTTTGAATCCCATGAGGTCCAACTTGTCGCTTCCTTTTTCTTGTGCTTCTTTCATGAACCAATAAGTTTTCTTTTTATTTAAGTCATTTAGACGGAATTTTCTGCAACCTTTGACCAAAACTAGATATTGCAACTTCTTTCTATAGCTAAAAATTTTCTTTTAAATTCTACAAGGGTAACTCAAAAGTATTTTGAGTCGTTACATAATCGTAATGGAAATTAAATCTTGCAAGGTAATGACAGGGAAGAGAAGTTACTCATTTGGATGGATAGTCTTGCATATTTAGAAAACCACCTGTTTCTATTTATCTTATCATACTATCATTATTCTACAGTCAAATATTCTTACTGGTACAATCTAAATCGTGTGCCCACCCTCACAAGTTCCAAAACAGAGCAGAGCAGTATCACCAGAAGAAAGGAATTAAATGAGTGCTGGGAAGAGATATCCATCATACTTACTGTGGATGAATGTGAGCATTATATGAATGCCTTCTTGAGATATCTCCCCACAGGGTCAGGAAGGCCTCGGGGGTCTGTAAAACAGCATGGGCTATTACCACTGCCCTTGGCTATCCACCATAGACACATGGTAAAACCCTATTGCTAAAGACATACTTTGGCTGCAGAACAAACAGAAACCAATTTCAAAACAACTAACAAGCAGAAACCAATTTCAAAACAACTAAGAAACTACTGGCTAGATTTTATAGACCCAAAAGGGGCTATTCCAGCTACTGGGAGATTAAAAAAACATCAACAGTCTCACTCAGCATTGGACCCTGCATGCTACAATACTGACCTGCCGGGTAAGAAGTACCTACTGATGCACTAGTGTCACAACTGTTATGGGATAACTAAGAGCTTTCTGATTGGATTTGAGTTCTGCTTCACAGTGGGGAATTTTATGCCTGCCTCTAGGTTCCTGGTCAAGGAATAGGCCTTAGGGGAGATTCCGCTATTGTTATTTTTGCTACATGGTGATGTTGGAAATTTGCCTTCTAAATATTTACACTTATGCCCATAAACCTGGACCGCTCTCAGCTTTTGTCAGAGAACTTCTTTTTGCAGTGAGCAGCAGTTAAAGCAGAGGAGCATAATTGGTCAAACTACTCAGAATAAGAGACTGAAGGCTTCGCCTTACAGGAGACATCTTTAACACCACCACCCCTTTCCCTGCCATCAGAAAGAATGTGAGAGCTGGAGAGCTATGAAATGCTATCTTCATGAACTTACAGCAGCTGTGGTTACCTGCACAAGATCTGCACAAGATCAAGACAGCAAAAATTCTGGCATAGAAAAGGGAGGTGCTTTCCGGGCCCTACCCCTAATGAGCCACTATTGGTGGTTGATAGCTGTTGAGGACAGGAAAGTCATTCTTCTTTGAGCGTGTGTTCACTGGTAGTTTGCCCATGCTCCAGCGGATGGCCCCACACTCACACATATGTAGATATCACTAATCAGACTTCTAGGGTTATCAAATGAAAGGATACATGAAGTTGTGAGAAGGGTGTTAGAGGTACAGGGAGACTTAGAAGGGAGAAATGGTAGTGGATAAGCTCATTTCATTATATTCACGTATGAAGCTCTCAACAAATAAGAAGGCATTCTAATTTTTATGTCATTAGATTTTTATTACTCTGTGTGTGATGTACATGTGTAAGTGTGGGTGCCTGTGTGTGCCTGTGTGTGCCACAGCATGCGTGTGGAGATCAACAGACAACTTTATGGAGCTGGTTCTCTCTTTCCATCTTTACGTGGATTCCAGGGATCAAACTCATGTTGTCAGGCTCTACCTGCTGAGCCTTCTGACTGGCACATAGTTATCAGATTTTGAAATTTTGAAAAAGGGGCTTATGTCTTATATGAAGGATTTCAACAATGGCCTGAATCCACAGGCCATTACAGAATGCAGATTTCCCCTAACATTCCTGGTGATAAACATAAAATCTATATATATGACCGTATGGGGATTCAATAGTAGTTCTTACTAGAGTCCCATTTGTAAGAAAGGTGTCCATATGTAGTGAATGGCTAGGAATTACTGGCTTGTGGAGTATGAGGTTGTTTGTATGCCAAAAGAGCAAGTTCCAAGGGAAATATATCCATCCAGTTGTTGAAATGACTCATGGTAAAACATGTGCAGCACATCAGGAGGCTAACAGTGACTCTCCAGGGTTGAATAGGGGCTAATTTTTCTTCTTCATACATTTTCTGCATTATTAACATTTGCCTGTGATGAATATGAGTTATGTCAGTCATATAAAAGGTTAATTTAATTTTTAAATCTACCTATATTCCTAGCTCTACCATAAAACTCTCACATCCAGCATAACAATTAAGCCATTTCAATAAAGCAATGGGTAGTGTGAGAATGCAAAGCATCAAAATTCAAAAGGCATAAAAACTTCCTCAACCTAATCAGAAAATCCTGTATTCTCAGAACTGAAATTTTGCAATTCTCTCTTAAAGTCACTAATTGCTAAAACATGCAAGATATAAAAAAGAAGAACAGTAAGGGAACTGTGAACAGCCACTCTTAAATCAATCCTGCTATCAAATTCTATTATCATTCAAATGCTCCCCCAAGAGCTTTCAAATCTCAGTGGCGAACCATGTCCTCCAATAAAGTACACCATCCTGTTCAGTGCCAAAAGATTAATAAAACTTAACCAAGATAATTACTTAAAAGTAGTCTCCACTGAGAGAGTCAGGGTGGGAAAAGACTCATTCCTGTTAGTAATAATTATCTCTGGGTAAATTATTTCTTACCTGTTCTCTCCCTATGGTGCCTTCTTCCAGAGAGCTGTTACAGAAAAACCAGTAGCCTGCTAAGGTTTATTTTAAGGTCATAATCCACTTACCAGTCTATGCTATCTTAAAATTCCTCCTTTCTATCCTCTTTTCTCAAATCTTCCCAGGATATAGTCTTTATTATAATAACCTCTCTCCAGCTGAAAAATAATGTGAATAATAACGAGCGACATTCAAGGAATGTTCAGCATATCCACCACATAGACGGTGCTCTATGATTATTTATTTATTTAGTCATTCCATTAACAAATATCTGAGTACCTACCCTTGTGAGGCAGCGTACTGGGTTATTATGGTATATCAGTAAAGAAAGCAGGTAGAGATCTTGGCTCACTAAGTGTCCATTGCATGGGATAGAGAAGAAAGAATAACCATCATAAAGTAATGAACTGTACAGGATTAAACAGCTGATAATAACAGTGAAAGCAGAGTTAAGGAATGCTGGGACTGGGGAGATGGCTCACTGGTAAAGTGCTTACTGCACAATAATGAGGACTGAAGTTCAGATCTTCATTACTCATGTAAAAGCTGGGCATGGCAGCATTGGGAGACAAGATCCTTGTAGTTCATTGGCCAGACAGCTTAGTCAGCTGGTGAGTTCCAGATTCAGTGAGAGAGCCTGTCTTAAAATTAAGGTGCAAAGCTGTTTAGGAAGACACCTAACCTCTTGCCTCCACACACATGCACACACCTGCCCACCTACATGCACATGTGCAAACATCCACATGGACACATATATACATATATGTAACATACAGAAAGAGAGAGAGAGAAATAGAGAGAGAGAGAGAGTTAGGAATTAATTTTCCTGGCCAGGGGAGGGAGAGGAGGTGGTATGATAAATGGGGCCGTCAGCACAGGTTTTGATGAGAAAATAAGATTTGAACACAGAGTTGAAGGACGGGAAGTTCAATAAGAAAACACATGAAGGAAGGGCATTCTAGATGAAGAGTATTAATCAGCACTCAGCTCTAGAGTAAAAGTGTAAATGATTCCTTCAAGGAAGCATCTCAATAGATGCTGACAGGGTGAGAAGAAAAACAGAAAAAAAGGTGATGAGGACAGAGAGGGGAGATGGGATACAGACTGCATATAGACTTGCAGGTCTTTATAAGGACTTTGGTTTTCTAAGGCAAATGGAATCCACTGGAGAGTTAGAAGAGCGTGGTCTGACTTACATTTGTAAAGATCTCCATGGAAATCTTAAGCATGCTGAGAAAGGACTGGAAAAGGAAATGCTGGGGATGACTTCAGAGATTGTCGCTGGGTGCAAGAGTGCGCACATCATCAGCATAGTAACAAGCAGAGTAGTAAATTCAGCACTTTCTTTGTAGACAGATCCAAGTGCAAGCCAGTTCTGAAGGGAAGAATGATAAGGGTACCATCAAGGATTTGGGCCTTCATAGTTGGACAGTTACTACCTGTGAGATGGGGTAGGCTGTGGATAAAGTAGGTTTGAGGATAAAGATCTCAGCTTTAGGTTTTGGACACATCAAGCTGGAGATACCTTACCTAACAACCATTCAGATGGATTGGTCTAACAGACAAATGGCTATATGGGTTTGAAGCCTAATACAGAAAGAATTATACTAGAGATAAAATTTAGCTTTCCCTAGCATACGAATAATATTTAAAACAATAAATCTGACTGGTGAGAGAGAAAATATCAAGGTAAAGGAAGAAAGGAAAGGAGAAGACAACAGAAAATGAAACAGAGGAAAATCTGAATCTTTAAAACCTTTAACGTTAAAACTCCAGAGAGTTAAAAGCACTAACAAGGCTCAAAGGACAACAGATACAGGAACTAGGAGAAAGACAGTTTTAATCCATGTTAACCAGTCACTATTATTTCTATGTTATAGAGAAAGTAACTGAAGCATGGAAAGCTCTGATGAACAAAGTTACACAGCTCTATACAAACTGAAGTTAATTCTTTTTTAACTTTATAACCCCTACCTCAACCCAGAGCACTAGGCTGCAACCCGCCTAATCTTCAAGGCAATCTTCCCCGTAAGTAAGGCTTTCTTTATATACTTGTTACGGTTTGAATTTGGAATGTCCCACACAGGCTCGTGATCTGGAAGTCTGTTGAGTTGGTGGCTATTTGGGGAAGCTGTGGAATATTTGGGAGACGTTCACTAGAAGGCCTCTGCAGACTCTTCCCAGTCAGCATCTATTGAGCTGCTTCCTTGAGGGAATCAGTTACACTTTACTCTAGAGCTGAGTGCTGATTAATGTTCTTCATCTAGAATGCTCTTGTGTTGCTCTGAGTGCTCTGAGTGTTGATTAATGTTCTCCATCTAGAGTGCTCATGTGTTTTCTTGTTGAACCTCCTGTCCTTCAAATCTTCGTTCAAATCACATTCTCATCAAAACCTGTGCTGACTACCCCATTTAGCAAGCGGCACATACCATCTGCTCTCCCTCGCCTGGCCATGAAATTCCTAATTGTGTGTGTGTGTGTGTGTGTGTGTGTGTGTGTGTGTGTGTGTGTGTGTTGCATGTGTGTGTCCGACCCATGCCATGTGGACAGTCACCATCACACATCCACATCACTGTGGACAGAGCCCCTCTCACCATGTGTTCCTTGCTATTATGAACAGAGACCATGTGCCAACATAAACCTTTCTTCCTTATTTCTATCAGGTATTTCAGTCACAGCAATGCAAAAGAAACTCATCCAATACATCACCAATGCTTTCTTGTGTGACCTGCACACTTTAAAGCTAAAACACCTAAATATCATCCTTTTCTCACTCTTCTTGAAGATATTGTTTATTCTCTCCATCCTCATTTTTTATGTGGTTTCACTTCTTCATTTGAGTCTCTCATAACTCCTTTCAATCTCTTCACCATCAATGACCCAGAAGTCACATCTCAAGACCCATTGACTATGTGAAAACTGAGTTAACTTTACATCAATATGAATGACTATTCAAAAGTCCGTTTCCGCTCCTGGGACTTTATTCAGTGTAAGCACCCGAGATGCTAATGCTCTATCCTGCAAACTCAGTCTCTCAGTCTGCATAAGCACCTCGCTCACTCCCATCAAACCTAACACTAAACTTCCTCCAGGTCTCTAAACACTTACCCAGCCGTTTCCTTCTCTTTGGACATACATGGCTTCATTTTTTTGACTAGTAAGCTGCACCTTCTGAGATTACTGGACTTATGAGGCCTCTGCAGTTCTACGTCTCCTGTCCTATACCTCAGCTAGTAAGGGCTACTGGGGGAATCCCACAACAGCACAGACTAGTTAAATTTCCCAATCTAAAATGGGCCTCCAGTGTTTCTCAGCAATATTTTTTCTTATTGTCTTTGTTCAATTTTCTCTCCTGTTCCCTGAGCAGTTATTTCAAGGCTTCGTCACTGTGATCAATCCTTGCCAACTCATCATGGCCACCACAGGCTCCATCTTTGTCCAGAAAACCCCCCTGTTTCAAAGAGAAAATAGAATCTAATACCCATAAACTTCTTTACTTCCAAATTCCTGCCTCTCCCCCCAAAATAAACTTCACTGTGTGTGTCTACAGCGACTCTCTCTCTTCTCTGGCTGCCGCACAGGCACAGCTATCACTGATTTTAAGATTTATTGGCCTGCCCATGTCCTGGGTCCCATCATCTCTTACTTCTTCCCAGGTCATGTTTTATCATCTGTCTCCTAAGTCCTCAGCCTTTGTCACCACCTGACTCCTTTCTGTAGCATATAAATATGCTCTCATGTGGAAAGACAAGCTAGCTGACATGAACTTTTCCTTTGATACTCTTCTGACGTGCTTTGAATCAGAGACGCTTTACCTTTCATTTCTTTATAAAATCCTTCTGTTCTTTGCAGATGAGGTTCAAAAATTCCCTTGGCTCTAGGAGCAACCCTGCAGAAGCATATCTCTCCACTTGAATTTCCATGGCATTTTTTAAAAACAGACTCTGTGTCTGTCTTTTTTATTTGTTTTTATTTGTATTTACTTTATGTGTATGAGTGTGTTGCCTATATGTATGTAAGTGTACCCATGTCATGAAATGCCCACGAAGGACAGAAGAGGACATAGGATATCCTGCAACTGGAGTAGCAGACCACTGTCAATTTCCATGTGGGTGCTGGGAACTAAGCCCAGATCTCAGTGCTCTCTTAACATCACTGAGTCCTCTCTCCAGCTGTTCCATAGCGTTTTGACACCCTTCTTACAGCACGTCTTCTCTAGTGTGTTGGACTACGGTTTTCCCTTCCTCTCTTTGTTTACTTTCTTTCCTTTAACATTTTCATGTAGCCGTTAGCATATCCCAAACACAGTTCTAAATAAGTACTAGACTATGAGAATATTTAATAACATCAATAATTACAAATAGTTACTCATTTATATTTTTTCATATTCTACAAAGACCTTAAAGAAAAGATCTATAATGATATCTCTTAAAATAATTAGTTGATCCTATTCTCCTTCTAGCCTTGGGCACAGGCTAAGCACCCCAGATCTCCGGACTACTCTCTTCGTCCAGATTCACCCACTACATCCTGGTCCCCCATTACTCAGATCGGTTCAGTTTTTCAGGCTAGTTTGTTAGGGCCTTCACAGGCTGTTCCCACCCCCAACTTTCATCCACACTGGCTGCCCCTCCTCCAACATGCCTTGGATTCCTGTGAGCAACCTTCTTTCCTGGTAAGTCTGAACCCATCCACTGCCTTTCCACAACCCCTACCACCTGAGAAACTCCATTCTCCCCAACTCCACATCCTGTTTTTCTAGTCTTGGGCACAGTCACACTTTTAGTCCCCAAGATCTCTGGATTACCTTCTTACCTCTGCTCACCTGTCAACTCTCCAAATGATTCAGTGCCCATCCCTCTACCTTGGTAAGATCTGCAGCCCCTCCCACTGCTGCAGGGCTGGGTTTTTGAGCCCTTTAGTAGGGACCAGACCTTTGCAGACTGCCTGAGAAAAGCTGAATTCATACTCTGCCTAACAATATTCCCAACTTGGGCTTTGCCTGCTTAGAGGGGTCCAGAGAGGGTATGATTTCACATAATTTGTGCTTGTGCAGGAAATCAGTAGCAACTGGACTAGAGCCAACTTGTCCCACCAAATAAAATCAAGAGAGAACCTGAAGCATTGACCAACAAGCTTTTCATACACCCCCGAAAACAACCAAGTCACATCAAGTATAAGACAGAATCACACTTCAACTCAACAAAGGAAGGCTTCAGTCTCACATCAGAATCCACAAAAGAAAACACATGTCAAACACAAAACAAAAGAAATCCACATGTCAAAATCACAACAAAAAATTAATAATATGAAAAACCCAAATAGTATGTCACCACCAAACATCACTAGTCCTATAGATCCAGTTTTGACAGCACCATTTGCTGAAGATGCTCTTTCCTCCAGTGAGTGTTCTTGGCCCCTTTGTCAAATATCAGGTGTCTGAAATTGCATGTACTCATGTTCAAGTCTTCCATTACATGCCATTGGTCTACAGGTCAATTTTTGTGTCAGTGCCATGCTGTTTTATGACTAGAGTTCTGTAATATAATTTGAAATCTGGTATAGTAATTCCCCCAGAATTACTGGTTGTACTCAGGGTTGCTTTGGCTATCCCAGGGTTTTTGTGTTTCCATATGAATTTTAGGATGGCTTTTTCTAATTCTGTAAAGAATGTCATGCAAGTTTTGATTGGGATTGCATTGAATCTACAAATGGCTTTTGGTAGGATAGTCATTTTCACAATATTAATTCTTCCAATACATGAGCATGGAAGGTCCTTCCATTTTCTGGTGTCCTCATCAATCTCTTTCTTTAAAGATCTAAAATTTTCATTGTAGAGATGTTTAATGTCTTTGATCAGGTTTATTCTGAGAATGTTTTTAGGCTATTGTGAATGGGAGGGTCTCCTTGTACTATTTCTCCAATTGCTTGTTATTGGTGTTTAGAAAGGCTACTGATTTTTGTAGATTAATTTTGTAACTTGCCTCTTTACTGAAAGTGCTAATTTCTAGGAGTTTTCTGGTGGCATTTTCGGCATCTCTTAGGTATAGTGTCATCTGCAAAAAAGGGATAATTTAGCTTCTTTTACAATGAGCACTCCTTTAACTTCCTTCTCTAATTGCTCTAGGAAGATTTTCAAGCACTGTATTAAAAAGGAGTGGAGATAGTGGACTGCTTTGTCTCGCTCTTGAATTTAATGGGAATGCTTCCAGTTTTTCTCCATTTAGAATGGCTGTCGGTTTAATCGTATATGGCTTTAATTCTGTTGAGGTGTTTCCTCCAGTCCAATTCCCTCTAGGACTTTTAACATAAATGCATCTTGAATTTTTTCAAAGGCCTTTTCTGCATCTGTTGAGATGACCACGTGATTTTTGTCTTTGAGTCCGTTTATATGCTTTATGACAATTATTGAATCCCTGCCCCCACATCTCTGGAATAAAGCCGACTTGATCATGGTGGATTATCTTTTTGATGTGTGTTTGCAGGCTGTTTGCAAGTATTTTGTTGAGGGTATTTGCATCTATGTAGTTTTATTTTTTTGGTTGTATCTTTACATGGTTTGGATTTATTGTTTTTATATGAGTATGAGCGTATTGCCTGCATGTATGTAAGAGCATGAATGTTGTGCAATGCCTGTGGAGATTAGAGGAGGGCGTTGGATCCCCTTGGACTGGAGTTACAGACAGTTGTTAGGTGCCATGTGAGTGCTGGGAACTGAACCCAGATCCTTTGCAAGAGTAGCCAGTGCTCTTAACTTCTGAGTCCTCTCTCCATCCCATTTAATGATATCTCTTGACCTTTCCTTAAAATACTTTCCCAGACCAGGCAGGCACCTTGTTCATGAGATGAGCATTTGCACCTTGTTTATAAAAGGTGAGCATTTCATATGCTCTCTAAATGCACAAGTGAATGAAAGTCAGTGATACCTCGTGCCAAAGTAAAAAATAGACGCTTATCATAGTCTATAAAATCAAGGTAAATCTTTCCTGACATTTCAGTTATCATATATGAAAAAATCCAAAACAGTCAGATTTGTGTTTAAACATCTCTTAAAGATGAGTGAAGTTGAAGTTCTTTACATTATCTTTCCATTTCATTAAAACATTCAATGTTCCTTCCACTATTGTAAGAGATTTCTAGTTCACCTACTGAATGCCAAATGAGGTAACTTGATCTACCACCTCATGATGAGTCTTTGAATCATGGAATCACTGTCAGCTGGGGGGATGCAAATGAGAGAGGAACCAGCACTGCGATCAACTCAGAACTACAGATTCCTGTTTCCTAACCCCTGATCCCTCCTAGCACGCGTGTCAAGTGAAGCAGCAGGTAAAACCACCCAAATTTCTGGTGCTGCTGTATATCTTTGAAGAGGAAAGCATTAGCTCTCAGACACAAATTTATCTATGTCATCAATAAATTTTAAATGCCGCCAATCAAATCATGTCCTGCCATGGGTCACAAGAGGAATTTCAATTTTAGGAATGTTAAAGATGTATATCTTAGAATCAATATGTACAGTATTCCAACCAAGCTGTAAGACCCTCAAGAACAGGAAAATATATTTTGTACACTGTACATATATATAGTAGAAAATATTTTGATGAATTTGATCAAATATATGTAAATAATAATTCAAAGTTTCCCTCATGGGTGATGGACCCTCTTTCAACCTATGAAGAGTCAAAATGAATCAGCAGGTTACAACATTACTAGAATTTTTTTTTAATTCATAGAAAATGCCAGTCAAGTAATATAAGCAGATACCTGATTATTGGAAGTACAAAGCCCAAAGCATAAAGCATTTTGATCCTCAAATGAAAATTAACATAATTTCATTAGACTAACATAAAAACAATCTGGGATAGAAGGCAATAGGTCCCCTGGAGTATTATAAACAGGGTGAAAAGGTAAGCCACGGATCATACTTAGCACTCTACTTTTTGAATATGAACTTCTGAGCCCGGGAATGCTTCTGCTTCTCCCCTTATATTCTGATCTACACACACAGACATCTTCTGCTTATGCTGTCAATACTCTCAGCTCTCTTACTAGATGAACTCCATACACACACACACACACACACACGCTATTCTCCAGGTTCTCGCAGAGCATGTATGCTATGACTTAGTCAGAGCCCAAGGCAGAAACTGGATCCATTTTGCAAACGGATGGGATCTCTGAAGTGAAATTAGACACCCTAATTCTGAATTTATGGCTGGATGGCTCAGATGAAATCAGTCTTCCCAAAGATTCCCTTGCAAGTAAGAGGGAGGGGGAATCTGCTCTTAAGCATCCATGCCTAAGCCTTGTGTGTTAGCATTTCTGTTAAACGGGGACATCAGCCAATTAACTCAGATGCAATTTTCTATTTAAAATTAGTTCTTAGTATCTATGTTCCCTCTTTTGTAAGTGTCAGGACATAGAGTGACAAATGACAGGATTTTTAGCAATAAAGTTCCACCCAAAACCCTGAAAGTGACCCGTCTCTCCCCACCCCACAGGCACCCTACCACGTCGCTCTCTGGTCCTAGGTATCCGTGTCCACATCCATTTCATCTGGGTCTCCACTTTGCTTCCTGTCCAATCTCCAAGTGTCATGTGTGGGAAGATCGGAAATAAGTCCCTAGACTTACCATAACATGTAAACAACCTTGACCTTCATTCACAGAAAATAAATAAGAAGCCGCATGGAACTAAGTCATTAATGACTTCAAAGAAACTTCACCAATGGATACGTTTGTAATGTAACATGGGGTGAGCTGAAAGAATTCTCAATGGAAATATAAAGAGAAAAATCACAGAACTATTTCAAATGTATGTCCTCATCTTTAATGGCTAAAGACTTAGCCAAACACCATTCTGAGTCTAGATTTTTTTTTTGAAATTGTGCTATGCATCCACATCATCTGCTTAGATAAAATTAAAACATAAGCTCTTATTTTGCCTTTTAGAAATATGCAGAGCATGTCAGGATAGTGACACATATTTGTACTCCTAGTGTTTAGGAGACCAAGGCTGGAGGATGTGACGTTCGAGGCCAGCCCAGTCTACACAAATCTCCCTCAAAAACTTATTTGTGAATTTTTAAAGAAATATACAGTTATACCTTCCTAAAAATCATAGGTGGGATATTAGTGACCATTAAAACTATTCCAGACAATTCATAGATGAGGAAACAAGGTTCAAAAGATTATCCATCACTTCCCTAATAATTTTAGCCAGTGGTTAAAAATCAGTTCATTGCTAAAGAACCATAAAACATGATAAGAATTAGGAAACAGCAAGAGAAGTTTTATTCTTTTGTTACTCTTAAGACGGGAGGTGTACTGCAAGAGAAAATGAGAAAGTACAGAATACATACAAATGGAATGTTCACAGGAACATTTGAAATCCTACACAAAGAAATATTCTACCAAATGGGGAGGCCCGTGTCGTTATTGTTTAATAAAAACAGCTTGATATTTCCCTATAAAAGCAAGAATGGCTGGAAAGTGAGCAAGCATCTCATTAAAAACCACTTTTCCTTCCACTTTTCAAGCCTTATCAGAATATCAAAGGAAGCAGTATTTCCTTTTTCCTTTAGGAACTATCAGATATTCTTTTATGGTCATCCTTGATTTATTCTGAGAGCCCGTAAGTGTTCTAAGTACCAACTTTATCAGGTCTATAACTAGATTCTACATCTTTACATGCACACATTCAAATATCTATCCAAATATACAAACTATTATTGTAATTTTGCTTTTCAAAAACTGAATAACTAGTGTAGTGAGGCAAATTCAAGTTCTCTATTTTAAAAACCCGCCACATTTGTAGGAGTATCTACATGAATAACATGGATTCATCCTTTAGGGAAAAAAAATATTAATCCCTCAGGTACACTCCTCTTAACATAATCAACTTAATTTTATGTGACATTGTCTTTCCCAGAACTGCAAATTCAACGAACGCAGCAGGTCCTGGTCTTGGGTTTTAACAGATGGCCTCAACAATATGACAGTAATAGCATCTGACATGTGCTGTTTCAGTGATCTCTCTTACTCTTGGAAAAGTATGGACGCATTAGATCCCGTGTGTTCCTTCAGATTGTTATTTCTGGCACGCTCTTCTTGGCATATGTTATGATGAACCATTCATAACAAATTAAATTTTCATTAAGGTTAAAAAAAAAACCTTCATAATCCATAAGCCTACAATTTGTCTCAGTTCCCAAGGTAACATTTTCTGTGCAAAGGGACAAGTTATACAAATAATTGAGTATAGAGCTAGTTTGATTTTTTTTTTTTTAAGAATTAGCGGTTTTACTAAATGGGGGATGGGAAGGAATCAGGGGCCTGGAATCCCAGAAATGGAAAAAGCACAAGACGCCTTAAAAAATACGTGGCCTCGATCTCAAAGCAATCTGCAGGGACACAATAATCATAGGTTCCCAGGAAACACATCAAAAGAAGCGAAGCCACATGATGCCACTTGAATGGCACTACATGGGTTGGATACAAAGACCAGCTGGAGCAGGCAGAATTCCTGTACCTTTAAGGTAGTGCTTTAGAGCTGATTGTAGCTGTAATTAACAGCTTCCTCTAACTGTGCAATGGAATTTTCCTGAAGGACTCGGTGGTTTTACTCACTGGCAGGTTTAGTAAAATGGGATTTCAAGCAGCACAGAGCTTTCTAACCAAAGTAGCTAAATCTAGTTAAAGCAGAAACATCAATGATTTTCGGTGAGTGCACATCACAGAAATGCCTGAGCATTATAAACCACTGCTGATTGCTTCTTTCAGAAGCAAGCTGAAATGAAGTGGGGACCAGAGAAGACGAGGAACCAGCCTCAGCTTCTCTCTTCCTGAGCTTGCACTTAACTCCCGTATCATTTTTTGCCTGTGATAATGTATTCAAGCCTACTTAGTAACTGGTAAACTACTTATTTTTCAGTGTACACTAGAAATATTGGCTAACAGTTGGGAAAGAAATTGGATTCTTGACCTTGCCTCACCCTTAGCACAACCTTCAGTTTGGTGATATTTCAGAAGCTGCTGTATAAGAGATGATCTCTTCCTCCATGAGCTCTGGGCTATAAATGTGCTTCATTAGACTCTTTTCAATATTTTCTTTCTCTTGAAAATTGAGTTTAGCCATTCACAAAGCGAATATAATAACATGTAAGTTGAAGTCCAAGACTGTGTGGAATAAACAGATTTAATATTGAAAACCTTGTTATAATGAGTAAAAAAGAATTACCTTTTTCTTACGAAATAAACATTTTCTACTCTCCCAAGAGGTTTCCTGTAGGGAACCAAAAGAAAAAAGAAAGCTAGAAAGCTAACAAACACGCAAGCAAAACTAATGTTGTGAACGCAACGAAAAGCAGGAGTTTATCAAGACTTTTCTGTGTTGGAGCACTTAGTAAAATGCAGAGAAAAAAGGTTAAAAGAGTCAAGGGTTGGAAGGTGGAGTAAGATGATCGGCACCGGAACTCAAACCTGTTGTGAAATATCTGACCAGAAAGGCCAGACAGGGCAATACTAAGAAATCTATGTGGGGGTTGGAGAGATGGCTTAGCAGTTACCAGCACGGCTGCTCTTGCAGAGGACCCTGGTTGAGTTTCCAGCACCCACATGGTGGCTAACTACCAACCAGACTCCAATCCCAGGGGATCTTACAGCCTTTTCTAACCTCCATTGAATGTATGTGATGCACTTACACATACGGGCAAAACATGCATACACATGAAATAAAAAGAAATCTATATGGATAAAACTCAGTAGTTCACAGATGCCATCAAAGAATTTCAGAAATGAGTGTGGTGAAGGGGAGGGCAGGAGGTTACAAGAGCATCTAAAGGCTTCAGAGAGACAGGGGAGAACATCTGAGACAGAAAGAGCAGAAGGTTGTGCAAGGGCTCGGAACAGCGGGATGCTTTGAGAGAGTGCCCCAGACACTTCCTGCAGCATGCTAGCCTTTCTGGCTTAAACCCTTTGAAAGTGACCAAATTCCCTTGGATAAGGTCCAAAATAAAAATAGCTTTTGTCAAAGTCTGAGATAGAGAAGACGGCTCCAGGCTGACAAGATGGTTCAACCAAAGAAAAACACTTACAGTGGAAGCCTGATAACAGGAGTTGGATCCTGGAACCCAGGTAAAAGTAAAAGGAGAGAACCAATGATTCTGTAAGTCATCTTCTGATCACCACTCAAGTGCCGTGACACATACACACAAACATACTCACATACACACACATACACACAAACATACTAACATACACACACTAAAAATACATTTAAAAAAAGAAAATATCACCATGCATAGTGGTACACAACTTTAATCCCAGTACTTGGGAGGCAGAGGCAGGTGGATCTCCATGAGACTGAGGTCAATCTGGTCTATATAGTTAGTTCCAGGCTACTTGGGGCTACAGAAAAACTCTGTCGAAAGAAGAAAGAAAGAAAGAAAGAGAGAGAGAGAGAGAGAGAGAGAGAGAGAGAGAGAAAGAAAGAAAGAAAGAAAGAAAGAAAGAAAGAAAGAAAGAAAGAAAGAGCAAGGAGGGAGGGAGGGAGGAGGAGAAAAGACAGGAAAAGAGATAATAGTTCTGTTGCAAATTATTAATTTTTCACTTAAAAACTCATATGAAAGAAGGTATAACATAACTTCTTAAGCTTAATTTTGTGAGGTATAATTTCAAAAATAGAGTAAGACAGCCATGTTTTAAGAAGAATGATCATTCTTCCTTGAATTCCATGAGTAAGACATGCTGATAGGTTTTTAAAGATGTTAAAGACCTTAGTAAAGTTAAATAGATACTCTTTTCAAAAGTTTTGTATTAGATTTAAAAATATTAATAAATCTATAAAAGCAGAATGTGGAGACCCTACATTTTCTTTTAATTATTTAGTATGTTTGTATGTGATGAATGCATGTAGTGGGGGCATGCTCACCTGTGTGGGCATGTGTAGAGTCCAGGAATTGACTTTTCACCGTCTTCTATCATTTTGACTAGGAGTCTGTCAACTCAACCTGGAGCTACCGTTTAGGCTAGACTGTCTGGCTAGCAAGCCCTGGAATCCAGCTTTCTCTACCCCCACCTCCCAGCACTGGGGTTACAGGCATATACCACCACATTCAGCTTTTTACATGCATTTTGTGGTTGTAAACACAGGTACTCACATTTGAAGAGTAAGCAGTTTATCCACTGAGTCACCTCCCTAGATCCCAGACTCTATTTCTAATCACAATGCAAGTTTAAAACTTTCAGAGCTTCTTAGATATCTAAAAAGAGTCTAGTAAACAACCCTGGGGCAAAAAGGAAACAAAAAATGAAACAGACTATTGGGGGAACAAGAAAAATGACTAAAATGAAGGATCAAAACAGACATGTTCTCAATTTTAAAAGAAATAGAGAGGGGCTGGAGAGATGGCTTGACAGTTAGGAGCACCAGTTGCTCTTGCAGACGATCTGGGTTTGTTTTCCAGCACACACATGATGACTAACAACCATCCATAACTCCAATTCCTAGGGATCCAATGCCCCATTCTGCCTTCACAGGTGATGCACACAGATGTGCACTTACATACATGCCGGCGAAATACTCATACACATAAATTTTTTAAATTAAAAAAAAAAAATAGGACTGGAAAGATGGTTCACCAGTTAAGAATACTAACTGCTCTCACAGAGGACCTGGGCTTGTTCTCAGCACCCACATGGCAACTAACAACCATCTGTAACTACAGTTCCCAGAGATCTGATGCCTTCTTCTGACCTCCACAGGCACTGCATAACACCGATGCACTTAAACACATGCAAGCAATACACTCATACACATAAAATAAAAGTTATAAGTGAAATATTTTTAAACTAAATAAAGTCAAAAAAAAAAAAAAGAAAAGAAATAGTGAATGAAGATTGCTGGAGAAACCAGCTGTCTTAACCCCAAATTTTTCCTTGCTGATACTAACTCCAAAACAGAATCCAAATTCTCCAACTTAAATGTTTCCTCATACACATTCAGACACAAGAAGCACACAGAACACCAAATAGACAAAACCAGAACAGAAACTCCTCACAGCATATTGTAGTAAAAACACTAAATGTACACAAACGAAAATTACACTAGATCATTCTTATGAAGATTATCCAACTATCTGATGACTTTCCACTATACACACAGGAAAACAAATGCAGATTTCTCTCTCACCCCAAAGACTGTATAGACTAGACTGAAAGCCACACAAAAGCACATGCCTCTGATTCTAGTGTTTGGAAGACTGAAGCCTGAGGAGGACAGTTTGAGGCCAAACAAAAAGACCATAAACCAGGATGTGTGAACAGAATTAGACCCAGAGATGTATTTAATACATCTCGTAGGGTATTTCAAAAGTTTTTTTTTAATTCCTTGACAGTATTTGAAAAAAATAAATGGAATTTCACAATAAAAATATAAATTTCAGATTTTCCTAAAGATTTTAAAGCTCTGTCAACACTGGATTCATGTTTCCATATGATTGAGTCATGCTGAGTGTTCTTTACCACCTCGCCTTATCCCCAAAACTAAGTCTGGGAAACAACAGTTCTTTTTTTTCCTTCCCAGCTTTAAGAAGGTATAATTGACAGAAAGTGATAGATGTTTCTAGTATATAACATATTCTAACACATGCATGTGTCATGAATGTCATAAATCAAGTGAACTAAGCTATCTGCCACCTTATATGCTGAACATTTTTGTAGTGAGACACTTAAAATCTACTCTCAAGACTTACTTATAAGTCTGATACCTGGTACCTCTTGACCAACATCTCTCCAACATTGCCAACAATAATTCTTTATTTTCAACTGTTCCATCTCTTTTGCATCTCATAGTCATGAATAGGAATGAAATGAAAATTAAATCTAGACAGAGTCATGTTCTTCTTTCTTTTTAATGATCCTTTTGTTAAACATATTTTTATTTATGTATTTCTGTGTTTTGCCTCTGTGTATGTAGAACACCACATATGTGCGGTGCCCATGGAGTCTAGAAGAGGACATCAGATCTCCTGGAACTGGAGTTACAGTTGCTAGGCACCAGGTGGATGCTGGGAACCAAATCCCAGTCCTCTGGAACAGTAGTAATTGCTCTTAACCTTGGGCCATCTCTCCAGCCCCAAGCCACATTCTCCTTAGCCCTGCCACCAGGACACTGTGCTTTTAATGTTTGTTCCAAACTGAACTGAAATGAAATGCAATCATGTTTTCCCATAATGCACCAATCTCTCCAAAATTTCTAGACATTCAGGAATATTTGACCATTTGTCACAACCTGGGGAAAATAAAAACCTTCATGATAAAAAAAATTCTCTTTTCATCCTGGTTTACCAATGCCAAGAAGGAAGGGACAGAAGGAAAGATAGAGGAAAAAAGGGATGGGGAGAAGGAAGCCAGGAGCAAATGTGAGACACTTTCATCCGCCCACAACTGTGCCTGGCGTAATAAGATACCAAAAATTAATGTATGAAATCGGATTCCTATGCAGGCTGAAACTGAGTCACAGAAATAGAAACTGTGGAACAGTTAGAAAACGATTAAAACAAGGGCTGGAGAGATGACTCAGCAGTTAAGACACTGGCTGCTCTCGCAGAGGACCAGGGTTCAGTTTCCAGCACTCACAGGTTCCCAGCACCCACACAGCAGCTAACAACCATCCATAACTCCAGTTCCAGGCAGTCCGATGCCTTCTTCTGTCCTCTGTGGGCATTGCGCAACATGGATGCACCTACCTACATGCAAGCCAATACACTCACATGCATAAAATAAAAATAACAAATAAAAATTTAAAAAGAATAAAATGATTAATAACTATATTTTACTCTGTATATAGAATAATAATTCAAAAATGAAGAGATCAGATCATGAGATGAAAGAAAAGTCTCAATTAGTAAAAGTCCTTGGAAGTAGAATAGCATTTCAATAAATGTAGAAAATCTACACACTAAAGTACACAATAGACACTGGAGAGATGACTCAGAAGTTAAGACCACTGACTGCTCTTGTAGAAGACCCAGGTTCCAATCCCAGCACCCACATGGCGACTAATAGCTGCCCAGTACCACGGGATCTGATGCCCTTTTCAGTCCTCCACAGGCACTGAAAGACACACAGGTGTACTTACATACATACAGGCATAATACTCATACATAAAATAAAATAAATTTAAATTTTTAAAGTGCAGAACAGACCCAGGCAGGAAGGAGAAAAGGTGTTAAGCCTAGAACTTGACAGATAGTCATCTGAGCAACAAGGTGTTTCACACAATATAACAATTATCTTTTCTCCATATTTCATACGCATATTGATAAGTGTTCATTTGTACTTCTGCTTGCACGTGCTGAAGAGAAATGGTCTGCTATCCAAAGAGTCCAGTCTCCTGGAAGATGGGGACCATTTTATCCATTACTCACCTGAACCATTAAAAGCATCTTCAAAAATCTCCTTATACACAAAGCAAAAAGAAATGGTAATAACAATACATTGTCTTTAGACGGGATTCTTTGTGAAATAGCTGTAAGTCTTACAACAAATTACACGTAGTCTTATGTCTCCATAAGGAAAGTAGATAAAGAGCTTTTATCTGCAATTCAGACAGGATGAATAAAGGTGTTAAGTGACTGGTCCGTGCCCTGTTTCTGGCTAAATTTCAGGTGCCTCTCTATAATTATTCAGCTTTTCAGGTGGCTTTGAAAATGTCTCCCCTCCATCTCGGTGTACGGCTTCCATTGTCTTCTGCACTCCCACTGCAGGCCTAATAGTTCTCTGATAGTAGGCTGCAAGGGTGTCATTAGCCTCTCCCCACTCTATCAGCTCTCCTCTCGCCAAAAAAGAGATTCAGAACAGTTGGCTAGAACTTTCCTATTTGATTTTCTTGCCCACATATGTGTGTGTGTGTGTGTGTGTGCAATATATTTACTTTAGCATCCTCTGATTTTCCTGCACAAAAGCTACAGATATAAAAATTCAATTGAAAAATCAAAGATATAATTTGATCTATTCATCCATCTCTCTGTGCTTGATGCCATTTGTCATAAATCAGATTTTCAGCATCCTTCCAATAAGGGAACCCAATGTTTTCAGTATAATTTAGCATTAATCAAGTCATGTTTTTACTGCAAGTAAAATAAAAGGAATATAGAAATGTAGATCCTCTCTCCTTTTTAGTCAGTCCACATGTATGTGTGATGGATAATCTTCATCAACCTGAATCGGTTCGGAATCACGTAGAAGACATACCTCTGGGTGTGTCTATGGGGCATGCCTAGACAGGTTTAACTGAGGAAAGAAGACCCGCCCTGAATGTGAGCAGCACCATCCCCTTGGTTGGACTCCTGGAGCACCAGCATTTGTCTCTTCTGCTTCTGCAGGGAGACAGTGTGATCAGCCACCTCCCTGTCTTATGCCTGCCCTTCCTGCTCTTCCTAAGCAGTAAGCCACAATACATCCTTCTCTTAAAGTTACTTCTGTTGAGAATTTTGTCAAAACAATGAAAAAAAGCAGCTAATACAACATGTAAACAAAATTACAGGTATTTGTGTCATGTTAGAATAAACCTACGAATCAAGAAGGCTGAATTTTAACTCAGTTCCACCGTAGCATGCTATTCAGTGACGTGAAAAGAGCACAGGTTTTCATACTGTACAGATCTGAATGAAAAGACTGACTGTGCTAACGCAGAGGAAGTTCCTTGACTTCTCTGTTCCTTCAAAGGGTCTTATGGGAATACAGTGGATTAACTTGTGAAAAGTAATTGCCAGTGCTTTATTCCAGTCAAGTTCAGTCTCCCTGGAAACTGGAAGAGTTGAGTGAGAGGAGCTTTAAGGTCCCCTTTGGATCTGATCTATATTTCTGATACTCTCCATGAGCCCTGTAAATTATATCTCAGCCTAGTTCTCTGGTTCTCTCTCCTGGCCTCCAAGCTGCAGAGCTATGAATACATGACTCCCACCTGTAGGCTAAAATAGCTTCAGGCTCAGGGATTCTTATGACCAACCCCCTCAACCCCCTTGCCGTTATAACCCATTTCAAGAACTGAGTGGTGGCCTGATTTTCTGCCTTGTACATGATTCCTCTAGACTTGATTTCATTTCCTCTCATTCCTCTCATGATGTGGGGGTCAGACTCTCAGCTCTATTACAAGAGCATCATCAGAACTACTTGCTATGAGTCCTCTCTACACCAACCACCTGCCTGCTTGGACACTCACTGCCTGCCTGCTGCCAGTGTGAGAGCCCTAACCCACCAGCCAGGACATCTGCTACGGGCCACTGCCAGGCCTCTCAGATCCTAGCTGCCCACCTGCCGGCCCGCTTCACAGTGCTCTGTGTGACAGCCCAGCCCTGATCACTCCTTCGCAGCCAAGCCTAGCTCACTTGAGAGTCCTGAACTATCAGCCTGAACCTGGGCCTATCAGACAAAGGCTCAGATATTAACACAAGAATATTATTTTGCTTTTCTTGTTTCTGAAAAGAAAGCATACTCCCACTGGAGATAAATTATCTTTATCCCCTCCATAGTTAGTCTATTTTGGAGCCTGTTTTTTTATTATCTAATTTGTTCCTTTCATTGCGTACATTTTTAAGATAAAATGCATACAGGAAAATGCACAAAAAAATAACTCCATTATCACAAATCAAACATGCTCATGTCATCACAAACCTCCTCGCTGTGTCCTGTAGAACGGAAAGACAGCTCTGGCGTTTCATCTTCTTCATATGTCACCAGTCCTACCAATAATGACCTCTTTAACTTTAATTACTTCCTTAAGGCCTTACCCCAAATACAGTCATATTGGGGCTTTGACATATGAATTTGGAGAGACAAAATTTTCAGTCCATTAACAGCTGTGTTAATACACACAAATAACAAGACCTACCTGTATTTGTGGTTATATACTCAGACTGTCTTTTTCAGTCCATCAACCAGGTGGGACTACTGTGATCCTTCCTGACTTTTACATTTAAGAACTAGGTTCCCCTGCACAGCACCTGCCCAGTCAACACAGGGGAGAGACTCCTGTGGCCCAACCCCTCTGAGAGGAGCTGGAGAGGTAGCTAATGGCTGTTGGGACAGAGAGTCATATTCCTCAGGAGTGTAGCCACTGGGAAGTTTTCTTTGCTCAAGTATGTAACCTGCCATTCATCCTCAGAAAGGCATCCCTAGTAAGCACAGCAGCGGAACACACACAAGAACTCATAGAAGTAGGAAGAGCACTTGCTGGAAGAAAAGGGGGCTGGTGAGAGGAGGAGACGAGGGGATGACAGGAAAAGGGAATACAATCATAGTAGATTGTGTGCATGTATGAAACTGTGCAAGAATAAACTTTTAACTGTTTGCCTAAAAAGAAGAAAAAAGGAGACTGGAGATATGACTCAGCAATTGAGCCCACTTGCTGCTCCTACAGAGGACCCAGGTTTGGTTCCCAGCATCCACATGGCAGCTTAAAACCACCTGTAGTTCCAATAGCAGAGGATCTGCTGCTCTCGTCTGGTCTCTGTAGTCATTGCATGCATGTGGTACACTTACATGCATGCAGTAAAAATACATACACATCAATTAAAAATAAATCTTAAAAAAAGAACCAAGTTCCCAATAAAGGCAAAATGATAAAACTTAGAGCATGTCTTCCTGATCATTGAGATTCCCCAGTGGCTTCCTATTATTCTTAAAATTCTGTCCAATTTTCTTTTATCCTCAGTGAACAAGATCCTCTCTCATTCAACCCCAAATGCCTGTTTGCCCATGTCTTCTACCACTCTACCTTTGCTCACTATATTCCAGCTCTTTCTGTCCTCCACCAAGTCAAGTATGTTCCCCCCAGGACTTGACACACACAATGCTCTCCATCTGGACCGTTCTTCACAGATCCTTGCATGTTCAGTTGTTTTGTGATTTGAATCCTACATGCAATACTCAGCCCCTGTCACACTATCTTCCCCCCTAATTACTCCTTAACACAATGGTCTATTTTTACTTTTTTTATAATGTCATTCCAAATTGCTTTAGTTTATTGTTTATCCTTTCATTGTCAGCATATGTTATTAGAATGCCAAGAAGCACAATAAGGATAAAGGCAGTATCTTTCCTCTCTATCTCTTTATCCCCGGAGCTTAGACACTGGCATAGAATGCCACTAAATTCCACTGAATAAGTGTGTGAATAGATAGAGGCAGTCATGACTTAGCAAACGGAAGAGCCTAGATTCTAAGTCCTTCTCTCTTGTTTCAAATCCTACAAAGTAATATCTGAAATCACATATTCCAAAATTATATGTGAAAGTTATAAACAAGGTATAGGTCAACTCTTGGAAGGATCTCACTCAAAAATAATTACAGCTTCCATTTATAGAGGGCCTACCTTTTGCTGTAAGCTCTGGTAAATGCTTTCTAAGCATTGCCTATTTAATTCTCAAAGACACCCTAGAAAGTGGCTGTTATTATCCTCATTTTATACCGAGAGAATTGAAGTTCAGAGGGTGAGTAATTTACCTGCATCGTGCTTGACAGAAGACTGAACTAAGATGGAAACCAGGCCTATCTGCATAATTTAAGGTATCATACTCTAGAGCATTTGAAAAATGCTCACTTTTAAGATAAATTTTAAAGTAGGAATTACATCATATATAGTTCCTGATCTAAACACGTATTTACTCTTAACATTAGAAATAAAACTAAAATAATTTTTGTCCAGAACAACGTAATTTTTATCTGTACTCCTGACATTATTCTCATCTTCAATTCTTTTTCCCACATAGGAAACAAGATGTTATTTGATGATGAAATTTCCCAGCACTAAAATCTAATATGTTATATGAAGGGCAGTTTCACTGGAGAGAAATGATAGTTGGCAGATGTCCAGGACTAATTCATCGCCTTTTGATTGAAATAGGAAACGTGTCTTTGAAGGGACATTTACACTACCTAATAAGTAATCTTCCAAAGTGTGGACCGTAGCAATTATTAACCAGCACAACTGCTGTGGTTAATGACTAATTCTAATCTGAATCCACCTGTGTACATTCCTTTTACTCTGGATTCGTTTTTTTTTAGTTTTCTCTTAGAGAGTTACTTACAAGCAAAGCTTAAAATTAGAGACTTGCAAAGAGAAATCCAATACCAATACTCCTTTAAACATCCATGGGTGTTGAAACCGACATGGACACAGGAGAAAACTAATCCTGTACTAAAGAAAGTCGCTTAAATTTCTTTCGAATTTCTATTTCTCATTTGAACAGATCATTTCAAAGAGGCCTGGGAAACCAGCTTCGAACAGGACTAGACAAGCTATTAGCTGTTACATAAAGGATGTTATAGGAAGAGAAGAAACAAAGACATGTACAGTTGAAATAGCCTGCCTATGCAACTTAGGATGAGAAAATGGGTCAGTGTAAGCTGCTAAACTGAACAGAAATTCTAAATCATTCTGCATAATATTCTGAAGCAAGTGAATGAAGCAAACACTGAAGATGCCACTTAGAAAAGAGGCAAGAGGACTTCAGAGCCCTCCACCAACACGAAGGAGAAAACACCAGAACAACACTGCTGCAGACCCAGTGTCTGCAGTGCGCCCAGTGTCGTGAATACCAGAGTATCAAGAGGTGCCAGCAAATGGATTTTTCTTCACATACTTAAATGTTTTTAAACAAAAGCTAACATTCCTAATTCTTCCCAGTGTTTTCATTTATCTAAACTGCTGGAGGTTGGGGAAAAGGGATCAAACTCAATAATGTAAACAGTCTTTGGTTTCAATCTATAACCTAAATCCAAATATTAATATGTAACCAACATTAAAAATTCACCTTTATCAAAGACAAGAGAAAGAATATGGCAATTTTCTCCCTGTCCTACACTTCCATCCAAAACACCCTCTACATTTGTTGAGTGTCTTCCTATATGGACAGACTTGTCTCCTAGTCTCAGATGAATTCTCCACATCTATCAGTCATGCCCTCCATTGTTAAAAAGGTTTATGCCCCCCACAATTAAAGTAAAAATATTATTCTTCCCTTTCCAAAACCTTCTTTTAATGCTTATTCTTACAAAATAAAGTCCAAATTTTCTAGCTTCAATCCTTAAGATTTCTACAATTTGGTAATCTCCTAACTTTCCTAACATGTGCTTAGTAAATTCATTTGTGTTTAGGTCACACAATTTTATTCAGTTTTCTAAATAAACATCAGAACTACTTATTTCTACAGGCTCCAATGTTCCAAAGAACTTCCAGAAAGGCAAAAGAAACCATGTTCTGGTTCTAGTCAGCCCAGCCCCCACCATATTCCAGAATGTTCTTTCTCCACACATGTAGAGTTTCTCATCAAAGTCTGTTTCCAGTTTGAAAACAAACAAATCTCTCTTCACTCTTGCAGCTCATGCGGAAGCTCTCCTTTATTACTTTATAAGCCAGTATCTGAGCAATGCTTTATGGTTTACGAAATCTTTCACATAGATTGTATAGAAATTCTCACAAAAGTCCTATGTTTCTGAAATTATTTTCTTGGGGAAAAGAAGAGGAGGTTTTTTTCCAGACCTCAAAAAAAGTTGTTTCTATCTAACTACTTTTATTTGTAAAATAAGAACAGTATACAAGGGATCATTTGTAATAATGTTATTTTAAGTGAAGATCTTATTCCCAAAGATCTTAGATTGTTCTCATGGAAAGAACACGAATTGACAGACTGTAATTTTTAAAAATATTTTAGTTTTGTTGTGCTTATTTTATGTGTATGGGTGTACTGCCTATATGCATGTAAGTGCATCTGGGTCATGCAATGTCCATGGAGGTCAGAAGAGGGTGTTGGATCCCCTGAAATTGGAGTTATGAACTGTTCCTAGTCATGTGGGTAGGGGCGGGGCTAAAAGGGAGTGAAGGATGAATCGTTTTTTGTCACGTAAGCTGCAGCCAAGCAAAGTCCATTTTGATAGGCCACCAGACTCCGGTGAGACTCAGACGGCTGCATTTCAAACGGTTGGCAACGGTTGGCGACGGTTGGTTGTGACAGTTGGAAATGGTTAGAAGTCTGGCCGTGGCAAGCAGGGAGGCAAGGCCTGCGCTAAGGCCAAGTCAAGCTCGTCCCACGCCGACCTGCAGCTCCCAGTGGATCGTGTGCGGACACCCGATCGGTGTAGCGCACTACAGCCCAGAACTCCTGGACTCATGCGATCCTCCTGCCTCAGCCTCCCAAGTAGCTGGGACTACAGGCATGTGCCACCGCGCCCAGCCCCGGCGGCCTGCGAGAGGCCTGTACCTGCCCTGCCTGGAGCTGCCGAGCCACGTCGCAGCCTGCGCACTGGACAGCGGCCGCCATTCTTGCCTGGTGGCTGCGCGCACCGCAGACACATCGCACTGTTGCCCCGCTACCTGGCGCATCATCCCGCGCCACCTGCAGCTGGAGCGCGGAGCTTGGGGTAGCCAGGGGCAGTGACCCGGCCCTAACCAGCCTGGGAGGTGATCAGCGGTTGCAGCTGCCGAGGAGGTGATGATCTCGGCCGTCGAGTGCTTCAGCACCACGGCCAGGTACACAGGTGTGCCAGCCCCAGTGCGCTCTGTGTAGTTGCCCCGCCGCAGGAGCGGGTGCATGCGGCCCATGGGGAGCTGCAACCCCGCCCTAACCGAGCGGGCCGGAGCCACGGCAGCGCTGGCGAGAGGCCCAACAATGGATTGATAAAATTAATATTTTGAAAATAGCTGTCCTACCAAAAGCAGTCTACAGATTCAGCACAATTCCCATCAGAATCCCAAGGTAATTCTTCACAGAAATTGAAAACATAATCTGAAAACACAAAAGACTCAGAATAGCCAAAACAATTCTGAACAATAAAGACACTGATAGAGGTATTACCATTCCTGATTTTAAGTTATACTACAGAGTTATAATTTTTTTAAAAAAATTGTATAGTAGTGGAACAAAACTACAAATCAGTGGAACAAAACTGAGGACCAAGACATAAACATATGTAAACCCACTCCAATAGCCATCTGATTTTTCACAAAGGGGTCAAAAGTACACATTGGAGAAAAGACAGAATCTTCAACAAATGGTGCTGATCAAATTGCATGACTACAAGGAGAAAAAAATGAAACTTGACCTTCACCTCTCACTCTTCCCCAAATGATCCAGATGGATCAAGGATCTCAACATAAGACCTGATACCCTGAATCTGTCAGAGAGGAGAAAGCAGGGAATATGCTTCAACTTATAGGCACAAGAAAGAACTTTCTGAACAAGATTCCAATACTGCAGGCATTCAGACCAACAATTGACAAATGGGACCTTGTAAAACTAAATAGCTCTTATATGACAAGGAACACCATCATTTAAATGAAGAGGCAACTACAAAATGGACAAAAAGATCTTGACCACCTATGTTTAATAAGGTGTTAGTGTCTATGATATACAAAAAAAAAAGAGTAAATGCCAAGAAATCAAATAACCCAACTAAAAATTGGAGTTCCCATAAGAAGAAATACAAATGGCCAAGAAATTTTTTTTTAATTTCCAGCATCCCTAGCCATTGGAAATAAATGTAAGTTGAAACTACTTTGGGTTTTCATGCCCAGTCAGAATGGCTAATATCTGAAAAATAAATGCTAGCAAGGGTGAAGAGAAAAGGAAACGCTGTTGGCAGGTGTGCGAATGGGGACAGCCAATAGGAAAGTCAGAGTGGAGGTTCCTCAAAAGCCAGAACTAGATCTGCCATATGATCCAGCCAGTCCACTCTTGAACATAGACCCAAAAGACTCTGTATCCTACTGCAGGGACACTTGCTCCTCCATGTTCATTACTGCTCTATTCACAATAGCCAGAAGTGGAAACAACCTAGATGTCCATCAACTAATGAATGGATAATGAAAATATGGCACATTTACAAAATGTAATATTATCCAGCTGTTAAGAAAAATGAGATTATAAAATTTAAAGACAAACGGATAGAACTGGAAATATTTTGAATGAGGTAATCCAGACCCAGAAAGACAAATGACATATGTACTCTCATATATGTGGATACTAATTTTGAATCTTTGGAAATGAGTATTTAAATTTGAGTACCCATGGAGTGAGGAAACTGGTATGTGGCCAAGAGTGAGGTTCCAGGGGCAGAGGGGGAACACAGGTGCTATAAGGCAGAATGAGAAATAATGGAGCAGGAAGGGCTGGGTGGGTGGGCGATAGCACAGGGTAAAGGAGGGAGTGTCGTGAGGGATAACTAATACCAAAGACCTTTGAGAAAGTTGTGTGGAAACCTTCTGCTGTGGAGTCTTCCTAAAAATATATGCATATGCATCTATAAAGAGTTTAAATGGAGTTAGCCTAGAACGGGGACAATGTCTTCCTAAACATCATGGGGTATTAAATAAAAAGCCCAACACCAGAATGGGTTACTTCTTTTGGAGTTGTTGGTGACTAGGGTTCCATAGGCTTCCTAAATGCTATAGGCTATTGCCATTGCTCTTGGTTATCCTCCAGAATGTGATGGTGAGACCTATTGCTGAAGACATCACATACTGGAGTCATGGAACACAGTTCAACCTGGTGCTGAACTGGAAACTTTGTCCCTACTGGCTAACTTTCATAGTGCTGGGAAGTGCTATACACATTGCTGGAAGAGAAAAGCATTCCTCAATTTTACCCAGCTCTGAAACCAACGAATTACAGAGTGCCTGGAAAAATAAGCCTACTGTGACACGTATGTTATGGGAGTAACCAATCACTTTATGATTGGATGTAAGGCCTGCACAAGGAGGAACTCATATCTGGCACTGTTGGCAGAGCCAAGAACCTGCAGCTGGGTAGGTCAGGGGTCCAGAGGAGAACCTACTACTATTATTCTACTAAACTGACATTGTATTAAACTGGCTCCTATCAGTATGATTATACCCTCAACAGAGAAGCTTATTTTAACAATACCTGACACAGAAACACAGTGTGCAAAGGATAAGAGACTGTGGAGTTCTCAACCCTAAATAAAACGTCTATACACCCCCTCTCTTCCTAAGGTTCAAAGATCATCATGGAAGAAGGAGCAGAAAGATTGTATGAGAACGGGGTAGTGGAGGACTGCAAGGAAACAGTGTTCTCAGGACACAGAGGGCAGTTACACACATGAACTCACAGCAGTTGTGACAACACGCACAAAACCACGGGAAGCTCAAGCCAGACAAAATCCCACCATAGAGCAGGGAGATGGGCACAAAGTCCCCCCGTAGCTGAGGATCTATTGGCAATTGAAAGTTACTTAGAGAGGGAGAGTTTATTTTCCTAAAGGTTGCAGGCACTAAGAAACTACCCATGCTCCAGTAGTTTGACCCTACATCCACACACATAATGGCAATGCTGGGTGGATTCAGTGGGGGTGGGGAGACACATGAAGCTGAGAGGGAATAGTGGTTAGGGAGAAAAAGAAATCAGGGGTGGAGTTCATCAGAAGACATTGTATTCATGCACAAAATTCTCAAACAATAAAAGAAAAGAAAAATAGGAAACAGCCAAGCTCCATGGGCGTGAACCCTCCATTGATAGCCAAAGAAAGTGGATGTGCATCACCTCACACTCCGCCTGCTTCACTCATTACCAGCCTGATCCCTGGCCGGGCTGCTTGATCAGGACTGTAAACCCCATGGAAAGAGAGACATTTTGCTACCATTGTCTGTTGCCATGTCTTCCCTGTCTACAGCAATGCCTGGCACAAAGTCTTGAGTAAGTGCTTGTTAAATCAACAGTTTGTCAAAGAAAAACAGTAAGGGAGAGAGCTATTTCAAAAATAAACTGCAATTGCACAGTGGCAAACATTATAAAAGAAGTACAACACTGACAACACAAAAAGCCTTTACCTCCTCACCCAGAAAAACATGTCAGAAAGGTTAACAAAGACATCCATGTCTCCTTGCCCTTGCCGCCTCCTTAACCCCCACATGCCTGTACAATAGGAGTCAGCAGGTGCTTTCCATAAAGGGACAAATAGTAAACATTTTAAGTTCTTCAGGCCATGCGCACTGCCATTGTAGCACAAAAGGAACCACAGACAGTAAGAAAGTAAATAAACATGGCTGTGATCCAATAAAACTTTATTTACCAGCAGCAGCAAGGCATATTTGATCAATAGAATAGTTTGTTAAACATTATTCTAGAAGACAGGAAGTATTTTTAATCATCCTTTTAGCTTGGTGAACTATTTGGAGGACTTGATTCTCTTCATTTTGGATTTTGATTATATCTGAGATTATATGGGCACATATATGTGTATATCGAGAGACTTTGTGGAGAGTTTTTATATATTAGAGAGAGGGAGAATCTGAGCAATGATAACTGACACAAATCTCTCAGTCACTTGCAGAAAAATGTTGTCAAAAATGGAAGAACTTTTTACACGACTTATTAAAGAGAAAAAAATTCTGGGTTTCTTGTATTAGTCTTGATCTCAATATTGTGACTTAGTCTTAAGAAGATCCAAGTGAGTATAGTAAGCTTAGAAATATACACTATATTGTAGACGAAATTAACCTCATGCTCGGTGCAAAAATCTATTAGTTAGATTATACTGTTTTATTATATGAATATGTGTGGCATTGTCGTAAAGGAAAATTAAAAGTGTTCTTAGGATTAAAAGAAAGAAAATACTTCCACATAAAAATTGGCAGTCGTTTTAATCCAGACTATGGAAAATATTTGCTTTAAATTTAAAAGGAAAGAAGACAATAAAAGTAGATTAATTAAGGAAGAGGAAGCTAGGATAGGAAGGGAAGACCTAACAAGAAAGAGGAAATAAAGGGAAAATGAGTAGATCACTGGGCCTGCCACAGGGAGTGCAGATTAGTAGTAATTCCTTCACAGCCAGGCAAAAATTCTAGGCTTATGAATTACTAAAACATGGTTCACAGTACTTTAAAAATCTGTTTCTAATATTTTCACAGAAGTAAAGGTAATTGGCTATTTTGGCTATACAAAACAACAACCAAAAAAAACTATTTTAAAATTCATGACAAATACAATTAATCCTGTGTCACTGTGGTCGGCTTAGGTCCCTCAAGATGTGCACTGCTGAGCAATGCAAGTTCATCATTTGAGATCTCTCTTCTAGGGAGAATCCTGCCTCGTTTGCCAATGACAGTCCATCCACATGTGTGCAATGCAATAGGCCAGAAATTGCTAAATCTCGACTGACGGCTATTTACTATGACTCACACCGATGTCAGTGACTAAGTGAGAAGACTTAAGGTGCAGCATGGTGTCAAAGGGACTCTGAAGGAAATTGCTGCACTCTGTTCAGCGCTCTGAAACCAATGCTGAAGGCAAAACAGTGAGAAATGAACGTGTCTTCCTTTTCTCACCCTTTTTCCTCCTTACTCCAAGATGGCCACCAGGTCTTATGTATTTTTAGAGGAGTTCCTACAGAAGAGAAAAAGAAGAATTTGTCTGAGGGGAAGGTGGTGAGTGTTTGAAGTAAAAGCCTCTCACAAGAATTGGAAAAGGACATGGCAAAAATGGAGATGTGGCAAAACTCCTGAGTGCTATAAGTATTCAAATCAAACCCAAGCTACTGCCTGTAAGGAAGGCAGCAGAGCCTGTCCCCTTCAAGAACTGATGTGTGTTTGAGCACAATTCATGTGAAGCAGCAGCATTATGAGAATCTGTCCTCCACCTATCCCACCATCACAACCCAACGCAGACATGGAGAAAACTCCAATAATTATTGAAATTGAATTCTGGCCAATATAATGAGATGAAGGATTGGACCAGACTAAATTTGATTTAGAGAAAAGGAGGAAAATTTCTTACACAGAATTGTTGGGTGGAATAAAATGTGTTGCTGCTGTGGCTCTTTTTAACGAGTCATTTTAATTTTATACGGTTCAGTCACATCTCACATTAAATGCAGAGTGGAATTGTTCTTGTTCTCAGCCTCCTCCTTTCCCAGCCCATGAGCTACAATGTGTCAGACACTGTTCTAAGCACTTTGCCTTCATCCTGGAAGGGATCTGCTATTATTGCTCTCCTAGCACTGATGATGCACTCCGGAAAGCAGGGAGGCTGGAGAGCTTGATAAAAGAACCAGAACTCAAAGCCAAGCAATGTGACTATGAAAGTTGTATTCTTCACCTGCTGGCTTTTCAGGCTGGATGGGGGCCTCTAAATGATGGGGAGGTTCCATCCCCCATGTCCTCCTGTAGCCAGAGATACCAGATGTGAAAAGTGAACACAAAGACAAATAAGCTTCAGTGAATGGCTGCTGATTAACTTAATGTTTTCCTTGACATTCTCCAAAAGCAGAAACTTAAAGCCTCTTTCTACAAGATTGCCTATCCCAGTGCTTTTGAGATGCTCTTTAAAGGTGTGCTGGATTCAACCAAGCCCATTTTTAGAATCCCCCAGGAATAGAATAAACATTTTTAGCACCTCTCACATTTAAGTGAGGTCTGCCTACACAGAAAAAAAGGCCTCACCTTGGGCTGGAGGGTGTGGCCCCAACAAGCACTGTAATAACACAAAGAGCATCTGGGCCAGCAAATGGCCTCTGCTGAGAAGGGAAAGTGGACCCTCACCACCTTCTTTGTGGTTTACATACCCTTCTCTAGACCCAAGAGGAAGATCAGAGTTTGCCTGATTTGGAGAAAGGAACAGGTTAGAAAGTTGTAAAGAAGCACAAAGATCTGATTAAAATCCCACAGCGTATTCTCAATCTAATCTTTTTCTCTGCAACCCAATTTCAGCAATCATATTTATCTCTTAATGGCTCCTCTTGCTCATAACTTTGATGATTCTCACATGGGCTGTAGACTGTTTACTCTGTTGTATTCTTATTAACATTCCCATTTTAAATGACTACAAATAAGACTTTGACCTTCCAAAGTAAATGACTACTTAACAGTATTTCCTCCAGGGGAAATTAACTTTGGAAATACTGCAAATTATGACCAGGACAATATGGTCATTCATTTTTCTTCATACTTGTTTAAGGTGGAATCTCTGATTTTTTTCTGGAAGTGAATTGGGAACAAATGTTCACTAGGAGCCAAAGTACCAAAAGACCCTAGTGACAAGTGGCAAAGGTTTCTGTAAGAGAATGCTAGCCATGGAGGACAGGAAGTTCAGGAGCCTTCATCCCTAGCTCAGGAGCTATTGACAGTTGATGACTTCTGGGGGAGGTAGAGTCAGTTTTCTTTAAGGATGTGGCTCCTGATAGGTCAACCATGCACCAGTCGATGGCCATACACCCACGAGTATATAGACAGCACAAACTGGAACCAGTGACCTATTTTAAGAAAGCATAAAGTTGGCAGCAGGTTTGGGGTGGAACTTGGAAGAGTTATGGGAAGGAGTGAGGGTGAATATGATCAAAATACACTGTGTACATGTATGAAATTCTTAAGGAATTAATTTAAATGTATTTTTAAACAATTTTTTTTGTTTATTTTATGTGTATTAGTGTATTGCCTGCATGTTTGTAAGTATACCCATGTCATGCAATGTCTGTCCACACAGGCCAGAAGAGGGTGTCAGATCCCCTGGAACTGAAGTTATGACAGTTGTTAGCCACCATGAGGCTCTGGGATTCTAACCCGGGTCCTCTGCAAGAGCAACCAGTGTTCTTAACCACTGAGCCATCTCTCCAGGCCATAAAACACAATTCTTAAAGAGAATGCTGACCATTCATTCTCACAGGCCTCTTGGTCTATTGCTTTTATTTTAGAAAAGAAAGCAAATACTGAATGCAAATTATTTTTCTTAACATATGCCAGTCATTGAAGATGACACTGCTTACATTCAGGATTTTTTCATGTAAAGAGAAACTATCATTTGATCATTTCAAGGGGATGAAGACAAGAGTATGCCTTGTAGCCAAAAGATGGGAAATATGCCCTCCTTTGAGATGTGA
Organism: Eospalax fontanierii; assembly: GCA_035773235.1. Lineage (NCBI taxonomy): Eukaryota > Metazoa > Chordata > Mammalia > Rodentia > Spalacidae > Eospalax > Eospalax fontanierii. The sequence continues at coordinate 34,609,191 of CM069537.1, read as the reverse complement.
AACATGAAGAAGCAGAATGATGAGGACTTTTTTTCCCCTAAACAGACTGAAGATTAAAATATGAATTAAGAATTATTTAAATATGAATGGAAACAATAAAAGATCAAAAGAGTTATTTGTAAAGTCTTAGAAAACCTAACCCAACATATCACCTGTGCCTTTACAGTCAATCGTGTGTGATAAGTCACGTATCAACGCCAAATAATTCCATACATTTTATTGATAATTGTCTTAAGCCTGACATATGGAGGAAACATAATAGTTGCAGAGAACTGCAGCAATATATTTAGCTCCTTTAAACTTCCACTTCAATCACCTTTCATAAAGTAAAAGAAATGAAAGGAACTTTGTAAAATATACAAAGGAAACTAAACTTACTGATATATGCTAGGAGATCCAAACCAATCCCTTTCATCTAGACACACATACTTCTTACCACAGACCCACTTCTATCCTTTTGAATGAGCAAACCCTCCCCCATTAGAGCTGAGAAGGAGTGACGACCCCCGATCATGTATCGCTATCATTAGAACTAAGGCAATATGCCCACCCAGCCCTTGCATGTGAAAGAAGAGAAAAATAAAAACTAATAATCACCAGCTCCCAAGCTCTGACTTTTATAACTTTTACAGAGCTCCATGAATCTTCCAAAATTAATGACAATGGATAAGCGTCCTCAAAGATTTTTGCAGGAGACTGCCAGCACATTTCTGCAAGGTAAAGCGATTTGCTTTCCCTCAGTGGAGGAGAAAGGGAGGGCTTAGAAAAATAAACTAGTTTGAAAATAAAATTATAAAGCTGAAGAAATAATACATGAAGGAAATATCTTACCTATTCTCAATTTTAATCATCTCAAAACCTAAAGGAGAATTAAACATATTTACTTGCACAACTAAGGCCATTTTTGCTGAAACTGCAAAACTAGTCATTTTACTAAAGGAGTAAATCATGAAGATTCCATGCTGCCCAGAGTACACAGCACAGATTAAACAAGAAGGAGGAAAAATGAAAATCAGGCTCCTTGGAAAACATTCAGAATGTACTCTCTACTATTTTAATAGTAATGAATCCATCAACATTAAAATCATAAAAGTTTCCTGGCAAAACAATTCTTGAATGTATAGTTGACCGCAGGACACTATTAAATAATCAGGAGTATTTTGAAAGTTAAACACCCCTAAGGGGTATTTCCTGGAATTTTTTTCACAAATAAGGAATAATCTGCCCACTATAAACTAAATGAGACTGATCAAAAATAGAATTCATTCATTGAAAAAGAATATGTGAAGAGCCCACTACATGCCAACTATTCTTCCCAACACTGGAAGACCACGCCAAACAAGAGGGTGTAAAACTCAGTTATCAGACTGTGAAACAAAGTTTATATTCCAGGAAAGAAAGGCAAAACAAAAATAAACAAACTACGAATTAAGGGCTAGGAGATGGCTCAGAGGTTAGAGAAATTGCCTCAAAAATGCAAAGACTGGAGCCTGGATCCCAAGAAACACAAGTAAATAGATAAATGCTGGGTGAGCATGGTACCCTACCTGTAATTCCAGCCTTGGATGGTGGAGACAGGGCAAGCTGGCCAGCAGGATTAGCCATATCCGTGAGTTCCAGGTTTGACCAGGAGACTCTGCCTCAATGAATAATATGAAAGAGAGATTGAGGATGATTCCTGACACTCACATGCATACATGCCAATACACAGATGCACCCACACACGTGTCCATATGCCCACCAAACACAAGAAAGAAACGTTTTTTAAAATTACAAATAAAAATAAATTAAATATATGTATGTTAGATGATGACACGTTCCATGAACAAACGAGGGGGAAATGACAATGGGTGCTACAGGTGTGGAAAGATCTAAGGGTAGATGAAGAGGAGAAAACTGAGTAATTGTGCTTCTTGCTGAGAAGGTAGAATTCCTGCAAAGACCTCAGGAAATGAGAGACCAAAGCATGTTGCTATGTGGAGCAAGAGCATTTCAGAGAAAGGGAATAACAAGTTCACATATCTTGAGGCATGAGGCCAGGTGCTGGTTGACATTTGCAAGGACTAGCAAGAAGTGCAGCATGCCTGGAGCAAGATTAAGCAGAACAGAGTAAGATGACAGAGTAGATGCGAGGAAATGGGTCAAGATCTGGTGGATTCTTTCAGGCCATTATAAAGGGTTCTTTTCATTTTTTTCAACTTGGGAAGTTTTTGGAGGAGTGACTCTAATGACACGGTCTGACATGTTTTATTCAGCAGGTACACTCTGGTGGTCTTGTTAAAAAATACTATAAGGGAAAAGAGCAACAACAAAAAGAAAATGAAGGCTTACCCAGTAAGACATGATGCAGGCTGGGACCTGAATGGCATCGGGAAAATGGTGGTAGGTTGTCAAATTTGTATATATCTTAAAGGTAAAGTCACTGATTGGATGTTGTAGGGGGAAGTATGAGAAAGCAAAGACAGCTGCAACTGAGTTTGACTGAGTATGGGTCAGTCACACAAATGGCCTTAATTCTTCCATTTTCCTCATTGCGGATAGCAAGTCTTTCCACATCCTTGACTATGAAGGCTCAACTGCACACAAACTTTGCCCAGTGATCTATATGGGAGAGATTGCCTGTTCAGATTGAGCCTAGCCTTGAGAGGCTTTTTATACTGCTTCTTTGTGTCTTACGTTTCCACCATCAGCATAAAAACAAGCCCTGAAGACGTTGCTTGTTCTTGACGGTAAGAAAGAAGTGGAGTAGAGTTGTTGAGTAACCAGTAAACCTACAGCGGAAGCGCAGATGCCCTAGCCTCTGAAGTCTGAAACAGGGAGTGCCTTGCCATGCACAGTTTGGGTCAGGCACATCCAAATGAATTTCAGACATGTGACTAATAATGATTGTTACCACTTTGAAGCAGAGGAGGTTTGCTCTGATGCAGCAGCTAGGTGATACATTAAATAGCTTGAAGGAGAAAGTTATATACATTAAAATAGTGAGGACTGCCGGAAAGACAAATTTGGTAAAAGAAAATCAGGATTTTAGTCATGGACATATTACTTTGATTTTCTTATTAGACTTGAAAGTAGAGATTGAGCAGGAATTGAGTATTCTGGAAAAGTGATCTAGGCTAAAATATAAATGCTTAGAATAATAAAAATTTGGGTAGTATTTAACTCCTTAAGATTTAGATGTACAGTTATTAATAATGAAGTTGAGGCATGACTTTGAAGACAAACTGTCTGAAGGGTGTAGGACCAGGTGGATGGGCAGAAGGAATGAAGAGAGTGAAAACTGGGAGATTCATTGAGGTTCAGTAGGCAAGAATTTGGTCAAGAGAAATGTTAGAGTGAACGAAGGGAAAAGTAAAATCTTCCAGAAACTCACATTTCTGCAAATTGTTTATTTCTGAACTTACATGAAACCAGAGTAAGGAGCACTGAAATTTCTAAAATGCTTACAGGTTAGAGCCAGACACACTGGCACAGTCTTTAATCCCAGTACTCCAGAGGCTGAGCAAGTCCCAGGCTAGCTGGGGCTAGAGGAAAACACTGTCTCAAAACTGGTTTTTAAAGAAGTACATCAGAGCTCTTGTAACCTCTCTCCACTTAATCAACTTGCCAGATTGCACACGGCCTCTCCGTCTTTGCAAGGTTTTCTGCAAAGGTCAGAGCCCTGGCATAGCCACCCTTCTTGTTCTTTGCCTACCTGTTAAGTTGAACGTTTGCCAAGAATTGGTTATGTTTGTTCCCAACACTGCTTATGTCTTTTAAACTTGTTCTTGTAATTACATAATGACATAATTGCATAAAATAGCATGTAAGCTGATGGTATGTAAGTACAAAAGAATTACAGCTTCTTTGAAAAATCATACCGCAGGCTAGAAAGATTTGATAAAGTTAAGTCACTAAGAAATATGCTGTCAGATTAGGTGTGAGTGAGACAGCCATAAAGTATTTTTAAAGAGTCATAAAAATGTAGGTATGGAAACTTGGATTGCTTTATCCATGTGTTGAGGTTCTTGCTCCACTTACAGAAATCAAACTGGAACCTACAACCAATGAATTATGGGTATGGTTGGTGCAAGAAAAAGAGAGGCAGAGGCAGGGTTCAATCAGGGGACCCAGACTAGAAATGAAAACAGTGGGTCCACAACAAAATATTGATGAATAAATAAAAATTTATGTTTTCGAAGTAAATAAGATCTTGACCACATCATTTAAAAATGGTGATAGATGAAACTTACTCCTAATGACTTATTGTTATACCCGTAGATTAATGCATCTCTCAGCTCTCACCAGCAAAGCTTCCTTATGCAGCAGATGGTGATTAACACAGAGACCCACAACTGATCAACATGCAGAAAGCAAGAAGCCGCACAGTGTTTATCCCTGAATAGAACACCTGTACTAACCTTCTGCCTCCAAAGGCTCAGGGATCATTTCTCAAGAGGGGGTGGGAAGATTAAGAGCCAGAGTGGTGGATGACCACAAGGAAATGGAGTTTTCCAGAGAGCTGGGAAATTACTCATATGAACTCACATCAGTAGTGACAGCATGCACAAGACCTTCATAAACTAAAACCAGACAAAATCCCAGCATATGGGTGGGGAAGTGGGTAAGAAATCCCAACCCTACCTAATGGCTGGGAGGGCTCAGTGGCAATGACTGAGAGGGGGAGAGTCATTCTCTTTCAAGGATATGACTCTTGGTAGGTTAACGAGGCTCCAGTGAAAGGACCCACACGGAAGAAATACGGGAATACCAATTAGGCTCTATAGGACTATGTATATGATAGATTATATTAAATTGGTCAGGGGAGATATAGATATGAGATGGCATCTAAATATCAAAATATATTACATGAAACTCACAAAAATTCAATTAAATTTTTAAGTAAAAAATAATAATAATACCCATCCTTACCAATTTCTTCAAGCAGCCAATTTAATTAATCAACCATTGCCATGACTAAATTAGAGAGCTTCTCTTTTATTTTAAATTAAATAAAAATTCAGACAAGCAAAAGAAAGAGAATATATGATTCTTTCCCAAATAAAGCCCTTCACAGACATGGAAAAGTATCGCTTGTTTGAACTAAGCAGCAACTTTGATTTTTATTGCTATTTGTGTAAAGTCCCATCTTACCATTATTGGAACAGGAGCAGTATGACCTGAGCATCAACCACACACTAAGGCAGACCTCCCCCAAATTACTAAATGATGAGAATCTCTGCATTGAATTCCATTTTGATTCTTCCTATATCAAAATAAGAGTTTGCTGTAATAAAATATGTTGCAGCATTACATATATTATTTACTAGTACAGGTTTCATTAATATGGTTCAGAAGCAGTTAAATAGTTAGACTGACTTGTTCTTGTTCAGGAGATGTAACAGTGTAGCAGTGATTATGCTACTCTGCACTTTGACCCTACATTTGTGCTCAGATTTAAAACACCAGACAAAACTCATGCATACAGGATACAGAGGATCTTAAAGGCAGCGAGAACATTGCTAGAGTACTAAGGGGCAGATTGGGAAGAGTTGGCAGGCTAGAAGAGGGGTTAGCAGTCTGTTTGGGGTGCTGTAATAAACCTGTTAAGAAACAGAAGGAAACTAAAATTGTTTCAAATAATGAAAAATATCCTGTTTGAATGGAGTAGTCTTAATGTGGAACAAGAACAGTATGAAATACACAGAAAAGGATCAACAAAATTGGAGGAAAAAAAACAGAAACCAAAACTGTCTCTCAGGAACATTTAGGTCATTCTTTAGTTAGGATGAACTGAAACTCTAGTTTCATTATCTTCATTTATGGTTTAGCATATGTAATTATACTTAGGCTAACTAGATACTAAAACTATATATAGCCTTCATTTTTGTACTGTGAATTCTGTCAAAATTAAAGTTCAAAGTCGAAGAACCCTTCTAGGTATTGTAGAAGCTATGACTCAAGACTGAATTGCAACCCTGTTAACTACTACAGACAAAATTCTGGTGCTCCCTGTTGAGGTCATCCATTTCAGAACATTTTAATGACATGTACCAGGTGCTATAAATTCTTCATCCCTATTTACCAAGTGATACAATATCCAGACATTTAAACTTTAGAAATTAAAGGAAACAAACAAGTATACACAAAGCTATACATGTGTTCAAATTAACAACTTGAGAAAAATGGTTACATTGTGATCATTATAATGTTCTTCAGTCTTCACTATATGTCAACAAGATAATTAGCAAAATGGGCAATGTGGATGTGAATGTATCCAGAGAATACTGTTATTCTGAGAGTTAGGCACTTTTTTCTTATGAAAATAGACACGATTTCAAGATGGAAGAGAAGTAACAAGATCATATCCCTAAGACTTCAGGCAAGTGCCACAAACAAGTGCAATGGTCCCTGGATAGAAGGTGGCCTGGAACACATTTAAGGACCCCTACCCAGTTACACAGTACTGGAGGCAGCCAGCAGTATCTATGCATGGGTTGTCATCTATTCAGATTTGTATTTTCAGAAACTGCTAACTTGGATTTTGCTATACTTTTTGTTCATATATTTACTGAGGAAAGAAGTCACTTCATTTCAACCCAAGGGACACTGAATGTCTTATTTGTTTTTGCATTCAGCTCAATGGTCTGCAGTGATACATACTGACATTATGGTCACCTGAATAAACCTTTACAATCACCTGAATAAACAGCCTAACTCTTAAACTTAGTTTTTAAGAGTGGACCCAAGGTCAGAGAACACTCGTTCCCCTTGATTTCACTTGTATCTGTCTGACTCCTGGAACTGTGCTAATGGAACTGTCTTGCTGGAACTCCAGCCTTGGAGTGGTATCCTGAGTCAAGTCCCAGCCATAATTTTATTCCAAATGGTTTATCCAGCTTCAATTGGGGAAGTAGAAGCTTGACTCCACCCTAATTTTAACAAACCACCAAACCTTTTCATTCCTCGTTCTAGAACATCTCATTCACCCAAGTCACCCATTTTTCTGAATCTCTACTGTATGCAATAGAGAGGGGAGGCTGCCTTTCAACACTTTGATAGGTTAATTCTCAAGCATACCCACATTCATTGATTCATTCTTTTTGGGTGGAGTATCAAATTGATGTTGTCAAGAAAATGAGATCAGGTGCCCAGGTCACAAGACACAAGAGCACATGCTTTCGCTGGGGTTAATTAAAAGGCATTAATGAAGATTATGTCCATTTATAAGTCATTCCCACAAAGGTCAAACTAAATTGCTGTATCATAGATACTACAGTGAATATAGAGAAGTTTTTGTTTTGAGGATGGGGATGAGAGAGAGTGTGTGTATATGAGAGAGAGAGAGATTCTTGGTGATCTAGATAGGTTACAACTGATCCAAGAATAGCTTCCTAAATTGTCCTGCCAGAAAAGTTTAATTTAGAGGTAGGAGAATTGGACAAAGGGAGACAAGAGAGAGAAGAGAAAACCAAAGAGCACAGCAATAGACAGTATAAGAACTTCTAAGAGCACAGGCTTTCAGATACTCAATCCACTGAGGCTTCCATGAACCTTCAGCAAAGTGGGTCATTCACATGGATGCCGTGAATGATGGTATTTTGAAAAAATCAGAGGACAGGTGCTGTCTGTTCTTCTACCTGATTTAGTATGCTCTAGGAAGAACTATACCAGGAGCTGAAAGACAAGAGAGGGATTCTATGAACATGGAAGCCCTAGCAAGAGACAAAAATCATAGCTAGAGCTTTGGACACCCCACAAGACATAAATTAGTGAGTACAGTAGAGAAACTACTTGCTATCCCTACATCAGTGATACAAAATAGGACTCATTTTTATTCTACATCCCAGTTAAATTGGCAGTGAATGAGAAGTTAAGAGCCTGCTCTGCACAGTAATTGAGTTCCCAAGCTAGTGAAGAATGCAACATATAGCTTATAAAGTCAGTCTGGGCATTTGGCTACTTCTAGGACACAGAGAGTGTGTATCATGTGAAAGGTTTTCACTTTCCACCTTCTGTTAGCAATAACTCAATTATATGTCCATTCGTAACTCTAAAGACACGTATACCTATGAGAAAAGAAAAGAAAAACAGTTTTCTCAAAGTTCAAGCCAAGTTTATTTAAATTTCAATAAAATAGATGGATGGGTGGAATAAAAATTTAAATACATACTTGTTGGGAGCCATTTGACTGCTTTGACCTTTGATCAAGCAGGGATCAGTCTTGCTGATCCCAGAAGTGCTGTAGGATTAGGGCATTTTGCAATGTAACCTGAAGGAGAGATTATTTTAGGCCCAAGGCTGAAAATCCTATAAACCCAAGGCTGAAGATCCTGTAAACCCAAGGCTGAAGATCTTGTAAATCCTTGTAGGAAGGTCTGATTTAATTACCTGAGGAAAGTTTATCTTAAATCCTAGGCTTATCACCTTTTGTTAAGTAGACGTAGGTGTTTTGAATAATCCTGTATATGTAAACAATGGTTGTATTTTTCCTATAAATACACTGAGCAAAATAGAGTCGGGGCCTCAGTATTGACTGAGAGCCGAAGTCAGAAGATTGTTCAAGGTTCCTGAATACACTGCTTAAAGAAGAGTCTGGTGTTGCGTCTTCCTTGCTGGACGAGGTGGTTGTGACACATACTTTGAAGGAGAAAGAGGCCAACAGAGAAAGAGAATATATTTGTTGGTATGTTTACATGCCAGATTTGGGGGTAGAGAAATCTATAATCATATGCAGATAGGATGTTTTGACCTTAATCTTCTATCAGAACCCTATGATGTTGCCATAATCCACATGACCCTCTCTACCTCCTAAAACAAGGACTGTCCAAACTGAATAGAACTACCCAAGCTATACCAATTATAAGCCCATTCAAGAGCATTTAGAACTGAGGGAAAGAAGCTGTATCTGAACTCCTGAACTAGGATGTCATACCATTTGTTCACCAGTCCTCTTTGTTTATAATACTAGCATTGTGACTGAACACATAGCAGCCTATGTAGATTTGACATTTGCTAACCTCTTGCAGCTGGCTATGGAAATATGATTTAGTTCAAGTCAAGGATCGTGAATACAAAGTATGTAATCACCGGGTTATTTCCTAAAGGTAAGGTTTTTCTCCTTTACTAGCTCTCCACACTCTCATGAATTGGAAATTACACAGACCCATAAACCAGCTTCAACTGAGCAAACAAGGCAATATCAGGGAGAGGAAGAGAAAAAAAGGGTGGAAGAGACCTAGATCCCAGAATAACTTCGTGGAGCAGACCACTTTCAAGGCACTGTGTCTCAGAGGGTTACAGCTCACACAGAGGCTGTGCATACCCAAAACATCAGTGCTCAAGAAAAGAGAAATACCAAAAGAAAGCAAAGACTGCCCTAGAAAAATGAAGACAGCGACTTGTTACTGCTGACGTTTCAGTTACTGGCTCATTCTTTCTTGATGTTCTTGAATTTCAAGGATAGCCTTTCAATAAAAGTCCATTTCTGCTTAAGCCAGTTTGAGTTTCTGTTACTTATAGAGATGGGAACCTCTGACAAAGGCTGTAAGAGAAATGGCAGCAAGAAATACACCTAAACGTCAGGCACGGCCGTGTCTCCGTAGCAGGTCTGTGCGGCACTGTGTTTCCTTGCACACTTTTTTTTGTCTTTTTGAGACAGGGGCTCCCTGTGGCCCCAGGTGGGGTGGCCTGGAACTCACTGTGTAGACCAGTCTGGCCTGGATTTCACAGAGATACCCCTGCCTCTGCCTCTCAAGTGCTAGAATTAAAGGTGTGAGCCATCAGTCCCAGCTTACTTATATTCTTTTTAAATTTCACAAACATCCTTAATTTTTAAAAAAAAAATTCTTTAACAGGGGAAAGACTACAATGAAGATTTTCTGATGAAAGAGACGGAATTTTTTTAATACTTTTGTTTTTGTGCAGTTCATATAATAGATCTTAATCAAATTTAGACCCCTCCCCTAACAACATCCCCCACATCCCTCCCACTGAATTTCAGCATTTTGCCACGTGTTTTAAGTCCTATCTCATCAAGCATTTGTACTCAGATGCCCATTGGTGCATCAACAGGAGTCTAGTCACTCCCTTAAAAATGATCTACTCTTCCTCACCCAGCCATTGTCAGTTGCAGATAGCTCTCCAATTAGGGCTGGGGCCCTCTGCCCATTTCCCTTGTTCTGTCCTGCGGTTTTTTCCGACTGAGTCAGCATGGGTCTTGTGCACGCTGTCGCTATTGTTGTTAAGTTCATATGAACAAGTTCCCAGTGACCGGAAAGTCTCTGTTTCCTTTCTTTACGTTCGTGCTCCATCCCTGGCTCTTACAATCTTTCTGCTCTCTCTCCTGAAATGGCCCATGAGCAGTGGGTGGGTGAGGTTTAAACATAGGAGTCCTATCCAAGAACACCACTCTGCAGTCTATTGTTCCCTAAAACTTAGCCAGTTTTGACCTTCTGTGTACATCGCACTTTGCTGTATGAGGAAGCTTTACTGGTGAGAGTTGAGGGATGTATTCGTATTCTCTCTACACTCTGTTCTGCTATGTTCCATGAGCCTTAGGTGTAGAGGTTCTACCATAGATGTGTCACTTAGGGCTGGGCATCTCTCAGACATATAGTCTCTGGGTGTGACCAGTTGTGGAACTCTGTAAACTCCTCCATCTGATGCAGAAAAAGGCTTCTTTGATGGGTGGTGTAGGGTATACTTGTCTGTATATATAAGGATCCATATTTAACATACAATAAGAAATTTCATTTGCCGAGAGATAGAGTTTTCTTTAGGATCTATGACCTCTCCAGCCATGTGTATTTGGCTGCGTTTACCGGGCCACCCATGAGTTCCCACCCATTGAGAGGGCTTTAAGTTCAATTAGATTTTGAGTACTGCCCCACCCCCACCCTCAGATAACAGTGCCACAACTGCACCAATAAAGATAGTTTGCTGTGCGGCCATCGTGGTTATTAGGCTTTGGAGCTGGGTTGGACCATTGGTTGAGTTTCTCCCTTAGCATTTGTATAGTGTCCTCTAGTAACAGGACAGCTAGTCTTCAGAGAGGTGGCTTCCAGGTCAGTTCTAGCTCCATTGCTCCAAGTCCCATGTCCAAAGTATGTCCTATCTTCAGCAATAGAGTATCACCTTCAAGTTCTAGGAGGTAATCATAGGCTATGATAATAGGCCGTGTTATTTGTGGAGTCTCTTGAACTACTCTGATCAACAACTCAAAGGGAGGTTTCTTCTGTCTGGCACTGTGTTTCTTGCTTTATAGCCTTCAGGTTTACACATGCACTCATGTCCAGGTATTATATGTGTATTTTTCAGAGGGATGTTGAGTTGATACATTTCCCTCTGGCTTTTTATGGCATCCAAGTTTTATTTATCTTTCCTCTCTCTCTCTCCCCATCTAACCTCCTTCCTTCCTCCCCATTTTAAGTGTCCCCATTTTCCCCTTGATAATACCTGTTACCTAGTATCCCCCCGCCCTTGAGTTCAAGAGACAAATTTTTTTAATTCTAATAGAATTCTCTCTTGATTATATTCTTTGTCCAAGTGTGCAAAATATTAAATGAAGAATAATAAGTAATCTATCCGGCACTGACCATGTGAAAGGCACTGGCCTACAATTTTTAATGTGTTATTTCAATTAATCCTTGAGCCAAACATATAAGGAAATAATATTACCTCCATTTTAATGAGAAGGAAATTGTGACTCTAACAGATTGAGTAGATTTTCCGTTGTCACAGAGTTCATCTCTCTTAGATTCAGCCATCTCTTGTCACAAGGCAATAAGCCGAAGTTACTAATATTTTAAAGAGAGAAAGAAAACCATAGAAGAGGGGCCTATTTGACATTTTCTTAGTAATGAACTTCTTTGTTGCTACTGAAAGACTGGGGCTTGTGGGCAGTAATTAACATCAGGTGAGGTAATGAACATGGGGCCCCTATAACTGTGTTAGTGGCTTTACAGAAGGGAGAGACAGCTAGCACTGACACCCTATGTGGGTTATGATACTGCAAAAAGACCCTGGCCAGAGACAGAACAGATGCTGGCACCATGCTCTTGAACTTCCCATCCTCCAGAACCATGAGCCAGTTAGCTTTTAGTCTTTAAAAATTACTTGGTCTCAAGTATTTTGTTACAGCAACAGAATGAACTCAGACAAGGACTAAAGATGTTTACTTACTTGTAATCCTGCACTACAGTGGAGAACCTGAAAATGGAAGTACTCTTATCTCTGTAACCTCAGGCCTACAAAGAAAACTGTTCAGAAAGAATAAATGACTTGGGGAAGTAATGCGATATTTTTCACTATCAACGTTTAATTCTGTAGTTAGTAATTTGAGGGCATGCAGATTTAGTATTCTTCAACCCACCTGTGGCAAGGAGAAAATTGAACGTCAACCTGAATAAGCCCAAAGATACTAAAATAAATGGTTTTCGAAGTAATTAATGAGGATTCAGCAATCTCTAATGCCATTAAGAAGGAGAAACTCTGTTGTAATAAGCTTTGTGTTCTAAGAAAGAGTACGTGAGCAGAAAGCAAGGGGTGTCCTTTTTACTAGAAATCGTTTGGTTGTGTGCATAACAGGTGTTATGAAGAAGGCTGGCGCACATGGTATTACCATCCTGGAACTTTTAACAAACCTTAGCCAGAGCCACTGCTGATTTCTTCAAAACTCTCACTGCTTTATCTTGTAAGTATGTGAACAATATAGAAGAAGCTGTGTATTGTCTAGATAATAGAGCTGTCATTTTAAGAAGATGATTCTATGCATTATTGGCAAAGTATTGACTCCCAATATGTTTATACATGAATTCCCCAAGCCCAATATTTTAGATCACATGGGAAAAGAAAACTAAAGTTACTAGTGGAATAAGGCTGCTGACAGGATTAAACTTGTTGCTCAGCTGGCCTTGAAATAAGCAGATACTCTCAGTAGACCCAGTGTGATCACAGGAGTCCTTAGGAATGGAAAGAAGAGTAAGAGTCAGTAAGAAAAGGACAGTCAGCAAGGCTGTGTAAAGACAGTCTCCACTGCAGTCTTGAAGATGGAAGAAGGGAGTCATGAGTCAACTATGGCACATAGTCAGTAAGTGGAAAAGACAAGGAAACATGGCCACTCAGCCTCCAGAAAGAAGAACAGTCCTGTCGGCATTTTCTTTTTAAGCCAGGTGACACTATAGTGTCAGACCTCAAAGAGAACTTGAGATAATAAATTTCTGCTATTTTAAAGCACTGGGTTTTTAGTCATTTGTTAAAGCAGCAATAGAAAAATAATTCACTCTGTTAATGTGAGAGAGAAGCTTGTGAACTTAGGTAGATGAGAATACAAAACTAAAAATGAGACGGAATGAAAGAATATCTGTCTCCCTGCGTGACTCAAACTGGCATCTGGGGAGCTACAGGTGGTTATAGGGAGTTGCCGCCTATCGATTAAGAAGCAAAGAACTGGCACAATCTGGTGGATGACCCTCATGTTAATACATTAGCTCTGAAAACTCCTAAAATCCTTTACTAGCCATGTATGACAAAGGAGCATGGTTTTATATAGTTGGGGGGGAGGGTCAGGCACACAGATCACAGGATCTTGTGTTACATGAATCTCTGAGATTAAAGTCATCTTGAAAATTATACAATCCCATTCTTTTTGTATACAGAGAAACTGAGGCTCCATGACATGGAATGGCTTGCCCAAACTAGTGAATGCCACATTCAATACAGAACCACAATTTTCCAAATCAGCTCTGCTTCAACTCCGTAGTTAGTCTACCTCCTAATAGATTCTAAAAGTAAAGTGTAGGAGCAACATAGTTATCTCTGGATAGTAAAAAAGTCAAATTTAAACTTCATTCAAAAATGGAATTTTAGAAAAGAGATGTTCTAAGTTGAAGGCACACCATATCCTTGGGGTAAAAACTCTTTTGCAGTCTTGGTAACTAAGCACCATGAAAACCCCAACTAACTGTCCCAAACAAGAAGCATTCATCTAACCACATTTGAGAAATGGGAGAGAAATGCTTGGAGTCCCTGAAACTGGTCTTGAATCTTCAGTGACATCATACCCCAGCCAGTCTCAGCCGCACAGTGGCACTGACTAGGTCAGTGATAACAGCAGTTAGTTATCACTGAGCACTTAGTAATGTCAGCGTGTGTGCTGTCATGGAGCAGCTCAAATGCTTTACACATGTCCCTTCATTTAGTCCTCACAGTAGTCCTTGAAGAAGGAAATATTGACATCTCTACTTTGCGTGCATAAAAACTAAAGCCCAGAGAGGTTGAATATTTGCCGAAGGTCATCTAGTAGGTCAAAGAGATCTTCTTGGTCTGGGAAAGTGAGTTGGTTCGTTTTAATTGTCAAGTTGACACAATCTAGAATCACCTAGGAAGAGAATTTTAATGAGGAATTGTCTAGGTTGGCCTGTGGGTATGCCTGTGGGGGGATTATCTTTATTATTAATTGAGATGTGAAGATCCACACTGAAGGTGAAGGGCACGTTTTCTGTGGCTGTGATGATCCTAGCTGCTTCAAGTTCCTGCCACGTTGACTTCCCTCCTATAATGGATAATAGATAAATAAATCTCTTCCTCCTCTCCATTGCTTTTTGTCAGGGAAACTGTCACAGCAACAGAAAGGAAAGTAGGATAGAAACTAAGATCTCTTAAGGCTGTAACCAAAGACTGTACTCCATATATCATCGTCCTCCAATAGTGCTGCATATTCTAGAAGATGCAAGATTTAGCTAGTAGTAATCATCCTCAGTAACATGAGAAACTAAGTCAAATATCTCAAATACACACATACAAAAAAGTCACCCACCTATGTATGGCTCAAGGATCATTGTGGAAAGATTGTAAGAGCCAGGGCTGGTTCATGAACTTAGGGAAGCAGAGTAGTTCAGGCTACTGGAAGCCTACACATGTCAAAGTGTGGCGATGATAGCATTGAGCACAGGACCCACACCAACTCAGATTAGACAAGAGCCCTGAGTGGAGTGACAGAAATTGGTGACAGGCCAGATCTAGACTGAGAACTACTGGAGACTGA
Source organism: Eospalax fontanierii (assembly GCA_035773235.1). Taxonomy (NCBI): domain Eukaryota; kingdom Metazoa; phylum Chordata; class Mammalia; order Rodentia; family Spalacidae; genus Eospalax; species Eospalax fontanierii. Next base: position 34,594,166 of record CM069537.1, on the reverse strand, counting down.
GAACTACTGTGAGAAGGAGAGTATGCCTTATTTACAATCTCTAGATAACTTGACCAGACTCCAGTGATGAATTTGCACTAAAGGTCATCTAGGCACAAATACTTGACTGAATAGGACTTACACGTATGACAGAATACATGAGGTCCAGTGAGGGGTGGAGGGATGAATGGAGAAGGGGTCTAAATTTGATTAAGAACTGTTGCATGGAATATATAAAACTCAATAAAAATAAATAAATTAAAAAGTAACTCAAGTCATAATGAATCCTCAGTTTGGAGCTATGCTATGGATGACTGTGAAGTGGTTCTTCACTTAGATCACTGAGTACACAGGTAAGAGTCAGGTCTTATGTATGCATTCTCCAAATCTGGCATCAGTTCACCAGACAGGACAGAACAGCCCAAAGTCCGACAGTGGGTATGGAGTCAGTTACAGATTTCGAAAAGTAACACCAGTTCTCAGTATAACTTTAGGAAACTTTTATTTACCTTCTTTGAATTTGTATTATTTACTTTTTTAAAACATAAAGGACATAATAAAGAGTTCTACTTCGTAAGGTTGTTGTAAAGATGAACAATGTAGCACATTCAAAGGGCTTAGCATCGCATGTGTACTTGATAAATAATAAACAGTGCTGCTCAACTTGAAGTTATTTTTATCTTTCTCAAACTTCCAAAATTGTTTTTAAATGTCTCCTAAACTTCAGCATCTCCTAAGTCCTCTCCCAAAAGGATTTCTCAAAGACAAATTTAAAGAAAACACCATACACAGGAAAGTTGATTTCCTTGGTGCTTCAGAAGGCTGCAACTTGATAATACTGGCAATGGCAGTGGGAAAAGATAGACCAAACAGACTCTGCATGTGCACAGGAGAGTGTAGAGAGGTGATCCATGGTCATCTATCATAGGGCTAAAGACCGTTCCCCTATCGACCTGTAGATATTCTTTTACATTAATCTCCTGTTCATTCTGGTACTGCTCCTATGACACTAGTTTCTAGAACCTACTTTATCTTGGCCTTCCATCAAAGAATTATTGTTGAATAATCCCTCTGCTCAAAGGATGTTAGGGGCTAGAGAGATTGGTTCGGCAGTTAAGAGCACTGGTTACTCTTGCAGAGGACCCGGGTTCTATTCCCAGTACCTACATGGGTAGTTAATGACCATCTATAACTTCAGTTCCAGGGAATCCAACACCTTCTTCTGGCCTTGGCAGGTTTTCTACAGAATAGGTGGTGTACTGGCAGGCAATACACTCATACACATAAAATAAAAATAGATTAATTAATTAATCAAATCTAAAAATTTTAAAGAAACATTTTGTGAACACAAAAGCACGTAACATACAATCTACATCCTCAAAGAATCTACAGTGTTCTTGGAGAGGCACAGTGTCTCTTCCACGAAAAGTAACTAACATAATAGGTACTAAACAGCAAATGAGTTTAATAGAAAATCCTAATGGGTTTCAAATTTAACTGTTTATCCTAATCAGGATGAATTAATAGATGTCTCTCAAGGGGTAATCAGCCTGGAAGTTATTTTTTTGCTTTGGTGTGTGTGTGTGTGTGTGTGTGTGTGTGTGTGTGTGTGTGTATACGGGTGCAGGTGCACGGGGATGTATCATGTATATGGACACCAGAGGTTAACATCAGGTGTTCTCAACCTCACTTTTTAAGTTTTGTTTTTACTATTTTAAGAATGTATACGTGTGTGTATGTTTGTGTATGGGTATGTGCACATGTATATAGATGCCCTAGGGGTCACCGGCATCAGATTCCTCTGAATCTGGAGTTATACATGGTTATGAGCTGCCCAGTGTGAGTAGTGGAACTGGAACTTGGGTTCTTTTCAAAAGCAGAACACACATCTCTCCAGTCCTACCATCTAGTTTTTTGAAACAGGGTTTCTCACTGAGCCTGGAGCTCCTCAATTTGATTAGATTCACTAGCCATCCAGCTTCAGTAATCCTCCTGTGCCTGCCTCTCTGGCGCTGGGATTATAGGTGGGTGCTGGACATCCAAATTCAGGTCCTTCTGTTTGCACAGCAAGCACTTTACCAGCTAAGCCACCTCCCCAATCCTTTAGCACAAGACAGATAACAGTTTAGTAAAATCTACTAACTTACCTATCATATTTTGGCTAAGATTTCATTCTTATGGTAATACACTTATTTGCAGCTCTATCTTCTAACTACCTTCAACATTAGTTAAGGGAAGTACCCACATTCTGGCACATTCCCATATCACTTACAGAGGGGCTCAATTAATAGTAGTTGAATGAATATATATATATATATATATATATACATATATATATATATACAGTTTATGAGCTATAACTGACATTATTTTCTGAAGTTAAAGATTGTATCATATTTGATTTTACATAATCATCCCCTTTAGTCTGATAAACCTACACATAGACAGATTTGATTATTTTGCTCACAATATATTTTTATAATTAAACCATGTGACTCTTAAAATTAATCTTCTGTGGGCTGGGGATATAACAGATAAACTGTATGTCACTGGATAACATTTACAAAGTCTAGGATTCCATCCCTAGTACTTCAATAAATAAATAAATAACCCTCTATAATCAAAAAGCTGGCTTCCATGGGACTAATATTTTCAGGTGGCATAGGAATGTCCAAGCACTCACCAGGAAAGATCAATGCTGCCCACAGCCACTCTACTGATGGTCTACCCACTCTTCCAAGTGGCACATCCTATGGCCTCGTCTCGAAAAGCTCTTTCCCACTCCTACCATGATCACCTGTTTCCTTCACCAGGTTGCCTCATCATCATCCTTGGAGTTCCAGTGTGTATATAACCTTCTCAGGAAAGGCTTCTCAGTCTATGAACTATCAAAACCAGTATCTCTCCTTTATAGCAAATAAGTGTAACGGAAAAACTACTGTGTTAATTACTTTCTGTTTCTGTAATAAACACCATGACCAAAAGCAACTTGGGAAGGAAAGGGTTTAATTTGCTAATTTTATAGTCTGCCATTGAGGGAAGCTAAAGCCAGAACCTGGAAGCAGAAACTAGAGCAAAAACCACAGAAGAAAGTTGTTTTCTGGCTTGCTCAGCTGCCTTTCTTATACAGCCCAATTCCAGCCACCCGTGGAGGGCCCTCACACATCCATTAACCATTAAGAAAATGCCCCACCAATAAACCCACAGGCCAATCTAATGGAGACATTTCCTCAACCAAGGCTCCCTCTTCCCAAGTGTCTCTAGTGAATGTCAAAATTGACAAAAACTAGCCAGCAAACGAATATTGCCCATTAATATTATGTTTGTTTCTTCAGCTTATAAAATACAAGAGAACATAATGTGTATGCTTTTAAAATATTTTTTATTATCTTATTTTTTATCTACATGAATGTATTGCCTGCATGGGTGTAAGTGCACCCGTGTTGTTCAGTGCCTACAGGGGTCAGAAGAAGGTGTTAGATTCCCTGGTACTGGAGTCATGGGTAGTTGTTAGCCACCATGTGGATGCTGGGACTCTGGGTCCTCTGCAAGAGCAACCAGTGCTATTCACTGCTGAACCATCTTTCCAGCCCTGTAATGTGCATATTTTGATTGTACATCTAATAGTTACACAAGTTTGTGGGACACAGTGTGATATTTCAGTATATGCATACAATGCATAGTGATCATATTGGGGTAACTGGAGTGTCCAACTGCACCCCTGCACCTGTTAACCTTCTTCTGTCCATCTCCACCTTCCCCAGCTTCTGGTAACCACTCTTCGACTCCCTACTCTATGATAGCAATGTTTTTAGCTTCCACGTACAAGTGAGAAGATGGGGTAGTTATCTCCCTGTGCCTGAATTATTTCACTGAACATAATTTCCTTTGGGTTCCCCCGTATAGCCACAAGTGACAGGATTTCATTCCCTTTTTAACTGAACATAGTCCATCATGTACATGTATGTGCCACAGTGGATGTTTATGCTGACTTAGCTACTATAAAGAGTACTATGATAAACATAGGTGTAAAGACTTCTCTTCGGTATACTGATTTCCCTTCCTTTGGATAGATATCCAGTAGAGGAGCTAGAGAATCATATGGTAATTCTATTTCTTTTATTTTTTTGAGGGACCTTCATACTCTTCTCTATATAGAGAATGTATTTTTAAAACTCAAAAATCCAATCCAAATATAATAATAATACAAATTAAATAGGTAAACAAACATTTCTCAAAAGAATTCAAATTACCAACAATTATATGGAAATATCTTCAATATTACTAGTTATCAGAATAATACAAATCAAAACCCCAATATGCCACTTCACTCCAGTTGGAATGGCATTATGCAAAACACAGAAAGTAAGTGTTGATAATGACGTGGAAAAAGAGGAACTCTTGTCTCCCTTTATTCAACATTAAACTTGTATCACAGAGCAATGACATGCACACACATACAAACATCACACAATATATGCATACACATATACAATGTAGGACCTTCCTCATCTTCCCATAAACAGAAGTTGTGTGAGGAACATAGCCTTCTACTCATACCTAGTACTAACAAGGTGACTTTACTTCTATCTGCCAGAGCAATGTCAGCGGAAGCTAATAAAATTGAAATGTATATAACCACCCAGATGCTCATAGCATAATACTCAAAATGGGCAAGTTTCCATTGACCTGTTCATTGTGTCATGAGGTCAGATGATCTCATCCTGAATGGAAAGAGGCAATCAATGAATACTGCTTTCAAAGTAAAAGAGATGTTAAATTAATCTGATAAATATTTTAAATGCTATCATAAAAAGGCTTTGAGGAGCAATTACAAACAGACTCCAGACAAAAAAGCAGAAATCTCAGCAGAGGTATACGGAAGGCATAAAGCAGCCACTGAAGATTTCAGAAGTGAAAATAAAAAACAATGAATAGGTTAGATATGAGAATGGGTGAGACAGGTAAAGAAACAATCAACATGAAAAGAACAACAAAATGAACTAACAGGAACAACAGAGAGAAAACAGGCTAGGATTGCGATGGCAGGGACTGCAGGGGCCCATGGGACTACAGCAAAAATTTAGCATTCCTGTAATTCAGGTCCTGAAAGAAGAGAAAGCAAGCAGGGTTATAAAGGAAGGAGAAGGAGAAAGAGGAGAAAGGGAGAAGGAAGAGGAAGAGAAGAGATAAAGAGAAGAGAGGAGAGGAGAGGAGGGGAGGGGAGGGGAGGGGAGGGGAGGGGAGGGGAGGGGAGGAGAGGAGAGGAGAGGAGAGGAGAGGAGAGGAGAGGAGAGGAGAGGAGAGGAGAGGAGAGGAGAGGAGAGGAGAGAAGAGAAGAGAAGAGAAGAGAAGAGAAGAGAAGAGAAGAGAAGAGAAGAGAAGAGAAGAGAAGAGAAGAGAAGAGAAGAGGAAAAGTACACAGCAAAAAAGTACACTTTTTCCAAACTGGCAAAAGTGATTTATCTTCACTAGTAATTTAGAATTTAATATTAAGACAATGTTTTCTTCTTTGCTTCTCCAACTAGCAAAATTATTTTTGACCAGGAACCTCCACGTGGACGAATATGTAAGAAGGAAGGAGTCACAGGTAGTGACTCTGTCCACTGGTGACATGTTCCTTATGAAACTTTTTCTAAACAACATTTTGGCTATTGCTATCAAAATTACAAATGTTCACATTCACTGATATTGAAACTCTACTTTCAGAAATGATTTTATCTCATGAAATAGCCACAGATGTTCAGAAATATAAAATATATTTCATAAAGGACATTTCTGACAATAGATATAAATAGATGTAATAATGAAAAGTTATGCATAAAAATCTCTGCAAAATACAAATATCTAATGAACTTTGATCTATCTGTACTATGGATGTTATTCACTTGTTTAAAAAAATGTATAAAGTATCCTTACTTCAACATGAAAAATGATTACAAAAGCATAATATGTATACCACAGTCCCAAATACAACCTCACAAAGGAAGAAATGTGAATATAATGCATAGAAACTGAGCATGAAGATTATAAATTTTTAACCGTACATCCAGCTCCAAATACTGTCTGCTTAGAACTTCGCATAAATTGAAAAAACAAAGTGTTACTATATATTAGTTACCTTTTCTGTCACTATGACAAAATACCCGAACAGAAGCAACTTAATGGATAAGAGGCTTATTACAGCTCATGGTTTCAAAGGACAGCAGTCTATCATGATATAGTAGACTTGGTGATAGGAGCAACTCCCTTTGGGATGAGGGACGCACACAGCCAACTTTTTCACATCTTGAAATATCAGGAAGTAAAGCGTATAACAGAAAAGAGATCCAGGAGGCCCTGCCTCTTAATGCTTTGAAACCTCCCAAGGCAGAACCACCAGCTGAGGACAAAGTGTTCAAACACTGTGGGCACATTTCAGACTCAAACCATAATAATTACTGTCATCGAATGGTTTGCAAGAACTAATATAGATTAAGGAACCAAAACTTTCCTATATCAAAGACAGTTGTTGAGTTGAATGGGGTTGGGGACAAAGAGAAATGTTCATACTTTATTCTCTTCTCTTTGTGTCTTTGTTGCCCAACTTTTAAAAAATGCGGTAAGTTAATAATTGTATAATAAAAATATTATGAAGCTATAACTATGTGCATTAAAAGAACATTGAAAAAAGCAATGAGTAATAATAGCTTGCATTTATTATCTATATACATCAGGTTCAGGCAGTGACCTAAATGCTTGTTCAGTATTTCCTATTCACAAGAACCCTATGAGATCATTGGCATGTGCTAGTCTAAGTACTTTAAATGCACCATCTCCTTTAATGTTCATGGGTACTCTATAAAATCAGTACTATTCTTAGTTCCCACTTCACAGATAAAATGGAATGTTTAAACCAAATCTCCTACTTAGTAACAGAACTGGCTACCCAACTGGGTTATCTGACCCCAACATTTACACTCTTGTCTTCTATACCACAGAGAACAGAAAATTTACACATCTGCTAAGTCTAAGCAGATCTGTTTTATTATCTACATTTGAAAAAATGCTTATTACATGGTGAGAAAATGGTTCCATGTATAAATTGATTGCTGTGTGAACATAAGGATCTAAGTTCAGATCCCCTGAATCCACATTAAAAATCGAGTGCGGCAGCACATGCTATAACTTCAGCACTGTGGGACACAGACAGTCAGATTCCCAGAATGTAGTAATCAACCAGCTTAGCCAAAACGGTGCTCTCTAAGTTCAGTGAGAGATCCTGTGTCAAAAAATAAGATAGAGATAAAGAAAGACAACTAAAGTCAACCTCTGGTCTCCATATGCATACATACATGGCTGAACACACACACACACACACACACACACACACACACACACACACACACATCTCCCTCACCCAGCAGTAATCAGCTGCCAATGGTTCTTTGTCTTCTTTGTCTAAGGTTAGGGCCTGCTGCTCATTTCCTTAGTTCTGTGTTGGATTTTTGTCCAATTTAGTTTGCATGGATCTTGTGCATAGTGACACCATTGCTGTAAGTTCATATGAGCAAGGTCCCAGGAACCTAGAAGACTATTTCCATATGGTCATACACCTCCTCCCCTGACTCTTACAATCTTACTGCCCATTCCTTCACAATGGTCCCAGAGCCCTAGGTGGGTGGAGTTTAATAGGAGTCCTGTCCTGAGACCCATGTTCTGAAGACTTCCTCTCTATGTTTTGGCATTTTGTATTCATCACCTTCTGTTGTATGAGGGAGCTTTGTTGATGAGACTTGAGAAATGTATTAGTATTCTCTCTATCCCTTGTTCAGTGAGCCTCAGGGGTGCAAAGGTTCTAATGTGGGTGTGTCACTTAGGGTTAGGCATCTCACATACACAGTCTCTGTGTGTGACCAGTTGTACAACTCTGTAATAGTCTCTGTCTATTGCAAACAAAGCTTCTTTGATGAATGGTGACTGGCATACTTGTCTGTAAATATTAGGATCCATATTTAGCGTATAGTGAGAAATTATATTTGTCTAGGGATGTGACAGCCTTAGAGTTTTCTCTAAGATCTATAACCACTCCAGCCATGTGTATTTGACTATGCCACTGTTATTAAAATTTCTCTTGGGAGAGGCAGACCAACTTAGCCTGCCTCTCTCCCCAGGCCTTGCAACAAACACACAAATTTCTCAACTCACAGTTAGACAAATTCTAGCTACTTTACTTGGGCTTACTAACGGAACAGTGGGTAAGGGGTTACATACAGAACATGGGCGCCCTCCCTCCCCTCCGCAAGTTACATTAGTAAATCCCCAAGGCTTGGATCTTGCGACTTATGGGTGGTCGGATCCAAATAGCCAACGGGGGAGGAAAAAGGGCCGGCTTCCCGGCGCTCCCAGTTTAAATACTTTTAGCCCCTCCTCTTCTCACATCCAAGGCCAATGGACAGGGTGGGTGGACATAGGACTTTCCCAGCTCCTTGTCTTTCTGTGCAAGGTGGTTCTGGGTAATACCACTCGGTCTGGGAGGGGTGTTTGTCCACAGCTCATCAGGCTTTTCCCTCAGAGAATCAATTTACTCTACCGCCACCCATGGGTTCCCTTCCATTGACTGGGCTTTCTGTTCAGTTAGGTAGCTGTTGATACCCCCAAGGTAAAGGTACCACTACTGCACCAATATAGTTTGTTGTGCTGGTCATTGTTTGGTTTTTAGACTTTAAAGTTCGGGTTGGACCATTGGTTGATGTTCTCTGTTAGCAGCTTTCATAGTGTCTTCCAAAACTATGAGAGGTAGCCTTCAGGGAGGTGGTTTCCAGGTCTGTCCCAGCTCCATAACTCCAAGTCCAGTGTCCCAAGTATGTCCCCTCTTCAGCAAGAATCTTACTTTCAAGTTCTGGGAGACAATCAAGGGCTGTGGCCATAGTCTGTGTAATGTGGGGAGTCTTTTGGACTACCCTGGTCAACAACTCAAAGGGAGGTTTCTCCTGCCTCACACTGTTTCTTGTTTTATAGCCTTTGGCTATACACATGGACTCGTGTACAGATATCATATGTAAAATTTTTCAGTATGCTTTTGAACTAATACATTTCCCTCTGGTTTTTCATGCCAACTAAGCATTATTATCTCTCCTCTCTCTCTCCATTTAACCCCGCCTCCTTCCTCCCCAGCTAAAGCACTGCCATTTCCCCCTTGATAATTCCTGTCTCCTGTAACACTCCCTCTGCTGTGCTCCTTCTTTCCTTCTACTCCACTGGTTCCTTATACAACCCTCGCCCCTACCCCCCAGTTAAACACCCTCATTTTACTTATTTCCCACTTGGTAACACCTGTCTCCTACTATTCCTCTTTCCCTCTACCTCCATGACTGCTTTGCATTTTCCCGGCTCCTGTAGTTACATCAGGATATATACTCACATATAAGGATTTAGTGCTAAGTTCTGCAAATGAGGAAAAACATACACAATTTGTTTTTCTGAGCCTCTGTTACTTCACTTAGTATGACAGTTTCTAGTTCCATCCATTTATCTGCAAATTTCATGGTTTTCATCTTTCTTCACCACTGAGTAGAACTCCACTGTATAAAATACCATTAATTTTTAGGTGCATAAGTGTTTTGTTGTACATCTAATGATCATGGAGGTAAGAAGAGGGCATCAGATCCCCTGGAACTGGACTTGTGCACTGTTGTTAGTCACCACAGGGGCTGGGAACCAAGCCCGTGTCCTCTACAAGAGCAGCCAATGCTCTTAACCACTGAGGCATCGCTCCAGGCCCTTCCTTGAAAGTTTTAAGCCCAATTCCATAAGAAAGAAAACAGTGAATCTATAAAATAAACAAGAAATATTTATGATTTTTGTGTAATTTTGTGTCTCTAAAATAACATGACTTTGTGATATGTTATCTTTGATTATACTTCATATATAGCAATGATACTAAAAATAAAGGCTATTAAGCTAATAAAGCTAATCTTGACACAGTAGATAATTAGTATTTGCTTGGAGTTATTGAATTTTCCATAGACTGATAGGCAATTTTAAATGATAAATTGTGATTAACTAGTGCATCACCTTAACTCAAAAAGAAACAAAAACAAGACACTATACCAGTCAAAAAAGGAAGAAAACACTAAATATATATCTTCTTTCATGTGGTTATTCAAAAGCAACACTATGAATACAATTGGGGAATGCTCCTCTGACACAGTTGTGAAGTTAATGAGTACACATCTTTCTAAAGTTAAATGAGGCACTTGACCATTGTACAGACCTCTTTAGCTTGGGCTTCTTCTCTTATTTGCTAACCTGGATATCCAAAACCACCACATCTACACCAAGGGAAAAAAGAGGTCTTGGAAAAGTTTGGGACAAAAATGGAAAACAGGACCAAATTTTCTCATACTAGGAGCTACAGACCCCCACATACATGGCATCTATTTATGCAAACAGAATCAAGGCTGTTAGATCAGCCTACATATCTTAATATAAACCAGGTTACAACAAAATTTACTTTTCTCTTAAAAGAAATAAGTATGCCACTCCCAGGAATGAGGCAGGAATCCCAGGAGGAACACATCCTCCACTCCATGAACTTGTCCCACTCGGCTCATCGTTTCCCCTAGTGCTCAAGTGCTCCAGAGAGACCTCTAGGAGGGTGTGGACTCAGTTCAGCATCCACTGCTTTGTAGGCTGCACTTGAAAGATTTCTCCTCTAGCTTCTGAGTCCACATATTCCTAAGTCTCCCACTTCTCTGAACACTCTACCCCTGTTTCCAATGCCTCTTCTCCCTGGTCATTAGGTCACTAGAAGAGTCTCTAAGGATTCTTCCATCTAACCTGCATCTGACATGATGCCAGGTACAGCATGGTTAAGGAGCAAGGAAAGAAGAAAGGCAAAGGCAGTTTAGTATTAGTTCACTTCCTGTACTCCAAAAAAATCTAAACCATTTGAATGAAAAACCAGAAAGTGTATGAGGATGATCAAAAGAAGACATAGGGCCAACCTTAGTCTGATCAGTTAAGACCCAGGACAATTAGAAAGTGATTGGTTACTTCCAGAATATTTGCGCCACTGTTGCACCAGAGCTCAGCCAATTGTTGCAGCTGGGTAAGATTAATGATTGATTTTCTCTTCTTTTAGGAAGCTGTTGCATTGACCTGCCCTCTGGCTGGCAAGCTATGGATAGATACTTTCCTCCCAAGTTTGGTTGTACCTGCTTGCCTAGGATTATAAATTTGTTGACTGTTGACCTTCTGCAAAAAAGGAGGGGCTGGGAGAGTCAACCACTCCTCCCAACCAATCTGCCATAGCTGCATGAGAGGGAGGGGCTAAGGGTATATTCCCAGAGAAAGCTGTAGGGAAGGACTCTTGTCATTTTGTGAGGCTGTGGGTGGTCACGACCCAGGCCTGGATGGAGACTTTCCAATGTTCATGGAGGGAACAACCACAATCCTGTGAGTAAACCCTCACCCACTGCTCTGTAAGTAAGCACAATAAACTCTCTGATTTGGCAAACTGAAGTTTGGAGAAATTGGACCTTGGTTTATCATAAGGACCAAGGGAGTAGGGGGCCAGATGTCCTCTGCACCTCCCAGAAGGAATTTTAGCAACACATGAGTAGCACCTTCCAGCATACACTCTGAAAGCTAGATAGCAGAGATGAAGCTTTGAAGTCAGTACCAGCTTGATAGTTCCCTGTTTGTTCTATAGCTCATGTATGTAGGGTCTTCAGCAATAGGCTGTTATCATCAGTTCTGGTGGGTAACAATGATCAGGAGCAATGACCAATATTGTTGGATGGTCTAAGGGATCCCTGATCAACAGCTTCAAAGGAGAGAGTCAATCCCTGGCACTGGGCTTTTACTTCACTAGCCTATGATGTCTGGTAGGGGCAATGTCCCCCTATTATAAGGTAACTCCTTTTAATCTTTTTTGTAATATATGTATAAATATATATATGTACAAATTATATATATATATATTATATATATATATATATATATATACACACACATATATACTTACTTTAGGGAGCTTCTATAGTAGAGTAGGTTTCTATATGACTTTTCCTAAAAGACCTTCAGTGTTACTTATCCCTCCACACACTCCCTCCTCTATCCTGCTCTCCCATTCCCCACCCCAACTAACAATTCCTATTCTATTGTTCTCTTTTCCTATTTATATCACTACATTTTATCTCCCCTCCCTTGAAGCCACTGCCACCACCACCCTCCACCACCATTTATTAGTTTCCTGACCTTTCGGAGTTCTACAATAGAAACATGTGCATCTAAGAATTCAAAAGTTACAATCAGGTGTGATGGCACATGCCTTTAATCCCAGCATGAGAAAGGCAGAGGAAGAGGCAGGCAGATTGAGGCCAGCCTGGTCAGAATAATGAATTCTAAGCCAGCTGGGGGAGACCCTGTCTCCAAAAAAGACCAAAAGAAGGAGAAAGAGAAAATTCAAAACTAACAAACAGCTATGAGAGAGAACATGATGAAATCTACCTGGCATTGATATCAGACCTAGAGACATGTGGCTAGACCAGGACACAGCCCATAACGGAACACCTAATACCATTATTCTCTTAAATAGATATAGTATTTTTAATATTTTATGTATTATTTTTATTTTATGTGTATTAGTGTATTAGTGCATGTAAGTGCACCTGTGTTGTGCAATGCCTACAGCAGCCAGAAGAAGGTGTCAGATTCCCCTGGAACTGGAGTTACTAGAGTAACTGGAGTTGCTAGCCACCATATGGATGCTGGGAATTAAACTTGGGTCTTCTGCAAGAGCAGCCGGTCCTCTTAACCACTGAGTGATCTCTCCAGCCCCTAAATAAATATAGTATTAAAGCAACTCCTAATGACTTGCTGTTATACTCATAGACTGATGTATCCCTCAACTCTCACCAGAGGAGCTTTCTAAACTGCAACTAACCAGCGTACAGAGAACAAGATTATTCATGAATAGGACAACTATAGCAAACTTCTACCTCCAAAGGCTCAGAGATCCTTGTGGAAGTGGGGTCAGGAAGTTTGTAAGAGCTAGAGGTAGTGGATGACCACAAAGAAACAGACTTTTCCAGACAGCTGGAAAGTTGCACATATGAACTTAAAGCAATGGTGACAGCATGCACAATTCTAACATAGGCTCAAGTCAGACAAAATCTCAGCATAGGCATGAGGAAGTAGATAAAAAATCCCAACCTTACCTGAGCAACTATTGGAGATGGATGACAGCTGGGAAAGAGAGAGTCAGTCTCTTTCCAAGATGAGACTATTGGTAGGTTAACCAAGTTCCAGTGAATGGACCCGCACTGAAGGTCAAATACTAGATAGATAGATCAGATGATGATGATGATGATGATGATGATGATGAAGATAGATAGATGATAGATAGATAGATAGATAGATAGATAGATAGATAGATAGATATAGACAGATACACAGAATACCGAAAATTGGGCAGAGAGGTAATAAGAGAAGTGTAGATGGAAGACCTGAATATGATCAAAATATATTTGTATAAAATTCTCAAAAATCCACTTAAAAAGGAAGATAAACAAATAAATAAAATTTATTTATACATTATACAGGGGAGATAAAGGTCTAAAGACAAACTTCATGAGGAATAGTTATTTTCAAAATGAGAAAAATTGTAGCCTATACTATAAAAACCTGTTTGGGTTTCTGCTCCTCTCATTTTCTCCTGGAACTGCCTCTGCACACATAAACAAAGGTCTCTGCTGCCATGTTCACAGATTCACCACACTGGCCTCAGCTAAGAATGGACCACTGACCCACTGAATCAACCAGATTTTCTTTCCCAGGAATTTGGGGTTTGAATTCATGTACAGTGAATCTGTCATCTAAAACTATAATATGTAAATTCAAGAATGAAAAAGGCATCATACCATATAAATGGGTAATGAGAAAAATCCCATCTGTGCAGAAACAAGAACAAGAAAAGACAGTCATGGAGGACTAGAGTTGTAGCTCAGTGGTAGAGTACCTGCCTAGCATGGTCAAGGCCTTGAGTTCTACCTCCAGAGCAGAGAGGAGAGAGAGAGAGAGAGAGAGAGAGAGAGAGAGAGAGAGAGAGAGAGAGAGAGAGAGAGAAAGGGGGGCCAGTAGATGAAACAGACCCACAATGAGAGCAAAAACAAAATCCTGACATCGTTCCAGTTAGTTCTGTAGTCCCTTTTGCAGGCTTGCAGGCTCACCATAATCCTGCTCCTGGGTTTATAATTTATAGTAAAATTCCCTTCTGTTTGCCAAGTGAGCTCAAATTATACAAATAATACAGAAATAAAAAGTCAACAAAGGGTAGGAGATATAGCTTAGTTGGCATGCATAAGGCCATGGATTCAATATCCAATACTAAAACAGAAAACCAATGAAATGACTGTCTTAAGGATGTAAAATAAAGGTAAGCCTGAACCAATCTTAATTATAAACCCCACCAAAATGAGGTGGGCTGATAGATGCCACGTTTCTCTGTGGCCAGGCTGGTTCCTCAGGCCAAAGCAAGCTATAGGGATAACTGCTCTGTGCCTGGACTGAGGGTAAAATTAGTGCTGTCCTCAAAGGTGTTTCATTTACAACAAAGACAAAAAAGAGGCATGAATAAACTTCAAATTATAACTGAATGCATTTTCCTTCCCTTTCTCAGAATATTTTTCTTAAAGTAGTTCTCCAGAGAAGAGGACTTCAGAAAGGAAATGCACGGTTATTTTAAGACAAGTAGGAGACCCTCTATGCTGCCTTCCCTCACTCCTTCCTTCACCAGCCAGGTTTTAAGCAATTGGTTATTCTTCACATACATTACAGACACCCTGTTTATGCGATGCAAAAGATGGACAGATAATTGCATTATTTTGCTATGAAACAGACAGCTGGATGTGGAGCAGGATGCAGAAATGGAAACCTTGTCAGTTAGTGTTAGTGAATCATCATACGAAACAAATTGTTCACTTTTTGTTCAGTCCATTAGCTACAAGGATGAAAGGAACTGCTCTCCCAACACATAACATTCCAGTTTCCCATTTTCACTGAGCACTTCCCTTTCCTACTCAGCAAATAAAATACATTTATATTCTGAACTTAATTTGTTCCTTCTTATTAGGGCTTTATTTTTATCAGAGACAACACTGAGCAATTGCTCTCTGAAATGGAGCCTTGGGGACACAGCACTTCTGAAAAAGATGGGATTGGTTGGGGCTTTTATTTAGTAGATGGGCTAATACTAGATTAGAGTGTCCAACAACCACTTGCCCTCTATTTCCAATTTTAGACAATTTTCAAACAGCTCAGTACCAACTTGCTGCAGTTTCATGAAACAAATATACATATTTAACAGGAACTCATGAACTACTTTTCAGTCAACAAAAGACGACATATACAACAATAGTCCCAGGGTAGAGGGGGCTGGAGAGACAGTTCAGTGGATAAGAGCACTGGCTATTCTTGCAGAGGACCCAGGTTTGAATCCCAGCACCCACATAGTAGCTAACAACAATTTCAGGGAATCTGATGCCCTCTTCTGTCCTCCGAGGGCACTGCATGACATAGGTGCACTTACACACACACACACACACACACACACACACACACACACGCATGCATAACACTCATACACAGAAAATAAAAATAAATCCAAAAATTGTTAAAGATTAGAGTGGAGGAGCTGGAGAGATGGCTTGGCAGTTAAGAGAACTGGACGTTCTTGCAGAGGACCCAGAGTTCGATTCCTAGCACCCACATGGTGGCTAACAACTGTTTGCAGCTCCAGTTTCAGGGTACCCGATCCTTTTCCTGACTTCTGCAGGCATTGCAAGACATGAGTATACTTACATACATGTAGACAATACATTCATACACGTGAAATAAAAATAACAAATAACATTTTTAAAAGGTTAGGGTGGAGTTAAATAATCCTTCTTACCTACCAATGTTGTCATCATCATGGTCCCACAGCATTACACACACCTGTGGAGATACTAGTGTAAACAAATCTGCAGCACTACCAGCTAGACAAAAATGCTATGTACATTACAAAGCACTTGATAATGATAAGTGGCTCTGCCCCTACTAAACTATACTTTTACCATTAGTTTAGAGGATATTCTTATTTTGAAAAAAATTTACTCTAAGACAGTATGTCATATTATGCTGCCACTCATTTTGGGTCTACTATGTTTTTTGATTGCATTGAGAGGCTACATCAAGCTATTGACCTGTGCATTTACTCCATGCTAATCACACAATGACAAAAGTTGCCTACAGTGGCATTTCTCAGAAGAATCCCCATCATTCAGTGTCCAGTGGCTGAACATGCATTTGGTTTTCATGGTAATTCTACAAACATGAGGTATGCTTGTTCTCACCTTACAGAAAAGTAATTCAAGGCTGAGAAAAAGGTCAGTAATCTATTGTGCAATCACTGAATTAGTAACAACAACAACAAAAGAATTTGAACTTCTTATCAGATTTCAAAGCCCAAGTTCTCTTTACCATACTCTGAGAAGAATCTGTGTGTGTGTCTGAGTGTGTGTGCATGTATGTATGTGCACGGGTGCACTTGTATATGGAGGCCAGAAGAAAGAAGACAATATTGGGTGTCTTCCTCAATCACTCTCTATCTTATTTTTTGAGATAGGGTCTCTCACTGAACCTGGAGCTCATCAATTAGGTTAGGCTAGTGAGGTCCAAAAATTCTCCTATCTCTGTAATGCCTAATTTTTACATGGCTTTTGGAATAGAACTCAAAGTCCTCCTGTTTATATAGAAAACTCTTTACCAACTGAGCCATCTCCCCAATCCTAGGAGAGAGTTTTTATTTAAAGATTGTCAATCCCAATGAAAATCAAATCCTCCTAAGAACTACAGTGAAAAGATGGGACACTAAAACACTTACACTGTTATTAAGCTGCCTTTCAGCTTAAATGAGTTGTATTCATATTCTCTTTTGATGGAACAAATCAGTGATCTACAGACTGAATCTCAAGTTGCCACCTAAAGCCCAACTAAACACTTCTGTTGATGTACTGGTCACATCTCTCTGAAAGAAGTCTCATCATTCTCAAAATTAGAGAATGAGTTCAGAACCCCTACACTCCTATGGTACAAGTTAAGCAAAACGGACAATATAATTTTTCTGGGAAGCTTTAGTTCCCAGGACCAAGAGGAAAAGAGTGAAGAAAGCAGATCAAAGCCTGGCTTGCCTCTTGTGCTTTTATCCTGGGAGTTAGCACATTTTCGTTACCAGTGACAAGAGCAAAAGGGAAAATGAGAGCAGAGGAAAGTGGGTTCACAGACTTTGCAATTCTGAAAATACAGGCACAGCTAAATCTATGAACCCAACAGTAGTTTTGCTCTTGATCCTACATTCTCTATATGATGACCTACATAAGATGCAGGCTCATCCTACAACCTTACAATCATAGGAGAGAAAGCAGAACACTTTTTTCTCAAGGGCTCTATGAAAATTCAGGGTTTGACCTTAATTGCGTCAACACAGAGCATGGTCACCTCTGAACCAGCCATTGTAGGCAGGACATTATTTCATCAATCAAACCACAGTCAAAATTCCACCCCTAAGACTGAGAGTTAGAATCAGTCCTACCTGAGTTATAAACACAGAGTCAGGGGTGGGAGTCCCAAAGGAAAAAATGGGAGCCAGACATGATGGCAGATAACTGCAATCAGGAGGCTGAAAGGGGGACTGCCATGGGTTCAAAGCTATATAGTAAGACCCTGTCTCAAAAAAATGAGGATGTGGCTATTAGACAAAGAAGGAAGAGATGCTGGGTAACAGTTTAGCCCTATGTGCAGAGTAGCAACCACCCTAAAAGACATTTCCAGCATGTAAAAGTCCTCTCCCTAGACTAGGAATTTTCAGGAGTAACGAGTATTTTTTTTCCCTTCCATTTCCAGGCAGTAGCTCAAGAGGCAAACTCAGGCTGGCAATTAACTGTCAGATGATCACCAATTCAAATGTCCTGGAGTGGGCCGTGCTGATGATCTGTACTTGCAGTAATCATTTGGCTGGGTGAATCAAATTATACTTTCCAATGCCACTCCAAATCAGGATTGCTCTGTCTGCACTCATTTTCGGCAGTAAGTATTACCGCACAAGTTATTTTCTTTGATATTGACTCTACATGGGCAAGGAAGGAATTTAGGCTTCTTTTAAGGTCTGCTCAACAGGAAAGACCAAAAGTTTTAGAGATTTGTGAGGAGACTAATTAGGATCTATTCCGTTTTAATGGCTAGGTTTTCACACTGAAATGGATAGGGAGACATGTACTGCCCTTGCAAGGTAGAGATTTTTCCTCTCAGTAGCTATCTGATTTGGGAACCTCATTCTTTCATAATGCCATGTGCAGTGATCAATCAGATGTAATGATCAAAAAGAAGCTTGCCTCAATCAATTCCGACAAACAAATAACTGCTATAGTGGCAAACCTAATGTGTTCTTCACTCAAATTCACTTGCCAATAATTGGCCTCATTAACGTCTGTGAAGTTAGCTGTTCACTAAAATTGGGCAAGCTGTACATTAGATGTGTTCAGTGGTTTGCAAACCTTTGGGAATAATAGACCTACTGAATCAGCATCTTGCTAGGCCCAT
This sequence comes from Eospalax fontanierii, assembly GCA_035773235.1. Lineage (NCBI taxonomy): Eukaryota > Metazoa > Chordata > Mammalia > Rodentia > Spalacidae > Eospalax > Eospalax fontanierii. The sequence goes on along the minus strand of CM069537.1, from coordinate 34,575,563 downwards.
GAAAATGAACAAGCTGAGAAGTGAAGAGGCTGAAGAGACAAGAGTGAAGGGGAATCAGGAAACTCCCATCGCCTTCCTGTGAATTAATACTCCCTTTCTCAAACTGAATATGAGTCAACTTTGTATTTTTTTTAAGATTTTATTTTGACAGAAAATGAACTTGATTTCTTTGTGCCATCTAGCTTTCAAATTACCCTGCCCACATCTGTCAGATGTTTTTGTTATTCAATTATAAGAACTGTATCCAGGCTGGGTTATGAGAATGCTGTTTGCAGGCACCATAACCACAGACGCCCTTGGGTTGAACATCAGGCTCACCGCAATCTTCCCAAAGAAAGAAATATGCTTCCAGCTGCTACACCAGACCCATCCTTCTTGGGAAGAGGAAGAAATCACAGCAAGTGAGCCCTTTGTAGGGTATGAGACATATGCATGTGGGGAGACAAGAGACAGGGGGAAGAATGAATATAGACTTAGTAAATTCATGTCACTCCTATAGAAGTGGTCAGGGTGGACAGTGTATAATATTTTGTTTGCCTGGAGGTGAAGGAATTGTCTTTTGTCCTGAATTCCCCTATATATCAATATCACTCACTTTTACCAACAATGCTCCGTTTTCTACTTCATCTTTGTTCTATCATTAATATCATTGAGTTACAAGGGGGAAAAAAGACATTTTTCCCCAGTCTACCTTTTCTTCCTTAAGTGTTGTCAAGGGAATTTCAATAGTACGTTGTTTTGCCAACATTTTGAGTATCTAGAAAAAACAGAGGTTGTCATTCAGGGTTGCTTTTTCAGTCAAATGAGAACCAACCCAGGTGCCAGTTATGCCCATTTCCCCAGCCCTCACCCACCCAGTTACACTTAGAACTTATTTGATTACAATTTTAATAGTGTTCACCATGATCCAGCAAGATCCTGACTTTGCAAATTCCCCAGAACCCCAGTGATCTCCTAATTGGTTTTCCTGTTTGGATTCTTATCCCCACACCAATCCATTTCCACATACCAGTTTCAGCTAGCTCTTAAAAATGTAAAGTGCATCTTGTCACTGTCTTTCCTACAGCCACCCAGTGACCGAGTTGCCTTAAGAGTGCACCTGGATGCTGTGGATGGAATCCCCGCCCCCTGCTCTTCTCGCAGCTTCTTCATTCCTGGCTTCTGACACTATGGCTCTTGGTCAAATGCTGCATGTTCAGTAAAGCCTCCCAGGCCACCTTCCCTAAAGTCATCTCCCCCCATTACTTTTTGTCAGATCACCCTGGTTGCTTTCTTCATAAAGCTTGCTGCCATTGCAAATCATGTGGGCTGTTGTCTGACCTGTATCTTTCCCACTAGAATTTAAATTTGAAATGGGTATAAACTTCTTGTGTCTTATTCTGCACTCCACCCTGAGGGTCTAAAATAAAGCCTGGTATGTTTCAAGCCACTCAAAGACTGTTTTGAGATACCAAATCACATAAAGAATCACCAGTTCATGTTTCACCAGTTACTCTGAAATCTGAAAACCTAATATTGAAGAGCAGCATCCCACTGTTAATTCCCTTGTCTCTTCCTACAATATGGCCATCTGCATAAGAATCATTTTGGAAAATAAGGCACTGTCTTTGGAAATTGATGAAAAAAATGTAGGCATACCAGAAAACCCTAGGCTGCTTTCTTTTTCATTATAAGTAAGACAAGGTTCATGAGAGTAAGCATCAGTGCTCGATGCTTTAGAAGTTGAAAATTAGATCAAATGAATTGGAGGACAACTGCATCTCGTGTTAATGTTTTCCTCCTCGAATGAAGAAAATGAGATGATGTGAGCCATGACTCCATTTGAAAATGAAACTTTGTATTTCTATTTGTTTCTACATTAAAGCACACTTTTTTTCATTTTAGACTATTCATGTTGGCAAATGTTGCAATATTTTACATTCATTAGGATCAGGCCCATTTACTATTGTGCAAGCAAGAAGCAAGACAAGCATAGATATATTGTCTCTATAAAGAATAATTTCTAAATTGCATAGTAAATAAATGAGACTAAGCCAGAGACCCAAGTCTCATAATCCTACCATTAATGTGTTTAAAAGAAGAAAAAAACTGTAGCCAAAGTTCTGCACTGGTAAGGTAAACTTATAGTCTGTTGCGGGGCTGGAGAGATGGCTCAGTGAATAAGAGGACTGGCTACTCTTGCAGAAGACTAAGGTTCAACTCCCAGGACCCACATATGGCTAACAACCATTGGTTGCTCCAGTTCCAGGGGATCCAGTGTCCTCTTCTGACCTCCATGGGCATTGCATGACATGGGTGCATTTACATACATGCAGGCAATATACTCATACACATAATAAATAAATAAATAAATAAATAAATAAATAAATGTGTTCTTATTGTTTACTTGAACAATAAGGAATACATGAGTTACCCTATCCTGTCTCCTAATTGACAAAAATATTCAAAAAAAAGGCCTAAGCCAATAAGATTTGTTGCCTATCTTTTCTCAAATAGTAATGCATAAGAAACTTGATTTTGTTATGAAATCTATGTGGATTTCTGATTGGCTGATTACAGAAGTCATAAGCAAAGTCAAAATAAAGTAATGACTCCCTACAAGATGACAGTGAGCAAGCATCTTCAAATTTATAATTGCCCTTGGATCTACTTAATTTAGCTTACAGTCATGAGACATAATTGAGACAAATGGTTGCACTGAGCAGGTATCAGATATGACAAGAAACAGGCTCTGATCATTTTGTTGCACTATTTCCATTTAAGGGCTTTGTCAGCCAACATTTTCCCTGTAACGGCTATTAAATTTTATAGGATTTTTTTCCTACCACTGGCTGTAATGGCATGTACATATTAAATGCTCACAACAGATGAAAACCATGATTCCATTGTCTCACAGGGTGCAAACCATGGTTACCGCTATTCCGAATGGAGAACAAATCTAAACTGTATCATTTAATTCCTCCTTCTTGTATGATACCTACAGAAACTCTGTGGGAAAGCCTGTTTACTTTGTAGCTCTTCTGTTTTTGAGACAAGATAGATTTTTACACAGGTAAGAAAACTGAAAATTCCACAACCAGTCAAGCAGAAGACACTTCAAATGTTATTTTTGTCTAGGGCATTTGTTTATAATAAAATATAATTCCCCCTCAAGTACATTTAACTTAGAAGTTGTCCTTTCACAGAGTTATAAACAAAAAGCTCAACAGCTACTTATGACTATTTGTTTGTCTGTTTTTAAAAAAAAGAATGTGACAGTAGTCTCCAGAACTTGTGTCTGAAGCAGCATTCAATCATGGGAACAACAGGAAAGGCAGATATTTGAGATTTCTGAGTCAATTTACTCCTCCAAGAAAATTAAGCAACTTTCTCTCCAAGGCTTGGGATTTATGGTTCTAGATCATTATTTTGGGTTATAATTTATCAGGCCATAGTTGTTCAAACTCATCTGAATCTACAAAGGCAAAGTGTAAGAAACTACGGTTCTGTAAACCTATTAAAATGTACAACTTTTTGATCAGTCTAGATCTTTTTAACTGTGCTCACCTTGCTTATCATTTCTCTGCATAACTCTCCAAGGCACTATCCACCTCACCTTAGAAGCAACTAAACTTCACACCCTGTGCACCAAACAGGAATTCACTTGTTCCAAGAACGCTGCTGAAATGACAGTTTCATCCTCTTGCACTTTATTGGTTTGTTGTTTTGCAGGAGGTTTTTGCTGTTCTTTGATGGGTTTGCCCTGATGTGTGTGTGTGTGTGTGTGTGTTACTATAGATTGAGCCCAAGGCCTCATACTTGCTGATGCTCTGTCGACAAGCTAAAAGCTGCACCCTCAGGCTCCAAATTTTCATTTTAATTTGACCTCTTCTCTGATGTGTATTTGAACTATTTCTCATGTTTCTCTAACATCTATGTAATAGAGATGACCAATAATCAGTTTCATATAAGAATATGAATTGATTTCAAATTTAACTATGTGTTATTGAAATAATATCCTTGGAAATTGTTCAAGTAAATATTTTAGAATTGCTAACTTAAAAGTCATTTTACAATCTTTTTCTTCTCTGCCCTTTCCCATGCTACAACCGCTACACATTTAATCCCTGTGCTTTCTCCTAAAATAAGCAGAATCCAGGAGAACTGTGGTTGTGTGGTGAGAGAATCCTTTAGAAGATTAAATCCATTAACTCAGCAGCTCTTCATGCGTTCACTTAACCACTTGATTTTTATCTCTTCTGACAAGGACCACCAGAAATCTGTTGCAACTATTGTTTGCATAAAGTTGTCCCCACAGATCTGGCCTGGTGTAGGGTTGTCGGGGGAAATATATAGCCTGTTGGCATTGCATTTTTGTTTAGAGATAAACATTAGTTTTGCTAGGAATTCATTTCCTTTCTTTGACCACTTATAAACACACAGGTATGCCACGGTGAATTTGTTGTCATTCCAAAATAAAAGGGCAGCAGGCTGTGGATGCTGGTGTGCACCTCACTGCACCACCATGGACAAACCCCTTCTCTGTGCCTTGGTTTCCACATCGTAGAATCAGAAATGATACTTAAATTCCTATGGTATTTTTGTGCTCAGTTTAGAAAAATGAGTCAAACACCTGAGATGATAATTCACTTTATTCAAATATTACATTTATAATACCAAGACTTTTGCCTTACTGCTTAATCTTTCCTAATACTCTTCCTGGAAGTGTTGCCTTCTAAAACACTTCAGGAAGCTTGCCACAAATGCGTTTCAATGAGGTCAGCACAACCTATATATCCTGTTGGTAAAAAGTTTTCTTTTCTTGCGTGATATAAATACTTAGCCCCAAATCGTTCCAACTGTTATTTCTCACAATTTTTGAAGTAGAATACTGAATCATTTTTTACTGTGATGAGAAGGTTGGAACAATTCTGAGTTTATCTCAAATAATGCTGTGAAAACACTGATACTATTGAAAATAGAAACTGCTTCACTGCTATTTCATTTTATCTAATGAACAGAGATGAAAGGCTCAGATTCAAGGAAGAGAAGGTCATAAGCTAGAATGGTGCAAGGACTATTTGTTACAAATTTTAAAGACACATTTGTTTAAGATGCAGTTTATCAACTAAGCAGAAATGGCAAATCTATTTGAGACATTAAACCATATCACAATCTTTCAAACGATGAATGGTTACTGGGTTACTTAAGAGTACTTAAGAGACATAGTAAGTTGCACATAGGGATATGTATACAGAATTATATGTTTACTACCAAGTCATGACACAGAAAGTTACTGATGTTGGATAATATTAACTGAATTGTTGCTAAGTCCCCAAAAGATCGTGCTGACAACACTAGTTCTAGGCATCAAATCCCCAGATACTGGTTCATTTTGTTCAAGGCATCACACACTGTGTTCAGATCACTACGCAAGTCCTGCACGACGTTTTCAATACTTCTGGTGTCCTTCAGAACTTCAATACTCTGTGTGTAGGGATTGAAGTATACTGAGAAGGGACGGGTAATTGACTTTGCAAAGTCCCTGTGGAATAAAAAGAAACAGAAGGATATAAAATCAACCCCCACTAGTACAAAAAGTAGATAGATAGAAGGAAAGACAGTCAATAAAAAAGAGAAGAAATGTTATGAGAAGGAAGAACAGCAAGCTTACCTCATCTTTTCTTTGGCTTCTTCAAAACTTTCTGAAACAAAGTAGGCATCCTGGAAGGTGGTGATTAGGCACTCCTGTAAGCAGGTTGTCTTTGGGTCAAAGGCTTTCACACATGCCTTGTCAGAAAGAGCATGCTGCAAAACATACCACAAAACACATTAACTCCGGAATGAGACTGTCAAAGCACCATGACATCATGCTTAATAGCTCAGTCATCACAGAACTATTCAGTTACATAAAACATAGAACTCTCCCTGTGGAAGGTACACTGGGTATGAGGGAGGGGTTCTGGTTTTTGTTTTTCTTTTTTAAGCCTCATAGATTTTAAGGTAGAATATGTGATTATGTTACTTTATTTATTATCAAATTCATGCTGAAGGATGGTTCAGAGGTATCTCCTAACACAAATGGAATTTTTAAGTTTATGCTATGAATAGAAACAGGTGGAGCAGGAATATGCTTCTGAATTTGTTGCTATAAGCAATGTACTGAAATTTCACTTAAATGGCAGAAGTAATGATTACCTGCATGGAGTGGTAATTGGGACTCTCACTGAACTATTTGCAGATTCATTGCGAGACATTTTGAGGCCAGGTACTGTGTATCAACAGAGACTGGAATAGGCCTGTACAGTCAAGGGTGCTTACAAAACACTCATTTACCTTCCACCAAGTAAGTACAACAGAGCAACGTACAGCAGACAAATATTGCCTGTTGCCAATATCAATAGTTATGCCCAAAGCAGGCATAGACGAACAGGAACTCCATTAGCTCTGTTCAGCTTACCAAATGACTGGCATTAAGATCAGCAAGGAATCCTGAATGACTTTATCTTCATTATAAATTCCGTGATATTAGAAGTTAGCGGTCATTTTTTGATATATGCTATATACATGCTAATTTCTAGGTCCTAGATATGTGCTTCCGAAACATAATGTAAGAAGAATCTTTGAGGAGTAAATGAATATACAGATACTCAGGCCTCAGTTTTATTCAATAGGTCTGGATAAAATCCAGAAATGTACATTTTAAAGGTATCCCAGATGACTCTGACAGAAGTGATCATGAACTATGTTTTGGGAACTAGTCTTATAGTCTTTGTTCTTATTTAGGAGTAGTTCAGTTAAGGAGAGAGAGAAAAAAAAGTAGCAGAAACTACCTTAAACTGAGTGTTAGAAAACAGAGGCCATGTGTAACTGTAACCATGACAGATCACTTAACCTCGAAAGCCTCTGCTCCCTTCACTCTCTAAGTGAGACATTTAGACTGGATGGTTCTAAAGAGTCTCCACAATGCAGACTCTTGATCTCACCCAAATCACTTCTCTCTCTGACTCTCCACCTTCCTGATCAAATTGCTAGAATTTCTTGAAAAATTCAAAACCAAGACACCCCTCCATCCATATTCTGGGTGCATTCCCTCCAATAATTTCAAAATGCACACAATTATTTACAGCCTTTGGTAAAGAAGGCTGTGGTTCTTTGTGTTGAAAATGCAATTGAGAACCAGTAGTGACATGAATTTGTTTTCTCACAAAGTTCTGTTGTCCAGATCGATGCATAAATGAATCATGAAATACAGAAGACCTCTCAGAGTAAACTCATTTTTTGGCCTATAAAACAACGTCATTATAAACCAGAAGGTCATTACACCTACAAATGTACTTTGCTAGATTCAATGCAGTACAGCGAACATCCGGTAATTTTGGTTCCACATGACCAATAAGTCTGTCCATATTTTACAAACAACTCCACAGTTTTACAAAATAAAATGTTCTTTGATGAGAGCTTGGCTCCTCTACAAAGACTTGGCTTCCTATTGGCTTGTCATGGTTTTCAGAATTAGAAATTGCTTTCTTTGCAGTCATACACTGTCATTACATTTAGCTGGTGTGTGTTAGTCAAATTGTCCATTCATCCATCAGTACACATTGACGGAGGGACACTGGCTGACTCAGTGTCCTTAATCCTCTATTTTCTCATCCCAGCATCAGGGGTATAGACAGACCTGTGGCAGCATAGGTTATAAGAACATTTAAGCCATAGCTCCCCTGGGACATCTCTACTGAACCAAACACTTTTCACTGGATCAAGGACAAGCACAGAAGGAAATGAAACTCATCTGCTTGTGTCTCTAAAGTTTCTAGAGGACATTAGCAAGTTACCAGTCAGTATGTTCATGAGGCATCTACAGAATATGTGTCTTCAATAACAGTAACTGAAAACAGTGTGAGGCCTCAAAAATTCATTGTGACCACTTTACTGGGATATCCAAATGTCTATGTTTAGTCACTTTAGAAGGAAAAGCGATCAGAGGAGATCAATAAAAGTCCCAGAGACACGGCACCCTACCTCAGATTTCAAGGCACTGAGTTCACAGCTTACAGTATGAGGCAAAGACCATTAGGCAATACAGACAGCATTTGCCTGATAAAATTGTTTAGTGAAAAACTAGAAGTTGACTAGTTTTTGTTGCCACTTGGTTGGTAGTTTGTTGGTTGGTTGGCTGATTGGTTGGTTGGTTTTGTGTTTTGTAATACATGGTTTCGTGATGTTCCACCTCTAGATGAAGAGCTAAGGCAATCAATGGCTGTTGAGAAGGAGAACCAGTTTTCTCCAGGGGCACACTCCCTGATAGGTCAGCACTAAGCACATGTGCAAATGAGCAACACTAAATGGACTCAGTGAATTTATATATGTGTGTGTGTGTGTATATATATATATATTTACACGTTATTACACACATATGTAATAATAGGTAAAGAAGTCACAAAATTGGCAGGGAGTAGGGGGAATATGAGAGGATTTGGAGGGGCAGAGGGAGGGGTTGAAATGATATAAATACAATATTCATTTATGAAATTCTCAAAAAAATAAATTATTAAAAAGGCAGAGCCCTAGAGAGATGGCTCAGCGGTTAAAAGCATGCACTGTTCTGGAATAAGACTAGAGTTCAGTTCCCAGCACCCACATATGGTGGCTCACAACCACTATATAACCCCAATTTCAGGAGGATCTGATGATTCTGGCTTCTACAAGCACCCACACACATGTGCCCATACTCACACTCAATATACAATTTAAAATATTTTTTAATGCAGAGCTTCAGTATGTAGCCCAGGCTAGCTTTGAACTCATTACTCTCCTGCCTCAACTTCCCAAGTGTAGGGATTATAGGGATGCACCACCAGACCCAACAGGAAGTTAACTATTTCAAACACTCAAATTTTTTATTTATTCTCAGGAATTGTATATGACATCCTGGTTCACAGAGGCCTTTCCATCCACAAAGTATGGAACTAGTGCTGCTCCTTGTCTGTCAGTGAATGTAGAGATAGTAGCAATACTCACAAGTTAGTCTAGAGTTGAGGGAGCAGCCAGTGAATGCACCTATAAATGACCTGATTTTCTACAGAGAGAATTTTGGATGTTTCCAGTGTGTTAAAAACAAAGACTGAAACTGGTACACAGGGGCTCTCAATGTGGCTGTCTCAAAATCGAGACATACCGGCACAGAGTGAGATATGAAGCAATCAAGGAAAACTGAAGCCAAGTCCCCGAAGCTGTGCTTCTTGATGGTCAGCATGACCCTTTGCAATTAAGCCTATTCAAAGCTAAAGTTAGGTTCTTCCTGTTAACTCAGAAATCAAGACATCCAGGAACTTCCCCAGTTGTCACATATTTGCATTTATGGAGGGTCCGCATCTTTAAAAGACCCTGGTTTCCTTATCATTGCATTGTGGTTTTGACATCCCCCGTCTTACAGTCTTTTCAAACTGATCATTGGAAGAAATACCTTAAAAGGGAGATGAACAAATATTCATCAGAATTTCTTAAACAATTCAGAACTCCCCCTTCAGGTTGTCTCTTTGAGGTCCTTCTGTTCTAGTCTCTCTCTCTCTCTCTCTCTCTCTCTCTCTCTTTCCCTCTCTCTCTCTCTCTCTCTCAGGTCTCACTTTGCTTTGCTAAATAAACTTCCACTTAAACTGTCTGTTTCTCAGCTATCGTCTTTCCTTCAAGAACACAAGAACTGAGGAGAAATCTTCACCTGCTAACTGTATGATTCCAGACTAGAGGAACTAGTTCAAGATGGGACACAGTTTCATCTTAGATAAACCCAAAAGATTGACCTACATTAAGAATCTTCTTGCAGTGAAGTTTTTAACTTATTTTTATTTTATGTGTATGAGGGTTTCTTAAATATATTTTACTTATTTTTATTTTATATATAGGAATATATTGCCTGCATGTAAATCAGTACACCTGTGTGGTACAATGCCCGTGGAGGTCAGAGGAGGGCATCAAATCCCCTGGAGTTGGAGTTACAGATGGTAGTTAGCTGCCATGGGGGTGCTGAAAACCAAACACGGCTCTTCTGAGCCACCTCTCATACAGTCCCATGTATGAATGATTTGCCTGTATGTATATAATTGTACCATGTGCATGCAGTGCCTGCAGAGGCCAGAAGAGGGTGTCAGATCTCCTGGGACACACTGAGGACCCATTCTAGTTCTATGTCCTTGTCTTTAACACTTTGGAAAAATCTAAAATTGTCCTTTTAGAGTGTTCAGTAGGTATAGATAACTCTGAAACATTCTTGTACTTTTGAAATGACTTGAGAGTAAAAGACTTTCATCCAGATTTGGTGAGTGCTATAACAAAGCTTCTCTCTATTAAAAAAAAAAAAACAGATGAGTTATTGACAGTTGTTAGCTGCCACATGGGTGCTGGGAACTAAATCTCAGTCCTGGAAAGTCCTCTGCTCTTACCCATTGAGCCATTTCCCCGGCCCCCACAATGCAATTTTAACAGGGCCAGTAAGTACAGAGCATCATTGTCCCCCTCTCTCTCTACTTCACCTGTACAAATTAACCAAAATGGCCTTTCCCACTAGGTCTGGAGATGACCTTGCCGTCCTTCCCCATACAGATGCCCAGCACTAATTAACTGACTTCAGCAAATAAATTAAGACTGATTTTCCATTCTAGGTTTTTAAAAATATCAAAATGAGCTGGAGAGATGGCTCAGTGGTTAAGAGCACTGGCTGCTCATGCAGAGGACCCAGGCCTGATTCCCAGCACCCACATGGCAACTAACAACCATTCGTAACTCCAGTTCCAGGGGAATTCAACATCTTCTTCTGACTCCATGAGCACTGCACAACACGGGTGTACCTACACACATGCAGGAAAGACACTCATACACAAAAGAAAATAATAAAATGCATTTTTAATCAAAATATCTTTTCAACTTCAAAAATTTCCCATAACTCAATTGCTAATAGATAACAGCAAAATATGATTCAGAACACAAATCTTGATCTTGAGGTTTAAATCTGTTACCACCATTTCCTACATGATTTTGGGAAAAACTAATGGTATCTGTGGTCAGAATTTAATGAGGAAATGTATGCAAATGGCTGACATGGGAAGAGCTCAATGTATTCACTTATCATTGCTGATTCTATCTAAAGGGGACTAATAGTGTCTGTGTGTGTTCTGTCACACATTTCACTCTCTGAAAGCCTCTCCCAAGAGTCTCAGATCTAAAGAAAGAAGAAGCATGACCCCTACTATGAGGCTTCTAAGCCCCAGACTGTAATAGTGTCTGCTCTGACCCATCAGCTTAACATTTTCCTTCCTCTCAGACACCACTCTTTGCAATGACACAGAGTTATTATCTCAACTATTCTAGATGTAAATCTTGTGATCCTCACCCTCTATATTAGGACTGGTTAAAGTTTGAAAACAAAACAACTCAAGTGTGAAGTCAGGTTTATAGGTAGTTTGAACCCTAGATTCCAAATAAGATTTTGCAAACACTCCTCCACTCACACCTCAGTCATATCTTCCCACATCAGAACAACAAATAGATGCATTTGATTATGTCCACAGGCACTGTGTACATGCAGGGAATATTTTTTTCAACTTCTCTTAAGTGATCACCATTCTAACCATGCCGAGAATGAATTGTGGATACTTACGTAAACATTATAAAGACTTCACCAAAGCTTCCAGCAACTTAGGGATCTACACTCAGGAAGCAGTTGGAATGGTAAAAATATTTTACTGCAATATCTAACTTTATTCAAAATTTTAAGGCAGTGTGCCAGTTATGGTGGCACACACCTTTAATCCCAGCACTCAGGAGCAAAGGCAGGCAGATCTCTTTGAGTTCAAGGCTACATAGTGAGTTCCAGACCAGCTGGGGCTATGGGAAGACCCTTGTCTCAAAAAGGACCAAAAAATAAATAAAAAGGTTAAAGATGTGTTCACAGGAATTATGATAACACTATTAATTGAAGTTATTCTTAAATCAAGTCCAGTATCTCTATTGCCAAGTTAGGCAAAGATGTATCATACTTAGCTCTTAATTGTGATGCTAAGGCTGTATTGGTTTAAACAAGCAGTGTGGATATGAGAACAGGTCCCTGCCCTCTTCAATCAATCCCTAGAAACAGGAGTTTCTAGCTCCCAGTCCTCCCGCATTTGCTCTCTCATTACTAACAGTGCCTCCTTCATGAAAGAAGGGCAGGAAAGCAGATGTGAGCCTTCTGGGCAGAGGAAAGCCAGGAAAACTCGGAAGCTGAGCTCTATTTCTAACAGTACCACTGACCTTCTGGGTCACCTCAGAAAACCTGCAAAGCCCTTGAGGCTCTTCTCCATAGCCTGGCAGTAATTCTGACCACTTCCCAGAGCTTCTGGAAGTGGCAGTAAATACAAATGATCGTAATAAATAGAAAACCATTTGGAGAATGCTGATTAATAGCTACATAAAGGCAAAACAATAATTCACTGTGCAAAGACATCTTAAAACTAAAGCCAAAAAAGGCCATGAAATTTGCTTAAACCTGAAACACAAAGCAGATGTATATCGTAATATTGCAGCAATTTCTGTGGGGTGGGTGCTAAGCTGCCTAATCTTTGCCCTGAAGGAATAAAGAAGCTTACCCTTCTCTCCCCCGACAAAAAGAAGTGAAAATTGTCTTTTGCTTTAGAGACAGAGTAAAATTTTTAGGGTAAGATTCACAATTCATTGATTAGCAATCATTTCCTTACCAGCTGTTATAGTTTGAATGTGAAATGTGCCCTATAGGCCCATGTTTTCAATACTGGGTCCCCAACTGGTGATGCTGTTTTGGAAAGTATGGAACCTTAGGAAGTAGAGCCCCAGTGAAGTGGATTACTCTGTGGTGGCCTTGGAGGTCGCAGCCCAGCACTACTTCAGGCTTCCTGGTCACCCGGGGTGATCTAAGCAAGGCACATCACCATTTCCCTCCACCTCAGCACCAACTCCTTCACCACCATGCCTTCCCCACCACAATGTACTTTCTGGGGCTGGAGAGATGGCTCAGTGGTTAAGAGCATTGGCTGCTCTTGTGGACAAACGGGGTTCAATTCCCAGCACCCACATGGTGACTAACAATGGTCCCTAACTCCAGTTCCAGGGGAATACAATACTGTCGTCTGACTGTGAGCACTGCATGACAGGGTTGCACTTGCATTCATGCAGGTAATACACTCATACACATAAAATAGTAATAATAATTAATAATAAATAAAATATTTTTAAAAGAAGTCTTCCTTCCTTAAGCTGATTTAGCCAGGTATTGTATCACAGTGCTGAGGAAAAATAACAAATACCCAACCTAAAGTGACAAACGTCATTGCTGCTGCTTCTAAGACTTCTCAAGATTTTCCTACAAGACTCCATGTTTCTTAAGATTTGGACCATCAATCTTCTGCTTGTTGAATAAAACAAATGAATAAGCAAGAAAATAATAAATGGATAAAATGATAGATTTATATGGTTAGATAACTCTAGAATGAAGAAAGTATGAAATAAAAGACACATGTTAGACAGTGGATAAATGGCAATCAATTATCCTGGTTTCTATCTGTTTTTCAAAGTCAGTTTTGTGGAAGACTTAGCTCATGATTAACTGCTCTTTGTAGTGATGGGAGCTGTAGAAAAGTTCCACCCTGACATGCTTTCAGAGCTCCTATCAGCACATATCAGAACAAATCATTAAAAGAGCAATCATCCTGGGGAGTAGGATGGTTGTCAGATTTATAGTTTTCACAAGTTTTTTCATATTTGCTCTATGTCTGTATTTCTATATTATTCCATATTTGTTTTATTTCTGTCTCCAAAGATAAAAATAAGCATTGTTTAAAAAGGAGAAAAGAAATAAAAGTCTTGGAAGTGGCTGGTCAGTTCTAAAGAGCAGTATCTATGCCCTCAGGAAAATTACTGCACAAATCTTAGAAATTTTATGTTCCAGGTGAAAAGGTGAATTTTGGATACTTACATAAAAGTGGTAAAGACTATACCAGACCTTCCAGCAAGCTAGGGATCTATATTAATGCAGTAGTTGAAACAATATAAAAACATTTTATTGTAATAGGCAACATCATTCAAAACTGTAAGGATGTTTACACAGGAATTATGACAGTGATATCAATAAATTCATCCCTACACTGGATCCAGAATCATTCGAATCATTGTGTCTCTTCTCAAATTAAAAAAAGAAAAAGAAGCATTTCAGGACTAGAAAGATGGCTTAGTGGTTAAGAGAGCTCCTCTTTCGGAGGACTGGAAGGAACTCCAGCTTCAGGTTATACAACGCCCTCTTCTAGCCTCTACAGGCACCCACATGTATGTGCACACACACACATAGAAAATAATTTTCTAAAAGTGTTCAGATGAGCTGTGAGATGTTCTGGACAATTACAGGAGCAAGACAGAGAGGGGCTGCTAAGGAGAGCTTCTCGTGTTCTGTATTCTCTGTGAACACACAGAAGATATTATAAAAAGAAATCTGAATTCTAACAATGATCCAAAGTAGCAATCCTAGGGATGCTGGAGTGTTGAAATTTGAGAGTGGAAGAATGCTAATGACTAGAGGTGATGGACCTGAACGTGGATGATGCACAGCAGACAATGCCCTTCGGTGTACACAGTCCTGGCTGATTTCCATTTCTAGATGATTCTGTTCTCACCAATAGGAACAAAAACAATAGATTCACACCAGTGCTGGCTACACATGCCTCATTAGCCAGACCAAGAGAGCCCATCGAAAGTTAGGGGCCATGAGAAAGATTTGTTTCTTTTGTTTCTAGAATAATTTATAAGCCACAAGGAGAATGTAAATAGATGTAGCTCAGGAGCTATATTGTGCTCTGACTTTTTTCGGGGAAATCAGGAAGTACTCTTAGAAGACCTGGTCATATAGGATGACTTCATGCTATTGCTGTGGGATTTGGCTACTGCACTAAAGACTAACACTAAATGCATTTTTTTAAAGAATTTTTTTAAAGGACCAGCAAGATGGTCCTCAACAGGTAAAGGTGCTCGCTATGTATGCCTGACGACTTAAGTTCAATCCCCAGAACCCACACGGTAAAAGGAGAGAACCAACTCCACAAAGCTGTCCTCTGAACAGACATGTGCCATGGCATGTGCACACATACATCGTAAACACATGCACACACAGTAATGATGAGTAAAATTATTAAAATGCTTACCATATTGTATCAGGTTTTTGTTATGTTGACCATGATCCTCTCCTCTATCCCGGCATGCCCAACCTCACATGATCCTCTATCCCGGCATGCCCAACCTCACATGATCCTCTATCCCGGCATGCCCAACCCCACACAGCTCCCCACGTTGGCAGGGCTTTGACTACAGTCCAGGTGGTACCCAGTCTGTTTGTTCATTGCTGACATATGTGATCCATCCTTTCCTAATCCACCCTCCCCATTCCTCAAGTCTCAGTATAGGCAGCAAGATCTTCTTCGGAAAGCCTTCTCAAGCATGGCTTAGGATATGCCAGACACATCTGTCACATTTTTTTTCTATTATCTGCTTGGTTGTTTCTCTGTCACACTAGACATCAAGTTCTGGGTAATAAGAATACCAGGCAGCTAAATATAGAGCTCTGATCCTACAGTCTATACTGCTTGGATTTGAGACTAGCACTACCACATTAACTGTACAATTCAGTCAAGCAGCTAATGCCTGTATATCTCAGTTCTCTCATCTCTACAATAATTTCATTGATGACATGAGGTTGTTATGGGGATTAAGTGGGTTAATGTGTACCAAAATTCTAAGGTCTCTTTAAGAGTTTGTTAAAGTGTGTCATTTTCTTTGAATTCATACTCTTCATTATTTTATGTCTTTTAACTTCCAATATCTGGCACAGTGCATACCACATTGTACAGTGTAGCATTCAATTGAAATTTATAGGAATAAACAAATTATTTAATTAATGAAATCATAAAATTAGCAGAGTTGGGGCTGGAGAAATGGTCAGTAGTTAAGAGCACTGGCTGCTCTTAGAGAGGACAGGTTTGTTTCCCAGCACCCATATGGCAGCTAACAACCATCTATAACTCCACTTCCAGGTCGTTCAACACCATCTTCTGGCCTCTGCATGAGCACTTATGTACATGCAGGCAAAGCACTCATACACATAAAATAAAAATAGATCAAAAAACTTTAACAAGCAGACTCAATAAAATGATAGTGAAACTGCTTCTTTGCAAATACAAATAACAAGTTCCAATAATATTTCCCAATTATATTAAATAGCAATAATCAATGCTGAAAATAAAAACCCTCTTCTAGTCTATAATCTTGATCTTAGTCTGAATAAGCAAAGAAATACTAAGCTATTTTTAATATAATTTCTAGATTCTATATCATATTGCCTTGTAAATGTATCAAAGCAAGCTATTTTCCCATGGTTTAAAGACAGCCATTCTTAAATTACAAGACTGTTAAAATTATCAGAATGCTCCAGATCCCACAATTTCTAAGTAAATGACTATTTTACTATATTTTAAGGAAAAAAATAACACTTCCTGAGCCTCAGTGTAACACTCCGCATGCTTCCTTGACAACATGCTCATTCAGCTTTTCTTCTAAATTGTTGATTTTCACAAGCATTTGGTATATATTAATTTTGGAGAATCTGGAATGACCTCAAACTCCTTTTTGGATAACAGGTGCTGGGGAGTCCATAGGAGCAGAAACTAGAGTAGCAAAGCCAGGTTCACATGTCGTATCAATTAGAAGAGTCACCACTAGCTATTGTCCACTTCTCAGCACTAAATGTAGGCCAGCCATTTGTTACCCAGTATTTGAATGTCCATTTGTCATTCCTGTTGATTTGTGCACATGGCTGCTCATCCATTTGAGTCACACCATAAACTCAGAAAGGCTTGACCCATTTTCAGAAGTGCAAAAAGTTAGGTCAGCACCCACATCTGAGGTGCCAGATCCTCTGTATTAAATATTTATGGGTATCTGTAAGTAGAAATGCTCAGACAAACAAATCAATATTTCTTATGACCTTGAGCCAGTTTGCTCAGAAAGGATATTTTCATTCACAGCTTCATACCTTTAATTCTCCAATGGAGGAAAGCAGACCTGCTCCGTATGCCCGCAGTTGACCTTCCTGCTTGCAAAGGCCAAACTCGATGGTGAAGAAATAGCACTGGAAAAAAAATGGACAGAAACCCAATGAACTGGCCAACAAGTTCATTCCTAGAATAAAATGGCACCCAAAATAAAATGCTGCATTATACATAATTTCTTTATCAATTTAAATGAATTTAAATCAAGAATGTTTATTGTAACTCATTCTTTTGCTTAATAATTCTGCCCTAAGTTTAAGGAATACAGAAAAAGTATTAACCACTAGGAATCTTATGTTTCCTGTATTCAGAAACTGTATGGGTCAAAATTATATACCTTGCAATAATTTTAAAAATAAAAGGACACGCCAAGTATAGTGGTGTACACCTTTAGTCCCACCAGGCAGAGGCAGATGGATCTCTGTAAGACTGAGGCTAGCCTGGTCTACATAGTGAATTCTAGGCCAGATGTGGTTACAGGGAGACCAAAATGACCAAAAACTAAAAAATTAAGACATTTAGAAATGAATGAGTATACCGTAGTGATACTGCATAAAAAATATTATACATATATACTAAATTGTGTGTCAGTGGTATAAACAAGTTCAAGAAAATATGAAAAAATGAATTGGAATCTACTCATCTCCAACTTACTTTTGAAATCTGTTTATTCATTCAGAAGACACTTATTAGGCTGGGGAGATCACTCAGAGGGTCAAATGCATACTGTGTGAGCATGAAGACCTGAGTGTGGATCACTCATACCACATAAAAGCTGGCATGATAGCACATATCTATAATATTAGCACTAGGTAAGAAAGGCAGATCCCAGGGTCTCACTGGCCAGCCAATCTAGCCAAACTAGTGAACTTCAGGTACAGTGAGAGATCCTGTCTCAAAAAATAAGGTAGAGAGTAACAGAAGACACCCGACATTGATTTCTGGTTCCCACACATGGGCAAGTGCACCCATGCACACATATATATCACCACACACACACACATATAAATAATAAATAATGCTTTCACCCAGGTGTGGGTTGTGCAAGCCTGTCTCAAAAAGACCAAATAAATAAATCTTCTTAAACCAAGAAAACAAGTATGCACCGACCAAACTATCAAACCCCCAATTTTAGTATTTTTAGTAAACTCTTAAATTCATATATATAGAGAGATATATATATGCACATGTCTATTCACACATGCATGTGTAGGGATGATCATGAGCTTGAGTTTTATCAGCATCATCTACTACAGCTTCCCCCAGAATAGTAAAATCTGTAATTGCTTCTGCTGGATTTAAGAAATCAACCTAGACAGAGAAATATCTGCACAACCAACCACACTCACAATGCTGTTGAGAGGGGCTAAAACCACACTATTTTCGTTCTGAGAGAAAAGTGAGAAGCTGGCAATGTGTAATAAAAAATGAATCAAATTAGCACTGTCCTGCATCAGTGGTGCCAGAGCACAGAACGTGTGAAGAAAGAGACTTTAAACACTCCTGAAAAGGGGCAAAAACAATTATTATTTCTAGCCCAGCACTGTTCACTCTATTTTTTATTCAAAGGTTGAGACGCCCCTTGGTTCAGGAGCACTTTATTTGTTTCTTAATGAGGTTGAGTGGTCCCATGCTCTGCAGGACTGAGCTAGACTCCAAAAACTGGTCACTTCTAGGTCATGGAGTTTCAGCTTCAGAGTCAAAATCCCCTTTCCTGATTCCCTTGCCAAAGAGGCAAATAATTGGACAAGGTAGGGATATGGGGGTGGATCTCAGAGGAGATGAGGAGTGAATTATGACCAAAATATACTGCAGGAAACTCTCAAAGAATTCATAAAAATATTATTTAAAGAGAAATAAATAATCTGATTCTGTGAAGAACAAATTATAGAAACAAAAAACTAGAACGATAGTAAAAGCAGCTATGAGACAGAAGTGAGTGATCCATAGTGTGCTTGGGGGCTGGGAGGGGGGGTAGCTTAGTGGTAGGGCACTCACCTACTCTGTAGTAGTAGGTCCTGAGTCCCATCTTCTGCACCACGAAAAAAAACCTCAGTTTGGGCCAGGATATCAGAACATTAGGAGTAGTCAATCTCACAGATGCCTCATAAAAAGAGACAAACTAATAGACGTGCATATATGCTGAGAAGTGAAAATACAACCTCAAGCCTGTCCTCCGAACATTTTGGCACAGTCCTGGATAATGAAGAAAACTAATTGTATTGTCACAGGTCAGAAGCTGGGAAGACACGTGGCAACACAACCCTCTATTTTACAAAAGGGAAACTCGAGTTTTGGAAGATGAAGTGATTTATCCAGGACCAGTCTAGATGGTGACATTTACAAGATCTAGAGCTCAGTATTTTACAGAGCTCGACATCAACATCTGTCACCATTTAAGATTTCTAAATAAAAAATTAGTAGATGCATGATGTTCCCTTACTACAAAATGATGGGGAATAAAAATCAGAAACAGAGGAAAGCTTGAATCTCACAGTGTCTTCTTGATGTGCCTTTGGCTTCCCTAATTTATCTCACATTTATAGCTCCTGACATCCTGGGAACCTTAATGTTGACTATAGGAAGCTTTGTGGAAAACATGACATATTCAAAAGCATCCAAAACACACATATGGAGCCAGCTACAGGAGCATTTAGATCAGCTATTAAGTACATTTTTAATTTCTCTCTCACTGCATACATAATGCATGGCCATGGTTATGATCCAAAGCAAAATGCGCTGAGAGCTTCTGAGAAAATCTGGCTTACTGGCCAAAACGTCTTCCCATGGATTTGGCCTCTCATTCTATTTTACAACAGGAATTAAAAGGTCTGCACTGGTTTGACTAAAGATTCAAAAGTGGATGATAGATTCAGTATGTCTTTGCCTAATATGCTTCTAAAATCAGAGCAGCCTCCCAGGGAAGAGCTCTGTGCCCCAAGGCTCAAATGCTCTCTGGTCCCTTACCTCA
Source organism: Eospalax fontanierii (assembly GCA_035773235.1). NCBI lineage: Eukaryota > Metazoa > Chordata > Mammalia > Rodentia > Spalacidae > Eospalax > Eospalax fontanierii. The sequence continues at coordinate 34,555,514 of CM069537.1, read as the reverse complement.
TCTGGGAGTCCTTCCAGAAATGCTGACCTTACACAGCTCCATCTGCTCCTTCCCTGTCTACCTTTCCCTTTGCCTTCCTGCATGCATCAACAAAGAAAGCCCCCAGATGCAGCTTCTCCAACCTGCTGTCCTCAGAGAATTAGACCTTTTGCTCTGAGACAGTTTTCCATTTGCAGCTCTGTGTGTGGCTGACAGATAATAAGTAATGGTAAATTGCACCTGAAACTCAAGTGTTGGCAAAATTTGAATTAAGGACTCGCTCTGGCTACTCCTCTTTCTGTTTTCAATACTGGTGAAAACCTCAGTCAGATCACTAATTGAAGGGAAGGAGTGATCACACATGTCTACTGCCTAGTTTTGGATGCAAAGCCCGAATAGAGTTGAATTGGATGACTGACCCCTTGAAAATTCTTTAGAGTTCAAAGATAACTAATTGCTTCTGGAAATTTTAATAAGACATAATTTATTTTCCTCATAGAACTCTCCAGATGTCTATCTATACTATATTCTCTAGAGATTTTCTAACAAATATCCTACCTATTATCAAAAAATAAATACACAAAAAAAGGGGGGGAAAAAAACATTCTACACCTTGTAAAAAACACCTGCAAAAGAGAATTGCTGATTCTTGGCCACTGACGTCTTTTAAACAGACACAAATAATAATATTGAGACTGACACCTCCCAAATTAAAAGGTACCTTTCATCAACACTGTTGTTCGTGAATCCTGAATTTTATATGCAATAATAATATATAATTATTTGTAAATATTTTATTTGAATATAATTACATATAATCATTAGCTGAAAACCAAAACAAGAATTATCGATGCAACCTCTTCCAAGAAGAAAAGCAGAGTCATTTACATACACACAGTCATTAAGCAGAAGAAAGCTGAGTGATAATCAGAAATCTAAACAGGACTGTGGAACACACCTACGAGGCCTTAGGAAAAGCAGATAGGTCGCCCAATGCTGCCATCTTCAGATTACTATTGGTAATACACTACTCTGAAAACTGGCCATCTGGGCTGTGATCAAAGTTTGAGAAGGCCAAGTCCACTGAAATCACACCAACAAAACACAATGGTCTCACATGGTGATTTAAAAGGAACTCCATACAACACATATCTAACTTTTGTTGTTAAGACCCTGAAGGTCCTGCTGTGGTTGTATACTCCAGTTAAAAAGAAGTCCAAGTCCATCAAGGAACACTTGATGGAATAGACATTTTTTTACTTATAGTTTCCCTCTTGAAGAGTTCTTGCCTTCTCTTTCTCAAATCCCTTGCATGCTCCAATATGATTGTGTGTCTCTAGGAAATTGGGTTCTATGTACCATTAAATGAATTCCTGAATGAAAGAGGAGATGGGTGACATTTTCTGCCACCTTTCCTGAAAATGTGATCTCGCATAGCAGGAGCATGTATTTTTAAATATTGACATACATCCTTACATCTAGAATTTTATTTTCCACAGATCCAGCACACAGGCAGGAAGCAAGAGGTTAACAAAGACAGCTTGAAAGAAGCTACTGGAATGTGTGGACACAGCATGGGTTAAATTCAATGTTCCTTGCTTAGAAAAGAGTCCATCAGGTCCATTCAGACCTTAGCTATCCTTACGTTGTACACAGTTCTAACAAAGCTTCGTTATCTCACCTGAGAGAACAAAAACAACACACAAAAAGCAAAGGCAGCAATTCAAAAGGCATAGACATATATTTGGTGTTTGAATAACTAAATGCTTTCTTTTTTCATTAAAAAAATTTTAGCGTATTTTATACTATTATTTTTGCATGTGTGTACATATGTAGTGTTCATGTGTGTACACATATTTGCATGCATGTGGATGCCAGAGATTGACATCAGATGTCTTCTTCAACCATGCTCTACTTTATCTACGGAGGCAGGTCTTGCAGCTGAACTAGAGCTTATTTATTGGCTAGTCTAGCTAGCAGGCTTGTTCTGGGGATCCCCTTTCTCTACCTATTTTGAGAGATTTCCAGCATTCCACCTCATCTACCTGGCATTTAAATGGGTGTTGGAGATCCAAACTCAGGCTTGAGCATTAAGCAGTTTACCCACTGAGGCATCTCCTCAGCTGCAGAAGAGTTCGCTCTGTCTGGTTTTTTTCTTCAGTATATATTTTTATTGATTTTTGTGTATTTTATATCACACATCTTAATCAAACTAAGACCCCTTCTCCATCTGTACCCCCATAACCCTCCCATGAGACTTCATGTATTCTGTCTGCATGTTAAGGCCTACGGAGTCAAGTCTGTGTGCCCAAATGTCCCTTGGTTTGAGTCCACCCACTGCAGCCTGGTCAGCCTATCTAGCATCACTCCCTTAAAGAAGACCAGCTCTCCCTCACCCGGCAGTGATCAGCTGCCAATGGTTCCTCAGCTAATGTTGAAATTTCTTGCCCATTTCCCCAGTTCTGTGACGGGTTTTTATCTAGTTTGCGTGTGCGTGGCTTTTATGAATGCTGTAACCATTGCTGTAAGTTCCTTTGAGCAAGTTCCCAAAGCCTAAAATATTCTGTGTCTTTGTGGTCATCTACCACCCCTGGCTTTGACAGTCATTCTACTCCCTCTTCCACCCTAGGTAGGTGAGGTTTAATATAGGAGTCCTAGCAAAGGGTAGGCATTCTGCAGTCTCTTGTTCTCTACATTCTGGCCAGTTGTGGCTTTCTGTGTTAATTATCATCTGTTGCATGAGGAAGTTAAGAAACACATTACTATCCTTTCTGCTCCCTGTTCCACTACGTTCCATGAGCCTGAGGTATAAAGGTTGTAGAGGTCTCGGGAATGAGCATCTCATCGGCACTTATTCTGTGTTTGACCAGTTTTGGAGCTTTGTAATAGTCTCCATCTGTTGTAATAAGAAGGCTCTTTGATGAGTGAAGAGAGGTATACTTTCTAGGGTAGTTCAGAGATCCAAATGCTTTCAATCGCTAAACAACTGAACTTATTAATGACTCTAAAACATCGACAGAGAACTCAGCCTGGCTTAACAAAGTGTTTTCACATGGGTTGTCTTCCCACACAGCTGTGAAATAAACAGAAATGTTACTAGTTGTTCTGTGTAAGTGGGAAAACTGAGATTCAAAGTTCAAGTGATCTGCCCAAGTTCTGCAACTCATGGTCGTGAACCAAACTCAAGTTTCCACATTCAAATTCAGCCTCTTCCTTCAGTAATTGAACTTATTTTGCAGAGCCATATTGCCAGCCACACCGGCCACACAGAGCTGGTGCGGAAGTGCTGAAACAGTTCCCGAAAGGGTATAAAAAGCTATCACCCTGTACTCTTCAAGTGTCACCGGCAACCTAGGCTTCCCTAGCCGGCTTGTGGGTTGTCTGCCACAGCTCTCACCAACACTACTGCTTCTTCCTGGTTTACCACACACAGGATCAATGCCTGCAGAGCTGCGGCCTGCAGGACACTGCTAGGAAGCATGTCTAGGAAACATTTGTTTCCATGGGCTGCCCATTTCATAGAAAAGGAAAAATCGCAGAAATGAGGAATGGCGCTGGAAGACGGTCTAGGATCAGGGGTCTGCAGCTCTGGGAAGAACAGACAAGATCACATAAGGGCTCTGTGTGTTACAGCCTTCTTTTCACGGAATTTTTGCTAGTTTATGGAGATGGGGATATCAAAGGTCCCTCCCACTCACCTCTCTACCACCTATCCCAGATAGTAGTTTGAATTTGAGCCTCATCAAAATTTCAGTTTACAAGCAGCAAGTGTTCTTCTCCTTTAGCCAAGATTCCTCAAGCTTGATTAAATTGCAGTTATAAGAGAATTAGCATAAGAACTATGCTTGATAGCTAAGCCGGAAGCTTTTGAAGAGAAATGTTAACACACTCAAAATAAATATTGGAAACAAGAGAGAAGATATGAGCTCCGTTGCTAAAACCATGGAGGTCAGAGGGCCCTGGAACTGCAGGTGCCACCCCTCCTCTGTTCCACCACACATCAGTTTCTGTTGTCATTTCTTCACTGTTGGAACATTAAATATTTCCAAGAATCACACACAAAGCCAAATCACACTAAGGTGGGAATGACTGCCCCATTTCCATTTTCATAGCAAGGGTTCCTGAGTAGGAAAATACCCTGGGCCTGGCTGTGTTGAAGTAATGGGGGGTTTTCATGCTTTACTGGTTTGCCCTGAGCTACTCCCATGTAAAATAAAAGTGTAAAAGTAGAGGCTAGCGAGATGGCTCAGCAACTAAGAGCACTGACTGCTCTTGTAGGGGATCTGGGTACCATTCCCAGTACCCACATGGCTGCTAACAACCATCCATAATTCCAGTTCCAGGGGATCTGATGCCCTCTTCTGACCTCCGAAGGCATTGCACAACACGGGCGCACTTACATACATGCAGGCAATGTACTCATACACATAAAATAAAAATAATACATAAAATATTTTTAAGTGGAAAAGTAATAGAAATAGATGTTAAAGTGGAAAATATTAGAACTGGTCTCGTGTTCTAATCTGCTGAAATATGGCAGGCTATACTCCTGGGGCCACTACAGCTCTGAAATCACAGAATACCTACGGCAGATCTCTAAATGAAAACTGCCCCCACTCTCAGCAAGTTACAACTTAAACCACATTTTCAAGATTATAATTTGGGGAGCTGGGAGTGTAGTTCAATGGCAGAGCATGTACTTAGCATACAGAAGGCCCTGGGTTCAATCCCCAGCACCAAAAACCATAAAAAGTGTGCGCGCGCGCGCGTGTGTGTGTGTGTGTGTGTGTGTATTAAATTCTACTATTCCATTCTATATACCAAGCTCTAATTGAGATTAAAGAAATGTAAATAAAGAGATGTTCTTTGAGCTCAAACAGTCATAAAGCAGTTAAGGAAAAAAGACTAACAATAATAAATTTTTAAGATTTCATTTATTATTTTTATTTTATGTGTATGAGTGTATTGCTTGCATGTATATAAGTGCACCTGCGTCATGCAATGCTCTCAGATGCATCAGATCCCCTAGAACTGGAATTACAAACAGTTGTTAGCCATGATGTGAGTGCTGGGAATTGAACCCGGGTTCTCTACAAGAGCAGCCAGTGCTCTTAATCACTGAGCCATCTCTCCAGTCCCAAAAATAATAATTTTTAAAGCTTTCCTGATTTTGCTTCTCCCACAAGTTTCTCACTGTCTTGAAATTGTCTGTGCTTACCTGTCATGAATGAGGAAGAATTTGAATTTTCTGTTTGACTTTGAAGGATTAATGGGTTCTTAGATAAGTTTTGGGAAAAGAAGTAACTAAAAAAGTGGCAGTTTCTGGTGTAGGGCATGAGGCTTGGGGAGGAGAGCTTAAAAGAATCCTAAAGCGCATCCTAGGTGATGAGAATCCATAGTCCATATGAGTAAGTTTACAAAATGGACCAGACACAGGCTCTACTAGAACCATAGAAGCTGTAGCTCTGGAGACTAGAGAGACACAGTTGGTAAAGCGCTTGCCCTGCATGCATGATGCCCTGGGTTTGATCCCTAGCACTGCATAAACTAGGTGTGATAGTGCACACTGGAGAGGTGAAGGCAGAAGGATCAGAAGTTCAAGACCAGCCTTAGCTACATAGCTATATAGTGAACTTAAGGCCATCTTGCAATACATAAGACTATGTAATAATAATAAGAGAAAAAAAATGAAGCTATTGCTTTGCCAGCAACAGTTCTCAAGCCAAGACAGGGATACTAAAGTAGACAGAGAGAAGTTCTGGGATTTGAGAACATCCTGCCAGCTAGAAACGAGTGACCCTAAGCTGAAAAATCAACAAACATTGTCTTAGTTGCAAGCAGTCATCGGATGAATTAAAATGCAAACTCCTAAGCTCTGAGAAAGCATTATAGCAAACCTTGTGGAAAATTGATCATCAAATATAAAAGGCACATTTAAAGAGAAAAATAAAAGTCAGCAAAAAAACAACTTTTATTGAAGACTACAACAACGTAGGCGATTCTCAGCAGTCCTGTGGTACTGGAATTTTCCTGTGTGTCTAAGTGACTACTGTTTCTTGCATCTTTGGGGGCTGCTTTTGGAATAAATGCATGTTTTTTTTTAATACCTCCTAGTCATTATTTCAGTTTTACTAACCTATCTTCAGCTTATCTGGGAAATTTTTAATTTCAAAGAAGGGAACCTGACTTATCATTTAGCACTGCACTGACTTTTCTTGCACCAGAATATAATGGTGTTTTTTTTTTAATGAAAAGACAAAAGAAACATCCTTGCCCCCTTCCTCCCGCTCAAGTCCTAGCAGGAATACCATGCATTCATTTTAACATCGGTGCCACCTAAGCAATGGGCTCACCTAATACTGAGAAAAGACTCATTTAAGACATTTCCATATCCAGGGCACAATGACACAATGACTCAATGACAGTGATGGCCCAACTGCCCCTCTTCGCTGTCCCACTGCCCTAAAGTCAAGGTTGAAGCTTACTCCGAGGACAGAAGAGACTCTCCATGTTCCCAACCTGTCTTCTCCAGGCACTAAACACTCAACTCTCTTTCTCCTGGTACCCAGGAAACTGGAGGCAACTGTACAGACTGGCCTTCACACTTCTCCCTGGGTCTTTAAAATTGTTTTCTCTGCCTGGAACTTCCTTGTCATCATGCAGCCTTTTGTCAGTTCCTGTCAGAATCCAAGTTAGGTGTTTCTCCTTACATCAGCAACATAAGATTCCTAGAATGCAGTCATAGTAAGATCACCTGTCTGAGAACTTGTCCCCTCCACCACACTGAGCTCCCTCAAATCAGGGAACAGGGCCTGGCTTCTTGTGCTTTTGGTACTGTTTAATAACTGTGCTATCACCCTAGGTGACATGTAGCAGGTGCTCAGCAAACATGGAAGATAGGAATGTAGTGGAGACAAGCTAGAAGAGTTTCCAGTAGGCCGTGCCAACAAAGTCAGTGCCAGCCTGGATCAGTAGTTACTAATCTCAGCCAATATTTCTACTACTGCAAACTTTGAAAAGATGGGAAATCTCCTACAGTGACCTTCAAGTAGTCATTTATAGGTTCAGAAACACATATGCCTATTAATGACTTCACTCCACATTCTCTTGACAGCAGCCCTCTGTGTGAGTGAAGAACAGAGGAGCTGGCCTCCTTGCCACAGCCAGGTCTGCACATTGCAGGCCTTCAGAAGCATGACTGGAGGCTGACTGGCAGGTATCACCTACAGAAGCTCAGTAGCTTTGTGGTTGAGTGGCTTCTGGCCTCCTCATTACAAGCAGCAACTCTGAAAACTCATTGATTCTGGCATCTGGATCCTCATCCGAAAATGTCAGGGAGAAAGTTTTTCAGTTTAATGTTTCTGAAGGTTGTAGCCAACTGAAGCCTGGCCAGGAAAAATGCTAACAGTGTTTGGTCAGAGTTTGGAGGAGTTTATGATGTGACAGATTCAAACACCAAAGTACCTCCTAGCACAGACGATTCAGGATTAGCAACTACAAGGAATTTCCATCAGTATCACCACACAAAACTTCACTTAGCAGATGATGACACTCAGGATCAGACAGATGCTATTTTCTCCTGGAGATGAATCTCTAAGATGTCCATCCATCCAATTCTGTTTCCCACAAAATCCATAGCTCTTTAAAAAGCATATTATGAATACAAATAGGCTTCTCTTCATGCTCTGTGGACCTGAAGGTATTTTGAGTTCTGCAAATCAAAAAGCTAGTTTTATGTTCAGCAGTATTACTCCCTGGATCCTAAATGCAGTGCATGAGCCCCAGTGTAGCATCTCCATAACACAAAGATTCACAGAATATATATTCTGCTTTTAAATCAATCCCATCTCTTTCTAAAAGACTCTGCTGAACTTGCTATACAACCAGTTACCTTGAAATAGCTAAACTTTAGCTGAGAGAGAGAGACACACACACACATATACATACCCACCATTTTCTGAGTGTGTGCATGGATCCTCATTCAGTCTGTATATGTGCTTAATCTTCCTTGCACAGAAGACCTACTTAAGCAAATGCTATAGGTTTGGAAGTACCCATGAATGGACTCATAACCTAAGCAATTTTGGGCTCCTTGAAGAAGAAAACTGATGAGCATATTCTCAGCCATCCATCCTTACGCATGCCCCAAAATGTTCTGCATCAAATACATATTCTCCCCAGATGTGATGATTTTAAAGGTCAGCTCGCCAATGCTACTATGAAAAATGAGGTTTTTACTGACTTCCAAATGAGCTGTAGGTAGCCACTACCTTAAGAGGGTCATTTTATTTTTATCCCCGCATTACTAAAGCAACACCTCCCAGACATTAGAGCTAAAAACCTTACACTTACTCACCTATTTCTTTCCTGGAAAGACCAGGAATCTTAAAAGATGATTATATATCTGAAAACTGATGAAAAAGGTGTATGTAACAGGGAAAGCAATTCTCAGCACTCCATCGCACTGAGAAGCCTTCTGCTTTATGATTTTATTAATGAGATCTTGTTTCTTTTCTGGTCACTAACCATCCCCACTACCATCATCATCTCTCACACTCCTAGTCGACACCAGCCATCTGTATGTGTAAATGGGATTGAAAAGATACACCTATGAACTAAGGTCCCTGTCACATGACAGTCTATAGGTAACTGAAACTCCAGACAGCATTCCAGCTCAGTTGAGTGTCCCCATCTCTAACAATCAACACCACCAGTTACTAAAGCCTCCACCCCACCAGACACAGTGTTGAGCACTTTACACCATACCCACAGCAGCCCTGAGAGGGAGGCACTGAGGACAGTATAAGATGAGAGTCTGAGCATATTGACTTTGGAAGAAGAAACCACAACTCAAGGGCAGCCTCTGTATTAACCTTGGAAGTTATCGGACCATTCTATGTCTTAAGTTCTTTGTCTATAACATAGAGAAAATAAAGCAAGCTGGACATGGTGGCATGTGCCTTTAATGCCAGCACTCAGGAGGTGAGGCAGATGGAGCTCTAAGAGTTGGAGGGCAGCCTGGTGTACAGAGGGAGTTCGAGGCCAGCCAGGACTACATAATGAGACCTTGTCTCAAAAAATAAATAACTAATAAGTAAATAAATACTATTTATTGAATTCTTACTATGTTCATTTCACAGATGGAGAAGCTGAGACTTGGCCTGAGTAGCTTTTACAAGTTTTAGAGACAATGAAGCTGGATTAGAAGCAGGTATGCATGGCCCCCTAAGCCCTAAATTTGTACCATGCCTCACTGTCTGCTTTTTGTTCCCAATTCTAGGTGGAACCCTAGAATTGACTGAGTTCAGAGCACCAGAACAGATGAGGGTCTGTCTAGCTTGCTTGCAGCCATCCTTCCACGGATTGCTCTGGCCTAAGTACCTTCATCTCCTGTGGGACTCCTAGATCAGCTGAGTAACACAGCACAAGCCTGTTGGGAGCCAGTAAGAAGCACACACTATAAATCAGACATAAAAGCAGAATCCTCTGAGCCTTGCTGGTGGGAAGCAGCACTATAAGAAGCACAGCTCAAGAAAGCGAAGACTATGACAAATGATCCTTGGTCGGAAGCATAATGCACCATTTTTATAGTAAAAAAGTCAGATTACAAAGCACAAAATAAAGTAGAGCATAGCATTAAAGTACCGCGATATATACTTACACTTGGTTCAGATGCATTATTTGATAGGCACAAGATTAATTCTAGATCACTGAGAATTCAGGAGACAGTAAAGAATGCTATGAGCTGAGGTATTTCTGGTCTCCTGACGACAATTTTGCCAAACTTACTCGAGCTCTGGCTACTAGGAGAGCTATCTGTTCACTGATGACTAGGTGACAGTTCCTCCATTTGCCTTCCCTTCCGCTTAGTCAGTACAGAAAGGAAGACAGCTACATGAGCATTAAGTCACACTTCCCAAATGAGCATCATGAGCCACACCAAATGGACAGTAACACCTGAGCTCTGGCCAGCTGCCGCCTTGCACAAAGACAATCAGATTGCCTGGACGCTGTTCTTATTCTGAAGGGTCAGCAATCAAGGCATCTGTGTGATACCCTCTGATGGGTAAATGTAGGCATTTTTAAAAGACACAGGTACGTAGGTGTGTATAAATATGTATTTAGGAGCTGGAGAGATGGCTCAGAGGTTAAGAGCACTGACTGCTCTTGCTGAGGACCCAGGTTCAGTTGCCAGCACCCACATAGCAGCTAACAACTCCATAATTCCAGTTCCAGGAGACCTGATGCCCTCATCTGAACTCAGAGAGCATTGCACAATATGTGCAGTAACATACTTGTAGGCAATACACTCAGATACATAAAAAATAAAAATATTAAAGTATATATCTACACACACACATATGAATTATAAGTCAGTATTCTCAGGGATGCTAGAACACCTTTGCAAAGAAGCAGAATCCAAAGCCCCTTTCACACATGAGAGCCTTGACTTTACCTTGGAAGAGTTAAGTCTTCTTAATTAGATTTGAGAAAAGAAAAGTAAACATGAAAAAAAAACTGTGAGAACTCAACATTGTTTCTAAAGCAAGTCATTTTAAGACACTTCCCCTTGGTCTAGTACAAAGAATTTTCAAACCATGCTGATTGGACATCATCATAGGTCCCCTGTGTGCACATGTGGAGACATATCAGCATAGGTCCCCTGTGTGCACATGTGGAGACATATCAGCATAGGTCCCCTGTGTGCACATGTGGAGACATATCATCATAGGTCCCCTGTGTGTACATGTGGAGACATATCATCATAGGTCCCCTGTGTGCACATGTGGAGACATATCATCATAGGTCCCCTGTGTGCACATGTGGAGACATATCAGCATAGGTCTCCTGTGTGCACATGTGGAGACTATCATCATAGGTCCCCTGTGTGCACATGTGGAGACATATCAGCATAGGTCTCCTGTGTGCACATGTGGAGATATATCAGCATAGGTCCCCTGTGTGTACATGTGGAGACATATCATCATAGGTCCCCTGTGTGCACATGTGGAGACTATCATCATAGGTCCCCTGTGTGCACATGCGGAGACATATCATCATAGGTCCCCTGTGTGCACATGTGGAGACATATCGACATAGGTCTCCTGTGTGCACATGTGGAGACATATCAGCATAGGTCCCCTGTGTGCACATGTGGAGAGACATAACAACATAGAACCCCTGTGTGCACATGTGGAAACTATCCAAAATGCATCAGGAAAAGAGCCAACAACCACTTAGGGCACTCATCCAGCAGCCTCCTAGAGTAGTTTTATGTTAATTCTGCCATCTTCCAGCCAAACTGCAAACACCTGGCTTGAGTTATCAGATAAGTGAGCTCCTGAGAGCAGCAGAGATTTGAAACTCCAAATTTATTGCTTTGTTTGGTTATTAAGGGAGAGCTGAATGTGTCGATGAACAGCATCACTCCTAATCTGCTTGAGAAGTTTCGTCAGGAATTCATATTTCATGGGCTCTCCCTGGCACAAACAATATTTTCTCATTTATTTACCCAAGCTGTTTTCTGCAACTTGCCTTTCTCTGGATTCACTTAGGGAGGTGTGCTATTAAGTCAGAGGCGGCTTCTGCATCTCCAGGGAGAAGCTTGACATCTTTCAGAAGGAGACCTTCTTTCTATTATTTATACATAAAACAATTTACATTGTACAATAGCAGGCCAGCTCCATCTAAAACTCTTTTGTAAAATAAACTAAACCATCTGGACTTCATAAAGACAAACCCAGGGTGCTGAAAGTTAGAGAATTACCTGAGGTCACACAGAAAAGTACAGACTCTCCCCGGGGGCCTTCCCTGTATGCATATGCTCACTGATAGGGTCACCTGGGTGTCTAAGAGCACAGTGATATGAAATGGACTAGCTGGCACTATTCTAACACTCACCACTGTGCTAAGCAGTTTCCCAATGCATTAGCTCATTGATTCTTACTGCTCTGGGAGATCAGATAGTGTTAACTGTCTCATTTTAAAGATGATGAAACTGGAACACAGAGAGGTGGGTCTCAACTGGAGGGCTTTCATGTTCATCTATGTATTATTTGGTTTTAGCAACAAACCTAAGTCAAGATAACCAGATTCCCCCACCCTGAGAATCTAAACAGGATCCTCTTTTCTGTCACCCAGATGACGTCTGATGATCTGGCCTGTCTTCAGCAAGAATCCTATAATATCAGATTAGTCTAAATCCCTCCTTATTCCACAGAATTCCCTTAGGGATTTTCCATGCATTGACCACAACACCTCCTGCTCCTTGGCAACAAATTCCCACTTTTCTTTGATGTATTAGAAACTGAACCCAACTATCTGCTACTGAAAAACCCACTGCCATATCCTTATGTCTATCAAGACACTACTGAATAAAGTTTGTCTTACTATTCTTTAGCAAGGATTATCAATAATTTTTGTTTTGATGACATCCAGCCAATAATCAGAAAGCCTAAGATATGAACCCCAAAGCCTATACTCTGAATTACCCACCGCACTACACTGCCTCACTTGCAGGTCTCTAAAATGCACAGACTCAGGAAAACCAAAGACACAGCAGAATTTGTTCTGTTTTTATGGATCCCAGTTTCTCCTTTACTTCCGACCAGTATGAGCACCTTGGGAGCACAGCACTATGGAGATGCCTGAGAATTCTTTTGTCACTGATAAATGTTCATGACGTTTCTCAAAAAGAGAACACAATCAAAGTGGGCAATGATTGATTCGACTGGACAAACAAGCTCTTGCTAATGGGAATGTGGCTGATGCAAGAAGTGAAGAGTAAGAAAATATGTATAGAAACTAAACTTTTAATAAAAATGTTGTTATTGACCAAAAAAATACTGAAAACAAACAATACTCATCAGCCACGTGTGATAGTCACAAAACTAGTTTGCAGCTCAGCTCAGTGGGAAATCATAAACCCTGTCTTTCCAGAGCATTTCCAATTTATTCTTTCTTCTGTGGATATAAAAGATATGGTCTCTCCTGACAGCACAAGTGTTTGATAAATGGATTGAACACCTTGTTACTCCTTTTCCCAGAGCCAGGAGTCCCTTACACTAAGTTCTCATTTGGTGTTGCAAAATGACTTTTCAGAAGACCTGGAAGGCTTTATGCCAAAATGTTAAGTGTGGTCACTGCTACTGTGATATTACAAATGGCCCGTATTTTCTTCTCCTTCCCGATCCATTTTTTAAAATTTTCTATAATGAGTACGTGTCACTTTTATAATAAGAAGGAGAAACAATAGTTCTTGTAAAGACTTCAGTAGAATCTCTAAGTCACCCTGAACTCGTCTCCTCTTCATTGCTGAGAGAATAATTTTTTTATGGACATTATAAAGGACAGACTTTCAGACTGTAGAAAGAATGATGGCGGCCCCCTCGGTGATTTATTCCTCCCAACCCTAACTGCATTTCTCCTGTACACCTAGTCTGGATGTAAGATCTCAAATGACAGCATTTCCGTTTTCTGGAAGGCCTGTCCCCCATCCAACTGAAACCCAGCCACCAGAATTATTCCAGGGATGCCCATCCTTACAGTGGCCTTACAGAGCAAATTGCAATATTTCTAAGGAGGAAGCAAAGAGATTTTAATCACTCTGTGTTCAATCTCACATCGCGTTTCTTATTGTGTTATCATTCATTGCAGTGCTCATAATGTACAGTAATACATTTTACATCTCCTAAATGTATTCTGGGTTTTTATATCACAGTTCAGAAGAATAGCTTTGGAAATCCTTTTGACTCCTTTATTTGAAAACTACATTTGTGGAATGGGGTAATTAAATTCCTATAGTTTGATATAACATTACCTCTACTATTCTAGCTCATAAAAAAAAATCTCAACCATCTTCTTTCTGCTTTTGCTACAAATGGAATTACACCACAGATATTTCTGTTAATACATGTTAAGATTCTGAGAGCCTACTCTATTGTAGTTAAACCAGAAAACTCTTTCTTTGGCATATCTTTATGGAAATTAAAATGACTACAGAAATCTTCTGTACTTGATAAATGCACTCGAACTTGCTTTGAGAAGAAAAAGTAAGAAGGCCTCAGTGTCAGAACTTTTAAATCACAGGAAGATCTGGAGAACTGAGAGGCTTGAGATGGCTTCAGAATTCTTTAAACAATCCCTTGGTTCCTAGTTAGGATTTTTTGGGCAATAATGAGACCAAATGTTGCCATCCCTAAGTAAGAGGCTAATGACATCATGGCAAGTGAAGGTTATCTCACTTGCTTTTCATTCAACAATGGGGACAGAAATATTCCCATTTAAAGAAGGCATTGGAGGCACAAGGAAGTAATATAATTTGTTCCTTTGTGCCCAACCTGAACACAAGTTTAGGAAGTAGTAAGGACCACTCAAGCCCAGCTATGCCACTTACTACACTTGGGGCTCAGAAAACAATACTTTACATTGATACTCTGAATTTCAAAATATGATCCTCATGCTTATGCACTTAATAAATTTGTGTGTTTAGTCTTCTGTTAATCTCTATCATGACTTTGTTTTGGCAGGTTCTAATATTGAATCTTCAATGGAAATGTGAGGGGAGAAAGAGAAAGAAGGAAGAAAGGAAAGGAAGAGAGGGAGGAAGGAAGAAGGGGAGGGAGGGAGGGAGGGGGAGGGGGAAGGGAAGGGAGGGGAGGAGAGGAGAGGGGACGGGAGGGGACAGGAGGGAAGGAAGGGAGAGGGAGGGGAGGAGGGGAGAGGGAGGGGAGGGGAGGAGGGAGAGGGAGGGGAGGGGAGGAGGGAGAGGGGATGGGAGGGGGAAGGGGAGAGGGGATGGGAGGGGGAAGGGGAGAGGAGACGGGATGGGGAGGGGAGAGGGTGGGGAGAGGGGACGGGATCGGGGAGGGGAGAGGGTGGGGAGAAGGGGAGGGGGAGGAGAGAATACTGAGAGGCCCCAGCTGCTGAGGGCTGGCTGTGGTGCTACTGTGGGGACAGTCACAGTCGGAAGGAGTTCAGAGCAGGGCGGCCTCAGCATGCTCAGCACTCAGAGAATAAGGTTACTACAGCAGCTCTGGGGGTTTTGTTGTTTGTTTGTTTCTAAATTTCTAGAATATGTCTATGTTGTTCTGTTTTGATTCTCACTTCTTATATGATGGCTCTCTGAGGCCCTTAGGATATAGTTACAAGATTTGGGTTGCAAAAGTATACTACTATTTCAGATTATAAATAGATTTGTTTCTGGAAGTAGTGACTGAGCTCTTATAATAATACGATTGATGGCAAACACCTCATAATGGCCACAACAAATATCACCAGTGAAACACAAAGGATAGAGAACCGTAGGCCACAATATTAAATGTTCTCAGAAGAGAATTAGTCTGAAGAAAACGTGGCCTCAGAGCATCCAGACAGAAAAAGACAGAAGGAAAACAATGAAGAAGGACAGAAGTTAAAGAATCCAAGCATTGCTTACGAAATGATTCTACTTTTCTATATGCACAGCAGATATAGAAGTGAAAGTAATGAGTTGGAATGGATATTATTAGCTTTTAATTAAGTTACTCGTAGCAATAACACACAAACTGATCATCCACCCAAACATCTCAATTAAGAATATATAAAAGCGCATTCCTTCCAGCTCTTTGTCAGCTTTGTATCAAATGATCCAAAGAGCTGAACCAGTTCAAAGACTCTACATAGAATAAATAAGCCTGAGGCTTATTCAAGCTTTCTGTAGAGATACTAAAGTGGTCATTTTTAATGTCATCTCTACTCAGAAAGAACTACAGCTGAGAATAGGTCTTTTCGCATCCAAAGTTTCCCTAGCCAGAGCCCAGGTAGGTAAAGATAAAACAGTCCAGGAAACAGGCTAATGTGTTTGGAAAATAAGAAAATATCAATAAAATTTCATAAATATATAATTACTTTTATAATTATGATGTGAATTATAGCTCGTTCTTAAGTTAAACCTACTACATATTTCAAAAACATCCTCAATGAGAAAAAGTATAGTTTTACCTAGAAATTTAAAAACATTTTATTCATGACCATCAAAAGCCCCAATCAGTATAACCTATTTTAGGAACAAACAAGTCACCTGTTTCATAAAGAAAATATAATCAGAGCTCTGTATTAATTTCCTGTCAATTTTTACTGGAAAAAATGTACTTCCAATGAATTCTGTCCTTTCAAAAGACATTCTAGACTTTAGTTCCTAAACTATGGTTCTTGGAATATTAATTAGCAATCCACAAAAAGGATCTGCTATATAACATATTTTCTTAATTTTCAATTTAATTTTGTTCAATTTTTTTCACATTTTAACATTTCCAGAATGGATTTTCATCTTTCAATGTTAAAAAAATTATAGCTGAAATTTTCCCCTAAGCTAACAAAATAAAAACCACTATTAAGAGTATATATTACATCAGTGGCACTCAGAATGCAGGAACTGTTGCAAACTTGGAAAATTAACTTTTTATCACTTGTGGAGACTCACTGTACATGTTCTCTTAGTATAGGTTCCAAACATTCCTATAATTTAAAACAAAGCCTTTTATTACAAAATAAACCCAATGTTTCTCAAATATATGTGCCTTTTTCTTGAGACTGACATGCTGGAAACAAGGCCTGGAAAAGACTGCTTATTCCTTCATCGCCCTTGCCCGACTGTCCTCTCATCATCATTATCAAAACCAGTAATAACATCCCTTCAGTCAGAAAGTGAAGGTTAACATGTTTCAGGGTCCACAGACCTGAATGGATGACCTAAAACTCTGCAGAAGGAAAATTCCACCTGGGCCAGAGGCCAATTTATTCTGCTTGGGAAACATCTGTGGTATTTTCATATTGATCACTTTCCCCTACAGAGGATGCACAGCTTTGTCTGATACAAATGCCTTTAAGATATGAGGGATGACTTGAAGGGATTGAAGCCCTCCGCATCATAGGATGGGGTACACCATTTGATGAAAGATGTGCCTCTACATTTCCTAACACTTAGGGGAATGTCCATGTATTTCTAGGATTGGTTCTTAAAGTCTCCTGGATCAGTAAATTTCAGTTTGTGCATTCCCATACAAATTATGAATAACTGTCAAGCAGGGAGAAGAGTGTAGCACCAATGCATGGCTCTTGTAGTTGCTAGAGTCCATTTGAGGCTGTGAGTCATGAATTCATCTTGCAGAGATGATATCTTATAGTACTAGTTCAGAAAGAGTACCAAAAGTATATAAAAGAGGCTGAAAGGTTATTGTGTGCCTTTGGAAAGACATACTGGAGCATTCTCTAACTAGCCTTCCTCTCTTCTTCTGCTACCAAAGTGTGAGAGTTGGTGTTAATTGTCAACTTAACAGAATCTAGAATCACCTAGGAGATGAGCCTCTGGGATACCTGTGAGAGAATATCTAGATTAAAGCTAGCCTCTGAGAATGTCTGTGATGGATTATCTTGATTATATTCATTGATGTAGGAAAAACCCATTTTGATTGTGAGCAGAACCATTCCCTAGGCAGGGGATTCCCGACTGTGGATGTCATATGATCAGCTGCCTCCACCTCCTGCTGTCTTGGCTTCCCCACCATAATGGACTATACTCTTGAACTATTAGCAGGGACTAACCCTTTCTCCACTGAGTTGCCTTTATCATGGTTATTTTATCACAACAGGAAATAAAACTAAGATATAAAGTATCAGCTTCGAACCCCAGTATCAGCTTTGAACTGCAACATCAGCATCACCTGAATCTTCTCAGAAATATTGAATCTCAGACCTTCTTCATCAGAGCTCTAGTTATTTTGTACACAGTACATTTTCCAGTGAACTGAGCTGGGGGATACAATTTTGGTCTGACTTTCTACTTACTATTGATTGAAGTCTAATCTGTAAAGTCAAATATTAATTTATAAAAGCTAATAAATTGCAAATTATTTTTGTCCACTAGACATGCAAATGATTTCTGCCTAGTTGAAAAGATAATCTCCAGATTTGGGCTTTAGCCCAGGCCTAGTAGTATATACATAAAATCTCAGTACTCAGGGGGTAGGAGAAGGGGAATTGGGAGTTTGTATTAGTCACTTTTCTGTTGTTATGAAAAAACAGCATGATCAAGGGAACTTATAAAAGGAAGCGTTCATTTGAGTTTATGGTTACAGGTTCCAGAGGAATTAGAGTCTGTCATGGAGGGGTGGCGTAAAGGCAAGAGGTGGCCAGAGCAGAAAGCAGAGGCTCATGTCTTGAAACAGGCACAGGAAGCAGAGAGTGACTGGAAATCCTACAAGACTTAAGAATTCTCAAAGCCCTACCCCAGTGACATGCTTCCCCAGTATAGTCACATCTCCTAAAGCCTCCCAAAACAGAGCCTCTGACTGAGGAAAAAAAGTCCAAATATTTGGAGCCTATGGAGGACATTCTCATTCAAACCACTAGAGTTTAAGGCCACTTTGGCTACACAGTAAATTTAAGGTCATCCTGTATTACATAAGGCTCTGTCTTGAACAAAGAAAGAAAGAAGTTATAGCTTTATTGCCTACAAAAGCATAAACCATTTTATATCTAATTCCAGAATTCTCTCTTTCAGTGACTATATATTCTCAGCTCCTCAAGTTCTTTGAACTGGTTTTGCCATCTTAATATCCTGCTTTTCTTTAGTAATGAATTTTGAAACATGCTCAGGACATGCATATGAAAGTCATGTTTGTAACTATTTGAAGTTATAATTTCATCCTGAAAGATGGCTCAGCAAATACAAACACTTGCTGCCAAGCCTAACTACCAGAATTTGATCCCCTGAGCCCTCATGATAAGAGAAAACCAGCCACTCCCATGAAGTTACCCTCAGACCTCCACATGTATGCAAGGCACACATGTGCATGTGCGCCCATACACACACACACACACACACACACACACAAATAAATAATTAATCAAAAGTTAAAGTCATAATATTTAAAGTCATAATTCAAACCAACTTGTCCTTCAGCTACAGTAAGACACTTTACCATAGTAAACATCTTTTCTTAGAAAAAAATTCTGTTGTCTAACAAACAGTTAATTAGGAATATAGGATCTAATATAAAGATGATTCTTACATGGCTTGTCCCTCAAACTTTATAGTATAAAATTTCACTTAAGAAACAAGGACTGATCACTGAGAGTCTATACTTCTGTTTCTACTTATACACGTTTCATTGCCAATTAACCTTTAGTTTTGTTTTAATTTTTGCATTTGAAAGTCTTTAGGAATAATATATTTCCTCCAGTTCTCCACAGACTCTAATACTCCTTATTACCTTATATCAGGCTGTTTCACAAATATTTGCTACCTACCTAGCTACTGAAGGCATTTAAGTTTACAACCCTAACATATAAACTAATCTATTAAATCCACTTTAACCAGCACTACAATAGAAAATGGTTAGTCTCAAAATTATAACACACTAAGCATCCCTTATTGGAAATATTTTTGCATATCTGTCATGCACAGACCTAGAACAGCTATGAGGAGGAAGAAAAGAATGTAGCAGCCAAAACTAATGTCCTTATTCATTATCCACCAGAGGGCAAATTATTTACATGTATAACAATGCATTTGAAATACATCTTCCAGGCATCATCATCAATTTCTTCAGATACAAAAGAGGTTCATTTAAATGGTTCTCAGGGCATAAAAAACACTGCCTACAGAAAACAGTAGAGATGGCTTCATTCTCAAAATGGAGCATTATTAAAATGTCAAATAACTATCAAGTAGAAATGCAGCAAGGAGATACAGTGTCTGCAGGCACACGCCTGGACCCTCCGAAACCAGATTCAGAAGTCCAAAAGCATTCTTGGACAAAACCGACTTTGGTGGTACCAATTAGCCTTAATGGAAGTTGTTTTCTTCCTTAGATTTGTTGACAGAACATCACAGAAAGTTATTAGGTATCTGCTTTCATGAATCATGACTCTTTTTTAACAAGTGCTTAAATGCACTAAACAAGGAAAAGCAGACACTATATAAACAGAAGCATTAATAATATAAGTCTCACCTAGAGTAAAAGAATAATGCTTCCTGTCTCATTGGCCTACATACACAGTACTGGCTGTGGTTTTCCATTTGTCCTCTCCATGGATTTCTCTCCTCTGGTGTGTCTCATCTTTCATTTTCCTCTACTACTTCTTCAGGGGACTTAATGCAAACATGTTTGTGGAAATCGATAATAATACCTCCATTTCTCATCAGGCCTAGCCATTCGGCACTCTCCCCTATCATAGGACTCTTCATTCCTGTAAGTAATATTTGAACTCTCCAGCTCTTAGTCTTTACGAGTCATTCAATTTGCCTTTTAGCTTCAGTGTACTACTTGAAAGTCATTAACATGCATGTTATCCAGCAGGCTATTTATTCCAGAGTTTACTGTGGATTGGTCGGGTTGGAATCTGTGTTTGCTTCCAAGACCATTTTCTGGCAGTTTTCTGCTCACAGTTTTTAACTGAGCGATGGGCTATAGCTCTAGAAGTTAAGAGCAATTTTAGAACCATTTCATAAAAAGTCACCCTAGCCTTGTCACACTGTGAGTGTCCTTCTCCGCACACTCCACATCACACAGAAAATTCTTTCCAAATCCTTACTGGGCTTGCCACACTCCAAGACAAACAACCCATTTACCAAACTGGAAAGAATTGGAACTATAAAGCTTTGGAGAAACAGGAAGTCAGAGGGACTTGAGTGGAGGCTCAGGCAATAGAAAGAAATGAGAAGGAAGTGAAGCAAGCAAAACCAGGGTCTCACAGACATATACACACAGACACACAGAGACACACCCATACACAAACACACAAAGAAATCTAAGAAAAATATTTTCTTTTGTATCTGTGTGTATATATATGTAGTATGCTGTATGCATGTGTGTAAGTTCACGTATTTGGAAGTCAGAGTCAATGCTGAGTGTCTTCTTGTATTGCCTTCCACCTTATTTTTTGAGATGAGGTCTCACACTGAACCCAGAGCTCACTTCCTAGCTAGACTTTCTGGCCAGTAAGACCCAGGGATCTGTCCATCTCCACCTACCTCGAAACCCCACTGCTGGGATTGCAGGCACATGCCACCATACCCAGCTATTTCTTGGGTGCTGGAATCCGAACTCAGGTCCTCATTCTTGCACAACCCACTGAGTCATCTCCAAACTGTGAAAAAGTGTTCCTTAAGAATGTTCTTTTGCCTAGCCATGGTGGTGCATGCCTCTAATCCCAGCACTTGGCAGGCTGATCTCTGTGAGTTCGAGACCAATCTGGTCTATATAATGAATTCCAGGGCAGCTGAGACTACAAGGAAACCCTGTCTCAAAAAAAAACATGTCTAGTATGTATTAATGTATATCTGTGACAAATACACACAACTAAAGACCTCCTTCCCCTTACTCTGGTGGCTATAACTTTTAAGCTGTCTGGTTCCTGTAGGTCAGTGAATTGCTAAATGTCTTTCTAATCTTGGGTTCTAAAATGAGGAAAAAGTAAAGCATACAAGCTTTCCAGTTCTGGCACTTTAATATCTTAAACACAACATCCAATACTACCTTTCTTCTATTGCCTGTTTTGAGAACTTTGCTGATATCATAGCATCTATTCAATCTTTTCTGATTTTGTACTTAGAATAACTGTTAAACCTGAACTTCTTACTGCTGTCTCAAATCATATCTTATTATAACCATATCAACTTGTCAGAGAGATAATCCCAGCTACAATTCCTACTTTACCATAAGTATACCTTTTACTATGACAAATATTTCTATGGGATTGAGTAGACTGCAGCTAATAGGCCAAATATGGCTCACCTCCAGGTTCTGTGAATAAAGTTTTATTGAAACACAACCATACTTATTCATTTATATATTGTCTATGGCTACTTTTGTATCACAGTGGTTGAGCTGAGAAATTGTGGCAGAGACTACATGACTCTCAAACCTAAAATATTGATTAAACATTTGCATCCAACAACTCCTGAACAAGAATGATAAAATACATATTTGGGGAGCTAATAAACCATGCTTTCACCAGAACATCAGTATGTAACAATCAATGACTTTGAGGTGTTTTTTTTTTTAACCTTAAAGTAGAAACTGAACAGTTTTTTAAGTGGAACATTAACTCACCGTGGCTAGTTTCTGAACATCTTCATCGGATGCTCCCAGGGATGCTAGACCTATTTCTTGTGAAAATTGAGCAAACTTAGGATCTGCAAGTAGTGGAACGTGTCCCAAGAGTTCATGGCATGTGTCTCTGATGAGAAAAAGAAACATCACAAAGCACGTTATATATGAAGCTTTAAACTATCAGGAGTATAGAACAAGACTCATAACCCTAAATAGAATCTTTTCACTATAAATAATTACTATTATCTTACTTAAAATTAAGATGCGTTGTATAATCAATGACAGTTGGATGATCTATCATGCTTTTATTTGATGGGTAGAACCACATGTGTGTGATGAACTCATGTTTGCATGTGCCTATGAGCGCCAAGGGACAACCATGGGTGTCATTTCACAAGTGTCATGCACTTTTGTTTTCTGTTGAAACAGGATTTTTCATTGGCCTGGAACTCACCATGTAGACTGGAATGACTAGCCAGTGAGCTCCAGTGACACCTGTCTTTACAACCCAATGCTGTGCAACTGGGTTTTTTTCTTTATGGGTTCTAGAGATCAAATTCAGATCCTCATGCTTGAGAGACAAGCACTGCACAAACTAAGCCATCCTCTCAGACTGTGACATAATACTTTCAATAAAAGACATTGCTTTTTGTTTTTTGGGACAGGGTCCTTCCATATAAACACCAAGGCCCAGAACCTGCCATCCTCCTACCTCTACCTCCCTAGTGCTAGGAATATAAGCAAGAGCCACCATTCAGCCAGCCACTACTATTTTTAAGTGTTTACTATACGCTCACTACATGGTATTAATTAAATTAATTTTAATTTTAATTAAACTGACTTCTTAGTATGAGATAGGCAAACTACAACAACAGCCCTAATTGGGCCCACATTTTTTAAATTATTTTCTTTTTATTTTTTGTTATGAGAGTTTTGCCCACATGTATGTGCACCAGGAATGTGCCTGGTGTACATGGGGAGTATCTGATCCACAGGAACTGGAGTTAGAGAAAGCTGTGAGATGTCATGTAGGTGCTAAGAACTAAACCCAGGTCCTCTCCAAGAGCAGCAAGTGTTCTTAACTGCTGAGCCATCTCTCCAGTCCCTTGGCCTACATTTATAAACAAAGTCACTGGAACATTGTCCTGCCCATTTCTGTATGGATGTCTGCAGTCATTTTTATCAACTGCAGAGCTGAGTAACTATAACTGAGATCACACTTCTACAAGTCTTATAATACCTAGCCAACCCTTTAATACAGAAAGGGGACTAGCTATCTCTCCAATCCTAGGAGTAGATAGTCCAGCAGTTTTCCTGGACCCAAATAAACGGCTGTCGTCCCCACCCCCGTCCCCACCCCCACCCCCGGCCCCATGGAGCTGTCTTGGTCAATGGTCTTTGCTAAAAGTTTCCATTCATTTGGTGCTGAGAACCTGAGAAGGAATTCTAGGTCTTCAAGGACCCAGTCCCTCCTCCCAAACCAAATTGCTGACCAGACACTCCCGCCTGTGATATGGACCATCTTGTCTCTTGTGGCTCTGCCACTCACCACATCAAGCCTGAGATTCTCGACTACTTTCCTGTGACCTTCTGCCTGACCTCTGACGGAGTTCACGTAAGTGTTCCATTCACAGAATGGCTGATCTGTTTCTCTGCTTTCTTTCTCTCCCACTATTTCTGTCTTTCCCCCATTCCTCTTCTCTCCATCTCTCACGTTCCCTCCTTCCTCTACCTTCCTGCCTGGAGGTTTTCCCTTTTCTAGAGGTGTTCGACTCAGTTTCAAGTCACACCAGTATGCCAAACATCTCTTCATGGCCTGTTGGGGGAGCCCCGCACTTGTCCTCAGGAGCCGGTGATAGGACACTGTTTCATATGGAAACAGGTGTGACAAGGACGCCTCTCACAGCTGCCCCTCCTCAGGGAGAGACCTCCCTTCTCTTCCTGTTCTGGGCTCATGTTCTTCTCTCGCCACTGTAAGGATCAAGGCCCCACCCAGCCTCTGGCAGCTTCCTACTGGACCCTTGTCTTCTGACCACCCTTGTCTTCCACTTCCTCTCCAGTCTCTCTCCCCTTGACTCTGTTCTCTTGGTAAGACTTCTGTCTGCAGTCCCTAGTTCTTGGGACTGAGGAGAGAAATTCTTCCTGGGTACTCTTTAGTTTGCTGCGAATATAATCTTAGGTCTCCTTTTCTTCCACCCTTTGTTCAAGGATGCCTTTCCTCCCTCTAACCTGTTATGGATTCCTCTCACTCCAGAACTAGACTGTACTATCCCTCTTCCCTGTCTTCTCCAATCTCTGTCCCCTTGGACTCAGGGACACCATCAAGCTTCGCCACCTTATTTTTATTGTAGCATGGCTTGACCCCAATATACACACTTGATAAATTTTGGGAGATCCTGATGACATCAGCCACCACACAGGCAAAATGGTCCAACTCCACCCCCCGCACAACCCTCGCTCTGCTTGTCCACCTCTCCTCTATCTTTGCTGGCAGCAAAAGAGTAGGCATGGCCCCAGTGCTTCTGGGCCTGACAGAAGACATGTAGGTCTCCCTAAGTCTGTCCACTTTTCTAAATCCTTCAGAAAAGCATGATTTTTCTCCTTTTCTTCCTCGTCCCTTTTCTCAACATACTTTCTTTGATGCTTTGGGCTGCCCTAGCATGTTGTACTTCTTTACTTTTTCTCTACAGCGTTCTTCTCACCCCACCGCACGTGGCTGCCAGTCCACCACGTCTAACCTCCATGCTGGCTCTAAACCAAAGGCCTCAATTGCTTTTTCCCTTCTCCCTCACTCTCCCCTTTAAGGCAGCTGCTGAGATTCCCAGCTCGCCTGCCTTGAGGACTTTTCTTTAAATTCCATTAAAATTGTCCTAAAGCTTCTGTTTGGGTTCATTCTTAAATTCTTTTTTATGAATGAGACTAGGAACTCTCTAGGGGACATTCTTTCTCCCATATCATCTTGGTGACCACAAATGCCAAAATTCTAATAACTTATTTATTTGGTGGCCATGTGGAAATTTTGTGCAGCTGCACAGCGCTGATTTTGACTACTAAGCAGGTGAATTCCTTTATCTATCTTGCTGTCTTACCTCGGAGCATTTGAAACTGCAAACCACTTGCCTCTCACACAAATTTTTTTTTAAAAAAGGTTCTTAAAAGTCATTTCTTTCCTGGACTTTTTCTCAGGCTTTTGGGTTTTTTTGGTTTTTTCTCCATCTTGGTTTGTTCCATGATTCTCTTCTCTCCATGGATAGGAGAAAGGAGAACAGTCTGAGGGGCCTGAAATTTGAACCATAGTCCCTACTGGGCACCAAGCGGTGCTTAGACCATGCAGTCCCAAGGCAGCCACCTTCCTAATTATATGTAAGCATTCTTAAATTTTGGTGAAGGGGCTGGAGAGATGGCTCAGTGGTTAATAGCACTGACTGTTCCTGCAGAAGACCTGGGTTCAATTCCCAGTACCGACATGGTGGATAACAACCATCTGTGACTCCAGTTCCAGGGAAATCCAGTGCCTTCTTCTGACCTCTGCAAGCATTGCACAACATGGGTACACTTACATACCTGCAGGCACTACACTTATGCACTCAAAATAAAAATAATAAAAATATTTTAAATTTTGGTGAGCAAACAGAGTCACATTCCAGACTCAGATGAGACATGTGATTCAGAGTACTAGCCCAAGGACATGTACACTGGACATAGCTTCCCTCTTTTTTTCTGCTGCCTTCACCAGTTTCTTCTCCAGTAACAGCTTGTATCTAGGAATGAAGAGATCCAGAGGACATTGCTTTGTATTTACAGTTGCAATGGGTGATGAGAGACATGGACCCCCTTCCTTGGTTTGAGACCATCAATTCCTTTGCTTTGCTTTCCTATTTGAGGCCTACATATCTGAGGGTACTTTCTCCTCTATATTAGTATGACTTAACTGGGTGCTTTCTAAAAGTAAAAAAACGGTTGCTATTCACACTTAATCCAGTGAATCCAGTCCAAAATAAAGGGTTTGTATTCTGGTGGAAGATGGGCTTATTTTATCATGGGGTTGAGCTCACTAAGGTATCCTTGTGGCTTGGTTGCCATCATGGCTAGTACCTTCACCAAAAAGGAGGCAACCATGAGATCTCGTCTCCATATTGGTTGATGACATCATCACTATGGGGACAGTCACATGGCTTGGTTGCCATCTTGGACAGCAATATTTTTAAAGTGGTGACCCATGTGAACTTGCCACCATCTTAATCCAACCACATGGCATAATTCAAAATAGTGACACCCAGGAATTAATTAGTACTATTGAACTCTAGGAGAATGAACTCTAGGGGATCCTGATAACCTGGAAATTCCCCGGAGTGAAGACATTTAATCATCTGTCCTAATCCTCTTGCAATTTATTTTTTTTGTTTTGGGTTTCATCTTGGATTCTTGATGGGATTATAGAAAGGCAGAAGATTCCAATAGTCTCTATTGCCTTGTAACAAGTTCAACACATTTTTATGTCAGGCTAAGGTGGTAATGTTAGACCCCCCACAATGGAAGTTTGAATTTTAACATTCTTTTGACCTGTTTCTAAATGGGATTATTTTGAGTTTTAACTTCTTTTATGGTATTTACTGTTTTTTAAAATGACTAAATTTTTACATTGTTATACATATTTACTGACTTTTAAAGGGAATCATTTGGGGTTCTGACAATGTCTGCATGACATTTATATGTTTTTAAGAGAATTATTTTGGATTTTGACATTTTATATGATATATTTGCTGATTACTAAAAGGGAGTATTTTGAATTCTTACAGTGTTTTGCACAAATATTTGTCAGTTAAAAAGTCAAGCTGAGTGTGGTGGCACATGCCTTTAATCCTAGAAATTGGGAGGCTGAGTCATGTGGATCTCTGTGTAAATTCCAGGCCAGCAGATAAAAGAAAAAAATAGTAATATCCTACTTTGGTGAGAAGCTTAAGATGCTACCTCCACTTAATTCTCGACCTTTCTGCACTGTGGTCTTAATTCTCGCCCTTTCTGCACTGTGATTCTAAGCCTGTTTTTCTCTGAACTAGACTATTTATTTCACTTTCTAGTTACAATGTCATGGGCAGACTAGAGGGAAAGAACATTCTGACATCATCTTTTTCCAAGTTCTTTTGGGTACCATTGTTTTCTGTGTTCCTTCATAATAGATTTTAAATGGTGCTATTTTGACTGTTCTAAATTTTAGACTCACATTTTATTCTGATCAGAATTTTCATCAAGATGTCAAGGTTTTGTTTTTTAAAAAAAACTAGTTGGTAATAACATTGTGTCTAACCACAGTATTTATTGTATGGGACTGTTAATGTGTCAATTTATGTTTAATACTAAGGGAACAATTATTTTTTTTAAAAATAATTTATTTAATATAAGCTTTAATTCTCATATAAACTAAAATTGTTAAATTACAACATGATTCTTACTGCTTATGGATATAAATTAATTTTAAGAGATGATTACTTCTGCTCTAGGGTACAATTTATCTCCTTTAGAAATGTTTTATATAAAATAAATATTTTACTACTATGGCCTCTTTAGAGTCAACAAACAGGTTTGTCGAGGTCCATATCTTTGCCAAGCCTATATAAAACATCTCTAAATATTTAACATAAAGTGGTCATTTAAAACCTGTTTCAAGAAGCTTACAAAGATATCTCAAAGTCTATCATAGTATATTTGAGATGACTGTTCATGTATATACACATATATAAATATTAATTGCTTAGTAAATCCTCATAACAAATGATAAATGTGTTACTGTGTTTGTAAATATTAAAGAAAAATATAGAAAAACTTATGTATAAAGATTAAGATGGTTAAATATTTCCAGAATAGAAGGAATAACAAAAATGTTTAAGCGAGTCTACTGAAGATCTAAACAGGTCTATAGACATATAGGGCTGTTGTTATAATAATTACTGTTGCAGCAAAAGATTTATCCTCTGAAGTTAAATCTCTTCCAGACAGGGATTATTTAAGAATGTTGGGTTTTTATTCAAGCTTTATCTATATGTTACATAGTAATTAAAGGTACCAGACTAATGAAACTGACCTTCTTGGATGTTTAATAAGTATACTTTGAGTCCTAGCTAATCTGGTCAGAGAAACTTAAAGAAACAACTTTTTGTCTCTTGTCCTCCAAGGTCAACTAAGTTCCAGGGGACTACAGGACATCTCTCGAAATGTCCTGAACTGTAATATCGTCTGTCCTCCTGTTCAGGCCAATTCCAGCAGCTGGCTTCAATTACAGGTAGCTACCTGATTCCAATAAGGCAAATCACCAAGTTGTAATCAATTAAGTTGTTCCTATAGGTCACTTCCACTTTATGTTGATATTGTCTGCCCATCTACCAACCCCAGAGTTCTTGACCTAACTGTGATTCTAAAGCCTGCCCCAATTCTGGAATCACAAATTAAAATCAATCAAGATTTGTAGGGCCAGACGCAGTGGCACATGCCTTTAATCCCAACATCCAGGAAGCAGAGGCAGGCAGATTTCTGTGAGGTGGAGGTTAGCCTGGTCTACATGGAGAGTTTCATGCCAGCTGGGGCTACAAGGAGACACTGACTCAAAAAAAAGATAGGGGGTTGCGGGTGTGGAGGTATGATGCTTGGAACTGAACTAATTAAGGTTTTAAAACTAAATTTGTTGTGATTTTTGCCTTTTGGTAATAATAATAAAGTTAAAATGTGGATTCAACTTTTCATGATTTTTAAATATTTTTTATTATTTTTATTTTATGTGTATGAGTGTATGCAAGTGCATCTGTGTCATGCAATGCCCAAGGAGGTCAGAAGAAGGCATCAGATCCCCTGGAACTGAAATTACGGAGAGTTGTTAGCCAACAAGTGGGTGCTGGGGATCTGCAAGAGCAGTCAGTGCTCTTAATCACTGAGCCATCTCTCCAGCCCTCAACTTGTCATGATTTTTAAATCCTTAAATTGTTTTGCACCTCTGTTAGGCTCACAAGGCACTAGGAAATAGCAGAGGATCATATTGTCATCAACAAAGTCACTTTTCCTCAGAGAACTGATCCATTGCAACATGAGCAATTCCTTTGAGAGAGTCTCTTGGAAGAAGCTCCTAGTTCTCTGTTCTGGTACATGAACCTGGAAATAACAAAAGCTTGGAACCTTTCTCATTTGCCTGAGCTTCCATTTGGAGCTGGATAAATGGACATGGGATAGTTATGTATCATAATTAAGTAAGGCAGTTTTGTCATTGTCATGAATAATGACTGCTTCCTGATACCAAGCTCCACTAGAATGAATTCCCCCGTGGCTCTCTGGCCATGGAGTGAGATGCAGAAAACTAATTAACTAGGTAGTAACTGAAAGATGCATCTAAATTTGCTTATGTTCATCTGAAGCATATCTCTTCAACGGTGCTATAAAACCAATGTCAGTGCTATCACCATTATCACAAAGATAAAGTAGGTCAAACAACCATATGCTTGAATCCAGTAGATGGTGATAAATTTTATGAGACTGATGCCCACATAAAACAGATGACATCACTCAATTAAAAAATATTATTCTCACAACTGAAACCACATTGCCAACCTTGACCAAACCCATCAGATTGAGTGAGAATATATGGACAGAACCTGAAAAAAACCCCAAATTCATCCTTTGATAACTGTATGCCACTAAGACATAAAATGAATTTGTGGAAAAGTATATGTGGTTGGCTAGTCTCCAGTCACACTGCTTACGGGAGGTATTCTAGTTTCTCTGTTGCTATGATAAAACACTGACTGAAAGCAATTTGAGGGGGAGAAAAGGTTAATTTGGTTTACATTTCCATGTCAAAATCCATCACTGAAGGGCAGTCAGGGCAGGAACTCAAGGCATGAACTACAGCAGAGACCATGCTGCTTGCTGGCTTGTTTCTCCTGCATTGCTCAGCTACCTTTCCTACACATCCATGCCTATCTGCCCATGTATCATGCCACCCACAGTAGGCTGGGCCCCTCTACATCAATCAATCAATGAAAAATAATCCAAAAAATGCCTCACTAACCAGGCATTGTGCACTCGTTTAATCCCAGCATTCAGGAGACAGAGGCAGTTGAATCTCTGTGAATTTGAGGCCAACCTTGTGTACATAATGAATTATAGGCCATCCAGTGCTACATATTGAAACCTTGTCTCAAAAGCCAAAAAAAATTTTTTTTTTGAATGCCCCCCAGGTCAATCTTGGAGGAAGTCCCTCAAATGAGACTCTCTCTTCCCAGGTCTATTTATGTTTGTGACAAAATCTATGACAGGAGGAAATCACTGGGTTATAAAACATAAGAAGTATTTAAATGTTGTCCAAGCCACTCATTTTGTCTAAGATGAAAAAAGAAAGGGAAAGAGAGACGAAAAAGGAAAGACTATATTGAGCTGACTGGAGAGATGGTTCAGTAGGTTAAGTGCTTGCTAAACAAGCATGAAGACTTGAGTTTAGATCCCCAGCACGCAGGTAAAAAGCCTGGTGCCTGTAACCGCAGAGCTACCAAATGGAGAGAGGCTGGTCAAACAGTGAGCTTTGGGTTCAATGAGAAAGTCTGTCCCAAAAACTAAGGTGAAGAATGACAAAGGAAGACACCCAACTGTCAACCTCTCACCTCCACACATGCACACACATATAAATGCACACCTGGGCATACAACACATAGACCACAAGAATACACTGAGTTTTTATGTGCTGGATACAGTGCTTAAGGTTTTTATAACATATTAGTAATTTATTTAACCTTCACTCACAAGGAAGCATTATGATACCCTTTTGACCAATGGGGAGACTAAAACTCAGTAAACGATCTTTATCAAGGTCACACTTTTAGTAAGAGAAAGACAAAATCTGAAGTTAAATTCTTCTGATTCCTGTTCTCTGCTGTTTTAATTTGTAGATATGGCATACGTGAATAGAAAGGACACAGTTTAGTGTTTAAGGAGAAAGCTTAACCAAGTTGATTAACACAAGGAAAGTCACAGTCAGCATGTCCTGAATCACTCATTAGTTCACATATTTGAGCATCCTTTAAAAGAAAACAAGCCTGACTTGTGACCAGTTAAATCAGGCTCCTTGGAATTGACCAGATAATCTTTTTTTTAAAGCTCCCAAGTGAAAATGAGACATAGCCAGGACTGAGACCCATTTTCACAACTAATGGCACTGGAAGCTCTCCTTAGCAAGCTATAAGCAACTTGTGCTTAAAACTAAAGCTGAAGGTGCTTATGTAGTTTGGAGCTGCCTAAGTTGACTTCTATTAAAATTACCTTGTGATATTGGAGAATAATAAAAGCCTGGACGGAAAGCTTAATAGGTAACTAATTGTCCTTCTACATGCATTGAATTGAGGTACAGGTCTAACACTTCTATGGTGGGAGTGGATTCTATAAATCACTCTAGTGAGCTGTTCTAGTGTTGGAATTTAAAGTCAAGTGGCCTGCCATGGAAAACTCTAAGTTCTCCTATATTAACCTTTGATATAAAATATGAAAGCACCTCTACTCATCATGGAAGAAATATGACAACAATAACTCCACATCAGATGAGATGCCTAACACCTGAAAAAATACTAACACTGGTTTTAGTTCAGTATCCGTAAACAAAAGAAACAGAAGCTAGAATGACAAAGGGGGTGTTCATCATGAGCCAGGCCCTGTGCTGGAGTGCTTCATGATGTAAGACAGCATTATGGTTAAGGTTTGTAAGTCATGGTTATGGTGAACATTAATTGATTCTTGGTGTAACACCAAAATTAACCTCCAAACTTGTTGAATTTGTTTTCTCACAGCCTGACAGAGAAAGAGAGTCTTCTCTGTACCCAGGTTAAGAATGAAGTCCAGGACTGAAGAGATGGCTCAGCGGTTAAGAACACCAGCTGCTCTTGCAGAGGACCCAGGTTTGATTCCCGGTGCCCACAGAGCAGCTAACAACCATCTGTAACTCCACTTCATATACCCTCTTCTGACCTCCAAGGGTATTGCACAACATGGGTGCACTTACATACATGCAGGCAGTACATACACTCATACACATAAAAAATAAATAAATAAAATGGTTTAAAAAAAATTTAAAAAGAATGGAGTCCAAAAACTTGGTTAAAAAAGTAAAGTAAAAGTTGGCAGCTACAAAGGAAAAAAGAAAAGAAAGCACTAGAAATCCAAATACACTAAGGAATCAATTCTCCACGGTAGAAAAGAGTATTACTCAGAGTTTAAATTAAAGTGTCATTATCAGAAGCCAATAACACACTAGCCCTCCTAAGAACCTTTAATAGCATCAAAATAGCAAGGTAATCCAACTGTACATAGGATAAAATAAATTATGAAATTGAAGAAAAATCATGCAATATAACAGATTAAGTTATATTGTTACATTAAAAATGAAAGCCTGAAGCAAGGTGTCTAGCAGAATCATTAATGGAACATTAGGCATGCCCTTTGCTCTGTTATGAGTAGCGATGATTCTGCTGTTTTCACTAGTTGGCTCTCTCCTCTCAGCTTGGTCTCCACACAGGGGCCCCGAGAAGAGGTTACACCCTCAGTCCCTGAATGATGCAGTGTACACAATAACCTCACAAGCCAAGGCTACAAGCTCCTAAATTTCAAGGCCAAGACCAAGGTTATTATCTCTTAGAACTGGTGTAAAGCTGTCTGAAATAAACACTCTATCAGTCTGTCTTCCAATGTCTTTTGGCTAAGACACCTGTAAACAAAATATCAACACTTTAACCAATGAGCAAAGATTTTCAATAGTCCTAATAAAAGTGTTTCCTTAACTATGAAAGGTTAATTTCCTTTAGTTTGTTTGTAAAGGACTTAGAAGCTGAAGTTGATCATTTCTTTATGGGCCTGAGAGATTCCAGGGTGTGGAAAGCAAGAAAGAACGCAGAGTACCAAGCCTCCTCACCAACCTTTCTGCCAATTAAGGACTGTTGGGCTGAAGTTAGGCCATTTCAGCCTGTTTTAAAGCTGCTAGTCCCTGTCTGTAGAGCAGACCAAGCCCTCTATGGTGGTTGAATCGTTCACAGCTGGACCCCTTAGTATCTAATGAACAGGATCCCAATGGGAGTCTACAACTGTCCCTTTATCACTCCTCTCTGAAAAGATTCAATTATTTGGTCATAATTGTGCCTACCAGGACAGGCTGCCTCCAATCTCTACATCGGCAAACTTTTCCTTTTTAAACTCTCTTTGATGCATTTTCACCTGAATAATGCCTTTTCAGAGCCCTTCACACAAAAGCGCTCTGTTCACTGCAAACGTAGGACCTTTCAGAACTGTTAGCAGTGTAAAACATCATGTCTCTTTAAAAAAAAAAAAAAAAAAAAAAAAGCTAGTGCTGATATCAGACACTAGACTTTTGCTGCTCTAAATTGGAATCTTCTCTGATAAGCCCTGTTAGGAGGATTCCAAAGCCTGCTGAGATAGGCCCACAAAGGGGCCGGGGCGAAATGTCTCCAGGGAATTCTTAAATCATTCTAAGAAAGTTGCGATCATTGTGCTGCAGGGAAATAAGAGTCCTGGTTGTTAAGTTCAAATTCAAAATGAGTCTGGCATTTTTCTCCTCTTATCAGTTTTCAAAGCTGACTCCTCGTGCTCAGAGTTGAACAACTCCTTTTTATTTCTGCTGTAAATTTAAGCCTTTAAGAGGCGGTGAGTGGCTATCCAACATTTGCTTCCCATCCCAAATCAGTGCATCTGTCTTTTTAAACATTTCTCTATAGGTTTTGTTTGTCCTACATGACAGAAGCCAACACTTTCACTGTCACAAAGGGAAGGAAAAGAAGATGAGAGCAGGGAGTGACAGAGTGCCCCGATGAAACGAAACCGGAGGGAAGCTGGGAGCCAGAACAGGATTTTTCTTCAGCTTTCACACAACATTTGGTGGGAAAAGCAAGTCATCTGGGTTAATACATCGGGCGTGGGATGCACAGCCTCGGGTGACTTGCTTTGTTTTCACTGCACTGATGATAACAGGAATTAATTTGGTATTGAGGCAAGTCTTTCTCAGTGCTTGCTTAGGAGTCATATATAGAGTTTCTTCAGTTTAGTTTTAAAATAGCACGCTGTAGCACACACCTATAGCCCAAGTATTTGGGAGGTAGAAGCAGGAAGATCAGAAGTTCAAGGCCAGTCTCCTTAATAAAAGCAAGTTCAAGAACAGCCTTGGGCTACATCAGACTATCTCAAGAAACCAACAAATAAAATAAAATAGTGTACTGTAAAATCTGGCCCGCATGAGCTTTTCAGCAGCTCTCATGATCACCTGTTACATCCGCATCACAGCATGCGTGGGATGGGCCCTCTTTTCACAAAGCCAAATATTCCACTGTAGCCCTGGAAGAAATCTACTTTTTTTGCCCAGGAAATCATAATTCTTCACTACATTCTGTTGAAACTGGAGGATGTTATAGGTTTCTTTGGGCTGGGGAGGCGAGTCGTACCAATTTACATGCACAGAGGCCAAAGGAGGTTATGAAGTGCCTGCTCTTTCATTCTCTACTTTATTTCTTTGAGACAGCGTCTTTCACTGAACCTGGAACTAGGCTAGCAATCAGTAAGCCCCAGTGTCCTCCCATCTCTGCCCCTCACAGTGCTGGAGTTACACATGTCACATTCAGCTTGTACATAGGTACTGGAGATTTGAACTCGGGTCCTCACGCTTGTGCAGCAAGCACTCTTATCTCTAAGACACCCTCCAGGCCTATCTTTCTTAACATTTAAAAATATTTGAGGGGGCTGAAAAGATGGCTCAGGGGTTAAGAGCACTGGTTGCTTTTGCAGAAGACCTGGGTTTGAGTCCCAGCACCCACATGGCAGCTAACAGCCATCCAAACCTCCAGTTCCAGGGGAATCCAACACCATCTTCTGATCTCTGCTGGCATTACACAACACAGTGCATTTACATACATGCAGGCAATACACTCATACATATAAAATAAAAATAATAAATAAAATATTTTTAAGATATTTCAGTTCCAGAAACATTTGTTATATGCTTCATTTACGGCAGATACTATAATAGAAATCAAAATTTCAAAGTAAATAAGGCACAGTTTTTATAAAACATTTAGCAAAAGTTATCTATGATAACTGTCCACAAAGAGTAGTGAACTGGAAAGTACTTTCTCATCTAACAAAAGAAATGGCCCCCAGTTCTCACAAAGGCTACAGAAGGACTGCAGTGAAAATTCAGTTGACAGGTCATCAGTCCCCACCATTTCTAGAATATTTCATATTTCTCATAAAAGCAAGTGATATTTAACATTCCCTCCCCAGTTGCACTAAACTTAAGGCAGTAATAAAATATTATGTTTAAAAACATGTACTGTGTGCTCGGCCCTAAATGGCACATCTATATCACATTCCTCCCCCAAGCACAGGGATCTTTGAGGAATAGGATGGGAGTGGGAAGATTTAAGAGTCAGAGGTGGTAGATTGTTGGGCATAATGTAAGGTGGGCCTAGCCTAAAGCCACCCACTGGGAGGAATAGAGGAATGGCTCCTGTGGGTGTGGCGTTCTGTTCTGGCTAATTTTGAGACCAGCACCTGGAAAGAACCTGCCTACCTGGAGACAAACTTACTACTGGCTGTATTTGGGACCCCACCACATAAGGTCATTGGCTATCCAGACCTATAAGAGCTTGTGCACCTATTCAATAAATGAGTGGCAGTGCCACGTGCTTGGGCTGCTTCCCGTCCAACTCCCGGAGTCTGTGGCTTAACTCTGCGTCTACTCAGGCGACTCAGCCCCGACACAACAGAATCGAACATGACTATAGTAGATGACAAGGAAACAGCATTTTCCAGACAGCTGGGCAACTGTACATATGAAATCACAGCAGTTATGACAGTGTGCACAAGGCCTGTTCAAGTTCAGGCCAGACAAAATCCCAGCATGGATTGGGGAGGAGGGCATCAACTCCCACCCCAGCTGAGGAGCTCCCGGCATTTAATAGCAGCTGGGAACAGGAGAGTCTGTTTTCTTTAAATGTAGGTCAACCACAATTCGGGGTAGGTTCCCCACCCAAGAGTATTTGGGCAACAGATATTGGACTTGATGGTCAACAGATATTGGAATCAGTGGGTGGGTGAGCGAAGGAGGTTGAGAGTTGGGGATGGATCTCAAAGGAGCGGGAGGAGGAGAAAGTATAATCAAAATACGTCTTCTGAAGTTCTCAAAGACTAATAAAATATTTTCATTTATTTGTCTTTTAATTACATACGTATTGGGGTGCTGTGTGCACATGCGTGCAGATGTCCTCAGAAGCTAGACACATACGATCCCCCAAGGAGCTACAGTTACAGCAATGCTGGGAACTGAACTCAAGTCCTCTGGAGTATGTTTAAGAGTATACCTTAAGAGCAGTATGTTCTCTTAACCGCTGAGTCATCTCTCCAGGTCTAATAAAAATGTTTTTTAAAGAAAGCATGTACTCTTGGGGTTTGGAGATTAGTTCAGTGACAGAGCACCTGCCCAGCATGAACAAGGCCCTAAGTTTGATCCATCACAAAAGCAAATGTTGTTGTTTCTGATGGTTATTTTAAATAAATAAATATAAATAAACAAATAAAAATTTTAAAAGCATGTACTTCGGAGTCAGCCCTGGGTCCACTGCCCACACTCCTTGTAGGCAAAGGACTGAGGCAGCACTGTCCAGCAGGACTTTCTGTACCAATGGACATGTCCTTGATCCATGCTGTCCAATGTAATGGGCCCTTAGCACCATATCTACAGAACACTTAGAATGTGGCTAGTACTACTGAATATTTTACTTACAGCCTTGATTACTGTCACTTAATAAATGTATATAGCCACATTTTGCCATATTGAACAGCACAAACCTGGTATTTTCTCATCTAGAAAAGGGAGACTGTAAGAGTCCCTGTCTCCAGACATCTTTAAACAGTGTGGAAAGATAACGTATTATAAGCATAAGTTTCTTGCACTAGTATCAATATTGCACAAAACTGTGTTTATGTTTGTATCCTGGAATGAGTTTCGCTCTTTTAGCAGTCGCTTTATCACATAAGAAGTTGTGCATTTATCCAGGAGAGGCCATGCACATTCTCCTTGGGCTGCTAGTGCTTAGAGAAGCCTGCACATGAGAAATGCCCAACTCAACTCAACCGAACAGAGCAGGTGTTGAAGAGGTTCTGCTGCTCCACACAAAGACAGATCCAAGCGAAACCCGCATTTGCCGGTCCTAATTCCAGTCATATTAGGGCTTTGGAGCAGGCTGTGGTTCTGGTTTTTTTCTAGATATGTGACCATAGGGAAATTACCTGACTTCTGTGAACCTTGGAATTGCCATCTGTAAAATGGTGGCAGTCTGCAAACCTGGCCGAGATGAGAGGACCAATGCCAGATGGATAGATTGAGAGTGGGAATGTCAGTCTCCTTTTCTTCTTCTCCAGTTGCAGT
Source organism: Eospalax fontanierii (assembly GCA_035773235.1). Classification (NCBI taxonomy): domain Eukaryota; kingdom Metazoa; phylum Chordata; class Mammalia; order Rodentia; family Spalacidae; genus Eospalax; species Eospalax fontanierii. The sequence continues at coordinate 34,517,984 of CM069537.1, read as the reverse complement.
GTCTGTGACTGACCTATCCATGGATGTCATTCTCCACATAGCAATGAAAAGGCTTATGGTGATTACCTCTTTTTTCCCCCTAGAATTCAATCATTTTGAATTTCTTCTTCTGAATTTTCAATTTTAAAATGCAAATGTTCCTGAAAAAATTGTTCCCTGGTCATCTCTGTCTTCCACACCTGAAGGTGCACAATGAACTTCTCCCTGACTCCATCGTGCTGAGGGAATATGAATTTTCATCCAGGAGCAGTTGTCTGTGAGAATTAATTTTGGATCTTGGGCACTATACATGCAGACAATCCAGGGTGTGGGGTACATGGAAGGAACTCTGCTTTGAATCTCCTTTAAAAGGAGAGAGGGAGACCTTATTCCAAGTCAATGAGTCACTGTACATAGCATCAAAGAGCAAAACCTAGGCTCCAACGGGCACTTAGGCACAAATTTGGTTTCACGATACACAGGTTTTAAATAATGTATAGGATGTCTTAAATAGACTGTGTACTTGTAAAGAGCCTCCCAAAGCTCTTGAGACAAAAGGCTCTGTAAAAAGTCTTAGGGGTGATGATTTGCTTTTAGGAACTTCATAAAACAAGACATAATACTATGATTGAAAACTTGGGAGTTCGGATCTAGGACTATCATCTTGTAATTAAGAATGTGCTGGAATTTTATGAGGCACATCAGCCTCCACATGAATTTAAAAGGTGCAGGGGAAGAGAGGACCTACTTGATATTTATATCAACATTTTTTTTTCTCCAAAGATCAAAGCATTATTTCATCATCCAACGCACAGGGAGGTTAAATGGCTTGCCAGCATCATGCTGAGAGCTGATGGTAGGGTCTGGATGCTGGGGCACGCAGTCTGGCACACTTCTTCCTGAGAACCAAACAGCCTCCTGTCTGTTTTGGTATGATGCCCTGGGGTGCTGTCTCTTTCTTTTTGCTAGTGACAGGGAGATTTGCCTCCTCTACATAAATGGAAGGGTAAGATAGCACAGCTCCATGAGGATCAAAGGAGAAGACCAGCTTCTAGCAAGTCTGGTAATTGGTCCAAGGACTGGACAGGAGGAAAGCACAGAATTAGCATCTCCAACAGACAGCGTATTCCAAGTTCCAACAGAGCGAAGCCTCCAAACAAAGAAGTTCGTCACTTTTGAGGTTTGTGCTAACGTCATAAAGAATTTAAGGAAAAGCTATTCAATTTCAATATACATGTAAGTTTTCAGTTTTGTGCCTATTTATCATAAAGCAGCAGTTAAGCACACAGATGCTGCCCCTAATCCTGCTCAGATCCTGGCTCCCCTACTAAACCAACTACGTTACTGTGGGTAAATTACTTAACCTTTCTGTGCTTTGTTTCCCCTCTATAAACGCAAAATAATCACAGCTCAGGCAGTTGTTTTGAGTAGTAAATAAACTCCTTCCTATTCAATACCTAAGAGTGCCCAGCACTGTTAGCAGCCAAAACCAAATGTACATAGCCAGCACACACATGTTTACATTACTTATAAAAAGTGTCCTTGCTGAAGCCATTGTGTTGGTAGCTGCTGAAATCACTAAGATGTGGGGGTAGCGGCAAAGGCAATGTTTTCTAGGCTCTACCATCTTCACTGGCCCTGAGTGTGGCCCAAATCAAACTTCTCCCAAGGAAGATGGAACCTAAGCTGGGTCTGTGAGTTCTGGGTTAAAAAGCAGGAAAGGAAGGCCAGATGGCTTGGGCTTTCTGAGAACACACCAACTTCTCAGAATTGCTGGGTGTAACACTACGCTGCAATCCTGAACAGCAAGAGTGGCAATGACACAAGGAGGAAGCCAGCTGGCTAAGCAGGCTTGGCACTGAGCTCGTGTGACCTCTGGGAAAGAGCAAGTTGACACGGTGATTCATCCGTCCAGCTCTGCAGTGAGACCAGACCCACACTTGACTTCCGGAAGACCCTATACTAAAAACACTTGTGATAGTCTAGGACAAATGTGAAGACCCAGAATCCCTCAAGAGAGAATGTTGGGAAAGGCAAGATCAGATTTTTGTTCTCGTTTCAGACCTAGTGAGAGGCATCTGTTCAATCAGATGGGAGCAGCCAACCTTTGTTATAAATGTGAAAGCCTGAGTCTTCACCTGCTGGTGTTCATACTTAACAAACGAGGATTCATGTCTGAGCCCCAAGAAAAGGAAATTAATGACATCTTCTGCCAGCCCTAGGGAGGATTCTGTTCTAATAAGCAAGGGCTAAGCATAAAATTCACTCACTCTCCTTAGAAACAGATGAAAAATACAGTCAGAGATAATTCACTTTTATTTTTCTTGTAAAGTAGAAACACAGCAGCAATTACAAGAAAAAAAATCACCTGACTGCACAGCCTTTTTTAAACTTTAAAACAGTTATATTTAAAAATAACATTAATTGCCCCTAAATTGTTCAACTGTGACCAAAAAAGATTTTCCTTAATGCAAATGCATTTAGGTGTATTACGGCAATAAAGGCTGCAGGATTTGACAACAGCATTGTGAATTATTTCCTCTTGGTCAAAGCCTGCTTTTGATTTGAAAAGTGACACCACCAGGCTAGAAGATATACCCCACGAGTGTGTACCCAGTGAGCAATTGTCCCAACAAATCTAGTTCCTTGATTTTATGTTACCAAGCATATTTTTGCTGCCAATATGTTAAATACAACATCTGAAGCATAAAATAAAATGAATAATTGTTCAATGTTTTCGTTAAAACATTTTTTAAAGAAAATTCTGGTGCAAAACTGCTTTTTTTAACTTTAGCAATACTTCTTATGGAAAGGCACATTACACAGGATTGACCTCTGAGAATGATATTTTTTTAAATGTATGGTTATATTTTCAATTTCCAGTTGCCTCTCTCTGAGCAGTGAACAAAGCATTAGAAGGTTATGGCTAAGGATGTGGTTTGCGCCCTGCTCTGTGGACTAGTCATGTTCTAAAGGGCACATGGCCCTGAACCCTGAGATGCGTGGACACCTCTAGGTCTATCCAGAAATCTAGACTAGAGTACGCTTGGACTGTTTGAAGAGAAGACTGCATTATTACACAGATATACATGTAACAATATTTTGGAAAACAGAACCTTCTTTCTCTGTCCTCCTCTGTTTCCTAGACCTCAGCCGATTCATGCAGCATCTTAAGGAAAGCATGCATTCTGAACATAGAACTTGTTTTCTTGAGCTGTGTTTCTTTTTTATTTATTATTTTTATTTTATGTGTATGAGTATATTGCCTGCATGTGTGTAAGTACATCCATGTTATATACTGTCTACGGAAGTCAGAAGAGGGCATCAGATCCCCTGGAACTAGAATTATAGACAGCTGTTAGCTGCTATGTGAGTGCTGGGACTCGAACCCAGGTCCTCTGCAAATGCAGTCAGTGCTCTTAACCATTGAGCCATGTCTTCTGCCCCTGAACTGTGTTTCTATTAAAGAGCTCTACATTTCTATAGTATCACTGGCCACAGTGGCCACTGATATAATTGCAAATACATACACAACACACGTATATGTACACTTGCAAATGTAATTCTTAGAGTTCAACATCTACTTGGAATAAGACACATCTGAGAAACTGTAGGAACCAAACACTGAAAACCACAATCCATCTAGAAGGAAGGACCCAGAGAGCCAAAGCCAAATGGACTGAAACAGATACCAGGGAGTAAAGTACAATAAATGAAAATCTAAAGCGCTCTCGCTCTCGCTCTCTATCTCTCTGAAAACCAGAAGCTCTGATGTCACAGATCAGACTAAGAGAAACTGTTGGGGGAAGGGAAGGAAGGGAAGATCCCTCCCTGCAACTTCTACTCCTTGGGTGCACAGGAATTTCTTCAACTGAATCAACTTCCAAGTCCATCCCCACTTCCAAAAAGCCTCTAGAGGAAAATCCAAAACTGTTCCTACCTCTCTAGTTCACTGTCCTCCCTAGGGAAGATGCACCTGCCCACTTTAAGCATCGCCATACAATGTGATAGTCCCTTAGTCACCTGTATCAAAATGGCTGGCAGAAATTGCCAATATCATAGAATTTCTTCTTAAGTTCTATATTAATATTTAAAGTGGCTCAGAAGTCACTTTGAACATGACAGGGATGGATTATGAATTCTTTTTAAGGTGGGCAAAGAGCTTTTCTGCTTTCTAGGTACAACAATATTTAGAGTTAGTTACATAAAGGGTAAACCAAATACATTGTTGAAACACCGTGGGATGTTCAGTTGGGTCTCTCCACTTACACCCCTTCCCTTTCTCTCTTTAAGGGGTAATGGACATAATCTTAACATTTTCTTTAGTTTCTCTTCTCAGATACCTTTTCTTCTGAGACTATGACAAAAAGTAAAGCAACTGAGCACATGAGGTCATCCCTGAGTGTGATTTGAAGACGCTAAGTCCAAGTGTCCTGTCATCATAGCTTCCACTGTTGTTAAAAATATGCCATTAAAATTTCATGGTTTTGTCTGAAGATATTAAACATGTAAAAACGCCTGATTCATGGAGGTATAGTAAGCATCAGCCTCTGAAACCCAAGCAAAGCTGCGGTGACGAATAGAAGACATATCAGTCCAGGTCTACAGCCATTCAGAAATGGCTCCCTTAGCACACAAAGGATGCCCGGAATTCATCTGGACCCGTAATCCTCTTCTGCACAGATCTCAGACCAAGCCTGAGAGTCTGGGTATATCTCAAACCTGACATCTGCTGGTTGGTGTCAGTACCATCCACGGCTCTAGCACACGCTCCATTCAGTTTCGCTGTCTATGCCCAGTTTAGGTACCTACTCCAAGTTCAGTCTGGATCTTTTCATTCCTGCACTGCATTTCCAGCTGGCTTCAGTTCATGACAGTCTTACAGAAGAAAATGACACGTGAACAAATAATTGCCAGGCAGAGTTGTAAAGGCTCCAGGGGTAGGAAGGCAGGGCACTGAGGAAACGTCTAACTCTGCCTGGAAAAGTCTTAACACAGAAGGTTGAAACTGAGCTGAATCTAAAAGGATTTCACCAGAGTTTTTTCAGGCAAAATGAACTGCCTTGCACAGGGGTGGAGTCATGAACCAGAGGCCTCACAAGAAAAGTGAGCAGTTCCTATGGCTGGAACAGAGGAGTTCAGAGGGCCTAGGACACAGACATATGTGATTTAATGAGATCAGACATTCTTTTCTCTGTGTAGAAGGAAACTAACAGAAGTTAAATAAAGGAATGCTAGTTTCAGGTTTCTATTTCAAAAAGGAAACAAGGGTCTGCAAGTTGCTTCAGGAAGAAAGGAGCACAGTCATCAGCAGACAAAGAAGCAACGTGAATACAGCTAGTCAGATTTCTTAGTCTTTAACGATTGTTCTCAACCCAAGTTAATGTCATCCCTGGGGCACAGTTTAGGGTTTTGTGGCTGGGATGGGGGCTGATAAATATACTTTTTAAAAATCATTAATTTATTTATATTTTTTGAGTGTTATATATGTATGTATACATGTATGCCTGCATGCATGTAAGTACACCTGTGTTGTGCAGAGCCCACGGAAGCCAGAAGACGATGTCAGATCCCCAGGAACTGGAGTTACAGTCACCATGTGCTGATATTTGAACCTGGGTCCTCTGCAAGAGCAGTCTGAACTCTTAACTGCTGAGCCATCTCTCCAGCTCTCCCTGCCTCAACTAGTGGGTAGAGGCTACAGATGCTGCTAATGTCATATAATGCACAGGACACCCTCCCACACACACACACCCCACCCCAACGAATTGTCTGGGATGAAATGTCAATAGTGCCAAGAAAGTCTGTCCTGGAAAAAGATGGGAAAGTCAAAGGACACAGCATGGCAGAACCCACAGACAAAAAACTGACAGGGAAGATTTGAGAATGTCACATACTTTTGTTTTGCAACTATACACATACACACACACACACACACACGCACACACAGGGTTATATTCACATGTCTCTGTAACTTAACACTTTGCATCTTTTTCTGTCATTCCATTGTGTGAGAGGATAATCTTATTGGGAATAACCTTGAATTGACCCAATTGATATTTTTGTCAAGGAAATCATTTGCCAGCATTGATAGTTGATTAATGACAGCATTCCCTGGGATCACAGCAGATCAAAGCACACAGGCAAGCTACACTGAGGTGCAAAATCAGCCTCAGGCATCACTCTAGGAATAAAGAGCAAGCATCTTCTTGCTGCTGGCAGATCAGTGATCTTCAGTGTAGGCAAGCAGCTCCCCACACCAGAAAACCAGAAATCACCAGCTCAGTAGGACTTTCTTCTCAGCAATCCTGCAGGCTAGAAAACTTTCCCCAGGAAAGCAATCTAATCTGCCATCACTTTTTAAATTCAAATCTCACTCTCTGCCCACATTCAGAGAACCCAGAGTCTTTATATTGTAAAATATAGGGCTGAAGATGTAGCTCAGTTGATGGAGTGTTTGCCTAGCACACATGAAGCCCTGGGTTCCATCCCGAGCATCACATAAACCAAGCAGAGTGATGCACATCCGTAGCCCAGCACTTGGGATGTAAAGGCAAGAGTATCAGAAATTCAAGGTCTTCCTTGGCAACATAGTAAGTTTAAGGTCAGCCTAGGCAACATGAGATCCTCTCTCCATAAAAGGAGGGAGAGGCATATAAATAAATACCCAGCATTTGCAAGTAGAGTAGAATTGAGACTTCAAGACTTCAAGGTCATCTTTGGCTACATGGAAGTTAAAGCCAGTCTGGGCTACACAAAACTGTCTTTAAAAAAAAAAAAAAAAGGAAGGGCTGGAAAGACGGCTCAGCAGTTAAGAACACTGGCTGCTCTTACAGTGGACCAGAGTTCAGTTCCCAGCACCCATATAGCAGCTAACAACTGTCCATAACTCCAATACCAGGGTATCCAATGCCCTCTTCAGACCTCCTCAGGCACTGCACAACACAGGTACACTTATATACATGCAGGCACTCATACACATAAAAAAATAAATAAAAATAATAAATAAAATATATTTAAAGGAAAATATAAAGACAAGTCAAAAACATACACATACTTAAAAACCAATATATCTGAGGCTACACGGAGACCCTATCTCAAAAATACCAGAAACTAAAAACAATATATTTTGAGAGCTGTGATGGCAAAATGAATTCTACCTAAACTGAAAGGAAAATAAAATCTTTTTCTGATAGTGTCTTTTCTGTTGCTGTCATTCCCACTTCTACGTGGGTCTTCCTGGCTCACCTTTGTCCCGCTAGTCCTGCCTCCACCACTATAATTCAGCAGTTGGAGGCTGTTATTTGGAAGCAGGGAATGAGCACCAAACATAGCCAAATTGAACTTCGAAAATTGGAGAATCTGGTCTCTTGTTGGTTTTCAGTAGAGAAAATGGGATTTAATTGCAAAGACAATGCTTGTGAAAGAGCGCGGGCAGGGAACGGCACTTCTAATACACTGTCTTATGGATTCAAACCGTGTGGCTGAGGAGAGGCAGGATTTTGTGATCTGCAAGGATTAAATGAACTCTACAGAGAATTTAGTCTGTATACCATAATTCTGGAAAGATGCAGTAGGAACCAGTACGAGGAGAGGTCTCTGGAGAGGGTGGATCAAGTTCAAGAGGAAGAAACAGAGCCCACTGTTTTTTGTATGACCTTTTTGAATTCTAAGCCAAGTATGTGTGTCACTTGTTTATAAAACAAATGAATATTATAAAACAAAAAATTTGTCTGGGTAGATGGCTCAATGTTTAAAGTCTTACCACACAAACATAAGGACCCAATTACCAGCCCCACACTATTTTTTTAAAAGGCATCATGATACATGCTTGTAAATCTGGTGCCGATGTATACCTGCACACACACACACACAAACATGCATATAATACACATGTATACACAAAAAATGGGCTTATAAAAACAACACCAGATTAATGAACCTCCCAGTTTCTATACTCTGACTCAATCTGCCCTTGTCTGTGGGCCCACAGGACTCCTAAAGTTAAAAGACAAAAAAAAAGTTCTCCAGAGGTCAGGAAGAACAAGAACAAAATAGTGTCTTCTGGACATGACAGGACCATGGCACTCATGAGTTCAGGGTGTATGTGGTTGGCAGCACAAAATCGAGCCAGTCAGCATTTCGGCTCGGAGGGGGAATGGGTTCATTTCATGAGTTCCCATCCCTAACTGGGGAGCTAAAGATAATTTATGACTTCTGAAGAAAGGAGAGTCAGTTTCCTTTAAGGATGTGATCCTTGGCAGGTTGATCACTCTTCAGAAACAGCCCCATAGCACAAACTGGACTGGGCAGGTTATAAAAAGAGAGAGAGAAAGTGAGAACGGGGGAGGGCGTGACGCTGGGAAGGGGCTGCTGGGAAGGGATGGAATAGGAGTACGGAGTGAATATGATCAAAATACATTGCACGAAATTCTCAAAATCAACAAGATTTTCTCAAATCTATAGCGCAATCTTTAAATTCACTTCTGAACCTTTAACCCTTGTTTCCAACTACCAAGGTCTTCTCTGTCTGGAAATCCCACCCATGAGTACCTCAAAGACATCGTATCCCAAACCCAAATCCTCTTTCCTTCCTTCTTCCCGCTAAGCCCAATCCCCTAATATTTTGAATCATTACAAGAAATAATTACTCACTCACTTTCCTAATAAAAACTTTACCATCACCTCAGGATCCCTCCCTCCCCTTGTTCTTATTAAAGTCACAGAATATTGTTAATTCCTTTTCTAGGGCATTAAGAGAGCACCAAACAGAAGCCCTCTTGTACAGTCCCACTGACTTTTTCTAGCCCCACACTTAATATGGAGTATGTGAGCTTCGGAGCTAACTTTCCATCACACTTATTCTCCATGCTTCTGCAGACCCCCACCTCTGTTTCATCTTTCTCACACACAATTATCTGATCATGTTTCAAAATCTTGGATATGTCCCCTGGTATCTACAAAATGAAGCCTACTTGCTTTGACAAATGACTATAATGTGTCTGATGATACCTTTCATCTCTGATACACAAAACTGTACCCTGGCCACTCCGGTCTAAGAAGCCTTGCTCATTGATGCCTTATTCATGGCCTCACAACTTTGTGCTTATTCTTCCCTGCACTTAGAAATGCCTTCTTTTTTCCCCTCCACCAGACTTTCCCAAAAATGCGACCTCTGTTGACTCTTCTAGACTTCCATTCAGATTATATCTTCTCGGGGAAGTTTTTCAGATTGCCCTAGTCTCAAAACCCTTCAAACACTTTGCACATATCCAACAGCTCTACACAAACTCTTTCCTAATTATTTTTGCTTTAATCTCCCCTGCCACAATGTCAACTACTTTATAAGAAGAAACTCTTATATTTTATTCATCGTTAAATCTGCTGTGCCTCCCTGAAAACACTGCACATAAATATTGCTGAATGAATTGGCTGAAAGTGCTTTGGTAAAAATGTAACACATTATCCCCAAATTCTGTAGATCTCTGTGGTTAAAATCTCATTTCTAAGCCCTTTCTTTCTGCATACCTATTGGCACGCTATCACAGGTCTCAGGAGGGCCAGTTATTCAAAGGCAGCTAACAAAGTGCCTGCTATTTGTAAACAGGACCATTTGTAAACCCTCTGGGCTAGATTTAGAGATTGGCTTTCTAACTCTGACAACGCTCCTTTGAGCACTCCACTCTAAGAAGCATTTCTTTTCCAAATGTCTGGAGTCCTATAAGTAACCTTTGTTTACCCTGAAACACTTTCAGAGAAGCTGAACAGAGCTAAAGAAAACAATGTAGTGACCCTACAGGGACCCACCTGGCCAATGGCTCGTGCCAGCCTCGGAGTAGGGGTCGGGGCTTCAGAGGCTTAGCTCTAGTCCCTACCCAACTTCCACTGCTATCAGCTACTTAACTGCTTGGACCTCAAGGGCTCTCTGCTCCCCAGTGAAGAGCTCGGCAGTCCATTAATCATGAGCTTATTCAAGTAAAACAGCATCACAAGCCAAGTGATAACCTGAGTGCCTTGAAGAACAGTAGGCAACAAATCAGCCTAAGATTAGGGTGAGACACTCAGTTCAACGGAGCCCAAGGGAGCAGAAAACCACAGCAGCACCCAGCCTCAGGGTCTTTCCTTTCCTGCTCTCTTGGCTTGAGATTCTCCACCTTGAAATATTTATATTCAGATCTCTGTTCTGATGTCACCTGCCAAGGGACATCCTGGGGACCCGTGCCAAAAAAGCAAAAAAGCTCTTCTCTGTCCTCTCCTTCTGATCTTCCTGTCCTCACAGTACCTCCTAGCACTAGGTGGTACCTACCACTAAGACCTGACGCATTGTGAGACTCTGTTTACACACTAACCATTGTCTCCCCCATCAGCCCAGAGGGCAGGGATGTTGTCTGGTGTCTCATTCCCAAACAACTCAAGCACATAGGAGTCTCCCAATGAATGTTACATTTTTTTAAGTGTGTAAAGTAGAATACAGGGTTTCTGGCACTTGTAGACTAAACAATTCCATGTGTGATGGTGTGGAATGCTTAATATGTGGGGTTTCAAAGTTTGCCACCACCCCATCCCCACTGCCCACCCATGATGTTGCAGTGCGCCACGATGGTGTAGCTTCTCTGTCGACTCTCAGTCCTCCCATTCACCAGGACAGAATGGATGTAAGGACCACAGGAGCTTCTTGAGGAAAGCAAACAGGCAAAGAAAGAATCACATGCTACACTGATGTCTGGAAGTGATGAACAGAACTGGAGGAACATTCAAAAAGTTAAGACTGCATGAGGAGCATGGATTATGAGCTTGAGTAGGAGAGATTAGTAATGAAACACTACAGTGTGTGCAACTGAACCTCCTGAGCACAAGAGGGGCCCAAATGAGATGTACGGGTGTCCTGGCTGTGTGACAATGTTTCCCTTGTATGCCTTCCTTTCCTTGTCAGAAATGGAGACTGGCCTCAATTGGACATTCAGTGTTGGGGCAAGATAAAAGAGATAACCTGAGCTAAAGTATTAGAGGTCCCATGTGCCAGCTGAGGACTCTGATCGTCCAGTCTCCTCTTCCCTCTTCAGGAAGTGCTGTGGTTCTCACTAGCTAGAAAGATGAAATCGAGTCAAGTAAGCACTGACCACCTTACAGTGCAGCGATCGTCACACAGCCTGGCTCTACATGCGGATACTCACGGTTCCGGGGTGTAGAGAGGGTCGGAGCCATGCCGCACATACTGAGTACAGTGGAACACTCTGTAGGCCAGGCCTGCCAGGAAGTCTCGTGGGCTCAGGTAGCCAGCTACTGGCCTCACAGTGAAGCCAGACCTCTCTAAAGAGACAACACAAAGAGCCAACTAAATATAAAACACAAACCTTGGGACCTGAGGGACCACACATACGTCCCACTTATTTGTAAGGATGTTCTAGACTCAAAGTAACCCAGGTTCTGAAGCTCCTGACGAAAGACATATCCTGTTAACAGTTACACATTTCGGGATTCTGGTGACAGGAATAGTCTCACAGATCATCGTTTCTAGGGGAACAAGATGTCCATTAGAAGGGAAGAGTCAAATATTTTTAGGGACTTAAATTCAGAAATCAAACTAGGATAAAAAATTGCAAATATACAGAAGATTAGAACCTAAAATGATGTTTGCCACAAATCCCAGTAACTTCCCCTGGGGATCTTGCATGTGAGCATTCACACAGACCCTGCCACCCTCCCGCCACTAATGTCTTGGAATCATTTCCATTGTACCTTTTTATGTCAATTTCTCCTAACTTCATTCTACATTGTTGCTTTTGTGAGGCTATATGAATCACTGTGATGGGAATGGCACACCGAAGCTCTATGTACTTTACTGGTTTATGGTGGGAAGAAAGAAAATCAGAATACAATAAAATCAGAAGTTTCTCTCTACCATTAACTCAATCGGGCTATAGTCCGTCAATGCCATTTTATGAAATCAGGTATTTTATTAAAATATTATATATTTTGAAATGGTTGTCTTATACTGTCTTCATTGCAGGAATATGGATTTTAGTGAAAACTATATATTTTAAAGTATAAGATGCTTTGATAGACATATACACAGTGAAACAGATGTTACAGTCAAACTAATACACCTATCTCCTCATACAGTTACATATGTGTGGTAAGAGCATTACCACTATGTAACACAATGTGTTACATCATCATCAGGCTGTGAATTAGATCACTAGACCACTCATCTCAGATGACTGCAGCATTGCAGTCTTTGACTAGCATCTCACCACTTCCCTCACTTCCTGCCTCTATTGTCTGGGTCTGGGTAGTCAACATTTTTACATTCCACATGTAATGGGAATCATCTACTTTTCTGTCTCTCTGTCTTTGGCTTATCTCTCTTAGCATAATGTCCAGGAGGGCTGTTCTTAAGACTGATGCCAGTATTGTACAAGTCCCTGTTCCGAAAACTTCAGCTTATAAGGAGACTACCACAGGACAGTTGAAACAGCATTCAAAGGCAAGCCCAACTAAGTTTGTTAAACAAGTCCTTCCTGGGATTTCTGGTACCAACGTGGAAGTAACAGTGTTCTTAGGCCCCTTTGAATCCGTAATTCTAACAGCATTGTGGTCATGCCCAAAAGTTTTCATTTTAGATTCATACCCACTGAATATCAAAAAAGATAATTATATCAGTTAGGTCATCATATCCCACATGCGGGGCATGTGTGCTGGTGTATAGAGGGACAGCTTTCATTTTAATAGATATGTGTGCTTTGTTTTTCTGTAAATTAGAAAATACAAAACCATGACATCAAGATCTTTGACTTTGTATGTATTATGGGTTTATAGGCTTCCACTTTATATAAATGAGATATTTTAAGTGACCCAATTAAAGTACACACTTGTATTTGCATTGTTTTTGCTATGTGTCAATGAGCAATACAGACCAAACTCCATGCTGCCTCTTATGAGGCTTATAGATACAGAGTTTAGCTTGAGAGGCAGATATGCCAAAAATTGTGAGATGGTTATTTGAGGAACAAGATGGTAAAAAGTGAGTCCTATATGTAAGAAATAGATCCCACAGTAAATATACAGAACATATATATGACCAAACAACATGACCAAAAGGGCCACTGGGAGAAAAGAATCCAGCTAAACTACAGCAGAAATAATTTGTAATTGGATGTTAATTAAGTGTCTCTGATCAATGGTTCTCCATCTCTTTTCCTCAGGAACAAATGCAAAATGGTAGACAATGTTCACACTCAGGATCCGCCTCCATGAGCATGGTCAGTGCTAGGTGTGGTTCTCAATGGACCAGCTATAAGGCCATCATGCATCCTGATACACATGTGATATAGAATGAAACCAGCAGAGGGGATCACAGTAGCAGTTATGATCAGAAATCACAGAAGAAGTAGAAATTTCTCTGAATATTGAAGCATTAAGATATAGAGTTTAAGCAAACATATGAGGAGCCCAAGGCAAGAACAGACAGCCTGAGCAGGGATGGGCGGTCCATACTCTTCACTCTTAGTCAACAGCCTGTAAAAAAACCAAGAACTGGAAGTAAGAATCAAATTTCTGGTCGAAAGAATGGGACTTGAATCATGTCTGTCACTAGGAGGAGACGTGACCATTCTAAACTTCCCAGAAGGTCATAAACAGGTAACTACCTAATCCTGATTCCAGGAGCCTAAAGCCTTAACAGATTACTGTCTAGCTAGAGGCTTTCTGATAAAATCAAAGAGACACATTGCCCCCTCTTGTAAGAGTCAATCCAAGCAGGCCTGCCAATCACCCCGACAGGACAAAATCTCTCAGGAAAAGCTGCTTCTTCTGAAGAATTTAGAAAAAGCATAAAAAATCGACCTTAAGTATAGACTGAGACAGTGATTCCTTCAGCTATCATCCACTCTCACATTTTGAGAGTGTGCTTTGCATTACTCTGTCATAAATTCTGTCTTCTACACTGCTCTCTGAGTGTCTATCATCTGAATTCTTGTGATGGCAATCACAAGAACCAAGGTACCAAGGGGAGTCCAGACAGAGATCCCCCAACAGCAGTAAAACAGTTTCAGTATTTTTAATAGGCATGTTAAAATGGCTACGTAAGTGGCCATGTAATTCCCCTAATTTTTCCTCTTGGGCTGCAAAACTTAAAATATTTGCTAATCTAGTCTTTTCCTTAACAAATTTGTCAATCCCAGCTTTTAAAAATTAAATAAATACGATTTTTTTTTTTTTAAAACAGAGAGCCACTGAGAGTTCCCGAGCAGACATGTCAGGAAGAAAGGAATGTCTTAGGTAATGTTTCAGAAAGAACATTCATGTTGAAGCCATGGGCAGGAGAGTTCGTGGAAGGAAGCTTAGGCACTCAGGTGGTAACATGATGGAAACTGTGAGTCGTGGCAGCAGAATGGGGAGAAAAGGCTGGACTTGTAGAGTGTCACACCTAGAAGCGGCAGTCTACCAGACTTCTAGTTAGAGGGGACAATCCAGGCGCAGCCCTCCAAAGATGCTCACATCCTAATCATGTGAATCTGTGAATGCTGCCTACTCTGGAAAAAAATAAACTTTATAGCTGTGATCTGATGGAGGTTTTTGAGATGAGGATATTATCCTACATTATCCAGGTGGGTGTTTAAAATCAAAAACATCCTTCTAAGAAGAAAGCAAAATGGTCAGTCAGGAAAGGGGAATGACCAGGAAAGTAAAAGGCTAGGGTAGCAGGTGGACCCCAACAGCTGAAAAGAGCAGGGAACGAGAAGCCCCAGGAGGAATGCTACCCGGTCAGTACCTTGATGAGAGACTTCTGATCGTTCAGAAAACGTCAGATAACAGACAGTCACCGAGAGAGAGGCCTCAGCAAGGCCCTGACTACATAAACAGCCAGACTCATTTCCCCAAGCAAGCACCCACTGGCTTCCCACTGGCACTTCGGAGAGGGAACCTGGAAGGAAGCCTGTGCAGATCTTACCTTTCAGAAACATAGAGACGTCTTCCAGCTGAGGCACATTGTCCTCCCTGTAGCCACAGTGCTTAGTCAGCAGGGGGAAGTTTTTCAGATACTCCCGGCAAGCGTGGGTCGGGTAGAGTTTGGAGAGCTCCCGGAACACAACGCCCCAAGTTTGAGTTTCCTCTTCCGTGTACTCCACCCTAGGAATGGGCTGACCACTAGGCAGGCAGGAAGAGACACAAATGGATCTAGCTTTACAACAGCAGGTTTAAGGTATTTTGACATTAATGCAAGTCAGGATTTTATGCACTGGAACACCTCAGTGCCCAAAAGGATCCCGGCAAGTACTTCTTAAAATAAATGCCAACCTTCAATTTCATGTTGTGCATTGGGACCCTCTTATGGGTTTTTAATTGAGTTACATCTTTATTCCTCTTCATAGAATTTTAATAAGGTTCATGTTCTTCGTATGGCTGTGGGTGTCTGTCTGTATGCCTGTTTGTATGTGGGTCTGTGTGCGATGTGTGTTACACGTGTAGTATATGCATATGGGGTGCCCTGTGTATGCACATGTGGAGGGCCAGAAGAGGAGGTTGGGCAGCCCACTCTACCACCTCCCCATCCTATTTCCTTGAGACAAGGTCTCTCACTAAACCTAGAACTCACCATTTTTTACTCCATTCACTGGCCAGCAATCCCCAGCGCTCTTCCTGTCCCACCACACACCAGGGATAAAGGCACACGCACACTGCCACATTCAGCTTTTGATGTGGGAGCCAGAGATCAGAACTCAGGTCCTCGTGCTTGCCTAGCAAGTGCCCTTACCCACTGAGCCACCACTCCAACCCAAGGTTTATGTTCTTAAGCTGAGATTGGCAACAAGTATGAGTTCTGGGTTAGAAGAGGGTAGTTTAGGTGAAAAACTGCTCTGAGAGGCTTTCCTGAAATCAGGAGACAACAATAATAAATGGATGTCATCTATTAAAAGTAAAATTGTTTCATGGGGTTTCTTTGTCCCCTGCCCAGACCTACTACAATTTCCAAGTGTCATTTTGAGATTATTTGTTCAGTGCCCAAAATGTCTAGCAAATATTAAACATTTATGCTGAATTTTAAAATGAGCATTTTACAGACTAACAAAATAAGAATTGTTTATTGAAAGTCATACTGAAACGAATGCGCATGAAGCGCTGTTAGTTCATTCAGAATGGGGCTTACCAAACTTCTCCTGTGAAGGGCCAGGAAGTAAATAGTCTAAGCTTTGAGTCATGTGAGTTCTGTCACAAGTTTACTACAGGACCTCAAAATCAGCCATGGGTAATATGAAAAAAAGTGGACATGGTTATGTCCTAATGAAATCTCCGTGTTGGCCTGTCAACGTCAGTGTGCTGATGACTGGGTTTGATTATTAATATGTGATCTTAGACCAGCGTACTCAAGGAGTGCTCTCTGGGGGAGGCACAGCTTAACATTGGCTGGCTACCTAGGATCTGCAGTTCCCTGACAGAACAGTGACAAGAACTGCTGACATAACAGCAAACAGCAGCCATGAGCAAAGAATGTGGCTCCCAGTGTCAGCTGGGACCAGACCAGATGAAGGGGCTGTGAATGCATGCTTTCGAAAACCACTGAATAAGGAATTAGAATCTGAATTTAGCCTCTGACCATGATATCTATCCTGAAACCAGGCATGCCCGTAATTCCAACACTTAGGAGGCTGAGGCAGAAGGATGGAGAGTTCAAGGACAATCTGGGCACATAGCAAGTTTCAAGCCAGCCTGGGCCTGTCTTGGAATGGGAGAGAGTTGTATATTCTGAACTAAAGTCTGAGAAAACATCTTATGATATGCTTAACACCTACTCCAGCATACTGCCCCCTCTGCCCACCCTGGGCCCTCATCAAAAATTCTAGCTCTGCAGGCAGCAAGTAGATGGATAGACAAATGATAGATAGAGGACAGATGGATAGATAGATAATATAAATTGCCATATGCTCTGTGTGTGTGCGTGCGTGCGTGCGTGTGTGTGTGTGTATGTGTGATTTCTGCCCCAGCAATCTACTAGCACGAATATAGCAGGTGGCCACCCCAGAAGCCCACACTCAGACAAGACAGCCTTTGCCACTCAGTGTCACTGCAGCTGCAGGGCAGCATCAGGGAGCTGAGATCATCATGGAGAATCCTGAGATCAGCAATGAGAAGGACAGTAAGAAGAGTAGGTTCTCAAACAGCTCACCTCACCGCCTCCCACCCCAGCCCTCCAAATATTTCCATGTCCTCGTCAAAGCACACTCTGTGTACATTTCATCCCAGCACCCCCAGATTGTCTTTTTATTATTATTAAAGTACGTGAACAATAAGGGAATAACATACTGAAGAAAGAACTAAAAATTAAATTTGCTTTCTCTAAGTTCCAAGACTAGGGCTTAATGCAAACCAAATTAGAATGAGATTAGCCCTGTTTAAATTTGGGCTGTTGATAACAAATAAAGAATTACAACCTGGCAAATATTTGCTGGGGAGATCGAGTCTGTTAAGCCCTGGTACCCATGGTGAATTTAGAAAGAAACCTTGCTATGGAAAGATAAAAGTTGAGAAGATGCAAGGAAATAAATATATAAATGGGCTACCTCTAGACCCAGAAAATTCAGCTAAATCAATTTGAGTCAGGCAGGCCAATAAAGCTAATAAGGGCTGCGCATGATCAGAAGGTAGAAAAGCGATGAGGCTGAAACAATAAATGAAATATTGAAAAGCCATTTGAAAAGAATCATTAGGTCAGACTTTTCCTTTCAACATCAATCTGCAGACATGCAACATTTCAAAGGGAAGCAGAATATAGCCAACAGTGTGCAAATGAAGAATAAGTACAAATTAGGGCAGGAAGAAAGGACTGCACAGGTCTGTTACTTGATGGATTTCCAGCAGTGTAGTCTCGGGAATAAGAATGGCTCCAAATATTCTCATCTGTTTCTGCATGTCTGCCTTGCCTGCAGGTCTACAAGTTGATGACTAGTGTAAAGTATTCCTGCTACCCTGAGTCCAGGTGAGACACCTCTGGTCCTATAGAGTGATTTCTCACAACACTTGGATCTTGGCTCTGGACAACTCTTTAAATATTTAAAACTGCATCAAAAAGTAAAAGCTAGTTTAATTCATTTCATATGTATTGGAAAATATCCAAAATATCAGAAACTCCCATTTTCTCTGTAGTTCATGCAGTATATAATAGCTGATGCTTCAGAGTTTACTCAGTGTCAGGTGCAATTTAAAGGTTAAGTGTTTTTACATGACTTAGTTCATTTGATTTGTACAACTCCGTGAGATACATACTGTTATTATCCACATTTCATATATAAAGAACCAAGACTGAGAAAATAAGCTTAAATCTTGGAGCCGGGCTTATAATCTAATCAGTCTAGCATAAACTATAGTTGTCTTGATTAATGTACATACATGAATAAAATTAAAAGTTTATGGGTCTGAAGAGATGGCTCAGTGGTTAAGAGCACTGGCTGCTCTTGCAGAAGACCCAGGTTCAATTCCCAGCATCCACATGATGACCAACAACCATCTATAACTCCAGTTCCAGGGCATCTGATCTGATACCATCTTTTGTCCTCTATGGGTACTGCATGACACAGGTGCACTTACACACATCGCATGATAACACTCAAACACATTATAAAAATAAATCAAAAAAATGTTTAAAGTTTATTCCAGACATTAACTTATTTCATATACAAAACTGAAATAAAGATTGTAGGTATGTTTATTTACATATAGAAAACATCATCTACATTCATGTCTATAGTATTAGCATGTATATCACAAAATGTGCTTTCGGAAATTCCTTTAATTTTTCTAAGTGGGACTAGTTTTCCAGACAAGGGCTAGTTCCCAACAGGATAAACAGGTACTTTTAGGCACCAGGAATATAAGACAATCCATATGTCTATTTAACATCTTAAAACTTGACATCTGGAAAAATAAAAATAATCATAGGAAAAATCCAAACCTGTTGCATTTCTTTATATTTGCTATAGGTTAGTAGAGGTTGGATTTTCTTTTTAAAGACTTTCACCTAAGAAGAGGGCTGCAGGGGTTTCTTTTTGGAGGCATGGGCTATATATCCATGTATATTCTTATATATCTATACATGGGTACATGCTATAATGAGTTTGTAACAGACATAATATCTTGCATCCTAAAACTTTGCTCTGTGATAGCACTAAAGTGGCTTAAGATCATTCTAGGGGTTAGAGAGATGGCTCTACGATTAAGAGCACTGGCTGTTCTTACAGAAGACTTGGGTTCGAATTCTAGCACCCACATGGCAGCTAACAACCATCTATAACTCCAGTTCCAGGGGATCCAATGCCCTCCTTTGTCCTCTGTGGGCATTGCACGACATGGGTATAGTTACATACATGCAGGCAATGCATATATATATATTATATATATATATATATATAATAAGAATAAATAAATTTTTAATTTTTTTAAAGGGCCAGGTATGGTGGTGCACAACTTTAATCCCAGCATTTGGAAGGCAGAGGCAGGTGGATTTCTGAGAGTTCACGGCCAGCCTGTTCTACACAGCAAGTTCCAGGCCAGCTGGGGCTACAGGGAGACCCTGTCTCAAAAAGACCAATAAATAGATAAATAATAAATAAATAAATAAATCTCTACATTAAAGAGAGAGCACCCAATAATTAAAGCCAGGTATCTCCTGATAGGGCCGTACCACAAACAAACTCCTGATAGGGACATACTACAAACAAACTCCTGACAGGGCCATACCACAAACAAACTCCTCTTATCGCCCTGTCCACCAGCCCACAGACCACTCCCACCAGTCTAGTAGGAATCAGATAGTCGGGACTATTAGGAGGGCACTGTTAGATGGAAATAGTGGGTTATTTTCCATCAGAAGAACAAGTACATTCCATTCAATCATTTCTAAAGACTGTAGGCTACTTTCAAGTTGTTCCAACTTTCCCAGTGCACCTTTGCTAAGCAGTGGGTCCACAGCCCCATGGTAACTGACAACCAGAACAGATCTGGGAGAGGCTTTTCCTGGAAGAGCATTTGGAAGCCTTTTGGAGCATTTGGAGCCCAGTAATTATGAGAAAAAGGGAAAGAGGATCCTCTTAATAGGCATCCTCTGAAATAGAAGGATAATACGAATGCATATCCTCATGGCCAGAAAAATGTAGCAATTTCTGGGAGATCCAGTGTATTGTGCCTGGGAAGAAGATGAGGAACCCAGTCTCTTCAGTTCTCAGAAGGCAGCAGACCCCAGTGGTTGCCTTCACTTCTTGTGAAGAGACGCGATCCATTTCCAAGCTCACCCTAGAGGAAGGGGAAGGGTGTGACCCCTGACATGGCCAAGGGAGGCAGGACATGTTTTTGCCTGAGTAGAGGTGGAGGGAATGATCCTGCCCCCAGAAAACACTGCATAACCTAATACAGAGACCTCGACCTCAGCAGAGAGCACTCTGTCAGCAGGAAGCTGTCTGAACCGAGGTAAGGATGGCCTGAGACCCACGATGGGCATTCCAGCAGCCATCTGAGGAAAAACAACAGCTTAGTTTCCTTCCTGTCAGCCGTCTGCTCACACCTCCAGAGGAAGCAGGCCCCAGAGGAAGGAAAGGAAAGGAAAGAAAACACCTGAGAACCCCACTCAAACCTCCCTGCAGAACAACAAAGCCTCACACATACTCCAAATAACTGTGGAGGAGAGGATGCTCTTTGAATGGAGTTTGAGATTAATCTTTTTTTTTTAATGAACAGGACAAGGTCTTAAATACCCAAATGCGACTTTACTAATAATTGAAAATGACAGGAAATTAGATGTTGCTAAGAAACTTGCTTCCCTGCAGGAAAGGAGATTTCAGCACAATACAAATGAAAGCAACAAGAGGGGAAAATAAAATGATTTTGTGTTGATATAAATCCCAACAAGATGATACTCCTCAACAGGCTAATTACACATAAATATTTAATTGGATATCTAGGGAGCCTCCTCCATTTATACACAATTAGCTCGAATTGTGGAATTCTCAACCACCAAAATTGTTATTCACCACTCCCTGATTCTCTGGAGAAAAGCAGATGCGACTTTTAATAGTTTTCACTCACTGTCGATCCTGCACTCATGTCACAGAATGATACACTAAGGCTTTTTAAACACTGGTGAGGAACCAGTGCTCAGTGCGCTGGGACAAGAAAAAGGCTGATGGTCAGTGTGGGGATTCAGGTTTGACAGTAGGAAAGGAAAAAACAAACCCTAGTGGGGTTTCTAGATGACAAAGAACTTTCTACTGAAAGTTGTGAGGGGGATCTTCCTTCCTACATGTTTAAATACGTGAGTGGGCAGAGGCAATGACTCTAAAGTGCCTGCTATGCAAGCATGAGGACCTGAGTCCAGATCTCTAGGTCCCAAAATTACACTACAGAGAATATTTGTAACCCCGGCACAGGGGATGTAGAGACCAGTGGGTCCCTGGAGCCCGATGGCCAGCCAGCCAACCTAGCCAAATCAACGATCCTTGAGTTCAGGGAGAGACTCTGTCTCAAAACAAAATAGAGGAAAGTAAACGCAAAAGACATCTGACATCAACCTGTGTACTCTGCATGCTTACATCCTCACACATTCACACACCTATACAAATACGCACACATGCTCCTGAACATGTATACAAACAAAACAACAATTCATGAGCATATGGCTCAGTGATAAAACACTTGCCTATCACACACAAGGCCCTGAATTCAGTTCCCAGCATAGGGAAGACAGGAAGGAAAAGAGAGAGGAAGGGAGGGGGGTCAAGGAAAAGAAAAAATTCTACTCTTCCTAGAGACTGGGAATGATTCTGAAACTCCTACCTGTCCCATAGAAAGAAGACACTATAAATGGCTTGGACAAACCTAGCTGGGGGCAAGGACAGATGTATAAGTCCTGAGCTTGTAGAGCAAAGCTATTTACCAAACACATCTTGCCACAGAAATCTAGGGACTCATATCCTACTGAGATGAGACTGAAATTATTGGAGGTCTTTCAATAGCCAGATCAATAAGCAACGAGGTTTGCATTTTAGTTAACTACTTGTTTGGTCTTCAAGCCCCAGCAAGTCCGAAAGCAAACTATTTTTCATGTATATATATGAACTTGGAGAAGTGGAAAACATCTTTTTGCGGTGGTACTTCCTGGCTGCTTCCTAGAGTCCTTGCTGCTAAAATTTCCAGTATGAAATGCAGTTTCTCTGCTTGGGTTATCTTTTAGGAGCTCCATTGCAAAAAAAAAAAAAAAAAAACTATTCAGTTATTCAGTGGTAAAAAACACACAGGCTGCAATTGATGGTATTTACATCAAGATAGCAAGACTGGTTGAAACAACACCAATTGCAGCCTCTGAAAACAGATGGATTTTCTCAGAGGCAAGAACCAAACAGAGCAGAAGGGAAACAGAGAATTGGTTAAGGCGATGGATGAATCTGATTTAAAAAGTAAAAACAGGAAAGAATTCATTTTCTATTTTATTTCATTACATATTCCTTAGGGCAGAAGACGCCTCACTTATTCAAGAGCTGTTTATCTGCCTGGAATAGACTCTGTGTCTCAGCTTTGCCTCATCTTTTCTCTTTCCCCATCTTGGCATCTCTCTCTTGATTGACACGTCTACCTAAGGCTACAGAAGGAAAATGAGAAGAGATGAAATGTAAAATGCATCAACTTTGCAGCTCATTAGCAATTAGTAGCTCCTCTAAGGGTTTGGATGGGGCCTTTGGAGGAAATTTACAGGAACGTCAAGGCTCCTGGGCTGTCTCTGTTCTTCTTGACTGTTGAGAGCCCTTTGCTACACTTCCCATTGAGCATACCCTGATTGCCCCACAGTGTCCCGGAGGCTGCCTCTAATTCCTCCCCCTCCTTTCTTATCCCAGAAAGGACTATTTAGAACAAAAAGACCATCATTTCTCCAGTATGATAAGAATTACCCTGCTTTTGATCAAATGCAGTTGTTCCATTCAACATCTGTAAAATTTACTTTTGTTATTCAGCATTTTTTACACTTTTCATAATTGAGTGATTCCAGCCTACAGAAATTTCACACAGTACTTGGAGACTCTCCCTGATAGCCATATTGCCCAGCACTATGCTTTAGGAAATTGCATCATCTGCATCCAGGAGACTCAGATGCTCAATAAAAAATAAATTAAGTAAATTTTAAAAAAGAAAGAAAGAAAAGAGAAAAAAATAGCCTATGCATGTGAGACTGGAAAAAAAAGAAATATCCTGAGTAGACTAGATGAATTCCATTAAGGCTTAGCCAGAAGCAAATGTTATTTTTCATACTGATTTCCAATGATATGTAAGAAATATCTGGGGTTTTTGGTAAAATTATACTTCAAGAATTCAGACCATAAAGGACAATCAATAACCTATGGTAAAGCACTGCCGATACTTATCAGGGGGTTTAAAAAACAAGAAGTAAAAAAATTCAATGTAGTATTCTGCTTTAACCAAAGGGCCATCCACATACCTACTTCATTGTGACACTATTCACAATAGCTAAGATATGGAATCAGCCTTAGTGCCAATCACTGGATGGATTTAAAAAAAGGGAAACATATATACACAATGGAATCCTATTCCATCATAAAAAGGAATGAAGGACTGAGGATATAGCTTAATCAGTCAAGTGCTTGCCTTATCAGCTCAAGAAACTCAGATCATTTGATCCCCAGAACCCATTTAAAAAAAAAAAAAAAGCAAAGTGTGGTCATGTATGCTTATAATCCTGGCACTGGGAAGGCACAAGCAGGTAGATCCCTGGAGTTCGTTTGACTGTCAGCCCACCTACTTGGCCAGTTCCAGGCCAGTGAGAGACTCTTATCTCACCAGAAAAACAGGAGGGGAAAGGCACCTGAGGAACTGAAGGAAAGTCAGCCTGACAAATGACTGAACAAACTGACCATCTGCCCACCATGCCTTCCCACTCCCAGAGGAAGATACATCTCTCTCAGAACACACCACCTCTAGCCTAGGCATCTGGTTCTTTATCGGCTTCCTTGAAGATCTAGTTCCTTACTAACCACCTTGCAGAAGATACCTGGTTCCCATTCAGAACTCCCCATCTCTCCTTCTAGATCCCAGGAAGGAACACAACACATACCTTCTTAGAAGGCATGCCTCACCTTCTGGGATTCCAGGAAGGCACACCCTCTTTCTGGGATTTTTCTGGGCCCACCTATAAATCCTAGACCTCCCCGACCCCAACACACAACCTCCTCTCTCAAGGGAAGGTTGCTTGCCCCTTGTAGCTAATAAAGCTATCTGCATCTGCTGAAGTCATATTCGATTCTTACTTGTTTAGTCTCACATTGCCTTTTCATCCAAAATTTTAACAGGAATGACACTAGAGATTGTCCTCTGGCCTCCACACATGTGCACAAAACAGATGCATACGTACGTGTGCACAAACACAAAGAAATCATGTCATTAAAGCAAAATGGCTGGCGCGTAAAGGCAGTGAAATAAGCCAATCATAGGGAGATAAGTACCACATGTTCTCTCTCATATGTGGAAGTTAAAAAAAAAAAGCCAACATAAGGGAAAAACCTGAATTTTATCAATACACACTATGCTTGTATGGAAAAGTCACACTGAGCCCCATTAGTCTGTACAATTAGTGCATAATCAAAAATATAAAATAAAATAATCTACTCCTCCTTAGAATATATGCTTTTTGAATATAAGAATTTTTTGTTTGTTTTATTCATTTTTATATTCCTGCCACCTAGAGTGGAACTTGCAATATACTAGTATTCAATAAACAATACTTGTTGAATAAGTAAATCAACCAATCAACCTAAAACAAGACATTTTTCTCTGCGTTGAGAAAAAGTATAGTTGTAAGTGCACCCATGGGTACAATGTCAGCAGAGGCCAGAAGAGGGCGACGGATCCTTTAGAAATGGAGTTACAGAGGGTTGTTGACCACCATGTGAGTGCTGGGAACTGAACTCAGGTCCTCTACAAGAGCAGCCAGTGCTCTTAGCCACTGAGTCATCTCCCCAGGCCTTTTTTCCGCATTCTTGCCTCGTGTCTTTTAAGCTATGGAAAAAGCAACTAAAGACTCTGAAATTCTCACTAAGTTATCTGGTTGCTTCCAGTGATCCTTATGTATACTTTACAGGTAATGGTTTCTTTTTTTCTCATTTTCCCAACACAGCCTCCTGACCCCTGCCTAGACTGTCACCCTGACACATTTGTAGGCATAATTTTTACCAGGGAAGAAAACAACATATGAAAACCCCCAAAGACACAAAAGTCTAAAATTAACTACAGAGATAACCAGCTGGACATCCTGATAAATGAACTTGCCAAAATATTTTCAAGGACCCAGAACATAGGGACTTGATGATGGCCTCGCAAAAGAAAACTCACAAACCAGTGCCTCAGCTTAACAGCCTTAAAGCCAGAGTTATGCCTGGATTCCAAAAGGCTCAAGCAGTCTGGCATAAGGTAGCTAGATGGGAGCACATGAAGAGGAGGCTGGGGGCCCCTGACTGCTAAGGCACACCAGAAAGTAAGCGTAAAGGCATAGGCATTTTCAACTACCCCCTTAGGCCAGTCAGGTAAAGAGCATTTGTGAACACATATTTTATTTGCTTTTGTAAATGAGTTTTGCGCACATGAATTTTCGTAAATGAGTCTATGGGCCCCAAGGAACTTTCAGATGGTAGCAAACAAAAACGTTGGTTTGTTTTGCTCACACTGTTAATATTGGTGCTGCCTTCACAAGAGACATAATGAAAATAAACTACTGCACCTAAGGAGCCTCTGGGAGAGTGAAGATTTAACTTCTGGAAATTATGTGTTTTTATTTGTCCTGTGTATACCACAGGGCAGGACTTCCCGCCATTTTCTCACCTTGCAGAAAGCCCTCTTCACGTCACAAAGAAGTGGTTTTCATCTGCCAAAACTAACATGGAATTAATATCAACAGCAACAACCAGGATTTAACATCCATCAATATGCGCATGCTCCACAGGCACAAGAAAGTTAAGCTCAAAGAACCCAACACAGAAAAAGAGCTAAAATTCCCAAATCACCAACAGCAGCCAACAATGTCAGAATAAAGAAACACAAAGCTAGGTTCCCTAAGAGCCCTAAATTGAATCTGATTTGTCTTGTAGCTTGGATAGCAGGAACTGAATGTTGCTTACTACTGGCCCTAGCCTTTTTTGGTAGTCTATAAAGAACAGTTTTGACAGTTCATAGCCTTTATGCAAGTTTATAATAGCATAAATGTATTCACTCTCCATGTAACTGAAACAGAGGCAATAATAGCTCATCAGATAGATTCTCCTTATTTTATAGGGAGATTAGCTATTAGTATTTCCATTATATCGGTGAGGCAACTGAGGCCAAACAGCAAATGTATGGCATAGCAGGGACTCAGATCTAACAAACCTACTCTACAGTGGCAAACCCCCTTTTTTTTTTTTTGAAACCAAGTCTCATATAGTCCCGGCTGTCATCAAATCTTCTATGTAGTCCAGGACGACCTTCAACTTTTTATTCTCCTACCTCTATCTCCTAAGTGTTGCGACTGCTGTCAGTGCATACCACCATGCCCAATTTACGTGATGCAAGGGATCAAATCCAGTGCTTTATCTGCGATAGGCAAGCCTTCCACCAACGGAGCCTATATCCCAAATATCTGTAGTCCCAATACTCACACTTCTTAAAAGTATTTGTTTTTTGGTATTTATTTATTTATCTATTTATTTATTTATTTATTTATGTGTGCCTGAGTGTGTATGCACACCACATGGGTACAAGTTCCTGCAGAAGCCAGAAGAGGGTATGGGATCCCCTGAAACTAGAGTTACTGGTGGTTGTGAGCTGGCCAGTGTTGGTGCCATGAACCCAACTCAGACACCCTGCCCTTAATCAATATACCACAGCACAAGG
The DNA here is from genome assembly GCA_035773235.1 of Eospalax fontanierii. NCBI lineage: Eukaryota > Metazoa > Chordata > Mammalia > Rodentia > Spalacidae > Eospalax > Eospalax fontanierii. The sequence goes on along the minus strand of CM069537.1, from coordinate 34,491,089 downwards.
CATTGAATGCCCAATATGTGTTCAGAATAGGGATCTGACTTTCTGTTTCCTCACCTGAAACAACTGAAGATTGAATAGGCTGTTGTTGAAAAGCACAGAAGATGCTGCCTGGCACCTAATAGACACTCAGTATAGCTGATTCTCTCCCTCCAGCTGTACAAAAATGAGTAAAATTTCATCACTTCCCTGCAGCGTCAGGAATAGGTTTGGAGATAACAAAACAACCCCATTCCATATAAATCCTTTCACGTCTCAGATCGACTTGTGGAAATAATTTGAATCCTTCATGTTCACAGAAATCATTTTAAAGTAAAAATATCCCTATGTCTTTCCCTCTGAAATACATTAGAACCTGGTGCATTGCTGCCCTTGCCAGTCAGCAATACAGGACCATACTGAGTTAATGTTTTCCACAGCTGTGGGAGCCAGGCTCTAATCAGACAACACGTCACCATGGCATTCACACACACCTGAAAACCCCCCAAGCGCCCAAAACGAAAAAGAGAAACCTTTTCCAAATCAATTTCACCTTTTTGTCTTTCTTTGCAGTTCTCAGGCTGCCTTCCTTTTAGCCATTGAGCTAAACTTCAGGTAGAGAGAAACATTTGGCATGAAAATGATTCTTCCATAAAGCCTGGAGTCTTTTAAATACTCAGAAGAACTGTGCTTTCAAATGTGCTGAGACGTCTGTAGAGAGCAGACTTTCTACTCTGTGCCTTTTCGTGTTTAAAAGCCCAAGTCATTTACTTCCACTGCCTTTTCAACTGGTATGTGATTCCACCCAAGTCAAATGGAAGTTCCGAGACAGATTTTTTTTTTTAAAGAAAAGAAAAGGTGTGGCTGCGTAGGCAAAAACATTCAGATTCTATAAGAGGCGTTCTTGAACCCTTAATGAGACATTCTTCAGAAGAGTCTTGTCATCAGGGAAATGACCCCAGGACTACAAATATTTGGTTCTGTTCCACTTTTCAATTTACCGCTCCATTTCAGAGAAATTAAAGCATCAACAACTAGTGTTTATGCAGGAGGCAAAAGGACCCAAAGAGCTACATATATCTCACTTTCATCCAAAACCCGAGAGAGCAAATCAATGAAGGATAATGAAAGGGGTAAAATTAGCTCAGTCAGAGAAGAAACGCTTATTTGCCTTCTAAGGTGACTCTTCTCAAAAAAGACAGAGAGAGGGAAAAAATTAAAACTTTCTCTCACATCACAGGAGAGCCTGAGATTCATCAAGGTGACCATCTGCCAATGAAACTGTCAAAGAGAACATCATTAAGGACAAAAACTTGCAGCCCCTAATCAAGTTTGTCCCTGTTGAGAAAGCTTAACCTCCCCTTTCCTTCTTTCCCATCATCTGTTTGTTACGTTTCCAATTAAGATTCGCCTATCTAAAAATAGGTAAAGTGGCACTCAAGACTCCAGTTAGTAATATATTCCTTTAAGCTACATTCTGAAGCGGAGCAGGATCCATAAATCATGTCTCTTCTGGCATGAAATGAGAAATGTTAGGGTCAACTGAAATTTCTGGAAAAGGTGGAGAGGTGGAGCCACCACAGTTCTTTTTCTGCAGGTTGCAATAATTGCAAATGTCTCTTAGGAAAGATTCAGTATCGGTAATTCCCCGGCTCGAACACAAAGCTGAATTGTCACAGCTATGTGCGAGAAGATACCCCAGTATGCACAGTACTGAGCCCCTGAGATGAGGGGCAGGTCTGGAAAGCAGCTTTGCTCCAGGCCTGGAGCCTAATCTTTCTTTGTCTCTGATCATCTTTCCTTTGCAGACTGCTGACTGATCACTGCTGAGTCATCTAGTGAGTAAAAATATTGCAAAGACCTGAGAAGTGAGAGCAGAAGCCAATGTGGAAGTCCAGTGTGTTCATTACAGAGCACATTCCTTCCGTGTTTGGGCACCTATTCAAACATCCAAACCTCGTGACATGGTACTGAATCTCACCACCTCGGAGCTCCTTTTTGACATCCCTTAGTGTTTAGCCCTGTGGGTGAGGTAAACAGAACAGCAAAAGTTTCCCTCCACTTTGATGGGGAGGAGAGGTTACAATGAAAAAGGAACTTCTCCCTCCATCTCCCCAGTAGAGCTAGGTGTCATATACATAGGTTCACCCAAACTAAATGTACTTTGCTGAGCTGCTGAAGGCACTTTTCACATATGCTGGGCTCCATTTGGGGTTATTTTGTTTTAGGGTCTCTGTTCTGCTGAATCCTTAGATACAGAGCAAACAAATCACAAATGGTGCACTTTTATAAAGCAAACAATCAAGAAACAAACAGGCAACTAGGAAAAAAAATGACAAATCCCTGACAATTGTTTCTGAAGCCTCAGCCCAAATGTGTTTATTTCCATTTTTGTCTCTACCACAGAAGGGTTGGACTTTGAATGGGAGGGGAAAACATCTAACTACATAAGACAGAAAACCAAAATCATCACCCAGGATTAAGTCACAGTTCTGCCAGGCCAGAGCTAGACAGATGTCCCCCAAACATGGGAAAGACCATGTAGCCTTGAAGTTACACAGGGTTGATTGGAGTACTACACTAAAGTTTTAAGGGGATTAAATTCTGACAAGAACTATGCATTTCAACTATGCTGAGAATTTGATAAGGACAAGAACAACTTTTTGAAATGCCAGATCACTTGATTCTGTCGCTATTATTTTCAACTTGCCCACAAAACGCTTGTCAAGTGGAAGTTGCCACAGGTATTTTAAAATAAGATGAAAGAAAGAAAAGAAAAGATGTGGCCTCCTAGGCAAAGGCAGACATTGAGATGCTACAAGAAACTCCCCTAAGGGACTGACCTTACTCAGAAACCATTCTGGCCAGCCAGGAAATGACCCTAGCCTTGCAAACACTTGCTTTAGTTCTACCGTTCAATTTACCGCTCCATTTCAGAGGAATTAAAGAAGCAACAACCAGTATTTATGCAGGTGACACAATCAGACATTTCATCTTTAGTAAGTTTCTTAATGTCCTTGAACCTGAGTCCCCTCATCTTCAAAAAGAGTGTGATAATGACATCTACCACAAAGGCTCATTGTGAGGCTGCATCACAGAATATAAGCGGCATGCTTGACACACTGCCCAGTACTTGGTGGAAACTGAAGAAAAGGAAATCAAAACGTCCTGACAATGTGAGCTGAGACCCAGTATCTTGCCATCATTAGCCAATCAGTGATGAGTCCAACATTGCCCAGTCCCAAGCCAAATCCTCCAACCCTGGCCTGGCTGAGACTCATAGCCTGGGAAGGCTTTTAAGAGAGTCAGTATTTCAGATTGAAGAAGCAAACTGTTTCTTTATAAGAAATTAAAAGCTGTTCCTTCGGGCACATATAATTTTTTTTTTTTGAAAAGCAGCTGTAATTCACCGAACCTAGAGATTGAAATTCCTGAATTCAATCACTCCTTAGGGCCATTTACTCATTTTAAATGAGCCTAATAATTGATTATGTAGAATCAAGAAACCATTAGTGATTTAGCAAATGATGGTGATAAGACCTAGCACAGATTCAGCACTTCTTGAACCCTGCTAACCACTGCTAGTTCTCTCTAATACACAACATAGAAAGTGTACCCACTTTTTAAGATGAGAGCACTGAGACTTAGAGAGACTAGCTCATTTCTCATGGCCATAGCACGTGGAAGTGGTGGGAGGGAATTCAAACCCAGCTCTATGGAACTCCAAAGGCTATGTGTATATATATGCATATACACATTCTGACACACAACCTGCCACACTGTGTTACCTCAGCTGTCTCTATGATTACTTCCGATGATAGTGCGTTCTGATAATAAATTAGCGCCCACACAGTAGAGCAACTACAGAGAGTCTTTAAAAAATGGAAAGAAGATAAATGCATGTGATACCAATCTCCAAAATGGTTCCCAAAGAACCTGCCACTTGGTATATATATGCCCATATGAAGTACCCTCCCAGTATCAGGGTTGATTTGTAAAACCAAAAAATATAGCAAAAATAAGACTTCCAAGACTAGGTCATAAAAGGCATTTAGCTCAGTTGGTGCAGTGCTTCCTGAGCATGCCCAAGGTCCTGTGTTCTATCACCAGCACTGCACGAACCAAGCTTCGTGGCATGTGCCTACAATCCCAGGAAAGTGGAAGCAGGAGGATCAAAATTTCAAGGTTGATTCTGTGAGATGGCTCATCAGGTTAAGGCACCTGTTGCCAGGCCTGATAACCTGTTTGACTCCCAAGATCACTGATTCCCAAGAGCCACATGGTGGAAGGAAAGAACTGACTCCCACAAGTTGTCCTCTAACCTCCATAATAGCATATCATATATATATATGATATATATATATATGGTATATATATGATATATATATCACAAAATAAGTAAATGTAACTTTTTTATTTAATTTTTAAGGCTATCCTCGGCTACATAGTGAGTTCAAGGCCAGCTTGGGCTACATGAGATCCTGCCTCAGACCTCAGAGATAAAAATAAAAACAAAAAGCCTTGCACATTCTGCGTTGCTCTCTCACTTGGAGCATTTGATTTGAGGGAAGTCAGCTGTAGCTGCAACATCTTGAAGATGTTCGGGCAGCCCGGTGGACAAGCCATGTTTTATGGAACCGAGGCCTCCTGCCAGCTCCCCTGTGGATAACCATTGGACATGGAGCTTCCAGCCACTATCAAGCCCTCAGATGGTTGCAGTCCCATTGGAACTGCAGACCCAGAACCACCAATTAAGCCACGACCCACTTCTTAACACTAAGAAACTGAGTGTAGGGGATAATAATGATTGTTGTTATAAGCTGCTAAATTGGGGAAAATTTGTCACACGGAGATAAATAACTAATACAGTATAAAAAACTAAACAGCGGCTGGAGAGATGGCTCAGGGGTAAAAGCACTGGCTCCTCTTGCAGAGGACGGGGGTTCGGTTCCCAGAACCACATAGTGGCTAACAACTGTCAGTAACTCTTAACTCCAAGGAATCTGACACTTTCTTCTGGCTTCCTCAGGCACCAGGAACTCCCACAGTTCACATAGATACATGCAGGCAAAACACACATACACATAAAATAATAATAAATAAATCTTTTTGAAATATTAGAAGTCCAGACTTAACAACCTTATTCAAGGGTAGTGAAGAAAGACAGCAAGCTAGGAGAAAGAAAAAGATGTGGAACAGAAAGGCTGACAAAAAGTAGAGAGAAGCCGGGGGATGGGTAAGCAGCCCCAGCCTTAGCCAAGGAAGCTGAGTGAGGGAGAGCTGGTCTTCTTTGAGGGAATGACACTAGATAGGCTGACCAGGCTCCAGTAGATGAACTCACAATGAGGGACATCTGGATACCCAAAGTTGACCTGATAAGCCTTAACACATATGAAAGACTGCATGACATCTGGTGGGCGGTCTTTATGAGGGCGGGCACAGATAGGAGAAGGAAACTCAGTATGATCAAGGTCTATGAAATGCCCAAAAATTCAACTTAAAAAATGTTTTAAATTAGAACTCTGTTGAAGTGAGAAACTGGTAATATTAGCAAGCCCCGGGTGGGCCTTCTGAAGTAGTATTCTACAGCCTGACATTGTGCTAATTCATTTAATCAAGAACAATCCTACAAAATAGCAGTAGAGTTACCTCCACTTTACAGAAAAGAAACTGAGGCTTAGAAATCTTAAGTGTTTAGCCAGACTAGTAACAGGGGAACAGTCAAGCTCAGTTTAATTCTTGGATCAAAAGAGAAATAGCAGAGACAGCCTGAACCTCTGCAGGTCTATATAAAGCCATGCCTTTGATTAGATCCTCAGATTATTTTGATAAAAAGAGCAGAGTACATCGTACATAAAGGCCCCCACTTGTCCCATTTAATCCCAGGAGAGAAGAAGTGGGATGTTCTTAATCTGCATTTTAGAGAGGAGAAAACTTAAACTATGAAGTGTAAGAAATGATGTGAATCCTTGAATTTGATACCAAGTGAGTTTTATAAATGGGGTGAGTTTTATTGGGAAATGGGGGAATTTTCCAATCCTAAATTAGGTTACAAATTCCGACATGTTGAAACTCTCCTACCTTACCTGTGGATATTTGTTATCTATCAATTTACTTCTCAGATCCTTGAGGGGGAGGAGGGGCGAGGAATAACCAAAGAGCCTCAGCCTGAGCCTCTGAGAACATGAGGTTGTGTTGTGTGTCACTTTAATTTCAACACATTCCTAACAAAGCAGAATCCCAGTAATATTCTAGATCAATTGAAGCAAACAAGAGTGGCATAATTAAAGTCAGAGCTCGAGGCCTCCTGCCAAAAGAATAAAATGCACTGAAATAAGTACCACCACCCCACGGAAAATATGATTTAATTAAATATGCATGCATGTTGTTGAAGAAGAATCGTTAAAAGAGCCCCCAAGAAGAAATGAATTTGCTTACTAGTTAATTTTTAAAAACTGTGTTACTGACTTCTCACGGCCACCCTCGTTACCTCCCCCCGCCCCCAACAATTCAGTGCAGAAATACATCCCGGTTAAAACATGAAGGCACCAACGACGGAAAGCCTGAAGGTTCAGACGCATCCTGCAGCTGCACTCAAGTCATGATTTTCTCTTCCTCCACATGCCATCTGCCCCCCACGCACTTCCATTTCCTCAGAACGACAAGTCTGTGCGCACATCACATTATCTAATCATTGGGGGACTTTTTTTCTCCCTCTTTCTATACTGGATTTCTTTTATGTGAGTCAGGGAGGATGGGGTGTGATCCGGACGTCAGACTTTAGGAACAGTGCCCTCCCGGATCCGGGTGTTCATTCTCAGGTCTCCTATGAGGAATAGTACTTGCACTAATGAATGTTTCCTATGCTATTATTGGTGAGGCAATTAGGCCTTGCCTGCACGCATGTAGCTGAGTGAGGGCCTGTCTGTGGGGCGGCTGCAGACCTCTGGGTAATCAATCAAGCTTCTCAGTTGAGCTGTCAATCAGACTCAGGACTGAGTGGCGTCTATTGACGGCTCTCAGCGTGCTGGCACTGTCCCGCTCCCTCACCTCTTTGGAGTTCACCGTAATATGGGCTTTGAGCCTGCTGTTTTTCCATCATAGAGTGGAATTTCTTCATTTTTCTCTGCTTGTGTTGATTCTTTCCCCCTGTTTTATCCTTTCAAGACTATCATAGAAAATACAGTATTCAACACGAATGCCCCAGAGGGCTTCTTAGTTGAGTTTTGATCTGTGTTATTCTGTATGTCGTTTCCCTTCTTCCCTCAGACACCTCAGACTGCGTCCTGCTGATCCTTCTACAACCTCAAACACCTGTACTCCATCCCTCTCTGTTTTCTGACCATGTACTCCCCAGAGATCAGGAAGCCTTACCTGATTACCAACAGCAAATTGCTCTCATGTAGATGATCCCTAATTTTATGTTCTATTGGTTATTGACAGATTACAAGTGTATACATTTATAAGGTACAAGGTGAGGCTGTGAATCAAGTTTCCATATTTAACATTTAGTCCTTCTGTCTACCTGAAAGATCATACTTCGTTTTGGGGGGGTTTTTTTTTTGGCTTTTTTTCGACCTTTTTGAGACAGGGTCTCCCTATAGCCCCAGCTGGCCCTGAACTCAGATATCCACCTGCCTGTGTCTCCTGGGACCACACAAGGCTTATACCTCTTATCCATTGTTTCCCCCACGGATTCCTCTGCCCCAGAATGATCCTACTAACAGTGAACATCAAATATGTACATTGTGAATGAAAGTTCCCAGGAGAAGAAAGGAAGGAAGGAAGGAAGGAAGGAAGGAAGGAAGGAAGGAAGGAAGGAAGGAAGGAAGGAAGGAAGGAAGGAAGGAACTGCATCTTCAAACTGAACTTTCTGCAAAGGCTAATTAACTAATTAGAACTTCAATAATTACAGAGGTTGGGATGTTGCAGGCCCACAGCCTAACTATAATTAATCTTGAGCTATCTTTAGCCCCCTAAATAGCCAGTCCTTGCCCCCCTGTGTGTCTGACCTAACATCCTATGACTAACAGATATTTAAAAAACAAACCTTGTAAGACATATTAACTTAAGAAAACCCTGGCTTCCTGCCACCATTCCGCCAACCGGAAGGCTGAGTATCATCAGAGGGCATCTGAGGCCCAGAGCTGAGATCTCTGCTTTGCTGTGACCTCGTACTTAATATTTCCACCTATGTATTGGAAAAGTGCCCTCTTTGATTTATGACTTTTTCTGTTTCTTTACTATAAAAACTTCATAAAACTGTGGCCAAGTTGGAACATGGGATTTGGTGTGATCTAAATCTATGTTTCCAGGCCATGGTCACTCAGATGTGCCTCGAGAATAGACCGTCTTTTATCCTCTGTGAGGTAAGAGTTGTGCTTTGGCATGGACAGCAAGAATCCCATGTGCTGGACTTTTAAGACTACCCCAATTTCAAACAATCTGTATCTCGGACCAGTAGTCCCAGTTTGGGCTTGCAGAATCTAGTTCAAATACATTAAAATGAGATTATGTTAAGAAACTGGTATTAATACTTCTCAGCATTGTACCCTCACAAAGTCATCAGCACTGGAAAGCACTTATTTCAATTAAAATTGCATCTTCATTTTCTGTAAACAAAAAGGAACCTTACTTGCTGCCTGGCAAACTGGAAAAAAAAGCTAAGGGCCATTTGGAATTTGTGAGTGTCTGTGCCCACCCCCTAGCACGACAGCAGATATAGGAGCCCAAAAATGAGCCTTCAAATCCACGTGTGTACACACACACACACACACACACACACACACACAGGGGAAGGACAAAGGATGGCGGGGGACAGAGGATGGGGGTGGGGAGGGAAGGAGAGGGAGAGAGGGGACAAAGAGAGCTATCTATCCTTTATCCTCAAACTTGGACAGACCTCAGCCATAAAAGCATGAGGAATGGCAATTAAGGGGTGATCTTTCATCCTCTATTTTCACTGCATCCTAGGGTCACATTCTCCTGATTCTACAACTACTCCTTGGAAGTAACTTCTTCACTGTATACATTTGCAAGAAGCAACCCAAGGCAACTGGCAATTCGTCACCTGCATCTTGGCAGCTTCTTTTACAAATATGGGAATAAAATTACTTTTTATAAAATTTCTCCATCAAAAGAACTGGTGTCAGCATGAAAAGAATCGGCTTAGTCAACAGCTTCTTAATGGGTAACGAAAGAGGGGTGAGCAGAGAGTAAGAATAACTGACACTGTGATTCCTTACCAAGGCACAGGCATGGTGCCAAACACAGCACGTGCATCCTCTCTGTAAAACCTTACTACGCCCTATTGGATGGAGCCTGCCGACAGACGCACCTCACAGATGAAGAAGCTGAAGACACAGCAGAGCCAGTCCTCCAGCCCCAAACTAACTCCAGTGCTTTCTAAGCACTTTATTGTTTTGCCTACACATTCTGGTCTTGGTGCTATCCAAGGAGCAGGTTATAATGTTCCCGGATTACAAGCTCCCTTAGATAAACAGCTTTTGTTTTGACTCTCTATTTTATGAAACAGTGGTCAGATATAATGTGACCTCTTCTGCAACAGAAAAAAGGAGCCTTTCTCATGTCCCTCAGGACAGCATGAAGGTTTGTGAATCCTATGAGAGTTGTTTCTGTAAAATGGCGACAGGTGACTCCTGTCAAGCTCAGTCTCCTGGGTACTTAATTTTAGAGTCATGTACGGTGGGCCTGAGCTCTCCCTAGTCCTCCAAACTCAAACTAGGTCCTAAGATGCTCCAGTCTACCCAGTCCTTCACCATTCAGTACAAAGCCTCCACCTGTTCCAACCTCTAAATTCTACTTTAGATAGGACAGCTCATTTTCACTCTAGCTATGGGAAGGTGGCAAGTGCAAAAACTTGTTTACACTTTGACCACCTCACCCTCTACCCTTGCCTTCTTTCTCCATATAAATACATTTCCTTCAAAACCAGTGACTTTCCATTATCAGAGCTCCTTGAAGCTGATTAGTTCATACTTATCACCACCACACCAGCGTTTTTGCTCATTTTCTGAGCTCTTCAAAGAAGAAAGAAGTTACATTTAAGCCACTCCTTTAGTTATTATCCAGAAAATCCTATGTTAAAATCACGTTTATATACACATCTATAATCATACATACATAGATATTACATGTAGCATTTCTTATACAATACATTTTTTAAATTTTGTGTGTATAAATATATTGCCTGCATGTATGTAAGTGCACCTGTATTGTGCAGAGCCTGCGGAGGTCAGAAGAGGGAATCAGATCCCCTGGAACTAGAGTTACAGACGGTTGTTAGCCACCATGTGGATGCTCGGAATCAAACCTGGATCCTCTGCAAGAGCAGCCAGAGCTCTTAATCACTAAGTCATCTCCCCAGTCCATAAAATACATTTTTATCTGTCTACTTTCCGTAAGAGAGAAGACTGCCTGGCACTGAGCCTTTAGTATGTCCTGGACAGATCATGCTCTAAAGGGCTGCCTTTCCACAGCCTAAGGACTTTCGATCTTATTCCATTAAGATGGCCTGTTAACAGGAGAGAGCCTATCTAACACCCGTTCCTACTTCCAACCACATACCAGGACTTGCTGTGACCAGTGAGTGCTACCCATCAGGGTCCCCTCTTGGCTATTTGACTGGTATACTCTGGGACACAGGATTAAAAAGTAATGTTGCTGAGGGCAATAGGGGGCATGAGACTGGGCTTAGGCCATGGCAAGTCATGTACATGCTGGCATTGTAAGAGGTAGAAAGTCATCACACGTGGGAAGACCCTGCTTGGAACAGAGTAGACAAATATAGCAAAACATGAGCCATGTAGTTCTAGTTTTTGTGAATATGGTTTTATAAACATGATAGGAAAAAAGGTGAAGTTTGTCTGGGCCTTGGGAGTAGGAAAAGACAGGTATCAGAACATAAAATGAACTTAGGGATGAACAAATGATTTACCCAATGTGTGTAGGAGGGAGAGGGCTGGGGGAGAGGTCGGAAGAGAGGAGGACAGACAGCAGCCCACACGGACCCCTCTATAATACATATGACAGTCTAAATTCCCACAAATAATAATTTGCCTCTGTAGACAGTTACATTTCTCACCTAATCTCAACTAGAATAAGAAAGAATCTTTCTCCTACCAGGCATGGATTTACATTTTGTACTGGAGACAAGCTGCGTATTGCTGATGGCATACCGGAAAAAGGAAAGAGGTCATTTGCACGTTACAGTAGTGAGAATAATCAGGGGTCTAACACCCACTCCATTTTTCTAGCAAGGCAGCCATAGCATCCTGTTACCACCACTAATCACCATGTACATAGCAGAGTCCTCACCCCATTTTCATCTCAGCCGGGCTCTTTGATTATTAAAGAAGGGTTATAGGAAATTCTCTTTTTCCATGTAAAGTAAACACTTCATTTCTACTGAGGCAGCTTATGTTGACTGAATTCTCTACTGTACTGGGAAGGTTGGACACTGAAATGGGTTACAGAAAAGTCAAAGGAAAGTTAAAGCATGTTTTTTGAGCCTCACAGAGTGGACAGAAATGGCTCTTTGCCTTAATAGAGCTCAAACACAACGGTGTCCATGTAGTACTTGGCATGTGGCCCACAGGTCTCATTATTTCACAATTATTCCCAGATGTCAAACATCAGTGCTGGCATTTAAAGCCAGTAGAATTGGTGAGTGTTTAAAATGGTTTGTATCCACTTTCTCCAAAAGTTAAAGTGAAGAGAAGACAGGTGTGTTTAACACAGCATGCGCTTTTCCTAACTAGCCATTGACAAGAAAGAGTTATGCAGGTACTTACTATTTATAACTCATGGCCACATCCACAAAATACTTCCTCCTCTGTCGATAGACATTGTCCTTAAATCCCTTAAACAGAAAAGAGATTAAGTTATTTAACAAAGTGTTGAAAAATTAGGTGCAGAAGGCCTAAAAGAAAATCACTGTAGTGTTTACTAAGTGTTCAATTCAAATGTAAATCTCATCCTCAGATGGCTGGCTTAATGACACAGACAAAGCGAATTGTGCTTACAGTAAAACCTCATTCATTTGGGCTCTACTAATTTGGGATATATAGGAATTCAGACTAGAGTTTACCTTTCCATTAGGCAAGCAGCAAGGCTTAGTTAAGCAAAAAAATATCTTGCGTATTATCTTTAAGTTTTCAAGTATCATTTGTAAGCAATTGATCTTAATCACAAGTTAATCTTAGCCTATTCACTGAAACAGGTCTGTTTAGCGTGGTTATTCAGTAAGTTAACTGAAATTTAATTGCTCTGTGAAAATAACTAATAAATGTAACATTTTGTTAAAAACTCGGTCATTCAGAGTAATTATCAAACCCCCAAATTAGCATGAATTAAAGAGGTTTTGCTGTACTTGGTGAGCACAGCCACACCATGCAACATGGCAAAAGACTCATGCGCAAGGGCAGGTTAGCTCTCTTCCACTGATGTACTGCCAGTCCAGTGTGTCTTAGCCAACTGCAAGCTTTTTATCTAACAACATCCACCTGGGAAATTAAACACCATGTCTCATTTTTTTCATCAAACTTCCTGGTTTATTCAACATTCTCTCCTCTTAGCCACAGACTTCTCATTTTCCTTCCTTTCCCATACAAAGACAATTCTTTCTGTGCTTGTTTCTTCAAGGTCCGCTGGTAGAATTGTGTCTACTGATCTCTACATCCTGGTATGCCCAAGAATGACCAGGAAGCAGTGGTCACTAACCATAGAGGACAGGCAAGCAGACATGCTGCAGGAACCATGGTATCCAGTGGTAGAAGAGGTGCCCACAAGGGTCTAAACTTCCTCTGCAACAATACATATGTTTCTGCAAGGTGGGAATGTTCAAGAGGAGCCCCAAACTGGGTAGAAAAACACCCTCAGATTACCCTGAACCCCTATAAAAAAGAAAGTATCTCCCACCTAGGAGCGAGCACTTTCCTTTTAGGCTATGAACTCAGATTGTTTAAACTAAGGCTCTTAGCAGGTTTATGAAGCCCTAAAAGATCTCTAGACAAAATTTTATGATCACAGCTACCAAATTCAAATATGGGTCTTTGACCTTAAAAAGGTCTCCTGCTATCAGGGGTAGACACCCACTAGAAGAACCGGCTACCTGGGGTGGGAAAGCTGAAGAACTCCAAGCACCTTTATGATTCAAAAGGAAAGTAGACCATGAAAAAAAGGGGAAATAGTCCCATGAAAAGTCCAGCATCTGCTCCCTAATTCCTGCCAGGCTGGACACCATGGTAACAGCATCATAATTTGCTGGGCTTCCAGAGGAATCTCAACTCTCTCTCCTCAGCAAACACCTGCACCTTTTCCAGGGATATAAGAGAGAGAGATTTGCTCATCATGCCTCATTAGCCTAGAGTGGCGGTGATTACGCAAATGCTGTGGGCGATCCAGAACTGCCCGGATTCAGCCATGGACTGGCAAAGTAAGGGGTGCTAGCCGCGCTAGCGCTTCCAGAGACAGCACTCTTTGGCCATCCGTTCTGAACTGAAGCCAGGGATCGGGTACCAGATAAAACGCAAGATGCCCACTCAAATTGCAATTTCAGATGATGACAAATTTTTCTAATTTAACTGGGCAACCTTATATATTTATTTACGGAACCTGGCAACCCTAACACTCAGATTTCCTCCTGCACAAAGCCACCCTCACTTAAATCAAAGTGAACTGAAGATCCACCCTGAATCCTAGTGTGTCCGGTTAAGTTTTCAGGGACACTTAAGCAGCCACCTCAGAGAGCTCAAACCTGGTGGAATAGTAGAACCATTTGGAGAGTTTGAATAATACTCCGGATCTGGTCATTTTCCCAGAGGTTCAGATTTAAGCTCTGAAGAATGAAGACTTAATATTCCTATTTTGTTTAATTCCCACAGATGATTGGAGTGAGAAGTTGGAGCAGAGATGCCCTGTGCTACTCGTTAATTCTCACACTTAGATGCTTTTACATGTAAACTTCTGGATCTGTTTGTGAATTGTCTCCTTCAGTGGGTTCCCGGGAGCCTCTAGAAGTGAACATTTTTGAAAAGTATGTTAAGAGTGGATCTTGAACCTGACTTACAAGACCCTCCTAGTCTAGATAGTGGCAAGTCAAAATGTGGTCCCATGTCCCCCAGTGTGTGCCTTGACTGGGAGCGCACTAGAAATGCAGTCTCAGGCCCTGTGGAATCACTATCTGCACTCAAAGAAACATCCCAGGTGATTTCTTTGTCTGTTAAATTTGGATGCTTAATCCTTTCTCAAACAGCATGACCTATTTGAAGCCATTTCTGAACTCTCCTGCTGCAACTTTCTCTATCTTAGAACTGTAATCATTCTCTGACACAAAAAGTGCTTAGAAAGCACCTCAAATCTTCATCCCCCCAAAAAACTTAGAAAAGCACCAACTTACCAATAACAAATTTTGCATAATGAACATTTGGTGTGCTTATAGAAGGAATATATATGCTTTAAAATGACAAGAGAGGAAGGGGATTGCTAAGTACTTACAATTATTTCAAGTGGTTGCACAGAAAATAGGAGGAGGTATCATAAAGTGGGGGTAATTAGGAGTGATGGAATAAAATTAAGTAAAGGAAAATTTCTTCTTGATGTTGGAATATATATCACAGCAAGGTCAATGGTTCCTGTAGTGGCTCCATTCACATGGCTGAACTAGGCTGAGTAATTTTCAAACTAGGCTAAGGGGAGCCTTTGGACATAGGAAGTTCTCAAAAAAATTCTTTACTACCTAGGCATTGATCTGGATGAGTTCATACAACATTTCCATTACTGGTATTAAACATTGACTCTTGGCAAAATGCCTTTCAGTTACTTTATTAACTAGGCTTTCCAAATGGCCCTTTGAGGTCAATAAGAATTCTATTTCCACTTTCTCCATGAAGAATTCTGGAGGTGCTGAGGTAGAGGACCAAACCAACATCGCTGTGCAGGCTAACACCTGGTGTCTGTGCACTCTTCAACCTTCTTCCTTAACTCAACTTTCTGCACTAATTCCAACGCCTCTGGGGTTAGGAGATGGGGGAGATAACAAATGAATGATTACTAAAGACACTTTTGAATGGTTTTTTGCTGTTGTTGTTGTTGTTGCTTTGAGGATCAGAAAGCTTACATGTGAATTTCTATAGATTATATGTTATACTGCAAATACAACACACAGTGCCTCTAAATGATCTTCCCTTTTTAAAATAATACAAAGTGAGTTCTGTTGGACTGTTTATTTGGATAGTTTTAATAGGTATATGATGTCAAATAACTAGACTAAAATTTTGTTTATGTTGAACTTGTCATAGATCTTAAACTCAAGACGTGCAGCTCAGTTAAAGAAGTTGCTGCTGCAGCTGTTGGTCCTTTGCTCACACTTCAGTGCACTACAGCATGGAATGTAGTGACACAATGGCATTCTAAGATTTCCCTCCATGTAAACAGTGTGGCTTTCTGTAAACCATTACCATCGTAACACAAAGGCTTCCACTAAGCATGACTGATCTCCTTGGCTCTCCATGTTCTACCTACCCACTTTCAGACATGGGGGGAGGGAAAAAAATGCTCATAATAAATGTGTATATTGCTTACTTCACTGTACTTCATTCTAAGCAGAAAGGTCTCTTGTGTTAGATTAAAACTGATGCAAAGAGGGGCAGGAGAGAAAAATGGGAAATTCTCACCCAAGTACCATATTTCTCTAAAGACAGTCATTTTTACTGGCATAGAGGAGAAAATGGTGGTAGACAGATTCAGGGTAGATGTGGGGAGAGATGCATCTTCTGTCACAGCCTTCTTTTAAAGCCCTTCTTCCTTTCCATTGAGACTAAAGTCAAGCACATAACTCTGCTCCTAACTACCTCCAGTCAAGGAAAATGGCAAGAATTTTATTCTCTCACTGAGCCCCATCACATCCAGTCCTCCCTAGTTTCCCAAAGGTGTGATCAATTTCAGTTCATCATTTTTCCAAGGGTCACCATCTGCAAGTATATTTTAGGCTGCCTAATTCCATAGAAACATTCTCCGGGGTACAGAATATTCTCCCCTAGCCAATCATTTTATAAATAAATGCTACGTGAAAACATCTCTCTAACCTCCTTCCAGCCAATACATGTGCAGGGAAGCTTTATCATTTAAAGGTCTGCTCTCAGTTATGAGGGATAAATATGAAATTGCTCTACAATAAAGCATTACAGCACAGAAAATGGCACACCACCCCGAGCGTGGCAGAGCTGGGGAGCACTGGGGGAAGGGATTCTGCTAGACACTTACTGGGTGGTCGGCATCAAGCTCAGTACCATACATGAGAACTCTGTGAGAGCATTTGTCTAACTCAGAGATCTTCCGGGGAAACCAAGGCACATCCTCTAGTTCTGTTGAAAACACAGTGCAGGTTCAACAATATTAGCTCACAGATTGTGTTTTCCCCTTTGCAACATTTGTCAGAATGCAAAATCACCCAGCAAGCAACTAATCACCCTTGCCTTCTTCCTCTGTCCAAATGTTCTCAGGTGGATTCAGTGCCACAATGGTGGTCTGAAATTTCAGCAACTGAATGAGCTCATCAAATTCTGTTTTACCACATTCACAGTCCACGAAGATTTCAACTTCAGAACTTCTTCGCCGGGATCTCCTGGATTCGATATGAACCATGTTGACATGTTTTTCCTGTAGAAACAGAAATAATATCTCTAAATCACATTGGGGTCATAATGAATGAAATGCTAATTTTGTGCAATTCTTAAACAGCGAAGTGTCAAACACTCACAAAAGATTGACTGTTCTTTGACTAATAGGTAAAAATGTTTCCAACTACTGTCTGAGAAAAGTCAGGCCTCTGTGGAGGTGGCCCCATCTCATAATAAAAAGACAAGGACAGTGAATACATATAAAGGGCACTATAGAGCATATTTTTAAATTATGAGCATCATCATTTCCCAGAGTAGTTTACATCCCAATGTCACTGCATGATGATTTGGGGGTGGGAGTGAGATTGTCCAGTACATAATCAAGGTAATCCTAAGATTACTATTTTTATACCTTTCTGAAAAAAAGCCTCAAACTCTCAATTTGATAGTAGCAGAAAACTTACTTTGGAAATAAAGTTTAAGAATTAAGAATAAAGTAATCATTTAGAGCCATACCATACATGTTAATACATGCCTACAATCCCAGCCCTCAGAAGCAGAGGCAAGAAGATTGCAAACTTCAGCCAGGACCACATAGCAAGACCTTATTACAAATAATAATGATATTTTTAAATAGAAATAAGGTCTGGAGATGGTTCAGTGGTTAAGATCACTGGCTGCTCTTGCAAAGGACCTAGGTTCAGTTTCTAGTACCCACATGGCAGCTAACAACCACCAGTAATTTCAAATTCCAGTGAATCTGCCTCCGAAGGAATTGCACACACATGATGAAGATACATACATGCAGGCAAAACACTTGTACACATAAAATAAAAATAAATAAATCTTAAAATAAATAATCAAAATCAAAAATAACTCTTTTCTTAAAAAGTAAATAATACAAACACAGAAATTGGGAGATGGTATAAAAATGTCTGAGATTAGGGAAATACTGATTAAAACATAGCCCAAATTTTAGGAAAAGAACAGGAAACAAGAAGAACATCCAAGAGAAGCTCTCCAAGGCAAAGGAAAACAACTTAGGAGGTAGTGAAGAGGCAGAGCAAAAGACAAACTATAACAGTATCCCCTGAGCAAGACTGCTTCATAGTTGTTCTCTTTTGGCATCCTCCAGGATGCCTTCATCCAAAGATGTACTGCTGGAACTGTCATTCCATGATGGATTTCAGAGGTTAAAATCTCCTTACAATAAGCTGTTCCAGGGAGAACAGTGACTTAATACTTAAAAATCAGCTTTAAGTTTCCCAGTGATGCACTTTTCTCCTTTGATAATTGGAGCCTCAACGTCACGCATTCCCATGAGCAGATTCCCCACCATCACTTCAGAAGCTGCACTCTGACTCTCAGCACAATTTCTGATATAATCCTGGATGACCTCAGAATTTCCAGCATAGGATCAGTGAGATAAGTAGTTTCTAGCACAGGGTAGGATCAAATCAGACAGCATCCCTCCTACGTATAGAAACAAGTCCTATGACCGGAAAACCAGATGTTCTATTTCTGTTTTTATTAATCTTTGCAATAACACTATATTTTTTAAGCTGGCTAATACTAAAAGTAACATTAATATTAAGTTGAAGGCCCAAGTAACTTCACATTCACTGTGTCACTTGGGTTTTTAACATCCTTTGACTGAATCCAAGTAGATATTTTTAGACCAGAGCACTGAGGTCCCAACGGGTTAAGTGGCTTAGCTAAGGCCCCATGACTAGCTGATGACAGAGTGAAAATTCAGAGTGCTAACTCCTTCTCCAGGGATTTTTCCACTGTACCCAGCTGTCTAATTGAATTGATTTGCCTTTGGGCACTGTATAGACACAGGCCTACATGACATAATTAAGTGTAAAATACTACTCCATATTTCCATTAGCACTGGTTATGGTACCTGACCCGTTCTTCAAGGTCAAAAGGGAATAAGGAATTATTTTCCAAATCAGGTTAATTCCCCATCTAAAAATCATCCTAGAGACATCATAATAATTCCTCCTGTCTGTACATTTTATAAAGTACTCTCATTCATCCCAACAACACAGTTAAGCAGGAATAATTATTGTCATTTCACAAATAAGGAAATTGAATGTTGGAACAGCTAGTGGTTAGCCAGACCAAGAGAACACAGGTGCGAATTCCCTAACTACAGTTCCTACTATCTCTCCACTGCACCACAGCACAAGGCACCAGGAAGAGGAAGGCTCCTTATCTTACAACTACAGTCAAATGCCATTGACCCCAACAAAATACATTTTTAAGAGTTCTTACTAACAGGTGGCGGAGATACCACATATAGACTGGCAAGCTCATCCTCACCTAGGCTACATATCTAGGGTTCCAAATATGGGTCTGGGTCAAAGAAGATGCTGTATTTTTGTTTAAGATACTCTTGAGATATAGATATAGATATACATATACATATACATATACATATATGATAGATATAGATATATAAAGTAACTCATCTTTTAAAAAACATACTTCAATTGATGAAACAATGAGGCTTGGGAAAATAAGTGCCTATATTCATATATCTCACTTTATGCAGTAAACTTGCTGTTATTACATGTGTACAATTCAAATTTAGAAAATCAAAACAGGAACAGACTCTTGTTGGCCATCTGTATATGTGCACATGTGTATAAGTATGTGTGTGTGTGTCCATGTATACACATTGTCAAGTTGAAACTCACATATTTTTTTACAAACTTTTTCACCTGGCACCAGCCTACAGAATTTCTGATAGGCTAAGTCCAAATTAATAAATCACAGTTCACATGAACCTGTTTACTTCATTGTTTAACAAAACAACCTTCCCTTCTAAAGCATAATGAAATTTGGTCCCTTTGAATCTTTCACCCCGTTTTCCAAAAATTGATTCAGTAATGCTTTACAACAGATGACAGGTCTGTAGCCAGACGCACAGAGACTTAACGTTACGCAACAGCGCTCTGCGTTCACCTGAAAGAGCCTCAGTGCTTTTACGAGTCCACCGACTTCATTCTTCAAGGAAAACACCACAGCCGTCTTGCCGCTCTCCGGGGTGGTGTCACTTTTGCCGCTTCCTTTGCGACCTTTTTTATCATCATTTTTGCTCGAGACAGCTTTATTTACCTTCAAGAAAGTAGAAGCACACACAAAAAATTAGATTCTAGAGGTTTCCAGAATTTACTTTTTTCCGGATATTCCACTTGTACCCTGGAAGCACGACTTATCATACAACGAAAGGAAGAGACATCACAGCACCCATAACTTTGCCTTAAATTCTAATTTATGCTGGGCCATTCTTTTCCAGTGTTTCAAGATGGCCTCTAGGGGAGATCAGGTTTGCTTCAGTTTGGTGACAACAAAAATCTGATTATTATTAAGTATAAAATATCATATATGAATATATTCTGCCTTTCTTTTTAGGTTTATTTTGTAGCATGGAATTTGATCATTTAGCTTAGTTGAACCATATAAAAACCATGATAATTATAAATATAACAAAAGTGAGGCCAAGCATGTGTTTTGGGCATGTATTGACAACAATAATTTAGCTTCAGTTTTTTTAAAAGCATATATTTCATTCTGAAATATGTTGGGTCATGCACGGAAATGGATAATTTCTGCAATTTAGATCCACAGTGTTACCACAAATCATCAATATGAATCTACCCTCATATTGAAGACATGCAACACAAAAGAGTGTTTACAACCAAAATCCTCTCTGTCAGAAGATGGTGTTTGAAAAGGGACTATTAAAATTAAGTTACAAATAAAACAGAAGAAGGGTGGAAAGTGGGAATAAAAAAAGAAAACCAGCTAGCTAACCATTAGGAACAAACGGTAGACTCTGTAAATGCTGTGGGCCAGAAATAAAAATGACAGATTCCAGCAATTCAGAATATTGTAGAATTTTAAAAGGTAAAACTGGAAACTTTTCATTTGACAGAATGCAAAATTATGATGGTCTATTTTGTACTCATTATATATGAGCACAGAGTTGAGTAAACTGAGAACTATCTCCCTGGCAAATGGTGGCGTGATATAATCACACCTACCGTTATATCCTCATGAAACTGAGAAATGCACGCAGGATATGGAACTCAGTAAAAAGTGGTTTGCCATTATCTTCCTCCGATTTCTCTACTGGCTTCATTTTCACATATTAGTATTGGCTCACTCGCTAATTTATATATAATAGAAATGGCTGTTTTATTATTTGTGACCAGAGGGAGAGATGTTTATGCACACATTGGCATTTGACAGCATGTTCAGTTATTAAAAGCACAAATGTCTTCGTAGTCTCAACATCTGCCTCCTCCTCTCCACATAACACCCAACCTCGTATGTATACAGAGATGTTTTATGTGAAAGGATCATACATTAACCACAACTGAGTTTTCTTTGCTTTCTGTCTAGCAATTCATTATAATTTCAAAATTCCTCAATGTAATATCTCATCTAATATTCATAATTGAGTGCAGGAAAATCTATTTACCATTTTGGCCTTATTTTCAAAAATTGATTTAAACAGTTCTAAGAAAGTTGCTGTGATTATTTTTCAACATTCTATAGTAATGCTATGTCAGTGGGATGAAAATATTTTGAGCTATGACATAAAACTGATTTTTCCATGCAAGCTGAATGAGAATTGGTTGACAAACTGAAAGGACAGCAGTGAATTGTCACTTTAAGATTTAAGGACAAGGAGCTTGTATATATTCTTATTTCATGTTAATGAAATAAAACTACTGTTTTCATTAAATCTCATGACTCTTTCTCAAATAGGAATCTAAAACTTTTCAAATATTGTAACTTACAAATATCTTTTTAATGTTAATATTTAAACATTAAAAATCCTTTAAATATTTAAGTAAGTGGAATATTTCATTTTATTTTATCAAGTAAACCTTCAAGGGGGAGTAATACAGTATGTAGGAAAGCTTTTGAAAAGCACTTGATTTTTCCTTTATTCCAAAACCCAGACCTATAGTCGAGAACACAAATATTTTTCTGTTTATAAGAAAGGTTTTGAAGAATATGTAGGAGATAGTTTTGCCTTGTAAAAACACCACAGTTTTATTCCATATCCCAAATCTTCTTTAGCTTAAATGGCCTTTCAATGCTCTGTACTTTGGGGAGATTGTGAATTTAGGACATTGGTTCATTCATTTTCATTCTTCATGTTGGGGAACTTCCAACTTAGAATAAAGAAGTTTAGCACGCAGCAATCCGCCCACCTGCTTTACTTTGTGGAGAGCTAAGGCAAACCAAGGGAAGCCTTGAGACAAAAGCGCACAAGAATGGGAAGTTACAGTGCGCACTTCCTCTACACCAGGTGTCCATATGGTGAGAATAAGACAATCGCTGCCCTAGAGAACACTGGAGAGTGCCAGGTACTCCATACTCACTGTTAAGCTGCCAAGTACCTGATGCTCTTCTGGCACCGCTGAATCCAGGGACAACCCTCTCCTTGCCCAGTATTTACTGGAAAACATCATCATCGCGGGCTGCATGGATTCCGATGTAATTTTCTTTCTCAGCAGCAGAGGGGACCAGAGGGGCGGCGCTGGTGGAGATGGAGAGAGGAAGGGGCGTGCAGAGGCAGCCTGTCCGGTGCGCTGTCCAGAGCCCGGGTGCTGAAGTGAAGTGCAATGCGCC